>OX438881.1:16997235-18247235 GCA_949315895.1 Anania crocealis
AAATATATTTTTATGCATACATTTTTGTGCGATCGATCATGCGTTTTTATTAAGACAATCGAATTAAAGCATTTAAATTGTTTTCTAGGGTAAAGATTTAGTACCATACCTACATATTAGTAATATTGAATTGCAGGTTTATTATTACCCTAAAAATCTCTTAAGTATAATCTAAAAGTTGACAAACAACAGGGTTTTCCGATCGTTCATAATTTCGCTATCGATAGTTGACCATTTAAAACTCTAACACTAATTTTCTAATACTATACAATATCGAAGTCAGTAGAAGATGGTATCGACACTATTACGTCTTAATAATATCAACAGTTTTAAAGTATTGATTTTGTAATAATCCTACTATCAACTAGAAAAACTTTAAAGATGTAGTTGAAGGGCTACATTTTGAAAATGTATTATAAAAGATATGAATTGGAATATTTTTTGTTTGTATATTTTTTACATTTTAACCTTAGCCACTTTGAGGGGCGATTTCGGTGCTAACCAGCCTTTTAAGCACCCGTTCTATTGAGTTATTTAAAAAGCTTAGGATTACTGTAGGTCTTTGTAGCGATCTAGGGAACTGTACCACTATTAGAAATTGTTGACATCAAAATTATAAAATTTAAGTCTGACTTCCTTTAATGTAAAGTGGATCAATGTTTGGAAACTTTTGTTAGTCTTAGTTAACCGATTATTTTATCAAAGTAAGTTTAGGTTATAAGGATTTTACTGCAAACCGCTTCCAAAATATCATAAAAAAAATACAGCAACTATATTTTGAAGCTTATTGGACCGAAAAATTTAAAATTCACAAAAAAAAAATTAACTACCTTCACAATTTTATAAGTCAATGACGATTGGTAGAATATAGCACTGTTGATGATTCCAAACATGCCCTCGGTGAAGGCTGTATCCAGACCTCCTGCGTTGCCCACCAGGAGAGCTATCTGACTCTTGGTACCGAACCCCCGGGCACTATGGCTCATTACTGTTGGCACCACTACAGCTGGAGATACTGAAGCTAAGATTGCACCCAAGTGGAGACCTGAGTAAAAAAAAATAAGTCAAATTCAGCAGGTAACCTATTGGCAAAATAACCAATGCAATAGACATCTTCGGGTAAGTTGTTAGTATTATTTTGTGTAAAATATACAGAAGTTAAAGCAACAGCCTATAAACATCCCACTGCAGGGTAAAGGCCTCTATCATTGAATTCAAGTTACCACAGCATTATGGGTACAATATATTTTAAGCAATTTTACAGATTTAAGAAATAAAATGCGTTTCAAATAATGCACTATATGCTAATGGCTGAGATTACCCACATTTTTGAACTCCAACGAAGTGTTAAACGAAAATAGATTTGTTTCATAAGTCAAAAAAACATACCCCAATACCACGGAAAACCCAGTAATAGGTGAGTGAAGAAAGCTGTCGACAAACAGTCGACGATCCAAGGTAGGCTTGCCAATGAGAAAACTTTCAAAGAATTGTTTTTTATATATTCCCAGTTCCAGCTGAGTGGGCCCTTCGTCAAGATAATTACGGGGTAAATTCTCCTGAAAGAAAAACGGAAGCTTTGTCCTCTGAATTGGTTTTAACCGGATCCTGCCCGGCCTCAGATTAATTGTTTAGGTTTGAATAAGGTTCGGAGCTTTGTGTCTACCTGGACAGCCAAATTATATCTGTTGATTTGGGAAATTAGTATTAACACCTGTATTTTCATATAGATATACAAGATGAAATTTTAATCACTTTCCAAATTTTATCTTTTTTGTAAATGTCAAGATAAAGCATTTAGAAAATGTCCGCCAAAAATCGAAAATCTTTGATACGGCCTTCTAGCTACAATTTTTCACACGATGCGCATCTCATTTGTTTATTACGATACTATTCAAAGTTTTTGATTTTCCCTTCATACCTTAGGGCTTAGGACCGTAAAAATTTAAAACTACGTAAACCTACCTATGTTGCGAAAAATATTTTTGGGTGAAAACTTGACTATAATACTGAAGGTGATGAAAAAGTCACCCGTATGTTACCAATAAAAATTATGATCATGTTTTATTTCTGATGATAATTTTACATTGATACTAGTTTGGCAGGTGCTTACAAAAAAATTATTCAAGTACTACAGGAAACGATCTGTATAACTTTGTTTTTACCCAGTGTAAGTTTTAGTGAATTAAATTTTGCTGTTAGTGTCCAAGTACATCAGTATAAAATATACCTTAACTGATAATCAATGGTGTCAGCGACAGGGTTATCCAAGAAACTCGAAGGGCCTAAGTTTCTATACAGGGCGCCAATCACTGTCATGCCGACCACCGGGCTTATAGTTGTGTACCTCTCCAAAGTATGTCCGAAGACATACCCCGCTATCACTACTCCTGTCATGTTGAATGCAAAGCCGCCCGGGAGAACTATATCTTTGAATATAAACCACGAGGTTCCCCACAGTGTTAGGCCTTAAAAAAAGAATATAAGTGTATAGAAATTGATGTCATTTAAGTACTTTTTATATACAGGCTTTCTCGTACTCGAAATTTTATTATCATATATACGAGTATATACTGACATTATAAATATAAGCTAGTTCACAAGTGAACTAGCTTTAAAAAATACGACATATCATTAAATAAGAACTCTATTCAAACTAAAAAATCTCGTGTAAATACTGGTGTAATCTAATAATAAATAAATCAAATTAAGGTAAATTAATAAATCTAAATTGATGACTGCTCATACTGATTAAAAAATACTTAATTCTTAAGGATGCTCTGTTATGACTAAAAATATTTAATTTTATTTTATTTGTTGGAAACTCAATGATAATGATACATACTAATGAATAGGTACTTCTTTCTAGTTTAAAAAGTTTAATATTTAAAGTATTATTTATAAATATTCTTAGGACTAACATGATTTTGGAACCAACTTTCCAATGCTATGGGAATGAAACATTAAAAAATCGTCATCGAATACTTAAGTAAAAAAATGCGTGGTAATACCTAAAAGTAGGTATCAAGTTATATTCAACCATCTTAAAAATAAGTTCCACTTCAGTGTGTAGCAGCCAACATAACACTCAACTATCCGTTAATATTTCAAGCAAATATTCAATTTAGCTGAACACCTATCGCCTCGTGAGGGAACTCTGTCATAAGGTTAACAGTTTACCTTTTATTATTCATAAGCTTTGCACAACCACCCCCTGGCAAGTTGACTGTGCACCTTAAAGCGTGCAGCATTTGGTTCAACATATTCTAGAACCAAACTTACCACATATTAAAACTCCTATGTATTGTTTTACTTCGTTAAGAGAAGGAAACGCTTGTGTAATTATTTCACAATATTTATTTTGATTAGGTTGTTCCCTAAAAGAAAATAAACATATCAAATTGTGAAATTTTCAGAAAAGTGACAAAATAGTTCTAATATTGCAATAATATGATTAGATTTATGCTAAATATGATTACATGCTCAATATGCTGTGTGGTGCTGGCATAAAAAAAAATATTACTATAATATACCCTTTCCATTTCTATGGGAGTGCGACTCCCATAGAAATGGTGACTAAAAAAGTATTGTCAGAAGAAGGTGGGTAAGAGCGTCCTTATTTCCACCTCACGACTTCCAAGCGTGGCAATGTTATTAAAACCATCGTCTTGGAAAGGTCTTTGTCTAGGATTGTCTATAGGCTAATTATTGTAATGTGTAAATGTTTTTTTTTTGGCTAGTGTAAGTTACTTTTTAAAATAAGAATATTTCATATGTTGGGTTTTTCGTATTTCAGACCTGGGTTGATACGAAAGGATTTTGCTAGTTTTTCAGACTCAAAAAATAGTTCAGACCATAAAAAAGGTCCTAGTAGATATTATCTACAGACAAATATTATGTCAGACATTGTTTCACCAAAATTACAGGATATTTATCCAAGTTTGAAAAATGTATCTTGCAACCGACTCAATTTGAAATTTTATTCATAAAATGGATATCTTAATATACAATCTCGTTGTATACTTTGATTATTATTTACTTATGATTAATAACTTATCATGAACTCAATTTTGCTCATTTTAAGAACAAATCGTTTCATTTAAAGATCCCATCCCATTTATTTCTATCCCTGGAGTTGAAATTTGCAGAATTTTTTTTTAACAAATCATACGACAAACTTTACCTATAAGCATAGTTTTTATACCTAACCCTACTAGGTTAATTATAAAAACTATGGTTTAATGGTTGAGCATAATCAGTTAAGTAATTAAAAATTTATTCAAAAAAAAAATTGTTAGGTTAATTATCATCAGCTAACATTAGTTCATGGCTAGACATAAGCTTCTTCAAAAGGAGGAATCCGCTATAATTGCGATGCATGGCAGATGGGTTGGCGATTCGGCCAATGGAGGAGAAAAGTTGATGTTACACCTCTTCGTCTATCTGTACTCCATTAGTCGCTTCTTATAACACCCTTAGGAGGAGGAGATGTTGTGCTATTGTGATATTTATGCCGGTACTACAAGGAGTCTTGGTAAAATATACTTTTACAATATTAGATTACATTAAGAAAATTGAACAGGGTCTTAATAATTTATCGTAAGCGATCTAAGTTACTTACTCACGTTTTGAAGGACTTGACTTTAAAATGAATCACGTTACTCGTGCCATTTTTAATTTGAGTTCCATCTGAAATAGCAACAACGGGTTAAAAATAATAGGGGTTAAAGTATTAAAATGCCGATTATTTTCCCACTTTTTATTTTGTTTATAGTTCTTAAGTATAGTCATATTATTGCGTAATTCTTTTTGTATTGTATCAAAAACTAAATAAAGTAACTTTTGACTAAAAAAAAATGCAATACTAGTGCCTATTACTTCAAAGGAAGTCGTTGAAAAGACTTTCAGATTTTGATTTTCAGAAATTTAAATACTATTATGCGTAGCTTTATAACCATCTAACTTTCACCTTTAATTACATCAAAAACGGTTCAAGCGTTTTTAAAAAAACTAAAAAATTGTTATTATGGAAAAATGACTTCTCGATTTCGTCCATACAAAACGGCAATTTCATTACTTTATTTGATATTTTAGCAACTTAATTGCACTTTTTTCAAGTTTATATACTGGCAATTTCATTCTTTAACCCCTAATAGTACAATACTCTGTAAAAAGTATTATCTCGTGCTTACGCGGAATTATGAACATCGGCTCACATAGGACCTGTAAGTGCGCCTAGAATTTTCTGAAGACTTTTATGCAACTCATGTTGCTCCTCTGAGGCTTTTAAAACGTTATATGATTAATTTTATGTGTATCTCATTTTAAGTGAATTTTATGTTTTTATGAGAAATAAATTCTTTAAACCTATATTGAGACGCGAAGCAACAAAGGACCTACAATCTAAAAAAGCGGTAGCATTTCATTGTATCTTATTTTGTTGGTGGTGGTTTGGTAGGTGATAGCTGATGGGTTTAGGTAGCAGGAAAGAAACATTAAATATTTGTTGTTTATAGTATAAAATATCTTGTCAGTGAAAAAATATTTATTAACAAGTACTTATCATTGTTCACCAACATGATATACATAAATAAAATCACAATATGGTTAAGAAAAGGTGTAGTCAAGATTTAAAGCTAGCGTAACTAAAGGTGAAGACCGCATTCCTCAAAAAGCAAAAGTTTACAATTATAGTTGAATTAATGTAACCCAAAAAATATACATTTATTTAATAATATTTAAATAATAAATAACTGAAGAAAAGAAATAACTATGCTGACTGTATCTTAAGAACTTTATTACCTTTTTTTTATCATTCCTAATGTGTTAATTAAGGCCTATGTGAATAACCGCAAAACCGTAACGTAATATCTAGTTGGGTTCTGTATAGGTCATAAACTTTCAAAATTAATAATGTCAACATCAACTAGCATATTATGGTGATGATATTATGCATGAAGACGTCTAGCGGTTAAGTAGAATATATTAATTACCAACTACATTAATGTTAATCTTTGCTTGCAAAATGCGGATATGCTTCAGTACACAGTTTATGTCTAAATTTTGATCACTTAACGAATGAGAAACCTAATTTTTACTAATAAAGAAAATTATGGCCCAACTGAAATTATTATAAGTTAAAGCAAAAATACTAGTTCTAGCACACGCACACATTAACACATATTAGTAGGAATATTTACATGGAATAATAATAAAACCTCAAACAATGCGTTGGAATAGGTTACGACTGTACGAGTATTATCTACAACCTGATTTCGCTAATCGTTTTACAGAAACATGTCATTCAATCTGTTACCCTCACAAAATTGTCTCTAACATACTCTGTTACTTTCCATACTTACAATAAGATGCATGCCACAGAGGACGTATTTTAACTTTGTAACAAGATGTTGTAAAATAATATGACAGACATGCGTGTTTATAAAACTTTTTAATGTAGAACAAAAATGCGGACACAATCACACACCATTAAAAATATATATTATGATGATGTATAGATTAATTTATGAGTCGCTCAATGGGGCATCATATTGATAAAATCTACTGATGAAGATGAATTGACGGATTGTCATTGGTCCGCATCCGTAATTGAATGTTGCACGCGTTTCTTGAAAATACAAAATGAGACCATAATGAATATCAGTCGCTTACCAGTTTCGCAATTGCTGGCCATATTTCTCTAACCGTGACGGAGGTTAAAGAAACGAACTATGCCGTAAAGTTTATTCAGCAGTTTACATACACTGTGATGGGAGAGGATTAATACCGCGGTGTAAACACATGTCGTATTGTTGTGAACACACTACACTTAAAGCTCCAAGCCCGTGTGATCCCGTTTACCGTCTATCTAATAATAAAATTCGCCGCATGCGCACTGCGTCCAATTGCCATAATAGAAGACACATTAATCACTCACTGAATATGTCAATGAAAGATGTAAGCGTACACACAATTGACTAAGTTTGAAAATATACACGTAGAATTATTCAACATGGTCTGTCGCAGCGGACGTACAGAGCACGCATTGTAATCTGTAAGTTCCTTATACTATGATATTATTACACAAAGTGACACTTTTAATAATGTAACTATATTTTAATAGTTCAGGCTATGGAAACAGTTTAAAGGCACAAAATATGAAAATATGAATACATTTTCTGTATATTTAAAATGCTAAATATGAATAATTATTTACTACTAATTATAAATGTTACTAGAATTAATACTTATTGTTTCAAAAATATTAACTGCATGTATATATTTTAAGCTTCCACTTATTGGTTATCTCACAAAGTTAAAAATAGTTTTGTGCTTAAGGCGAGTGTCCACAGAAAAATGATATTTTACTTATAATGGGCTTGCACATGACAACATACTTAACAACTGTTTGGCGCTGGACTCCGGCAATCCAGGCGGCCTCTTACAAAGCCTACTACCGCCAAGGGATCTGTTAGCCGTCATCATTGGTTAGAAAACCAAAGATGCTGTTGCCCCGGGTGGACCACTAGGAGGCAGTTCCCACCACCCCAATTCTCTAAAATATATTTGTATATAAAATAACTGAATGCTTCATAGAACTTTTATTGTCGAAGCCCAACATTTATTGTAGCATCAATTAATTGTGGAAAGTTATTTAAAAAAGCCTGTTTAAAAAGGCGTAAGATGCACAAGTAACGTGGTGTAGCCGCGCCACTAGCACACTTCAACACTTTTGATTTACCGATAAGTCCAGCTGAATCTACTTCGGATCTATTTTTTTTTTTAATATACAATGGGCTTGCTTTTGACTAGAAGCCTAAGATAGAGCGAGCGTACCCCGAAGCACTGGTTCTGCCACAAACCAGCGGAACACAGAAAAACTGTTTGGCGCTGGACTCCTAGCATCCAGGCGGCCTCTTACGAAGCCTACCACCGCAGAGGGATCTGTTAGCCGTCATCATTGGTTAGAAAACCAAAGATGCCGTTGCTCAGAGTGGACCACTAGGAGGTAGATCCCACCACCCTAAAAAGTTCCAATTGACATGTATGTACGTTAATTTGAGTAGTAGCAGTGAAATTTACTTAAAAAAACATCTACCGATTATATCGTTATTTGATCTCTATATTATTATAAAAATGGTACGTCATTTTGGGAATCAGTGAGAAGAACACTTCATGTATGTCCGGTATGACAGTAAATTAAACAGCTATTGCCTGCTAGCCCTGCCTTAACCGTCCTTGTTTAGAAAATATAGAACTGGTCCAAGTTTGTTCAACTGACTTGGCACTAATTCAATTGTCTCATTTATTTTTATACCAACGACAGCTGTTTTTTATATATTTTTTTAGTTTAAAATCTCGAATATATACGAACACAAGAGCTGAACTAAGAGTTTTGTGTAGTCATATTTTACTGTATAAAATATTGGAAACTATTGAGTTCGTCTGAAAAAAACTTGACAATACGACCAACTTCTGAACATAGATTCATAGATCTATTCTTGGCTCGTCCCAAACTACTTTTTTGTACAAAAAAATATATTTTGCAGATAAAGCTGTTGGTTTGCTTCCATTGCCAGCTTTGATTATAAGTCAAATATAGATAAATGTCTATCACATATTTTAAAAATAGACTCTGAACGATTGACTTTAAATAAAGTAATCATTTTTAGATTCGTGTAACTTAGAAGATAAAAATCGGCTTAGTAACTCTATAGTTCCGATTGGAGTATCTACGCAAGCCATTCATAGTATACCTAATGACATGGTTTGTTATCTGAATTGATAACAAAACGATAAATTATTTGAACTATAAAATTATAAAATTATCATTTTACCGATCATGAACCAATAAATCCTAATAAAGGGGCTTCATTTACTTACGGAGTAGGTATTTAGTTACAGGAATAATTAATATCGATACTGTGTCGATACCAGTAACTACTGTTATATTATTAAAAGTGTATTGAATGAGTTTTCCCCACCCGCTCCCATCCATACTTATAATAAGTACTTCCACTTTATTATATTGCGTCGACTATCTACTTAATAACGGATGTTTACTTAGGTGTGGTGGTCAATTAAAAATATTGTTTTAACCTTAACCTTTTTCTCTTCTCTATTGTCCGTCTTTTTACTTCCTGAACAAAATGTTCCTCGTGTTAACGTTCTATAGTCAACTCCTTCTACAGACACCTTTATTTGCCGCTAACACGACTCTATCGGCTTGTTGACCGATATCACTGTTATCCCTAGGGATAGTGTAGTATGCCTAATTATTTTTTTTACTAAAGTAGTTGACGTAATTTTACGAGACGTTCTTTCTTTGTCACTTTTAAGATATACATTTTACAACAACTATGGATTTTCCGTGCCATGTGGGTGGATGTGGCTAAAAGAATAGAATACCTATAAATATGTCTATTCAAGCCTCCCCGAAAGAAGAAGATGAAGAACTTTTATTTAATACTTTCATGGAATTATGCCGTAACTGCCACTTTTGGCGGATTGGTGATCGTAGTTTGGCTAATGGTAGAGGAGAGATTCTGCTGTCAGTCTTCTTTCAGCAGTACTTATTTAGACGCCTCTGACGATACGCAAAACGAGAAGGGGATGTTATATTCTATATTTTAGACTGGCACCATAAGGAGAAGTTTATACCAATGTATGAGTTTATCTGTATGAGGAGTTGATTGGCACCCCGGGTAATCAAGATTTTACAGCAAAGTTAGATTTTTGTAATAGAACAAATTCAGAGGTCAATAGAAATCAAGTTAGATTTAACAAGAAAAAACACATTAAAAAATATATTAAACTAAATAAATACATAATCTAAAACAAACAAACTCATTAAAAAACAAAAATGCTTTTATAATAATGTTTTACTAAGGAAGCAACGCTTAGATTTAGTGGATAGCTTAGAAATATATAACCAAAAACTACATGAAAGTAGATTAAAATATGACTTAGATATAGGACAATTGCAGGCTGACATCTCTAAGTTGCATAAATCTTTGGAATCAATGACACATTTATATAACTCGGCAGAAGAACAAATTAATGAACACATTCTGGCTGCGAACAAATTACTGGATCTTGGTAATGAGGGAACTAGTTTTAAATCATTGCCAGATATTACAATAAATTCCACATTAAGTTCTTACCAACAGGAAGATGTGAGCAGGCCGTTGTCATCAATAAATTCAAATTTACATGTAATTTCTAATGATGTAAGCCAGGTAATACCTTGTGTACAAGTAAAGGCTAATGATGTTTTTATGTATTCAGATAGATTAGGAGTTGGCTACGGTTCCTTATTAAATAATTATTTGAAATGTAATATTTTAATTAATTGTATGCCAGATGCAAAATTTGATAAAATAATTGATTGCATACAAAATAGTAATTTAAATTCAAATTCAACACTCATTCTTATGGTGGGAAATAGTAAAAAAAATAGCAAATCAAATTTAATTAAAAATTGTGCAATTTTGTCAAAAATTAATATAGAAAAAATTCTCCTCTGTGCCTTCCCCTTTTTGTAAAAATAACAGTAACGATGACAATAACAGTATTCACATATTGAATACTTTACTATATAATATTTGTCAAAATAATGACAAATTTGTGTTTTTTGACACCAACAAATTTACAAAAAATTGTTGTGTTATGACTGGCAGCTCTATACACCTGCCTAACAAAATAAAAAAACAAATAGCAAGTTTGCTTGCTTACAATACTAACAGTTTTGTTATTAACACAAAAACTTTTTGTAGTGAACCGATTAGTAAATGTAGTAATCCAAGTATTTTACCTTTGACAACCTCTGAGGCTTTAAACTAAAAGGGAAGACAAAAGCTAGGCCGAATATGTATTTTAATGTTGTTCATCAAAACATTCAAGGCCTAGCCGGCAAAGAGTTAGGTTTAGGATTATTTTTAAAAGATTTTAATGTTCGTGTAATTTGCCTCACAGAACATTGGATAAAAAAACATGAACTAATGTTAAACATTGAAAATTATAAAGTCGGTAGTTCGCTCGTAAGGGAGTCTGCATCTAGAGGAGGATCACTTATTCTTGTTAAAAATGAATTGAAATGTAAAGAACGCAAAGACATCGTGTCGCTTTCAGTTGGGCGAACTATTGAGCTAGCATGTGTTGAGCTGGAACCATTTATAATAATTAGCGTGTATAGCCCCCCAAATCTAATTACCATATTTTTGAATCCACAATGGATGAGGCTCTGAGAAGACTATCAAAATCGTGTAAAAAAAGTAGTTGTATGCGGTGATTTCAACGTTAATATATTAGAAGACACACAAACGTTCACTCAATTTCATAATCTCTTCAAGTCATATGATTTAATAAATATTTTCAATGAACCTACCAGGGTAACGCCCACGTCGGCTACTTGCTTAGATAATATTTTTTGTAATGGTAAAGTGTTAAAAAAAACCATATTGAATTGTCTAACTTCAGACCATAGTGCACAGGAAGCATCATTTGAGCACCAGCGTGTCCCAAACATAGTAGATTATGTGTATAGGCCGGTTACTATTAATAAAATAGGCAGATTTAAAGCAAAAATTGAAAATGGTGTTAATTTACTAAAGCCTGGTAGTCAGAATGTTGATCAATTATATGAGGGCCTTTTTGGTTTGGTAAAAAATGAATTTGATTATCATTTTAAGCAGAAATAAGTAAAAATCAACAAACAGAATTGTAAGTTTAATGAATGGGCTACACCTGGTATTTACAAAAGTAGAAAAACATTATTTGTTTGATTTGTATAGTCTAAAAGCTGAATCTCAAAACCACAACATTATAGACCATGTTAAAAAATACTCCAAATTATTTAAAATAGTATGCGCCAAAGCAAAGTCAATTTATCTTCATAATTTAATTTCGGCATCCAAAAATATAGCGAAAACTACTTGGAATATTATAAATAAGGAAACATGTAGACTAAAACCAAGCAATCCTGCTTACTCTCTCAAATTAGGGGATAAGTTAATAAACACGAGCACAGAGGTTGCGAATACATTTGAGAATTTTTTTTCAAACATAGCTTCCTCCACTACTGAAGGGCTTGCTTCTTCCGCTGATCTAGCTGAATCCCTTCTCAAGTCGGCTGTCGATGAGTGCAAATTTTCATTTAATTTTAGACATACTAACCCTGATTTAATTATAAAAACTTTTAGAGAATTTAATATGAAAAAAACTGAAGATCTTTGAGGAATTTCCGTTCATATTATCAATACAATTATAAATTCAATGGCCCCTCATCTCGCAATAATTTTCAACAAATGTATTGATGATAGACAGTTTCCAACTTTAATGAAGTTTAGCAAAATTATTCCATTATTTAAATCCGGGGAGAAATGTGATCCCGCTAATTTTCGACCAATATCTATCTTGCCAGTACTAAGTAAAATATTTGAAAAAATTATGTTTAGTCAACTTTTATCGCACTTTAGTTTGAATAAATTATTACATCACAATCAATATGGATTCAGGAAAGGTAGAAATACCACTGATGCGGGAGTAGCACTTCTAAAACACGTATTCGATGCTTGGGAGAGTAGGTTAGATGCTATAGGTGTTTTTTGTGACCTGTCAAAGGCATTTGATTGTGTGGACCATAAAACGTTAGTTAAAAAACTCAGACATTATGGTGTTTCGAATGATTCGTTAGATTTAATTAACTCATATCTCACAGGTAGAGCACAAAAAGTTTGCATTGATGGACTGAGTCTTTAGGGTCGGCCCTTATCATGGGTGTCCCTCAGGGATCCGTATTAGGACCCTTGCTATTTTTAATATACATTAACGACCTTCCATATTATATGTATAATCTTTGTGAGATGGTATTGTTTGCAGATGACACTTCAATAATTTTTAAAATTAAGAGGGGTGAATTATCATTTGACGATGTTAACAATACCCTCTCTAAATTATTGCATTGGTTTGCTACGAATAATTTTTTGCTTAATGCAAGAAAAACAAAATGTGTTAAATTTACTTTGCGTAATGTAAGGTTTTCCGCCACAAATGTTATTGTAAAAGATGAGCCATTAGACACAGTAGACTCCTCTACCTTTTTAGGTATAACTGTAGACTCTCGACTGCAATGGGGTGCTCATATCAGGTCTCTGTCTGGAAGACTTAGTTCTGCTGCTTATGCTGTGCGAAAAATAAGACAATTGACTGATGTTAGAACGGCAAGATTAGCATATATTTTAGCTACTTTCACAGTATAATGTCATACGGAATTTTGTTATGGGGCTCAGCGGCAGATATTGAGTCTATTTTTATATTGTAAAAACGTGCTGTGCGGGCTTTTTACGGCCTTAGACCCCGTGACTCTCTAAGAGAGCTATTCAAAGAGATCAACATACTAACAGTTGCATCTCAATACATTTTCGAAAACATTATGTACGTCCGTAAAAACCTCGAATTTTTTGTCAAAAATAGTGAAGTACACAATTTCAATACCCGAAATAAAGATAAACTTGCCGTTCCAGGATTCAGACTGCGAAAAGTAGGTAATTCGTTCATGGGAAATTGTATCCGTATTTTCAACAAATTACCACTGTCAATTACTGACCTCCCTGTATATAAATTCAAATCATATATCAAAGTTGTTTTAATGAAAAAGGTCTATTACACCATTGATGATTATATAAATGATAGGAACGTTTGGCTTTAAATTGTATCAGCTCGCACTGGCTCACATGGCATCTTATGTAAACATGTTTATTTAAAAAGAGGCTGACAATAGTGACCGAGTTTCTTGCGCTGCTTCTTCTCGGCACTAGCCCACATTTGTCCCGAAGCAGTGGAAGGTTAAATATTGGGACGTGTAAAAGCGCCTCCAGGGGCCTATTTGCAGAAATAAAACTGATTTTAAACTGATTTTAAACCAGGACGTCACTATCCCACCGATCTGATTTTTAAATTTTGTTAATTCAATTAATCTAATGAACACAATTTAATATGGTTTCTCTTATTCGCTCGTCGACCTAGAGCAAATAGGTAAGTTTAATGAAATCATTACATACCTTTTGATAATTTCTTTATCCTTTGGAATCCAAAGCAGTAATGATTAACATATCTGTCATAGAAATTAAAGATATGTTTACAGATTTAGTACGCGTTTATTATTGATTTAACCCGAAGTTTCGAACACTTACAGCGTTCACGGCCACGGGCAGACTAACTAATAAAACCTTAGTTTTAAAGGTTTAAATCAGTAATAAAGGCGTACTATAATCCCTAAATATATCTTTTATCTTAATGTATAGTGTTCGCGTAAACTCAAGAAAACAGTAGGTATATCCATCATAGTAGTATCGAAAGATTCGATCAGACAAGAGAATGATAATCAAACGATAATATCAAACACTAACGAGGTTCAGCGTCTAAATGGTGACGTGTTCAGAAGACAATGAACAAGATCGCTATAAATATTACACTTGCACAGTCTTTGTTAAGAACAAAAGCGATAAGCTGTCTACATTTTACATTGATATAAAAATCTACTTAGATAAAATATATAATAATAATATTTAAATGTGTCTATATAAATATGTATCCAAAATTCAAGTTCATTTTGTTAATGTTTTATTTCAATGTAAAGTGTTCGAGCAAATTTAAGTAGGGTAAAGGCGGGATAGATGCCCCAGTGGGATAGATGCAAACTCGCGACTAAGGAACAATAGTATAACTAAGAGCCGTAGTCACTCCACACCTAAGTGAGCTACGGGCCGTCGTACGATGAGGACGCGTTTCGTTCATGTGTGAATTCTTCACCGAACACGTCAAAGTTTTAAGGGTTAGTATTTTCTGTTGTATAACTTTATAAGTAGTGATTAATTCCGTTATATTTTTCATAACATCAATATACTGATTCATCAAGTATGCATCTACATGGAAATAGTTGCTCTTTTGTTTTTTATTTATTAAAAAAATGCTTGGGCATCTATCGTTGCCCTGATTTTTCAAGGTATAGGTCCCCTAGGGGCATCTACCCCTACATACATACATCCATACACATGTGATTTCAGTGTATATTTCGAACATATTTGTGTGTATGACATTGACATTGATTATGCATGTTGAAACTTAATAGTTTATCTATACTAATATTACAAAGCTGAAGAGATTGATTGTTTGTTTGAAGCCGCTAATCTCTGGTAGTACTAGTTCGAATTGAATTTTTTTTTGTGATAGATAGTCCAATTATCGAGAAAGGCTTTATGCTATATAACATCACGCTGCAACTACTACTACAACATGAAGGGCTTCTATCCCGCGCCGTAGGCATCTATCCTTCTTAGTATTTTCATAGTGGGGCAACTATAGATACAGGTAGGCATCTATCCTCAAAAAAGGAGTTCCTCATAAAGCTAAAATCTGCAAAATATTTAATTTATAGGTCCAAAACAACAAATCACGGTTAAACATTAAGGATTAAACTAGGTAAATTTATAGACATGATTTATATAAAATTAATATTTTTAAACTTAGGAGGATATTTCAAAGAGTGGGGCATCTATCCCGCCTTTACTCTATTCAGATATATTATAGGTACTTAAATCGCAAAAACCACGCAGTGTCTTTCCAAGTAGGTAGGTAAATACTCTGATTGTGTCAAATGTAAAGAAAAATAATTTAAATTATCCCTAAATGATGGGAAAACAAACTTCTGGGAATTCTTTAATAAGACTATTTTTTTAAATGTATTATTTTATATAGAATAAGGATCATTCGGTCAACTAATTCTCAAGGGGTTAAGTAATACCATAAACTAAATAATTTAGTATGATGTACACCAAAAACAACATTATTCGTATTATAAAAAAAGTATTAAAATAGCTGTTTGCTAAAACCCTAATCCCTTGCTGGAACAAAATGACTTTTTATCTTTTAAGAGGGGCGCGTGATGGCTACCACAATTCAAGTACGATTATACGTAAAAAAGAGATTGGTTTTGCGGCTTGCAGCGTAGGTGCACCAAAGGAAGTCATTCCACGTCAAACAATAACGCACGGTCGGAAGCGTCTTTCACGCCAGAACGGTTCAGCCGAGTTGGCAAACGGCGAGCCTTTAAAGAGCGGGCAATTTGCGCTGTAACACCCGGATACTGGCTGCTCATTAACTATGAACGCCGTCATCAAGACTCTTCTTCAGCAGAAAAAACGGCGTTTAATAGTAGCACTCTCCACGAATAAACGCTCCAGCGAGGTGCTTTTGAGAGGCCACAGCTACAAAGTGCATATAAATTGCACTGCGAAATTGAAGCGGAGATATGAAAGGAGTAAACTTTTGAAAGACAAGCTGTGGGCAACCCACTTTGAAATCTACAGGTCTTTTGTAAGAAATAAAAGGGTAGGTCGGAATGACTAGCGATGTCGCTCCTATTATACTAGGAAAACAATTTTTGTGTAATGTCGCTGCGTTATATTGACATGGTTTTATAGAGACGTCAACGTTGAAAGCAATGTTTATTGCTTCAATGTTTGCGCAGCGAAATCTGCGTCAGTATGATAACTACCTACACGTCCTACTATGCATATAAAAGTGGTATCACCAGTAAAATACGTTTTAGTAGCTGACGCGTTATAAAGAGGCTAAAGTTTTCATGTATCTAGTTATTTGTAAAAGTCTTTGACAATCCTCATACAACACTGTAGCTTTAACCTTATTTTAATTTTCTATTTTGATTAATTAATTAAATAATAACTACCTACATCATTTACATCACGGCTTATGATTTAGATAAAAAAAAATAAAGATATCCTTCAAGTATGACGACCTCCGTGGCGAAGTGGCGTACACACCAGTTTTCAAGGTTTCGACTGCTCCGAGGTCTCGGGTTCGATTCCCGGAGGGTCAATGCAGAAAAAAATAGTTTTTCCACATTGTCTCGGGTCTAGGTGTTTGTGGTACCTTCTTTGTTTCTCGTTTTCAAAATACGAGTGCTTTAAATAGATATTCAAATTGGGATCAGATGTATGTGATGTTGTCCACATTTATATTAGGGGTTAAAGTATGAAATTGCCGTTTTGTATGGACGAAATCGAGAAAAGTCATTTTTCCATACTAACAATTTTTTAGTTTTTTTAAAAACGCCTGAACCGTTTTCGATGCCATTAAAGGTGAAAGTTAGATGGTTATAAAGCTACGCATTATAGTATTTATATTTCTGAAAATCTAAGTATATAATACAAGTATACTTAATTGAAGCAAGAAGGTCAGCTGACACATTGTATGGGGTCTTTTCAACGACTTCCCTTGAAGTAATAGGCACTATTGCATTTTTTTTTTTAGTCAAAAGTTACTTTATTTAGTTTTTGATACAATACAAAAAGAACTACGCAATAATATGACTATACTTAATAGCTATAAACAAAATAAAAAGTGGGAAAATAATCGGCAATTTCATATTTTAACCCCTATTATATATAAAGTATGCCACGCGTTCCTAATAAACCGTGTTCAAGGGACCTCTTTAATGACTGCTACTACGTTGTATGACCGATACAAATAGGTACTAAAAGTATTCAATAAGGAAGTTGAACCATAAACTTATGCCATCCTGTAAATTGTACAGTGCACGAAACATTTATTACGAAGATATATGGAACCTCTTTTGCGGCATTCTTATGTAAGGACAATGAAAGAATATTTCCAAAATAATATTGTGTATTCATTGTGCTATATTTTTGAGTCCGAAAAATAAAACCATACGGAACTTGTGTGTACCACAATAAACTGTATCACGTCTGATCAGGCGCGAGGGTAGCCGATGGCGTCCAATCGGATTACATCTTTGGCTTTACACTATTTAGCAGAAGTTTGTTGCTATTCGTTTATTGGTCGAGTAATGTTACTTAGTGTGTGTTAGTATGTATGTTGTTATGAATGCTGGCCTTCCTTCCTCGTTTTGTTTAAAGGTCTATATGATGTAACTTTTGATATCTTAGTTGGCCCTTTGACCCCTATGTAATTCTATTGTTAAAAAACAAATTCATTTCATGATAGTTTGATTGCATTTGTCCACGTGGAATGGATACGTGAAAACGTAATAGGTAGAAGTCTTAAAAAATCTCTTGAGTTAGTAAATGTACTAGACATGTACATAAATCATTAATTTGATCTTTAAGATTTGTTCAAACTTGGTAAGATAATTAGTTTGTCTCAAAATATTCTTAACACTTAGTTTGTCAAATCCAAATATTTTGGTAGTTCAGACGCAAGTTGAGAATGCTTTCCACGTCGTTACCAGAGAGCTTACGGTTAATCTGATCTTCAAACGTTACCGCCCCGACGTTCCTGGACGCCTCACGACCTTCTTGCACCGTCTTTAATCGGTTTAAAAGTGACAGACTTTTTCGTTTATGTGCACCTTTGTACTCTTGATAGTAAGCTGTCTACCCTAGATATGTTGACATAAAAAAATATTTTATTACTTTCTCTTTTGCGTTACATATTGCAAATTAGGTTAGATGAATACTATCGACATGCTTTAAAATAAGATTTTTACAATTATTAAGAAACCATTTAAATAAAACAGGATATTCACTTTTACAGGAAATTTAATCCCTAATAAAAGAATAATATTTGACGAAATTTTTCTATTTTCGTATTACGGTTGTAAAATATTGCAATAAAATACTCTCGATCCGTTGGATACAGGGTTGCGAGCTCTTTTTCTTCTTATTTTTACTGTCGTATGTCTAACCTTTTAGGATATTTTGGCGTCTAAATTTTTTAAGGCAAAGGCGCTGCGCCTATTACAAGCCAGTGGTAGTATTTTCCGAGTTAGATTACCGGAACTGCACAGTAAAACACAGAGTCTTCTGTGATTGTCAAAGTGAGTACCTACAATAATCCATTTCGTTTAATTTCTGCTTCAGCACTTTAAAGATATTTTTTGTAAAGGAAATATTTTTGTAGTAGACACCCCTATTCAGATTGAGCAAGCAGTATGCCGCAACCAGAGGTATCAGTTAAGATGTCCCAATGTCGTCTTGAAAAATATTCTGATTTATCAAAGAGTTCTCGAATAATGTTTACATACGCGACCGAGCGCGCTGTATGACTATGAATAGTTATCGATTTTGACTTTAGTTGCATAACTTGTGAGATTACTTACTTGTTGATGAATTGTGAACATTTGCTTGGAATGAAATGAAAATATGTTGTTACTTTTGTTTACAAAAGATGTAATATAAGCAACTCGCTTTTGTGTTCTTAAATATGATCTGAATAAGTTATACAGTAGACCGTAGGTACTTATAAACGGTTGTCAAAACGGTTTTTTATTCAGGGTTTCTATTATACCTTATTTATTATGAGTTTCCGATATTTCGGCACTGTTTCTCCCGTGATCATGGCGCTTGCAACGGTGCCGATATATCGGAAACTCATAATAAATAAGTTACATAGTATAAACCCCGGATCGTTATATGATCCGGGGTTTATACTATGTAACTTATTCTAGTGATAGTGACCATGACAGTTTAAATCAGTATAATAATTTGACTGCCTTAAATGAGACTTAAACCCACAACATGCACAATTGAGCAACTAGGAAATTGTTAATTGTTTTGACATGTTGTGGGTTCAATGCCCAACCAACACAGTCCAAATTTTTATTCAAGGAACAGTATTTTAAATTTATCAAGAAATTATTTGCTTAAAAACATTTTCAAAACATTCATAAAGCTGTTTCATCTTTACTAGTAGTAAGATATTTGTAAAAATATTTCCCTCAGATGTTGCAGCTATACAATCAAAAGACATCGATGAAACTCCACTGGCTTATAGCGTCAAGCCATTAATAAATGAACATAAACAATGTCGGGTGTTAAGGGTGGATCTGAATGAAATTTGGCACGGTATTAGTATATTGACTGGAATAACATATAGGCTACTTTTATCCCGGGAAAAGGTACGGTTACCGTAGGATCAATATACTACAAAGAAATTCAAAATTCCACGCGTACAAAGTCCCAGGCAACAGATAGTTTATTATAATGTTTCAAATAATCGATACAAATGCGCCAGTGAATAGCTATGAAGTTTGTAGTACTTAGTTAAGTAAAAAAAGTCAAAGAGCAATACAAACCATGATGCCATTAGTGAATGTTAGTAAGTATATATTACACGTCATTATACCGTTGATTAAGAATAACTCAGTTTATCCTCATCTTAGGCTAACGACGTCCATTGCTGGACATAGGCTCCTCCTAAGGATCTTCACGCTAATCTGCCCCACGTCACCCGCATCCAGCAACTTCCAGCGACCTTCACTAGATGGTCGGTCCACTTAGTCGGGACCAACCCACAGACTTTCAGTTTATGCAACATTTCAATTATTGACATAATTTTATGAATAAAGATGAAGCTATTTTATAAATGTTTTAAATATAACAACCGTACGTGTTCTACTTTAAATATAAATGTTAAGGATTTATAAATACAAAACAGATGGAAAAGTACCCAAGAAGCGGTATCGCAAAGGCATTTTCAGCGAGGCGGGGACAGGGCCGGAACTGGAAGCCGCCAATTACCACAGCGTCCGGGGCGGTTGCGTTTTTCGACGTTCGCCACAACTACCGACATTGCTTCGTAGAAAAAAAAACATTCTTTTTAAAAAAAAAACGAGTACTATTAACGCCAGAAAAAGTCCTGGACTGCATTACCTAAGAAGTAGTTTGCTTCATACAATTTGGTTGGTATGATAATATTAGATATTATATTCTGTCCTTAATTGCCTTTTAATTTGATTAGTAAATTTGTCGGGATATCAAAATCCGAATCTCGGTAAATTTGCAATTCACATGACCATGTTTTTTACAAATAGTTTGAAGTATTTATTTACTTACTCGTATTATTAAATTACTTGAGAAAAATTAGATATGACACACTGACTGACAAATATCCTAAAATCGTTAACAGAAATATCATAAAAAATCTATCAGCTTGCGACATATTTTTTTTTTATAATTAACACTTTAAATACAATCTTAGTTCAGGTACCCACTGATTTCAGTTTAAAACAGACCGATGAAAATATTAACAGAACGCTTTATTCTTTTCAAAATAATGTTTATGAAAGTACAAAGTTGTTTAGTTTCATATCTTGCAACTGACATAATAATATGATATCAATTATCTCTGAATTTGATTCGTTTGACTGTATGAATTTAAAATTAATAATAAAATAAGTTCGCTCTCTTAACTAGCTGACTCAAACAAATACAAAACGGTTGAAAACGAATAATCAGACCTATTTACATTTTGCTTAGGCCCACCTGACGCCAACAAGGACGCCATCTGTAATACAAATTGTGAATTCACCTTGCGAAAACAGTTATTATCATAATTACTTTTATATTAAACAAGATTCACTCTGACGTGCCCAAAGACAACTTTTTAAATTACTAGAGTTAATTAAACGGCTATATTTATATCGTTATGCCACTGACGACGAGAACCTAAGGCTTTGAAAACCACACAATGAAAATGAAATTAACTTCCTCAAAACAACAGTATAAAATTGTGTCGTTTCATTTATGGAGGTTTTGGAACAATGAGAATTCAAATGGGGAAGTCACTCCTAAGGAGGGGAGTTGAAACGTACGGCTACATGTTGTTAATGTATTTTTAATGTTCCGTTATTAAAATATTCAAAGAGTTAAGGAGGCGCAAAGCGTCAGGGAAAGGAAAACTCTGTTAACGGTTACAGAGCGGCGGGAAGTTTTAGCAGTAATTTTGAATTATGTTAAAGACGCCGACTGACCGCAAGCGAACGTCTTCAATTTCAAATTTTCGTTGGAAACTTACTCTACTCCACTTCATCTGTAACTTTGTTATGTATTGTAAAGGTGCTATGCGATACTCTAGTGGCAACACGTGCGTTCTTCAGAATATACTTGTTATCAGTGAAATATTTTAGCTATCATTGCAGTAAAACAACTTTTAAAGCGTATGACTAAAATTACTTGTAGTTTGAATTTGTAAATAAAATTTCGTAACCAATGATTTTATGTAAGATTTATTTATTATTATTTATTTATTTATTTAATTTTTATTTTATGTTCGTGACCGATCATTTAGTTACTGACGGTCAGTTTTTTCTATTGTTGAAATTGGCAATACTTTGCAGTTTCGTTATGTGCTTTGCATCTAGGTCCATAAAAAATTTGAGTTAAAAACAAGTAGAGATGGGCCGACTATCACTTTGGCCGACTAGTCGGCCAAGCCGATTATTGCTTTAGGTTATAATAATTAGAGTAACATGCTCTAATCACACTGTATTGCTAATTTTTATGATAAGTGCCTACTTTTATCTGATTGTCATCTTAATTCTTCGTTTGTAGTATAGTAGAATTTTTATTTATTTTTACTTTCTGTTGTCACATTAAATAATTTTTTATTAATTTTTATATTTGGTACTAAGTTCTAATTCATTATTATTAGGTCAAGGAGTAGTATTCCAATATGTAAGTTGTAAGCTTAATTATAGCCAATTTTGTGAGTTGCTTTTTTTTTGTTACTTGTTTAATGTCTGGATCTAAGCCCAATTAGTTAATGTATCGAACAAATGGTTCCTAATTTCCTAACATGTTCTAAATTGCACTGAAAGTGCATTGTAAAATAAATTTCGTATTTCTAATAATTAAGATTTCAATTTCATCAATTTTTAGGTACCTATACCTAGGTAACACTGAAAATGTTTAGAAAATGAAAAACAATTGAATGTAGAAAGTTGCCCATACTTTTATTGTTTTTCGAAGTAATCTCCGTTCTTCTCTACACATCGTCGCATTCGATGGAACCCCTGAGAAAAGCAGTGGGCCTATTCTTCCTTAGGGTCCCTTCTATGGCGTTTTTGTAGGCTCTCACCGCATCTTCAGGGCTCGTAAAGCGAACACCTCGAATTTTATCTTTAGTTCTTGGGAATAAATTAAAGTCGCAGGGCGCCAGGTCAATATTCAACAGTCCGTTTTGCGGAGTGCGCTTAAGCATTATTGTGGTGGTGGTGAAGGGAATCCTGCTTCGAGGTCGCTGCTGTCGAATTTTTTCCAAGACAACAGGCAAACAGCGATTGACATACCAGTCTGCAGTAACTGTCCTTCCATCTTCTAGCACAACTGTCGCGAAATGACCTTTCCGACCAAAGAATGAGGCAATTATCTTTTTTCCTTGACTTCTTCCTTTCTTTACCTTAGTTGGCCGATCCTCGAAAGGAAACACCCACTGAGCTGATTGTCTTTTGGTTTCGGGTTCGTAGCAATATATCCAGCTTTCATCACCTGTGACGATGTCAAATACAGCATTTGAGTCAGCGCCGTTGAACTTACGAGTATCTGACATTTGGCGACACCAGTCCATGCGAAGGTGTTTCTGGTCGTCGGTTAAAGTATGGGTACAAAGCTTCCTGATGCCTAAATGTTGGTGTAATATTTTTTGAACTTGACTCATACCAATGCCTAGGCTTGCCCATATCTGCTGATAGGTCAGTCTCTTATCTTCCTCTATCATGCGTCGCACAGCACTGATGTTATCTTCAGTAGTCGCTGTTAAAGCACATGAATATTTACTCATGTGGTTAAAGGACGTCCCTCACGCGGATCATCATTGAGAATGCTACGTCCACGCTTAAACTCGTTAAACCAATTGTAAATAGTGGCATGAGATGGGGCTTTATTAAGAAATGCTAATCGCAGCCTATCATAGCTTTGTTGTTGAGTAAGCCCACAACGAAAGTTACTCGTATAATAATAAATCATTAATAAATCACCGAAAATTTTCTCGCGTTAGGTTCATTTTCACGTGTAACAAGAGTTATAGATTTGATTAGTTAGGTTACCAAAGAGTTCTAAAATTGAAATTCATTAAAAAGTTTTCATTAGCAATGTTTCCAACTGGCCAGATGTAAACATTTTCAGTGTTACCCACGTACGAGTATTAATACGAGAAAAAAACAGGCAGACTAGTCGGCCGTTTCAGCCGACTAGTCGCCGACTACAAATATGGCCGACTAGTCGGCTTTACCGACTAGTCGGCGACTAGTCGGTACAACCCTAAAAACAAGTAAAAGGTAAAAAGTCATGTTTTAAAAAAAAAACTTAAACTTGGAAGAAAGACAAACAATAGCTACCAACCTTATGTACGAAAAGTATTAGCATACAGTAACGCTTTGTCTCCTGTCTATCTTTTATAGCGTCTCTAAAACGGTACGCTTTTCTATTGCATATAATTCAAAACGGTACCGTTTTAGAGTTGCACCTGAGAATAAATGTAAAAAGATTTTCCTCCTCTCAATGATTGATTGTGAGGGGTGAACGTTGAACGAATACTATAATACATCACAGCGGTTTAATACGAGGTTCAGTGTCGGCAAACACCTACAAGGTTGAATTTTTATGCTGGCACATGGATCCGCAAAGGGTTAGAGCATGCCCTACTATAGTTGCAGACAACTTAGCACTACAGGAAATGTAATTATATTGAAATACTAGCTCTTCCCCGCGACTTCGTACGCGTCAATTTCTGTTTTTATGATCGCGATTATTTTTGCAACATTTTTCACTGATGCTTCGCTCCTATTGGTCGCAGCGTGATGTTATATAGCCTAAAGCCTTCCTCGATACATGGACTATCTAACATAAAAAGAATTTTTCAATTCGAACTAGTACTTCCAGAGATTAGCGCGTTCAAACAAACAAACAAACAAACTCTTCAGCTTTATAAAATTAGTATAGATTGTATTAAGTAATGTTTTAATCAATATTTATCCTGACGATAATAAATTAACTTGCATGTTAATGTGACTTTAATACCTACAGTTTTAAACTAGTAAGAGTTTTTTTATAAAGTTTACATGTATTGTTATTTTAGGTATTGATATAATAGAAAATGTCGACGGTGAGCTTGGTTCACTTTTTTATAACGAGTTCTGATATTGAATTTACTTAGGTACTACTACTAGTTGTTTGACTCCCCACTCAAACAACTAAAACTGAGTGAAAGTAAATTCTAGACTACCTAGAATAGAGAGTTTAAGCAATATTCACAACAGGCTGGTGATGATGATAATGAGGATTAATTATTTAATCCAAAACATTAAATCAATAAATCAGTTTGCATGCAAGATAGCATTCAGTCATGAAAACAATAAAACACGTAGATACGCAGCAAATAATAAAGCATATTTACAAGCAAGCAAGAAATCAATTACGATTTCATCTTCTCCATCTCTGCGGGAAGTTCAGGCTGTGCAAGTTTGGAGCAATTCAAGCCGAAACACAGCAAGCAAGTATTGACACAATAGCCGAAAGATGCTCTCCAAAAGTATAAAGCTTTGGGTTTCCAAATTACAATCAAGTTGTGTGAAGGATTTTGATGTCTCGGGATATAGGTAATGCAATTATTTTACAATCAAAATTTATATCTTAATATAATTTGTCTCAGACTTATCATAATCAGGAGCTTTAGTTTATTAGCAATAATTAAATTATTGCTAATAAACTGAAGCTCCTAAAGATGTTTGATGTGCTTGTAGTAGCAGTTTGGGGTAGTGAGATCTACCTCCTAGTGGTCCACCCTGGGCAACGGCATCTTTGGTTTTCCAACCAATGATGACGGTTAACAGATCCCTCTGCGGTGGTAGGCTTCGTAAGAGGCCGCTTGGATGCTAGCACCCTTCTGCCGGAGTCCAGCGCCAAACAGTTTTTCTGTGTTCCGATGGTGTATGGGAGAACCAGTACCTCTGGGTAAGCTCGCTTCATCTTAGGCTTCTTCTTAACCGTATAGTATGTAGTCAAGAGCAAGCTCATTACTTATAAAAAAAAGACAATCATGGAACGTAATAAATATTGATACATTTTCTTGGAGATTATGTAGCGTCTACTGCACTCATTTGTCTGTTTGTAACCTACGAGTACGTGCAGTTGACGTATTGCTAACTAGAAATTGCGATACGCAGCAATGCGTTTCTAGAGGTGAGAAGAGTTATACGGTTTTCAGATATTCGAGACTTTCGAGGATATACATTTGATTGCGATTGTTTGACATTGTGTAAATTGTTCATTATAAGTAAAAATTGTTTAAAATGAAGCAACTTATACATTTACAGGTAGATAACCTATGTAATAATTTTATTCAATTAAATATATTTGTTAAATGAAGAATCTCTTTACAAAGAGATTAATGACACTCAAACTAATAAAGCTATAAGGCGGAAAGGAGTAAAAAAAACAAAGTCGACTCTTTCATCATCGATGGTTATCTTTCTTTTATCTGTCCTTCTTACATCTACAAACTTGCGCATTTATAATGTTAGTAGGATATTTATGTGTGTATGCATGGGTATTAATAATTATGTATTTTGATTTGCATGTTAGTACCTGTTGTCGATAGGTTTGAGTACAGTGTATAAAAAAGTATTAGTTTTTTTGTGTATTTTGCAATGTTCACATTTCTAAAGAGATCGTTTTTAGCGACCTGTGTTAAAAATATTGTGTATGGTGTGCAATGAAGAGTTTATCTTTCTATCTATCATGGGCGTAGCACTTACACCACAGTTCGCTATTTTCGAGTTTCAACATCAAATGCAATATGTTACCCCGCAGAGCCCACACATGTAAAAATAAAATGAATTATTTTACGACGGTGCGCTGTTTATGTATTTCACCATCAGCTTGGGCATTTGCCCACTGTTTGGTCCATCCAGGATTTATATTGCCTGAATTTTCTGCATACGTCTGTAACTTTAATGGATGCATAGAAAACTCTGCATTACTGAATGAATAACATAATTTTATAGCCCATATCGAAAACCGGATTGACAGAAGTCAAATAGGTACGAAGTATGTACGAATTTGCCTTATGAGTATATTAAATATTTAAGTATAGGTTTCTCCTAGTAAATCTATAAAATAGTATGTACTAGTTATGTTACATTGATGTTCATTTATGCTATGACATTAAACATCCAAAGGTTTAGATAGTGTATACTAGGGAATACCTACCTACTTTTATAAAACAACTCTAAACCTATTCCACTATTACAACTTTTGAGCCGACTCTGATTACCGGGAAGTACCTAAATTGTAGACATCACACAAATTTAGGTACAGTCATTGAACATTTCAATATCAAGTCAAAGATAAAATATTTCTAAAGGGTTTTGACAAATTGTTACTTTGTAATGACACAAAGTGTTTTAGGACTTGCATATTTTGACCATATATTGATAAGTAAGTATGACTATACAATGTTTATGTTGTTTGTAAAAAAAACACAAATTGTGTATTTTGGTGCTATAAAATTTGTATCTATGTTCTTTTTTTAAAACGATCCATCGTATTCGAGCTTCTTACCGAATTATTCACAACGCAAGTTATGTCACGACAGAAAGAAATGTGAGCATTTCTTTTTTATATAAAATCATATAGTTTTAAAAATGCTAACGTTATATTCCATCCGTTTCAAATATATAACCAACTTCAGAAATAAAGTTTTGAAAAGAAATATTTACAAAAGACGCATAATGTGTGAAGGGACTGCATTGCGGATTTTCCAGGGTGAGTTACAGCCAAGTTTGCTGTGAAATTTGAGAAAGCCTTAGTCAACTACCTAGGAACAGTCCTTAGACTAGTTTTCGCATGGTACAAAGCACTTGCGTGGATTTAACGATCACTAAACAACCCTTTGGCTTCTCGGTAACAAAATTAAATAAAATTTGTCTCTTAGGTACATTTAAAACATTGTTTAATTGTGTTCCTCGTTTTTATATTTAATATACTTTCATTATACTCTGTAACTGTAATCAGTCAAAAAAGTTGAGAACCGTTGAGGCGATTTGACGTTATGTGGTAAGTTTTAAAATAAGTATTCCAAAGGTAATGAATGTAGTACGTTCATCTGGTGCATCCTATTAAAATACTAATTAAGGTTAAATTACATCCGTCGTTACTTCACTAGATATCGCAAAAGGTATAGATCTATAATATAATTCATAATGAAAAGCTGATATTCAATCGACCTTAATAGACACAGGAATTCCGTGAGTAGGCAGGTAGATGGCCACGCCTTCAGAATAGGACGATTTTGGAATAATATTCAAATTCAATCCCGAAATGGAATTGATACAAAAGACAATTAGTGCCCAGGGACCGAATTAATTTAATAAATTTGGCTCACTGGACAATTCGGATACGGTCGAATTAATTGTTATACCTACTTATTCAACAAAATCAGTTTATTAGGCATCTGGCGGATCATCCGTCGCCGATGACAGTGGATTAAGTTAAAACAATATTTACGATTGCAGAAATATAATCTGATGTTATTATCGAATAAATTCTAACACAATTAATTTGTTTAATGTAGAGATACAACTACGAGTATAAACGTCTCAAATAGTCCTTTTTTTATCATTTATTTACTCACTAGCTGTTGCCCGCGACTTCGTCCGCGTCAATGTCTGTTATTATAATCGCGATTATTTTTGCAATATTTTTCACTGGTGCTTCGCTCCTATTAGTCGCAGCGTGATATTATATAGACTAAAGCCTTCCTCGATAAATGGACTATCCAACACAAAAATAATTTTTCAATTCGAACCAGTACTTCTTGAGATTAGCGCGTTCAAATAAACAAACAAACTCTTCAGCTTTATATTATAGTAATTAGAATAATAATAGTAATAGATTTTTACAAAAGACCATCTTTTCTTCACTGAAATTCAGTTAAAAGTTTCATTTAAAATAAATCTCACATCCATACCTTTTCGAATGATAATTCGAAATAGCGTTGGCATTTCCAATTTCTATTAGCGTTGATGTTTAATACGTCAGCGTACCTATCCTGTTATTTAAAAAAAATTAAGGGTAAAAAGTATAGAGATAAGAGATAGTTTACCAGCTAACTGTCTAAGGTTTCATTTGTTGCGCCACCTTTTTACATATTTGCTTAGGATCTTTTGTATATTTTTGTGCGCTACTTCAATTAAATAATATTAACTAAAAGAACAGAACTGATAATAATCGTTAAGTAAACATTAATTATCAGTACTGGTTCGTTGATAACAATATATTATATGCTCTTACCTTAAATTATGTAGCATTTGTATGATTTTCAGACTCAATTATTTACGACATACTTAATAAATGAAAGTAGCCAGTTATAATGTCTATGCTAAGTGAATTATAAAGAGTGATCGCATTGCTGTGTTGACCTTGGCATATTTAGCCGATTTATAGTTTTGAAATTATTGGAGTAGTCCAAGAACAAAATCACTTTCAATATAATAGCTTCAAAATAAACTTTAGGCGAGTAACAGCTGCTAAAGTGCATTTGCCTTATTATAAGTTTTCTTTGCCAGGCTTTGTTAACGTAAAAGCGCTTTTAGAAACTTTTGATGTTTTGTTTTGATGTTAAAAGAAAAGTTTATATCAAAGTTATAGTTAGTTGTGTTGATAAAATATATTTTTCAGAATAGCAACCGTTAAGAAACCACATTACTTGATTAAAATAATTAATGCTGTATGTACAGTCCCGAATTAAATCTGTAACATTAAATAATAAAATGTCATAAAATTATTAAATAAGATTGTTTTGCTGAATAATATATATATTTTCATCATATTGAAATTAAAAACTTTTATGGATTTTAGTTGCCTTTTAATGAGATTTCAGCATCATTGTCAGCCTATACTTACCTACTATTCCACTTGAAGATAAGGGTTTAACGAGTGGAAGTGTGTAAGGAGGAATTAGTATTTCCTTAATTTAGTATAGATAATAAACAGTTGAAAGTTATTGCAAACATTTAAAATAATACATAATATGATATGTAATTGCAATCAGTATTTGAACTGGAAAATGTTATTTCAGGCGGGAATCGAACACCTGAAAACACCTGAAATTTTAGTAAATTATACAATATACATATATTTTTTAATGTAAATGATGGGTTTGCTCATGACTTAACTATACGGTTAAGAAGAAGCCTAAGATGGAGCGAGCTTACCCAGAGGAACTGGTTCTCCCACACACCAGCGGAACACAGAAAAACTGTTTGGCGCTGGACTCCGGCAGGAGGGTGGTAGCATCCAGGCGGCCTCTTACGAAGCCTACCACCGCAGAGGGATCTGTTAGCCGTCATCATTGGTTAGAAAACCAAAGATGCCGTTGCCCAGGGTGGACCACTAGGAGGTAGATCCCATCACCCCAATATTGCAATTCAATACTTTATATGATACTCGTATTTGAGCAATTTCATTGCAAAGAAATTGAATTCAAAGGACGCGGGCTCGATTCCCGGCTGGGACAAATAAAAAAAGAACTGATATTTAAATGATCTTTAAAGAGAGCAAAATAATCGGAAACGCGCGATTTAACAAAGAGTCCGATATAGTTGATTCCCACGTGTGTGTATATTGGCTGTGGGCGCAATGAGAAGCAATTTAGTAATTAATGGGTAGCTTGGTATTTTCAATAAGACGACACAAACGGTCATATTTAAAAACGATTATATCATATAGAGCGATTCCGGATAATCTTTGTACAGAATGTAAATACGCTCTAAATAAAAATGATGGCCTAAGTGAGCGAAATGGTTTTCGGTAGGGACATAGGTACTCTTTCGAGAGCTTCAATATAAAATTAAATTATGGCAAGTTGCACGTACGTTCGTGCAAAGTTTACCGGTTTCCAAGCTGTCAGGTGAGGTCTGGGCGTTGTCGTAAATTTCACGCAAGAACAATGTGCCTTGGCCGAAACGTGACGCTCGGCTCCTTAGATACAGCATACTCGTAGGTGACACGCGAGCGAACTATGGGTATTTTAGCTCTAGTAAAAAGCTAGTTAATAAATGTTGGTCCTTAATAATTGAATTGAATTGTAAGGACAACAAATAAGAATATGCATGTTTCAACTGAAGTAATTATTTCTCGTATTTTGTATTTTAATCTTGTATTTTATTCAAATGTAAATTGTCATGTTTGATAATTTGTATTTTGGGTAATTGGCTAAGTCATATTAGTATTACCATACCATGTATTACTTAGGTTTATACACTCTGTAAAGTAAGTGATACATTAGTAATACATTACATGGTACTTGAAATATCAAAATCAAATTAAATACTTTAATTTTCAGAGCTTAATCCATAATTTACAACTTAACATAAAAACAGAACGTTCTTCCGATCACTTTGAACAACTTTGTACATAGATTGAATCGACAGTAAAATCAAGATAAAATACGAATGTTTCAAACGTTTTACAGAAGTAACTCTAGGTTTTAGAGTAAAAGTAAAAATAATTCAAGTTTATAAGTAGGTCTTAACTCTTAGTTTTGAGTATGGCTCACTCAATATCTATGAGGTTTATAGACAGAAAATCTTGTTTATAAGTCAGTTTCAGTTTTACATTGTGTTTAGATGGTTTATTATCATTTCAAGTAGGTACGGTTATGCAACTAAAACCTATCGACCTTTTCCTAGATTTCTGGTAAACATCAAAACTGGTATATCCTGAATTAACGAGTTTCGAGTCTTACCAGTACTTGGGAGACATCATCTTACGATTACAAATGTATGACCAAGGGAAATAGTATAATATTAAGTAATGCGAACAAAAGACATGATCGCATGCCGGTAATGATAAGTTTTCCGGTAAATTGAACCACAATGGTATTAGTATCTTCATACGTCGGTCGATGGGGGACTTACGAAATCTTTGATCAGTTAATTTGCTGATACATAATACTTATTGTGGAATTATTATTTGCAATGTACGTAAAAATGGGGCTCTGGTCGCGTTTAGTAAACCGATTTTGCTCAGTTACCTAAGACACTTTATTTTGGGTCTTATGTCATATGTCATGATATGTCAGATATGTCTAAATCTTTTATTGAAATAAATTATTTAAATTATATATTTACAATCAACGGTTCGTTTATTTGTATTGCGGCGCGCGATTTTTTGTGATAATGACTAGTAAAACTGTGAAATGTTCGAACTGTAACATCGTTATTAATGAAGTTTTAGCCTTCATCCAAAACAAAGCGGATGTCATGGACGAGGAAAGCATATCTGCTTTATGTCGAAGCTCGTTTACTGAGGATGAATTATTAAGTGCGAAAAGGTTATTATTTAACTCCTGTTCAAGTAAGTCCCAGAAAAATACTACGAGAAAAGGAGCTGGTAAATCAAAGCGTGATATAGAAGACATTATCAGCTTAATCAAGCAGGTGGATCCTGAAACAGTGCCTATTTTTGTGGCTCGTGAATTTCATAAGTTGCCACCAATTTCCTTCGATCACATCGATGTTACGAACTTATTAAAGAAGCTATTGATATTAGAAAATGATTTGCTAAAAGTTAAAGAGAACTACATAGATATGAGGCAATATAATGAATTGAAACGAGAGATTACGGATATCAGAAATGCATCTATTCCTAATAATGTCGAGTATACCGACGTTAACACGAAACGGGGTGCCTGTTTAAATGATTCGCGCTATGATAGTGGTCCAATAGGCTCACCACACATAACATTATCCCCTGACAATCACGTTGAGTTAGATTTTTGCGATACTAATAATCAGTTAAGTCGGGTATCTCAACAACAAAGCTCACTCATTCCAACTCAGGAGCAAAGCGGTCGCGTGGAGACCAGCACCGCGGTTTTGCATACCCCTACTATAGCGCATCACAACAATATGCCACCTGCCTGTAATGCAGGCGCAGCAGGTAGCGGCCCCTGCACCAAGGTTTCGAACACAATGAAGAGTGCTAACGAGGCCGTTAGTAAATCGATCGCTTTGAAACCTGTTCATGTAAACAAACTATCATATGTTGGTACGGTTAATAACGGTGAATGGAAAATATCGGAACCAAACGAGGAATGGACAATTGTGCAAAGACGGAGACTGAAAAATAGGTTTATCGGAATGAAAGGACAAGCAAGTACGGAGTCTACGGATAGTTTTAAAGCGGCTGACATTATGATACCATTATTTATAAATAATGTTAACAAGTTAACATCAGCGGATGATATCAAGAATTATATATTTAAGAGAACAAAAGTAAATGTTTCTTTAGAAGAAATTAAAATGAAGTATGAGCGTGAATATAACGCCTTTAAGGTTTATGTGCCCAAATTAAAAATTGATAGTTTTCTTGATAGTAGTTTGTGGCCTGTGGGAATATCGTTTCGCAAATATATAAATTTTAGAACCCGTACAACCGGGAAGAGCCTCAGTAGTCGTGTTATCTGGCCTAATTAATGGATAGCAAAAATTTGAAAGTTATATCCTTCAATTGTAAATCAGTCACAAGATCAACCGACGGTATTCAAGCGCTTTGTAATTCTGCAGATATCATAGCGTTGCAGGAGACATGGCTGTTACCACACGATATATCTTACATTGCGGGAATACATCCAGAATTTGACTGTCATAGTAAGTCCGCGGTTAACACCGGTGAAGGATTATTAAAAGGTCGACCGTTCGGTGGTGTTGCAATTATGTGGCGTAAATCGTTGTTTACATCAGTGTCGATTGTGCAGTGTAACTCAGATCGTTTGGCCGCGATTAAGACGGTTGTGAACGACAGGACTACGCTATTTATCACCGTGTATATGCCATGCGACTCGAGGGACAATTTGACAGAATTCACAATCTGTCTCAGTGAAATAAACGCTATAGTGGAGTGTAATAATATAGATTCTGTATTTATATTAGGGGATTTTAATGCGCATCCTGGCGAATTATTTTTTGATGAGTTAAATATTTTTTGCTGTGAACAATTGTGGGATTTAACGGACTACAATTTTTTAAAATATTTAGATACGTTTACATATGTAAGTGATATAAATGGTTCTCATCGCTGGCTAGATCATTGCATTACTACTAAGTCAGCCACGAAATCGGTTGTGAATGTCAGGGTACTTTATGATATTTTCTGGTCTGATCACTTTCCTCTTGAGATAATTATTAACCTGGGAAAATTGAGTTATAAAGTACAAGAATGTAATCTTAAGTCTGATAAAGCTATATGGGGTGATAGAACTCAAAATCAAATTAAAAATTATTTAGAAAATTGTTATAAAAAGCTTAGATATATAGATTTTCCAGAAGAGTTTAGGTCTTGCGCCAATCATCACTGTTCCAACATAGAACACAAATTGATAATTGACAATATGTATCATAACATTGTATGTGCTTTGAGAGGGGCAGCAATAGCGTCTCATGAGCATAAGAATTATAAAAAGAAATATGTTGTAGGTTGGAATAAATATGTTAAGCCATTTCACAGTGACGCTCGAAATTGTTTTCAGATGTGGGTATTATATGGAAAACCTAAGGTAGGAATCTATTACGAAAAAATGAAAGAAAGTAGAAAACAATTTAAATCAAAAATAAAATGGTGTCAGAACAATGAACAAAAAATTAAAATGCAAATTTTGGCTACACACATCAAAACTAAAGATTTTTCAAAATTTTGGAGACAAACCAATAAACTGAATCCAAGGCCGAGCGTCCCTGCGAGTGTGGACGGTGAAAGTGACCCGGGGAAAGTTGCTAATATTTTTAAAAACAATTTTAATTACGCCAAGCAACAATCGTCGCAGAGGTTCGATACTGGTATTCGTGATGGAGAGGAAGTCACAAGCTTTACGGCTAAAAATGTTAAAAACGTTATTAAAAACATGACACGCGGTAAATCTCCAGGTCACGACGGTATCAGTATCGAACACCTGCAACACGCTGGCTTTCATCTGCCACGCGTCCTGGCTATGTTGTTTTCCTTTTGCATAGGGCACTCGTACTTGCCTTCTGAGTTTATGAAAACGATTGTCGTACCGATATTGAAAAATAAAACAGGAGATTCGTCGGACAAAAACAACTATAGACCTATCTCACTGGCTACTACTATAGCGAAAGTGATGGACGGTTTGCTTGAGAAGAAGTTACAGACTTGTCTTAATCTGTGTGATGCACAATTTGGTTTCAGACCACAGTTATCCACAGAAAGTGCCGTACTTTGTCTCAAGCACACTATACGTTACTACACAAATCGTGGGACACCTATTATAGCCTGTTTCTTAGACTTATCGAAAGCTTTTGATATGGTTGAATACGATGTACTTTGGAAGAAACTGGCTACTGAAACTAATGATTTTCCTAGAGATCTTATAGGTCTGTTTCAGTATTGGTACGATGGTCAACGGAATCAGGTGAGATGGGCAGGTATGCTGTCCGAGGCGTACGAGCTGGGGTGCGGGGTGAGACAGGGCGGCCTGTCTTCCCCTGCACTTTTTAACCTCTACGTGAACAGTCTGATTGGTGAGCTCAGCAGCGCTGCAGTTGGTTGCTCTATTGATAATATTCCATATAACAACATTAGTTACGCCGACGATATGGTGCTGCTGAGCCCATCAATTAGTGGTATAAGAAAATTGGTAGGTATTTGTGAGAAGTATGCAGCGGCTCATGGCTTACGGTACAATGTTAAGAAGAGCGAGATTGTCGTTTTAAATCAAAAAATAAGAGTTACAATTTCCCTACAGTTGCTCTTGAAGGCTTACCAATAAAAAGGGTGACAAGTTTTAAGTACTTGGGTCACTGGGTTACTGAAAATATGTCGGATGAGGCTGACATAGAGAGGGAGCGCAGGGCTTTAGCTATGAGAGCGAATATGCTCGCCCGTAGATTTGCACGGTGCAATACTGAAGTAAAGTTAACTCTTTTCAGAGCCTATTGTCAGTCCTTCTACACCTGCAGTCTATGGGTTGATTATACACAGCGGACGCTCTCAGCCCTGCGCGTCCAATACAATAATGGGTTCAGGATGTTGGTGGGGCTGCCCCGGTACTGCAGCGCATCCGCAATGTTTGCTGAGGCTCGTATTGACAGCTTCCCAGCTGTCATCCGCAAGCGGGTCGCCTCCGCGTGGCGCCGCGTCCGGGACAGCCCCAACAGCCTCCTGGCGGCGGTAGGTAGTCGCTATTGCTGTCCTATCTTGAGGCACTGGAACAGTGTCCATGTCGACTCGAGACCAGCTCTGGTTAATGTAAAGTAGTAGTAGTCTTTCTTTAAATATTATTTGTATTGATTTACTAACCCTAGCTTATAAGATTTCTGTAACTACTAACCCATTCTATGGAAAGCAATTTCTGAATTAAAATTATATTATTATTATTATTAGTTTTTTATATTCGAGATAACTAAAATTAAAAAAAAAATGGTTTGTAGAAAACGGTAAATAATTATTGTGCCAGTTGTGGTAATGTATTGTACAATAGTAACCGATCACTACTGATGTCTACTGATGTGTCATTGATTGATAATACATTTACAATGTTGCCATAACAAAGGTATAGTCAAAACATCAGTTGTATTGTTTAAGGTACGGTAAGACATTGTACTGTGTTGTATATATACTAAAAAAAGTTATAATCATTTTAGTTACACAAACTAGTTTCATTATGAACCTACATCAGTCCACGGCTGGACACAAACCAAAAGGAGGATTTGGCCATAAACGCGACGATTGAAGTTGGTATCTGACCAGATGCCTTACTCTGCAACACGAAGCTCGTATTTACGGATATATCTGTCTCTTTCAGATACTGTAAGACATCGATATGAGTGGTAGGGACAGATGGATTCGAATATACGGACATTGTGTTGCCGAGACAAGCCTCCGAGCCCGGAGAGAAGACGTTGTTGCCCGTTTTCTTTTGGAAGTACTCTTACAGGTGCTTCTTACGACACTTATGGAAAGAGGCGTGGAGCTATTATTGTATCGTGCCTTCATCACTCGGCACATTAAACATTACTTTGATGGCACACAGATATTACATTCAGTATCTCATAAATAAATTCTTTTTGCTCACGAAACTCGTGAACATAATCAATCCCGGATGTGAATAAATAAATCACTCAATTTATAGAAATCAGCAATAATAAATTCTGAAAACAAATTGCTTTCATATTTAAATGAAGGAAAATGGAAAAGCTTGTTGCATTTTATTATTAATATAGTTATTTAAAGAATCAACTTAATTAATGCTTTTGATGGTGTGATAGTCTTTTACCTGCTATCTGTGTAATTACTTTATTGAACTATGATTATTGTATTAGTTTGTATTTCCCTTTACAACCGACGGGACTCGCTAAATAATTTTAGATGAGTCTCTAGATAAATCAAAATATTTTAGAGATGATAATGCTACAAAGGCAATAAACATTACGCCTTATATGACGTATAACAGAGTTTATGGAAAACATATTAAGCGTATATTGAAAGTTAAGGCATAAATAACCTATTTTAGTGTTAATCAGAAAATGATAAGTTTGATGAATTAATTAATTTATCCGCAGCGCCAGTTTATTGTTTTTGAGTTAATCTGGTAGATCCGCTTTATTGTGCGCGCAACAAAGGTTTCGGAAACAAGGTAATTCACTGTTTCAATCGATCTTTGTCGGAACTTTGTCATCGTCCCTGGATTTATCTCGATTCTCGGCTAGCTAAGATTCTAAAATTATAATACTGGTACAAACTTATTCAATGTATACTTAACGTTTAAATAAAGGGTTACTGCTTAAACATAAATTTGTAGCATTCAACTTTCGTTCTTGAATTACTTAGCAATTATTTGCTACATTTGGTTTATTGAGCTTCAGGTTTATACGTTAATTATAATTGTAAGTACTAATTGCATCTTAAATTGTTATCTGAATATTAACTGAAAAATGTACTTAACCTAAAGCGTTTTTCCTGGCAAATGAACGTCTAATTTCTTTTTAAAAGCGTGGTCAACTGCCAGCCCAGTTAAAATAAAATTCTTTACCTCAAATGAAGACTATCACAATACGAAATAAATGTATATCAAGATACTCAAGATAGAATCAAATAAGTAGGGAACATAATATAAGAAGTCTCGCCTGCATTTATTTGTCGCAATTCCGCACAAAGAAAAAGCTTTTTAACGTTTGACAGAGAACGAGAGCCATTTTATTTTGATATAATAAACGAAATCTTTTATCATCACGGCATTCGCTTTGAATTCTCCCAACCAATATGCTGATTAATACCTCTTTTGAATACGTACGCGACAGTTGTAAATTGTTTTTATTTTTAATACCATTGCCATGGAATGCTCCGGAGTCCGTAGCGAACTGAACCTGCTTTGCCCGCGGACTCACCGATGCTTTTAAACTATAAATTAATTGAAATTAAAATTAAAGTACTTCTACCAAATAGTCCTAGTTAATATAGAGTTTATAGCCAAACAATGAACAATGAACTTTTTAGGAAATCTATTTTTTGGCTGTGACTTAGAGGGCTGTAGGTTCAAATCTCACTAACCTCAAACAAACCAGCCAACGAAGATCGTTAAGTAAATGAATGCAGCTTCGAATATGTTTCAGGCTCGCAAATTATGTTCAAAAATAATTATGTGTTGATAGGTTAAGTTGTTGTAATATTCTGTATTGATGAACTTAGTTATAAATAACTATTAAAATGTACGGTTATCCTCGAACGCTTAAATGTTGTAAGAAGTTTGTAAGAATACTAATTATATTTTCATGTTTCATCATCATTAAATTTATACATTTATAAATCAGTTTGAAGGTTGTCGGAGGTGATTGACTGTCTTTTCATAAATCAATAGTTTATGGCACTCTTGTACACCTACGATGCGTTTAAGCAGGGCTTTAATATCGTTCGGATAACACACCTACGCCTACGAAAAGGTTTATATCAGTAAATGGGTTTATATCACACTCGGCTGTCAGGCGCAGTGTTGGGTGTTATGACTGCGTCCACAATAAAACAGATATGCTGTAGACCGTAGGTGTATTTTAGAACTTTTTTTGGTCGTGAATTTTTTAATGGGATATTCAATAATTGATTCGACTTCCTGCAATATAAGTAGAAATTAAACAAATATGTTAGAGGCGCCCGGCATGCGAGGAGATGCGGGTTCGAGTCCCGCCTGAGACATACTTTTTCAAGTTTATATACTGATATTATAATTGCAATTTAATTGCTAAAATATCAAATAAAGTAAATATGTTAGATTAATGTTTTAAGTCAGCTAGTGCGTGTTGCCGATAAGTAATGACTTATGGAACTAACGCATGGTCACTCAATATGGACAAGATTGCTATTTCCCTACGCGATAGAATAAGAAGAATATGAAATGAGGACTTCCGTAGAAGAACTAAGACTATCTGATTCGCTCGAAGAATTACAGAGCTCAAGTTACAATGGGTGAGACTCATAATAGAAACGACCGAGTACGGTCAGGGCAGAAACGATTCTGAAATGGCGCCTTCGCACCAGATGACGATCAGCAGGCAGGCCCGGACCAGTACGTCGATTCTGTAAAATTCGTTCAACAACTCGCATCTCACTTCGATGTTCACTCTCACTTCGCATTAGGCAACAAATGACCTTGATTTTGTATTCTGTAAACATCACTTCGTCACTTGCGAAGTGAATTGAGCTTCGAAGCGTTCATCGATGTGCTAGTGCGTACCACACTCTACAAATCGTCAATCGAGTTTTATAGATTATTGTTTTCTGCCCCAATTAATGAGTTTTCAGCATGGTACATTACTTATTTTATAATTTTTAAACAAAACTTCTTTAAATTTAGTGATTTGAGTAATAAATTATTAAAAAAAACAAATAATTCTAAATCGTGACATGAATATAATCTATGCGTGTTGAGAAAGAAAAAAAAAGTGACTGAACTTTGTTTTGAAATTTGTTTTGTTGTGTGTTTACATTTCTTTCGGTACCGAAAACGAGAAGATAAATTATCATGATGTAAGTATTAAATAGCATTGTGAAGTTTAAATCGATATTACTTAAGATACGTAAGTTCTATAAGTAATTCCACAAAAATGTTACAGTTCAAATGAGATACGGTCCTCTCACCCATCGTCGGCTCAAGTGGAGACCCTGGAAGAGTTTATGGATGGAAACCCTGACTTGGCAAAGGGTTTCCTCAGAACTCAGAACGCCAGGGAACGAAGTCGCCGTCGTAAGGGGGAGGAGTTAGCTGTGCGCCTAAATAATATAGGTGGCACTGTAAAAAAACTATAAACAGTGGACTAAGGTTAGTATCGAGTTTTTTTCATGAATGTTCATTAGAACCACTTAACATTCTTCAAGGCAGACTACTTGAAAATGTGTGAGAAATGTTGGTTGGTGTAAAGTGTGCTACAAATGCATCTTTTATTGAAATATGTATACTACTTGTAGTTTTTTAGTTTAAAAAATGACAATAATGATTATTATCCTTTCTTTATTTTTTCTTATTGTAGTATTGGTCTGATAAAAAGAGCACGATTAAAAAGAAGGCAGCTGCGTGCTCTGCTGCTAGACGTAGGACTGGTGGTGGGGTGGAGGATTTGGTAGAGCTGACAGAGCTAGAAGAAAGAATTCTTGCTTTGTGTGGTGGTGAAAGCTTTTTCACAGATGTTAATTTAGGCATAGAACCTTTTCCGGTAAGAAATTGAAACATTCAGCATGCCTTTTCGCATTAATCCTATCTTTACTTCAAAAAAATCTGGACTAACTATTTATTATTTACCCTAACCAACCTGGTAATAAAGTACTATCTGTCTATAAAAAATAAATATTCTTTTTTGTTTTAGGTTAATAATTAAATACTCCATCACCACCACATCAAAGGCCACATACACAAGATGCTGGAGCTGAAAATGTATGATATTTATATTTCATTTTAACCTTTATGTACCTACATATACCGGAGAAGCACTATAAATTAGCTAATGTAATCTTAGCAAGTTATTTAATCTACTTATAAAAATCTTAAGAATCTTTATATAACTAATTTTTAAGTAATATGTCATAAGACTATTAAATGTTTTTTACTTTAGTCATAAACACTTATGAATATCAAAATAATGTATGTAGATTATATTTATTACTATTAATTATAATGCAAATGCTAATTTAACAAATGTTCTAGTTCTATTCCATATCAATGATATAGAGTAATAAAATGTACAATACTTTTCAGGGCTCTGAGCAAATTGAAAGCCAACAGCAACCTACAAATTCTTTTGCCAGAAGGCTGTTCGGCACTTCATCCAGCTCATCTGTTGGAGCAAGCCAAAGCATTGAAGTATGTAGCCTAGTGTAGATTTTTTTAAAATCAGATCACCAGTTGTACTTTTGCCATGTAGCAACAAATCTAGTCTTTTTTGATTACATGACATAACAGTTATAAAATGTATTTTTAATCCAGGACATTTATTAGTGATCATAATGGTATCATTTTCCTTGAAAGTGGCAATGTTTACTTATGATATCTATTATTGTTTTAGGATTGCCAGTTAGAACAAACTCCTCCAAATCCTCGAACCTATCATCCTAGCCTGTCCCCACCACCCATAACCCTGTCACACACTCCTACACCTTTTCCTTCCCGCCGCGGCTGTACCCAAGGGTCCTCTCCTGTGGTTTGGCTTCGAGCTGTTTCTTGCCGGTTCTTCTCGTCATAAAGTCTCCCATTTGTCTGAATGCACTTGTAAACATGACTTAATTAAGGATATAGGATTACTTAGAATAAATATTGAATTAAAACAATTTTAACAGATACTAGCGTGGTTTTATTTTTAGGTTTTGATATGGTGGTTTTTTATGCATTTGCATAGTTTTGTTTCGCGTAGTCATAAGGTAAGCGCGCTGAGGATATCCTGAATCACCTGAAAAAATAAAGAAGCACTAAATAATAATGTTATTTTTATACCTAAAGATAGAAGGCCCGGACTGCATTCAACTCGTGCACTATTTGTAATTTACATTCTGAACTTAGCCCAGGGGAAGTAACTTACCAAGCAAAAGAACTTCTCCGGCATTGGTTAATGCTTCTAAGTGTGCTTTGATAACACTATAATTAAAAATAAGCTACACCATAAGTCGGATCCACAATTAATATATTTAAATCTGCATCTGTTATCTGTTATCTGAAAAAATAAAAACATGGCAAATAAATAAAAACAAAACTAATGTGATAGTAATTACAATGTTAGACAACAATGTTGAAATCCATTTTACCAATTGCACATTTCTTGCATGGTAGCCTTTGCCGCAATAAAAACGTTCTTCATTCTCCACTGGTTTTTTTAAAGCCACTAAAGTGCCATCAACGCATCCTATTACACATGGAATGCCAAACTTTCTGTAAAATCTGTAAATGAAAGTAAGCAACCACAATTTATCATAAATACTATTAACAACTATCACAAAAATCTAATAAGGTAGACAAATACACTTATTTTTCTTTCAAGACCTGTCTCTCTTGCATATTTTGTGGAAATCTTATATATTTTCTTACTATGGCTGGATTATTTAGAGCTACAACTTCAACTACCATTTGCCAAAAATGATAAAGTGCATAATATCTGTGTAACAATAATTCAACAATTAATTTGATTATAGTTACAGCTGTATTGTGTTCATACAGGACAAATTTATTGAGCAACTTGGTATGGTATACAATAGGTATGGTTACCTACTTAATCATATTGTAATTATCAATGTTTCAAGCTTCATAAACAATAACAAGAGTAGAGCATTTTACAGTATGAAGTGACAGTTTTAAGAATCTAAGTAATAAATTATGCATGTTGTTGTGTGCTTGATTAAAATCTAATCACAGCAAAGAAATTTACAAACTAAGAGCTTTAGGTATACCTACATAATAGAATAAAATAGTTACCTTAACGCGAGTTGAAAGTCCTTTTCCACGACGTTTTGTGGTCTTTATTAAGGGCAATAAGTCATGCTCTAGTTAATCAATGAGTTCCTTAGAGAGTCTATAAACGTTTACATAATCGGTATCTCGGGTAAGTAGTGATAAACTTCAAATTTGGCAAGATTGGCGACGCATTTCTAGTTGATCCAAAGCATGAGCTTCTTCTAATAAAGAATTCAATAAAAACATTCTTGCCATCTTAAACAGACTTAAATATTCTCATAACACAAACACTGTGACTTTTAAAAGTAATTTTAACACTATTTGAAAGGATTTCTTCTATTCTCACTCACAAATTATTAACTTTTTATTTGACACTTTAATTCGTGTTCGAGGGCGAAGGGAGCGTCGAAGTGATGGCGGAAATACCTTACAGAATGCCACTTCACACGTCATCTCATACATTATCTGTCAGAAACTCACGTATAAGTTAGTTCAACTCGCCGCCACGCTCGCAAGTGTAGCGCTAGTGAGTCATGCGAGTTTTTAGAATGCCAATCAAAGAACTCACGGCGGATTCAGATGTGAAATGCAGAGTGAAGTCTTACAGAATCGCACTGCAGTTATCACGAAGACCTGTTGAAGGTTGTGGTAAGCCGTTGGATGCGGGTGGCGCAGAACTGATCCGTAGGGGAGGCTTTTGTACAGTGTCGTTTTAGAATTTGATAAGGTAGTAGTAGTAGTAGAGGTGGTATGAAAGGGACAATTTAAATTACCCGAAAAATGAAAAAAAATTCCAACAAGTTCTATTTTTCTTAAATGACAGCCCCGATGTTTATCCATTTGCACCTAACTTCACGCTCTTGTCATTTCAAACACGGCGGTGCCTCATGTGTGTTTTTTAATACAGTGAAAAAAAAATCTATTTCGTTTTTAAAACGTTTTGTCAAATGCTGTTAATGTGGCATTTATTTGATCACTATTATATACGATTGGATATACTCATACGAACAAGAAAGCAAAAGTTTAGTTAACTTTTAATATCAGTTTTAGATTTTCAGGTTATGTTTTTAATTCAGTGGTGATATTTATGAAAGGGACACAAGAAACGGTCATGAAAGGGACATCTCCTTCATAACTGTCCCTTTCAAGACTGGAGTTTGATTCGGTTCTAAGCTTAGTAAATTGTTCACCCTTAGGTACAGATTTAAAATGCCACCCCAAAAGATAGCACGTGTAGAAGCGCACAAAATTGAAGAGGCTGTTAACGAAGTCTTACAGAGAGGTGTATCAGTGAGGTCAGCTGCCAAAGTATTTAATATGAGCAAATCACACCTGCGTCATATGTGTTCGCAGTCCACGCTGGACATAGGCCTCTCCAAATGCACGCCACTTAGGTCGATCCTCGGCTTCTCGCATCCAGCTCCTGCTCCTGCTTCTGTAAGCATTCCTTCCAATATTTGTAATGTGTATACCAAAGTATAAGGTGTCTGTGCATTTCCCTTCATATTACGTACTAGCTGTTGTCCGCGACTTCGTCCGCGTCAATTTCTGTTATTATGATCGTGATTATTTTTGCAACATTTTTCACTGATGTTTCGCTCCTATTGGTCGCAGTGTGATGTTATATATCCTAAAGCCTTTCTCGATAAATGGACTATCCAACACAAAAATAATTTATCAATTCGAACCAGTTCTTCCTGAGATTAGCGCGTTCAAACAAACAAACAAACAAACTCTTCTGCTTTTAATATTAGTATAGATATTGTTCCTTTAAAAATCATTGCATCCCTTCCAAAACCGTTCATTTATGAAAGGTGCATGGACCTTTTTTGGAAACTGTAAAAACCAATTATTACTATGTATTTTAATAGCAAAGTAACCAAGGCTCCCTATTGGGCTGCGACGTGTTTAAAATATTTTGGCATCCATGCACAAGAGCCTCAACAACATAAATGTCCCTTTCAAGCCACCTCTCCCATACTACTTACTTATTGATTCGAGCTAACAAAGAATAAAAAATAGTCAAAATGATGGAAAACATCACATTTACTTTCAATAAAAATTTTGTATTAACAGATAATTAAAATCTTTAACTTAATTGATTAGTATTATTAATTAGTGTTGCCATTGTTGTTGAAATGCGTTTCACATAGGTAAGAAATCTTAATTTTCGTAACTAATAAGTTTCCTACACATTTCCACATTATAAGTTTTGTTGAAGTGAGCTAACACCTAACGCTGTTAAGTAACTTAAATTTAATTAAAAATAATGTGGTTACTGTTAGCCTCTACGATTGTTAGTTAGACAAAGTTCATTTAGCTCTTGTCCGGGGCGGGCGGTGCATCACGTGTTGTTCGGATTAAGGGCGCGTACAGACTACGCGTTATTTAAACGTAAGTTTGCTTTTTCCTCTCTTACAAAACGCGCGATTGTGTAATAATAATTAATAATACGAAACATTTTATAAACGTCATGCTTAGTGAAAATAGTTAACGTTTTGTTCATTGGATTCACTTACTTACTAAATATTTTTTATTGCCAGAAATATCAAAGGCACTTGTCAATGATGACACATAAACGATATGTTTTGAGCTTATCACCTATCATGCTTCTGTTATTTTGTATTTAAAAAAATCTGGTGGTGGGTTTCATTTTATTAACTTTTTTTTTCTCGTAGTCTTTTAGTGACCGACGTTCTGACACTTCTTTTCGACCCTTGCACGCCACTGTTCCAAATGAATGCAATTCATTTTGGTAATAAAAGTTAAAGACTGAATGGCTTTTGAAGATGCAAATGTAGGTAACGTGGTAACATGTAATGTGGTATTAAAATAACGGAATAAGTGGCAGTCCAAAAAAATTGGCGCTTGTGTAAGTGTTGGTTTTTAAAAGAATGATTGACTCTCACAGTTCTACCAGTAGTGAAGAGGAGAAACTGCTGCCCATCTGTTTTTGGCAGTAATTCTTAAGTCTCTTCAAACGATGGAAAGAAAATTAGGGGTGGTGCTGTTCCATTTTTACGGCAGTGCTCAGATTTAATATACGCTTGTGAAAAATACGCTTAATTTCTAAATGCTGTATAAGGCAGCAGGAGTGCTCTCGGCAAGGACGCGCAGTAGACGCACGCCGTTAAATTCGCTTAGCGCCTAACAAGCTGCAGCCTCGTTAAGCCGCCGCCCACTTCAGTGCAAAAAGAATATAACAAGTGTCTGCAAAACGGGATTACAATGCCTCGGGACTTTGATAAAAAAGCGTTTAAGTGAAAATTTGTAAACAGCCGTTCACTTACTTAAATATACTTAAAACTATAGAATAGGATTACCTCAGAGGCCTTACTCCGCAACACAATGTCCATATAAATCCATCTGTCCATGTCACTCATACCGAGATGTCTTAAAGTATCTAAAAGAGACAGATATATCCGTAAATACGAGCTTCGTGTTGCATAGTAAGGCATCAGATTTAAAATACGCTTGTGAAAAAAACGCTTAATCTCTAAACGCTGTAAGTCAGCAGGAGTGCTCTCGGCAAGGACGCCCAGTAGACGCGAGCCGTTAATTTCGCTCAGCGCCTTACAAGCTGCAGCCTCGCTAAGCCGCCGCCCACTTCAGTGCAAAAAGAATATTAACAAGTGTCTGCACAGCGGGATTACAATGCCTCTTTCGGAACTTTGATAAAAAAGCTTTTGAAGTAAAATTTGTTAACAGATCACTGATATGATTGAACTTTAAACCTAAGTAAGAAAATTCCAAAAATGTTACGTAAATGCAAATTTAGATTATGAGAAAATAATATTATCTCATAATCTTTCTATTTCAAAGTATTATTTATTTCATTTGCCCAATTGATATTGATCTCTACTTGTTGGACTTAAAGTTGTTAAACAATCCAATGACCTTTAACTTTTTGGGTAGGTTGACCTGCCGTTGTCTGTACCTAGTCATTGTAAACATTAAAACCAGAACTCGAGACGCCCGAAGACTTGATAAAAGTAAAACTTTTATTAAATACTTATTAATAATCTCAGGCGTTACTTGAAGGAAACCCATAAGTGAATATGAATTAAAAAATATATTTGTATGCTATTAAGTTCACTTTTTTCATATTAAGTATTCTTTGTTGTTTCAAGTAGTGTGGTGTACATTTATTTAATTAAAACTTCTATTGTTTTTATCACTGGGTTCCGGGATGTTTTGAGGTACAAAATAAATGTAAGTAAAGTACAAAGGGCATTTTAGATGAAAATATTATTTTCACTTGGAAATGTGATTCCTCTGTATTCTAGGAACTAAATTTATAAGTTCAATACAAGACTTATTAACAGAGCTAAGCAGGGTAATGTCATACTTACACACAACCGACAGGCTTACCTACTTTTTTTAGAAATGAACTAGTTGATTAAGCAGAAAGAAAAGGAAATTGCTTCATGCCACAAAACCCATAAAATGATGGTTGATTAAATTTCATAATTACACAAAAGTTAATTTATTACCTTCTAGAAGCATTCACAACCACTACCTACTGCTTTAAGTTAAACTGTAGTAGTAAAACTGTTTATCTAGTCTCTCTATACTGATTGGTTTCCGAGTAAATTTATATAGCAAAGCCAAATCTTACGCGCTCCAACTGATTCTGAGAAATCAGGTTTGTGCCTGTACGTACAGATTGTTTGTCGTTCCAAAACCTATTTATCCAGCGATGTAGTTGAATAGACACAGTTCTCAAGTGTCGATTAGTTGTTCATCGACACAACTCATTGTTTCCCTTCTTTTTGGGTAAAAAGTTTTCATCGCTATAGAGACACAGCTAAAAGCCAGATAAAAACAAATTTAAAGTCATTCAGTCAGCTTTTATTTAATTTAGTTGAGGTAAAGTTGCTTTAAAAATCCAAAGTGATTGAATATTTTCAGATAAATGATATAGTGGAAACTTCATTAAACTTTCCATACACACCCAGTATTTTTTTAAATATGTATAATTGTACAAACTCTACATAGAAAACCTAAATAGAGCTAAGGTAATAATATATTTATAGCCCGAAATTCATTGTGTTGTATTAGAAACGATCAATATTTGTTTCATGTATAGTCCATATCAGAAGTATAGTCAGATTATCTAAAACAGATTTCTAGTTTCAGTATTTAAACTTGAAAAATTTTTTTTCTAGTTTACGTGCAAACGTCACCTTTTGAGGCTCGGCGGAGCCTTTCTTTTACTGGAGCGTCTGGTCGATCGAATGCTCCCATTATATTTTCATGTAGAAGTCGTAATACAAATAAGCATAAACCAGCGTTAGGCTTGTTTTACCGAGTTTGTAGACTAAATGTTTCTTCTGCGGTTTAAACTTTCAAGGTCATAAAGGTTTTATATATTTTATTACGCTACTACCGACGGAACCGAATGTAAATCCTGATTTTATGCTTTGGAATAGTCAATGCTAGGACATGGACTTGTCCCAGAAATTCGAAAGAGTCAGGCGTGCCGCGTGCGGACACGTGCCGACCGAGCAGACGACTTTATGAGGAATTTAATTTTTGCCATGGTCCGCACGCCCGGCGAGCCTGTCCTGCTGCATTCTATTGCAGGTTTACTATTGAATACTGATTTTTTCACTATTCGATCGACTTACAAGGGCGTATTTTAACATAAAAACGTTTTCTGAATGCAGAGCTAACTTATTTTCTGTTTTCTTGAATTTACGCAATAATTATACATTAAAATGATAAACATATTTACGGATTTGAACTTGCGTTTATTTTATATTATATTATGGTTTGGTTTATCATTGGTGAATTTAGCAACATAAAATAAGGGCGTTATTCCGAATAAATGATTATCATGTTTAACGCGTATTTGTTTTTTACATAATTAAATGTTCATATAATTAAATTCATTCATAAGTTTGCTAATCTAAGTCCCAAATTTATTTTTGTTCTATGTAATAGGTGTAGCCAAAGGTGTTGGACAGTAAAATTCAGCTAATTGTAAAGTAAAACGATAGAATACTTAAAAATGTTTCTAAAAAAAGACTACTATTTATTAAGTTAAAAGTTTAATAGTAGCAAAATTTATAATGGGTGATTCTTTTGCGTCTAAATCTAAGTCTAAGTCTAAGTCTAGAACCAACAGCAAAGTCTTAAAAAAAATAAAGTTAGATTGAGAATCTCCTCCTTTTTTTAAGTTGGTTAAAAATATCTACCTATACGACTAAGCTCGATATTAGATCCAAAAGAGCTGCCCTTAAGGTGTTCGTCTGACCCGGTGCCTGATCTGGGAGAGGGCCTAAATCAGGCCCGCCAGGACAGAGCCCAACTGCCATCAGGCCTGCCTGGTTCAGTTTCTGGCAACGCCACCACTAGCGGGTTTGCCCCATGGTAGGGTGCCATTTGCACCACACACTGGCCTTATTTAGACGTTAGTATAAGGAGCGATACTAGCTGATCAAAGCCAGGGAGGCTCTGATCAGGACTTTAGTAATGGGTCTGTCCAAAAAAAAAGTTAAGATAATACCTACATTATTTATACTTATTTGTAGATCCAAAGTACCTATTTACTTATTTCTGACACTGAGCATAATGTTTCAAGACAATATAGTAGGTCAAGACATTATACCCGCGTTATTATAAAAAGTACCTAGTGTTAAAAACCTAAAACCTAGCTAGTACACTGTAATTGAAAGATATTAGACTTCCCTTGTTAAACATTTTGAAATGAGTCTGTGTTTATTTTCGCGAGGCAATCAAAGCATAGCCTGAAGGCAAATAAGTGAAAAGATCGTCCGTTCTATAGGTAATGCTAAAACTTTGAGTAGAAAAGTTTAGCTTCTGAATTAATCGATGCATACTCGTAGCATTCTAAGAGTTCAGCTAATAACGAAGTTCTAGTCAACTAGTTGAGTTTAATGATATCATGGAAATGCAAAAAATATTTACTGCCCTAAATAATACGACCTATTTATTATTCCCTTAAGAGTGTATGTGTCGATGAGGAAACACAATAGACTATGGTTAGACGTCTGATATAGGTGTTGTAAAGACGAGGGATCAAACAAATTACTATGCGAAAGTGACGTTGTCTATTATGCATTCACGCTTACTAAACTACAGAACCGATTTGAAGAAACTTGGTCAAAGATAGATAAGACGTTGAGAATGGATATATTTTTATTTATTCGGTATGTATTACAGTTATCAACCATGGGTTAGAAAAATACTTCTAGGTCAGTTATTTGGAACTAGATTGACACCTTAAATGTAGGTAGGTATACATACATAGTACATGGCAAAATTATGTGTCACGTAGCGTAACACTATAATTTAATTTAATTTAATTTATTTATTTGGACAACCAACAAGATCATACACCTTAAAAGCTAAAGATAACAAAATATTATACAAGAGTTGGTGCGGCCTTAATTATAGGTTGCCACGGAAAGTGCAAACAAAGTTAGTTGGGTGGGAGCATAAGGCTTCCCTTAGCTAAAAATGAGAAATATAAACAAATACATTTAACACCTTTTAAGGTAGATTAATGTTATTGTATTTCTAAATTCTATCCTTTTGAAAAAGTAGGCGTAATTTATTTTTGAATGTAGGCAGGCTAAAACCAAATATATCAATATACATATTTTTACTAACAGCATTATAGTCGGCTTGGAGTCTGTTCATGGGAGAAAAATGACCAAGGTTTGTTTTAGAACGTGTTGGTTTAAGACAGTATCTAGAGATAAGTTGACAAACACTATTAAATTACTTGAAAATAAATCATAAAGAAAAAAAAGTTCAACACATAAAATTGTTAGGTAGATACAGTCAGGTCGAACGACTAGGAGTGTTCTTACTAAAGCGTGGTGACGACCCTAATACAGTTCACGCTATTTTACATCCCACTGCTGAAAATAGGTTTCCGCACGCACAATATAACGTGAAATTTACGCAGGCAGAGCCGCGTGCAAAAAGCTAGTATTATAAAACTCTAAATGTGAGCCCTTTTAACCATAACAAACAGTAACCTAATCAAGAACTTCAAACAAAGTCCAAGTAATGTCGTTACCAAAGTCTGTACAGAATAAACAACATTTATTTTTTATAATAATGTCAAGTATATCTTTAATAAAACGTTAGCGGGACTGTTTTTCACATAGGACTGAGCACAAGTTAACATTTTTAACACTATATAGGTATAAGATGGAACAGCAAAAGAGTGAAATAATTCACCAATTTTGAGTCAGTGATTGTGATCATTGTCATTAATTACTTTAATGACACTGTCTCGAAACCCAAAAGGGGGTATTTTTCTCTAATTTCAAAAAACATGTTGAATCAAAAATTAACAAAATCCGAATCTGTCAGCCTGGTTAAAAGGTTCATTAAATAAAAACTTATATCAGTATGTAAATTTAAAAAATTATGTCTCAGGTGGGACTCGAACCCGCATACCGCGAGTAGATGCAGGTTCGAGTCCCGCCTGAGACATTGTTTTTCAAGTTTATATATGTTACCGGCAATCTGTATAATTCAGGTATTCTATACAATACCTAGGTAATATATAGAATACCTAGGGCGTCTAGGCAATGTATGAAATATTTAAATATTATTTTCTATTAAAAACTTTACCTATGCCATTTATATAATTCCAAGGTATTGTATTAGATTACCTGTTGATCCGCCGGCAATGTGTAAAATAAATATATTTGAGCCTGTATTTATCAATGTTATGTAAGTAAGTAAGTACACTCGCTAGCAAAAGTATGGTTCACTCACTTGGAATTGAATAACTAGTTAAGAATAATAAAATTAGAAAAACATGATGAGATCATTTTAAAGGTTAAACTGTTAAATTTAGATTGATACCAAATTCATTAAAATCACACCAGTATTTAAGGAGCTATCCCGGATTAAGTGAAGGATTTAGGAAAACTTAAGGAATATTGAAAAATAATAAATAAAGAAAACAACAAAAATTAATTAATAATTTCAACTTTCGATGACGGGGCTTTGTTCGTGTTGAGCCTCAAGAAGTTGATTTTGTGTCTGAACTAGATTCTACTATTTCTGGCTTATCTACAAAATCCACATTTTTTGCTTAAAAACGACACTTTTACACACAAACGCTTTTTGAAAACCGACCTTAATGGTTGATCCAGCTAATTTAAATTCGACTTTAAGCAAAGTTGATAGTTACTTCATCTGAGCAACATGGTCCATGTAGGCACTACTACATACACATGCGAGAGATAGCACTGTCCAAGTTTTGTTTAACTTTGGTTTCGGAGTGCGCCAACTCGCGGCGGAAATCCTGCCTTGGATGAAATTACTTAAACCGTGATTTCGTGCAACAAAATACACATGTTCTGTTTAAATAATGTTAAAGTACCGAAGTTAGCGTAGGAACTAAAATGCGGGATAGGAGGTAATATTGCGGCAGGCAAATCTAGGACTTGAGTCAGAATCTGATAAATAAGTAGCTACCAAACTTAAAGTACACATACTACTACAAATTACAGCGATGAATAGAAAACATTGCAAAAAACGAGAATTGATGAAAAGAGGAATGAAAATTGCAAAAAAGAAGAGATAAATTGCTAGGTTATCAATTAAAATCATAAGTGTTCATTGCTTCGGGGATTTCGGGGACTTCCGTGTTCATGGCGTGTGGTACAGTGCCGAATTATTGGAGACTCATTAAAGCAAGGTCATTCACATCACCCCGAAACATTCTAATACTACATAGGCAAGAATAAAAAAATACTAAAAATTACTTAAAGATTTACGCATACGATCTGGCTGGCATTAATAATTCCAACCGACGAAAAAGAGCAGGTTCTAAATTCAACGCGTTTTTTTATGACTATGCATACTTTTTCACAAATTGACCGAGTTCTATGATTTCTTCCTTTTTTAGGGTTCCGTACCCAAAGGGTAAAAACGGGACCATATTACTAAGACTTCGCTGTCTGTCCGTCTGTCATCAGGCTGTATTTCAAGAGCCGTGTTGAAATTTTCACAAATTATGTATTTCTGTTACCGCAATAACTAGTAGTAAAGTAAAATAAATATTTAAGGGGGGCTCCCATACAAAAAACCTATACCTAGCCAATGGTACGGAACCCTGACGGAGTCCGACTCGCACTTGGCCGATTTTATTATGATATAGCGAAGAGATGGGAACCATAGGTAATAACTGACAAGAATCAAGCACCTACTCAAAATAAAGTAGAAGGTAGCCTATTTTTCGCTTTTTATAGGTTGAATTAATGAAACGAAAGTTTGTAATATTATCAAGTATAATTCCTTTCTTTGAGACTAGTATAAAACCCGACATTGGCGAAATTATGATCGAATGAACGGTCATAGAAGCCAGAAGTAAAAGTAAAGTAAAAAGAAAAAAAAGAGACTAGTATACCTAACCCAATGAAGTTTTCCGAAAAATATAAAAAAAAATACCAAAAAGGTAATTAAATTAAATTATGTTGGTAAGGATAAAATATGAAAAAATATGATCTACATATAGCCAAAAGATAATTTAGACACTCGAATCAAAGCTTAGCAGTATTTTTTGTAAGCACTCGATCTCGACTCGATCGAATGAGCGAATATATCGGGTCTTGTCAATCTGCTTCCCATCGGCCGGGGCCCGCAGATCTGTCAGCAATTTAAAGCAGCCACCAGAAATTAGGTTATGTAAATTGGATGCCTATTGAACCGTCGTGATAGTCAAGAAACACTAAAGATAACGGGGTTAGATAGGATGTCCGTTTCAGAAGTTTTTGAGTGAGGTGGGTATGGAGCAGTTTGGAATTTGTCATTAGGTATTATAAAGTTAGTATGCCAATTGGTATGTGTAATGTAATAATTTTAAGCTTATATTAATCTTATTGTTTAACATAATTCGTAAATACTTAAAAAAACGCCCTGTTGGTCTAGTGGTTTAAATACCGGGCCAAGATTTCGGGTTCCGGGCTCGATCCCCGGGTCGGGCAACAAAAATGTTTGGATTTTTCGAACATTGCTCGGGTGTGTGATCATCAACCCACATTTGGCAAGCGTGGTGATTATGCCAGTACCCATCACTGCTGTGGTAACTTAATGATGGAGGCCTTTTTCCTGAAGATCCGTGGTGAAGATCTGGTGTGTTTGAGTAACGAACATTCATCCAAACCTTCGCATCTATAATATTAGTAAGATTATTAAAATATGATAACTAGGTAATAAACACATCCGGTTCAGTTACAGACGAGGATCAGAGGCCTTATTCAGCTATTTCAATTGCATTTCTATCGTGATTGATTTGGGCGATTTTGACATTTAGCCCATACTAGAACTGTCAAAAACCTGCTATTCAATTACCATTTGAATAGCAGGTTTTGAGCAACCAAGAATCCTTTTTTTGACTGTGCCAGATAGGCTGCCATAAAAATGTTACTTTTGGTCCCACCAATGAGAACTGACCGACTGAGTTCATGTTCCCATGGATAAAAAAAGTCTAATTATGCCACCACAGATTAATTTCAATATCGCTTATTGTACTTTAACTCAATATGACCTATACTGAAACGGTGTATGTAACAAAAGTAATTGTTATAGAACAAACATTAGATAATATTTCAGCTGAAACACGAACGTACACACACATACTATTAGGGGTTAAAGTATGAAATTGCCGTTTTGTATGAACGAAATCGAGAAAAGTAATTTTTCCATACTAACAATTTTTTAGTTTTTTTAAAAACGCCTGAACAATTTTCGATGCAATTAAAGGTGAAAATTAGATGGTTATAAAGCTACGCATTATAGTATATAAATTTCTGAAAATCAAAGTATATAATACAAATATACTTAATTTAAGCAAGAAGGTCAGCTGACACATTGTAAGTGGTCTTTTCAACGACTTCCTTTGAAGTAATAGGCACTAGTTTTGCTTTTTTTTTTAGTCAAAAGTTACTTTATTTCGTTTTTGATACAATACAAAAAGAATTACGCAATAATATGACTATTCTTAAGAGCTATAAACAAAATAAAAAGTGGGAAAATAATCGGCAATTTCATACTTTAACCCCTATTATAAACTCGTATCTAAAGTATGTATTTGTTTAACTTTCCTTACTGTAAGCGTTGTTAACATTCGGAAGTTTGATTTACTGTTTAATATTAATAATTTTTGTGTTGTTATTTAAAGACTGTAGATTTTAGCGCAAAATAAAAAATAACAACATAAATAAAAATGAAATAACTTTCGCAATAGTAACGTTATTACAGCAATGCAGCTTTTTATATTTTCAACTTGTACCTATCCATTGAAAAATATATAGCAGATATAAACTTCTTTTTTTAAAACTTGCTGTAGCTTCTCTCTGATACTGCACTGCCTTACCATTCCATCTCGTCACGGACTCGTTGTGTGTGTTTCATTCCATTTAATAATTACAATCCTGAGCATTGAAAAACACTGTGCAGTTTACACAAACCTGATTTAATTAACGTCAGTACCGCTGCACGTTGTTTACTTGGTTAGTTAAACCCTTTTCCCTTGCGTTTTTTTATGTCAAACAGATGGAACTTCCATCAATGACTTTAATGCTGGTAAAGTGAATTCAGTAAAGTAATTAGTATGCTAACGTTTTGAAACCTATCATAGAAGATATTTGATATAAGTTACGTTTTTGTTGCAAAACGTGAAATTATGATAGCTGTGGCATATAAAATAATTATATAAAAAAGTTTCTATTGACAGTTATCATAAAGCAGAATGCACTTATCCTAATCTGTGTAATTTGAGGTAACCTTAGATAGAGGTTATATTGAATTCTACTCTCTGGTATTTCGGACTAAGCGTAGTAATGTAAGTGTATGCTCAAACGGCTCGGCTACGTTAGAGGACGCTCAAGGATAATGCAATAGATTAGCATCACCGCAGCTTCGGATAAGCTTTGATACACTTACTCTTAGATAGCCCGCCCGTGAACATGGGCTGAGAACGATGATCGTAAGCGTCCTGAGCCCCGCATCGATTCGCATTCCCGAATAGATTAGATCAACATTTTCGTAGTCATACCAAAAGGATGGCGTTACTCATATCAAGATGTGTTAAATCTTGCCGAGTATTTAAAAAGAAAACCTGTGTCAGGTTTTCAAACAATCCCAATAAGTTATAAAGGCTGGAGCTTAATGATGATACTGTGTACTTACTAAAGTTGCCAATATCAGCTAGATATCATTTATTATTATAAATTATAATACTGCGTTGAATCGGTGTAAATATACATTCAATTATTAAACCCAAAATTGTCAGTATTGAACAAAATATCGGATTTGGAGCAGATAGATTTAAATTAAAACCCGACGGTCTCATTGAAACTTTACCACACTCAATGAATAAATTAGTTTTTTTGTAAGAAATGGCTTTATTTTAATTTTTGTCGGCAACTGGTTAAAATATTGTGAACCTAAGTACGCAAATTCCAATTTTTTATTAACAGGTCAGGACCGTAAAAATTTAAAACTATACCGCGATAAACGTTTTCGAGTGACAACTTGATTTACATTTTTACTAAGTAGGTACAAAAATACGATACTGAACGCCTATAAAAATTTTGCCTATTATTTTCCTGTACAATATAAAATGAAAATGTATGTCTATAAATTATGTATAATTCGAAAACAGCTCTAAAATTGAAATAAAATTTGGTATTGAAATAGTAATTTTTAGAATAAATATTAGAAAGCTCGGCGCCCAAGTTTAGCATATACGAGTGGGTATTATGGACTATTATAATGACAGCAGTCTCTTATTATTATTTAATTAATTAATTTACCTCTCAGTCGAACGTACTAAGAAGAACACAGTTTTTTCTAATAAAATAATAAATCAAAGTTTTGTAATTGCTCAAAAACCGCTAAATGTTCACTTAATCAACAGTTGCTAGCTAGTTAGTGCCGAATGGAAAAGTACGCCGTTCAAAGCTCTAACAGAGGTCTAGCTCCTAGACTCAGATTATTTGCAAGCACCGTACAACTTTACTAACAACACTAATTAAATCAGCTTTCATTGGTGAAGAGCTTACAACTGCTCCATTTTGCGCTTTAGTAGACATTAATCAACTTCATTGACAATAGCTAATTAGAAAGTATAATTGTTGATTTTGTATTTCACTAAGTACGAAATAAATTAAATGGTCCATTTTATTTGCTTATGAAACAATAAAGTATGTTGCAGATGTTCCTGAGTGAACCTCGTTTTGTATTCTTTAATGCTTCTTTTTATAATTTTAGTGTGTATTTTGTGTGTATTGTAAATAGTTCAATACATTTGTTGTTGTTATGTCAGTGAACTCCTGTGTATGTATGTATGGTTTTTTTTCTTCCTTTCAGTATCCCAAATTCCTAGTTTTCACAGAATCAGTCATTTATAGCACAGTTATATGCTATTGATAAATTTTATTACAGGTCGTTACGTGATATTAATACCTATATTGATTACGATAGTGTTTAGCGCATTCGACTTTTACATAAGTATCACAAAAGAAATCTAGATCGATTTAACTAATAGGTCTGTTTAAATTACATAAAAGGTTACCTTTAGCAAAAAAAAAAAAGATTGAAAGAAATATACATATATATTTAATTTGATTAGATTCAAGCGTGTCTTTGCTTGCTAAACGTAGTGTAAACAATATTATTGTAAGTGTAACGATTTAAAAAAAATCAAAATAATCTATAGTACCGAAGTTTGATTTTAATGACGGCTTAGGCCCGAGTTCACCAATTCTTAAACACTCGGTAAACATAGATTGATGATTAATTTGACACAATTCCCATACAAAATATGTCAAATAATATTTTAAACGCTGTTTAAAACTTAAACGTCTGTTGGTGAACTCTACCCTAAATTACACAATCTTCCTATTTTAAACATGAAACTCCTTTTAAAATAGGCGATGTATTTTCGTGAGTATCTCTTGACGTGTAGGAAAAACTCATGAATCTTATAGAAGCTAGTTTCATACATGCTTACGTCGTAGTTCATGCGGGTGATGTTAAAGGTAGTCTCGAGAGATACCTTGAAAATATTATGTCTTAAATACAACTTTAGAAGGTAATTTTGAAACAGAAATTGTATAACTCCTTAAACATGAACGCATTAAATAAGAGGAAATTTCAGGCAGCTTAAATTAGTTGTCATCGTAGCAACCGGCTTCCGCGCGGCCTTGAGGACTTAGATTGTTATTACACGCTTAGTATAACGATTGCTTCCAGAGTCCTAAATAAATAGATACCTATTATATTTTACTAAAATACGTTGTAGCTATGCCATTTTGTACGAATTGTTTAAATGGTTGTTTGATGACCTCCGGGCTATTGTGTCTTTTGAAAACTTAATATTTAGGAAATTGTACATGATCAATGTTTAGCAGGCATCTTACTTACATGAATAAACTGAGACTTAGGTTTTTATTGTGGTTTTTGTCTACTCGTTTTTATATTCCCGAGTGCGAGAAAATAGTCATCACAAATGATATTGGCACGTTACGTAAAACTTACTTAGACTTGCTTGTAAAGTAGCATATAGTAGCACCATTTGCCATTAAAATGGTAAAGCGCCGCGCCCGGTATGCGAGGACGTGCGGGTTCGAGTCCCGCCTGAGTCATAATTTTTCAAGTTCATATACTGATGGTCGATGTGGATACAGGTGGCTCAGGATAGAAGAGACTGGCATGAAAGAAAGGAGGCCTACACCAAGAGAATGGTAGAAGAAGGCTGAGAAGAAGAAGAAGAAGATATACTGATATTATAATTGCAATTAAGTTGCTAAAATATCATATAAAGTAAGTAGCATATAGCTTGGTTGTGAAATAGTCGTAGAAAAAGTGATCAATTATAAATTTTATTTGATCACTTTTTCTACGGCTATTTTAGCTAGTGGTTTTTAGTCGTAAGACAAATTGATACATTTTTTAACTAACAAGTTGAGTGTTGAACAGATTTTGAGTTTAAGCTACGCGGTATGATAAATGCAGACCGTTCTATTTGTGAACTCATAGATACATGTAAAATAAGTTTGTATTTTTTAACCAGTATCTGTGTGCAACTTATGCGTCTTCAAAAGAGAACATCTTTGCCATTATCGCCACGCTTGGTAGATTGCCGATGGTGAATTGAAAACGCTGAGTTTTCTGATGGTACTCCTTTTGTGAAGGCAGTACCTGCTCTTATGTACAAAGTTGTAAATCTCTGCCTTTTTGGAAAACTTCATTATAAGTGACACTATGAACTTGGCGCGTCGGAAACAACATTACAGCAAATTAGAAGATAAGTATTTCGACGAGTGCTTTGAACATCGGGAATAATGCCCTGTGAAAATTGTTTAATGGCACTCAGCCACTCACTCTGAGTATCCTCTCCAATGGTTATAATGCGTTTGTCTGTCAGTTGTTCATAATTATAGATTCAGAGGTATATTAAAATTCAACTGTGCTCTACAAATTTATGATCGTATTAAAATAAAAGTCGGTGTAATGAATGTTTTTTGTCAAAATTGTAATTTTTTTTATAATAATGGATATATAGAATCATAAATTATCTGCTAAAATAAGATTAAATTGCTAATTACTCAGAATTCAGGTCAGACCAAGAAAGTTTGTTATAGCTTTGATTTCTTGGAATATGAACGGTAATATCAACTTGGCTTAAGGTAAACTCAAATTTCGAAAGCAAACCCTGATAGATAGAGGTTTAATCTATTATATAAGTTGGTTAAATAACTAAAAATGTACACATAATATATTTAAAACGTCCAAATATTTTAAAAATTCTATATAATCACTAGCTTGTCCTAAAATAAAATACATTCAATCAAACTGAAAGACATGTTTACAGGACCGTATTTTTTTCAGCTAAATGAAAACTGAGTAACTGAGTAGTTTGCTGTTAATGGATCTAATTTTGGTACCTACTAAAAGCAGTTGCGTTACGTCAAACCTAGGTATACTGTAAATACTCTTGTTGTAAGCATTAAATTAGGTGCCAGCTTCTAGAGACACAAAGATATAAGCGCCGAGAAAAAAGTGCCCTAGTAAATTGTGTTGGACCGTATGTTACTGTGAAATATTTGTCTATAAAGTAACCCGTCGGCCGCTTGAATGCTAAGTTTTCTGAAAACGGGTCCGCCCTAAATACTCAAACGGTTTTTATCTGTTTACATTATTATTATAGTTTTTCTCAATAAATGTATTGAAGATATTCCAGTATAATGCTTATAGAAGCGATTGTGCGTGTAATTAAGTTTTTAAGCTATTGCATAGCTTCTATCGCGGGCCTTGAGCGTGGAGACCGAATCCAGAAATTCCGTAACGAACATTTTATAACCTAACGCCCCGAGTCGAACAATTTAGGATTTCCGAAATTTAAAAGAATTTAGAAGAAAATAAGGATTTTGACTGTATGGTTGCCTATGGTAACCATATCTGCCAAAATAACAGAAAAATTTAATCACAAAAGTCAAAATTAGAAAATACATAAAATTATAAAATTAACTTAGAATAATAACGCTTATTCTAAGAAAATTAAGCTATTGCATAGCTTCATATCGCGGGCCTTGAGCGTAGAGACCGAATCCAAAATTTCTGTAACGAAAATAACCTAACACCCCCCACTCCGACCGGCACAGCGGTGATACTTTTTAGCGTTATTATTCTAAGCTTTTTAGTTTTATATTTGCATAAGTTGATAAAAAATGCTATGCAATAGCTTTACCGCGGCAGTCTCCGAGTGCCACACGTCTTTTTTTTAATACAGTTGTACTGCAGTGAGGCAGGACTAAGTATTTTCAATGTGTGTACTTTATAGTTAAATCTTAGAAACACCTCAACGATCAGAGAAAACTTAAAGGAATAGTTATATGCTAAATTTTTTAGGGTTCCGTACCCAAAGGGTAAAAATGGGACCCTATTACTAAGACTTCGCTGTCTGTCCGTCTGCCTGTCATCAAGCTGTATCTCAAGAGCCGTGACAGCTAGATAGTTGAATTTTTATTACTTATTATGTATTTCTGTTGCCGCAATAACAACAAATACTAAAAACAAAATAAAATTAATATTTAAGGGGGGCTCCTATAAAACAAACGATTTTTTTGCCCTTTTTTGCTCGATATCAATAATGGCAACAGGTAGGCACTACATTAACCATTAAATTATGTACCTACTGTTGTTTACCTGTCAATGGTACGGAACCCTTTGTGCGCGAGTCCGACTCGCACTTAACCGGTTTTTTTTAACTAAATGTAGTAGTTTGATTTTTAAAATTTCTTACGTATAATAAATTTCTTTGACAAACTTCAGCATTTTAATTGCTATATATAACAGTTCATATAGCAATAAATTTTTGCTTCAATAAAACCTATGTTATTATAAGTTCAGTACTATTAATTTCCTTGAATGGGGAACTAAATATAAAGATAAAAAGAAAGTCCACTAGAAAAAATTGGACGTAGCTGAGCTTTTGACAATATTATTTTTGATATATAAAAAGCCATCACATTAAATAAAAAGAGAAAAGCTGCAACCTTTTTTGTACTGATTTGCGTAGTTCTATTATGATTAATGTATGACGCCGCGATGGTGTATGATTTTAATGAAGGTAGGCTGTTAATTATGTCGTCATTGAATACTGTCGATCCTGTTATATTATCATGATACAACAGTGTACTGTGTTATCAGCTCTAGAAGTCAAGGTGTAATTTGCTTGTGTGTCAACTGTCATAAACCTGGCATACGGGGTTGTTGGCGTATACTCTTACTCATTACATTATGGAAGACTCAACCATTAAGATGTCGAGGTTTGTAGGGTAGAGTCATGGATGTGTTCAAATTTAGAGCGATAATTAGTGCATATCACGCATATGTGGATTCCTAAAAGGCAATGCGTGTACGTAAGTGCTTATGTGGTTAAGGAATGAGTCTCGTACATTACTGTACATACCTAATTCATTGGATAAGGATGTAGCTAAAATTTTGTGTGATGTGTGTTGCTGCTTATTTCCAATAGGTAATTACTTTATCCTTAAAAGCACTTAAATACTGGCTTATCTAACGAAACACGTAGGAACTTAGTGTAGAAACTTCAGGTAAATTTTTAAATTGAATCATATCACCCATTTGAATGTTTTTCTTTGCATATTTAACATAAGATTTATTTATTAATAGTACCTAAACTTTTACCAATCGGAAATGCTAACTTAGCAATAGGGAAAAACAAGCAAGATACGAGTACCTTCAGGATTGAAATGGATTTTTTTTGCGAAAGTGAGCCGCTAACTGCAATGTAGCCTTTACGCGGTAATTTGTGTGCAATGGAAAAATATAAGAGCATAGTTGTGTTGCTACAAACACAACTATATTTCACAAGCATTTTATTCTTATTTTCCTTATGATGATATGATATATTGATGATCGGTTGCTGGCGTAGATCCTTACTAATATTATTAACGCTCTCACACGTTACCTCTTGATCCACTAATACGATGTAAGGAAAGGCTATTTTGGTATTCGACTGCTGGGCACAGGTCTTCGCCGCGGGTAGAGTCACGGCCAAAAAGCTAGTTGTAAAATATAACCAATTGAAATGAAAATAACAGAGAAAACAGTAGATCTTAAGATCTTGAAATCGGAAAGACGGATCATTTATATTTTAGTGGCTGATCCAGCAAGCGTTTAGTAGTTTGCTAGGTTGCTAGTAGTTTTTTTTTATAAATACTTGTTTTTATACTTATATCCTCTCTAATTGAAGACGAATCCAAAATCTTAAACAAAATCGTAGTAAAAATTGGTCTGGTCGTTCTTGAGTTACATATGGTGAAACAAACACGACTTTGTTTTATATATTTATGAGATGTAGGTAAGGTTAAAGCTCTTTTTCAATATATCCTCTTTTTTAAAAACTGTGCGCTCTTGAGATTTATAACAGCTGAGAAGTTATCGGTAGAGGCGTGCTTGGGATTTTTGTATTAAAATATCTCAATATGTATAAATTCAGATGGCGAAGTCAAACTAGTAACTGGTAGAAAGGCTCGGGATTGTTTAATGATCCGAGGCGGCCTATCATCGCTTGGGGCACGTTTTATGCTCGGCCTCATAATTTCTTTTCGCCTTTGCAATTTCCCTGTGATATTTTTTCATCTCAATTTTGTAACCTGAATTTAAGATTAAAAGATTCAGTTCCGAGATAAGGAGTGTTATATTTATTCATAAATTCCTAACAATTTGTAGCTCGCGAATTTTTTTGGGTATCTCGTAATATTCCTACGTATTTTTAGCCACCCTCGCTATACATCGACAAAGTTATAAATCGTATCTTTAATTCTCAAATAAGATTCTATTTTTACATCCTAATATTGATATAATAATAGGGGTTAAAGTATGAAATTGCCGATTATTTTCCCACTTTTTATTTTGTTTATAGCTCTTAAGTATAGTCATATTATTGCGTAATTCTTTTTGTATTGTATTAAAAACTAAATAAAGTAACTTTTGACTAAAAAAAAAGCAATACTAGTGCCTATTACTTCAAAGGAAGTCGTTGAAAAGACCCCTTACAATGTGTCAGCTGACCTTCTTGCTTCAATTAAGTATATTTGTATTATATACTTTGATTTTCAGAAATTTAAATACTATAATGCGTAGCTTTATAACCATCTAACTTTCACCTTTAATTGCATCGAAAACGGTTCAGGCGTTTTTAAAAAAACTAATAAATTGTTAGTATGGAAAAATGACTTCTCTCGATTTCGTCCATACAAAACGGCAATTTCATAACATCAAACCCCTAATATAAAAACCAAGCGAAAATTGTTCTCAACAAATAAGTGCCCACTAGAAACATTTATGTGCTCTTTAAATTTAGTAGTATGAGAGTTTTGTTTTTGTAAAACGCAAGGTGAATTTGGTTTATTAAGAATCAAAGGCATATTTAACTAATAAATTTAAAAAGCTATTTCAATTGTGTACTTCTATTTACAGTAGGTATGTGAGTGTGACTATCATTGCAATATGATTAATTTTTCATAAGCAAAACGCAAGATTGGCTCTTGAAAGTTTTTTACGAACTACGGCAGTCCGCCATGATAAATTATTTGTTTTATAATGTTTGATTTGCTTTAGTCTGCGTTGGTTATCGACTCCAAATACGAGCCAAATAAGTTTTGAACGACATTTTGTCAAAAGTTTTTTAACTGGTTTATGGTTTATTGATTGGATATAGTATCGAATTGTATGGTGCCCGCCCGGTACATTAAAATAATAGCACCACCCTTTCTCTTCCTATGGGTGTCGTAAGAGGTACGGAGTACTTCCAGAAAGACATGACAGTGTTTTCTATCCAGTGTTTTTTTTTGTGATACTTAAGGTCAACATGAGATTACCATGAAATAAAGTATTTTTAAAATTGTACATTATGTATAGAAGTGGGTTAGGAGTTCTCACAAAAGTGTTGGTGTAAGACGAAAGAACTGTATGGAAAACATTTGACATAATTTTCATTCATAATAACACCTATGCAAAGCCGAGGTGGGTAACCTTTAAAATAAATATCGTAATTTTATAAGTACGCTTTTCTTCGAATGGGTATATTTTTAATGTCATGGAAATTCAGCGAAGCTTTGTTTGATTACTCAGATTGTTACATAATATGATAAAAATAACGCAGATAAATGAATATTAAATTATATAAGTATACTTGTTCTGCAATTAATAGTAGCAACTAGCATCAGACATTACCGCTTGTATATCGTTAAACTAATAACGCCATGTTTCGCCCATAAATAACTTTATGAGGTTTTGAAAGTGTTCGCGACGACTCAAAGTTAGCGTTCCTAGAGCAATTTGCCCCTGCATACTGTGCTATCACATTAGTTAAATTACGACATAATTTGCAACTTAGACTAGAAAGTTTGGTTACAAAACTATAAAGTACCTACATCATCGGGATTTAAAATATGATTGATTTGAGTGATGATTATCTTACTAATCTTACTTATATAAAAAATGTGAAAGTTTGTATGGATTTTTGTTACCTAATCACGTTAAAACGGATGAAAGGATCAAAATGTCATCAGACAAGGGGGTAGGTAAAACAGGCTGGAATAGCATAATTTAAACTACGTATACGCTTGTAGACTTTTTGGGGGCAGTTGTCCCCATTTTAACTGTGTCTGGAAAAAAAGTCTACAAGCGGTTATTAACCCGGAAAACAGTGAGACAGTTTCTTCATATATACGAAGTCGCGGGTAACAGCTAGTGGCAAATAAACACAATGTTACGAGTTTATGTTATATTTTGAAAAAAAAAATAATATCACCTAAAGAATACGCATTATAAAGTTGTTTAAGATTGCATATCTAGTAGGTACTGTAACAATGGAAGTACATATAATTAATTGTATCATAAACTTTACACAACCATCCACTGCGAATGCCAATAAACAAATAAGCTTATAAAAGAGTCAATTCAGTCGTTTATGTGCCTACTTGTATATATACATCTACACTTATATTATAAAGAGGAAAGATTTTATTGTTTGTTTGTATTGAATAGGCTAATAAACATCTCAACCAAATTAAAAAAATATTTTATCATTAGAAGCCGACATTATCCCAAATGAACATAGGCTACATTTTACCGTGGGATCCGGTAAATGGCCTTGACCGATTGGGTTGAAATTTTGTATGTGTATTTCCATGGTTTCACTGATACGAATGTATTCAGCCTTTCTAATCTTTGGTGAAAAATTTACATCAACATTAATTGATATCAACAATCAATATAACATAGGGTTAAATAGTCTTTCTATGTATTTGTTTGAAAATCATGTAAGTGTTGCTAAAATAATAATAACACCACATGATTGGGTGTTTTAAATTGTAAAATTTGATTTGCCATACAAGCAAGTTTCATGCTAGTTTTTGGCGATCAAACAAAAAAAAAAATTACAGCGACAGTACGAAACACTCAATTGGAATTTGCTTCAAAATGTCTGATCCATATTTTCCTGAAACGTGAAAAGTGGCATCGGTATTTCAGATATTTTTTCAAGCACTTTCGCACTGCCTACATGTTTGAGACTTTCTCGTATGACATTTATATTTGGGAAAGAGAAATCGGTTCGGTTTAAAAGCTTTAAAACTATCACAACTTGACACGTGCTTTTTGACTTTATTCTGAAATGAAAGATATGTTTACGGATTTTAATACGCGTTTATTTTTGATTTGACTTTACAGTGTTCATGCTCACGGGCAGATTAAACATCGCGTATCTTTCATTTCCATGTACAGTGTTCGCGTTCAGTTTAATTGCTTGGTTTTTGGTACAAAAATATTAGGTTAAACATTTCATATTTATTTTTAGTCAAACTCCAGTTATTTGAGATCCAATACGTGTGCTAGACAACGATTAACACAATATAGTTTTAAATAGATACTTTTCTAATTCAACTGTATTTGCTACATTATATTTAAAACGTCGGGAGCTGTGCTTGGCAAATACACTGTTTTCACTTATCAACTATGATATGAGAGTCAGTAAGATTAAAGATTTTGCAAGCATGTCAGACTTTAACCAATTTAAATCCTACTTATTCATATATTTTATCGAGGTTGAGGTTAACTAGGTAAGTACACGTTACTTATATTTTTATTGCTTTTGAGATTTCTCGTAAAAAAATAACACATGAAAAAGTAAAACACTTTGTAACTAACTGACTGTGTATCTGATTAAAAACAAGTAAATCAAAGCTATAAACTGTTAAGTATTTGTGTTCGGATTGGGAATCCAGAAAAATGGTCGCGATCTCCATCCAATTGTTTTCCGAATCAACATTACGGTGAATGTCACTCGCGGGACGGCGACAATAAATCGTAAGGTACCTATGGGTTTCAACTCAGATCGGCTTGTGTTTGATTTGGTTTAGAAACTGTATGGCTAACAGAGAATGCTTACATTCATCATCTATATGTAATATGAAATATAATGATTGAAAACACTATTCTTTGATAAAAATTGTCGACTGCCTCAAGTAACTTTCCGCGTACCGGGAAACTATTGTTATCAATGAGTTTTCGAATAATCAACAATTTTATTTCAAACGCTCATCATGACATATTCCAACGATATTCAGGTAAGGCCCTTTGAGCTTCAAATGCTTTTATGCTTGCTATGGAATTGCTTCAATACTGTGGCTAGGCGACTGTGTCGCTTCCTGGAGCTTGTCTTTGTATTTGTATGAACAGATATCGTTGAATAGGGATACCTACAAACGCTTTGAATACTTCAAAAAATACAGATGAGCACATAAATAAGTTTTTTATGATTACTTATATAAGTTACATAAAAAAGGGAGGACTGCAACCATTTAATTACAGCGAAAAGCTACTCTTTCTTTAATTTATCTTAACCTCATAAATATCAGATCGTAATATATTGTATTATGTATATATTGTATATTATAATATGTATACTTATTATGCCTGTACGTACACCCATCATTGCTGTGGTAACTTGAATTCAATGAGGGAGGCCTGTTCCCTGCAGTGGGATGATTATAGGCTGTTACTTTACTTTTTTTTACTTATTATTGATTATACACATACAATCATTTATAATAAGTATAAATGTTATAACCATATTTCAGACTACTAGTATACTTAATTGAGAACATTTAGATGAATGCTTGTTACTTAATCAAGCCGGTAATGGCTTAACAAGTCTATGGGCTTAACGTATTTGAATGTTTTGTTGATTAAGAAGCTATATTACAAGCTGGAATAGCACGTAAGCTACATCCCCTAAAAATGACCCGTCATGCGTCATAGTTTTAAATTCATTTTCCTCGCGTACGAAGTTATTTATTCTTCATCACAATAAATGGCTATGGTGTAATCAAATGTTGTAGGTAACTAATTTAATCAGTGTGCAACACTAAGTGGCAATCAATCTTTGTGTTTGCATAGACGGGTTGCCGAGATATGGAATCAAGCACTAGATATAATTGAATACGTATGCTAAAGCAGGTATTATAGTAAGAAGCCCTATTGCAACAATAAATAGGGTGATGATTTACGTGTATTAAAGAGCAATACAATTTTAACTAACGACATTTTTGAAACAGTATGTTTTTATCTGATATTTTAGCAACTTAACTGCAATTACAATATTGCAACTGATAGTATGTTACGTATTATGAATTAATATGTTATGAATTAATTAAAAAGACATATTTAAAAGCATTATGAAAATCTCATCCACATTTAACCCAAAGCCCATAGATTTACGGAGCCTCTAGTGAGCACGGTATATAAGATGCTATCATCTTTGTTTAATTTAATATTTCGAATAATACTACTCGTATCTTTGAGCTTATCATGTGGGCACAGGCATGCATGCGTGTCAGATCCGCACATAAATCAATGTCAAAAAAATGAATTTGCGGCGTTTTGCGATGAATATTAATGAATTTTTATAGGCCACTGCGACGTATAACGGTAATCATGGATAAATTATAACTAGCTAGCTGGAGTGTTCGCAAATACTAAAGGCGAAGACTCTGATTTGAGATGTCATGTATCTTTTAGGAATAATCACGAAATAGCCATATCTTTAAAATTTTTGCTATACTTAGTTAGGTTGTTTAACTGCCATAAATATTTATTTTAACGTTGATTTATTTTTCGTTAGTAATCGAAATAATAAATTTGGCTTAAGTAACTTGCTGCTAACTTAACAAAAGACTGAACTGGATTTCTATAGAAGATATTTGATTCACTAAGTGGCGTTTGGAATAGACACGTGAAAGACAAAATGTAATATTCAAATTTGAGAGAAGTTGTACCAGGGACGGCGATTTAAGCCTGGCCTGGCAGTCTATTTACGGATTGCATCAATGCCATATCGCTGATATGGCGGACGACTCAACGGAATAGGTCCGTTTCGTTTGCCTACATAAAATGGTTTATTTTAATGACAACCTACTTGGATATCTTAAACATCGAATTGTATTTTCGATTATGTTAAAAAAAACAAGTCGTTTTGATATTTCACTACAGATAAGCAATTTTTTATTTCATATATTGATGAAATTGAATCAGATTAACATGCAAATCTATAGAACATATAGAATACTAAGTATACGCGATTTATGTCAAGTTATTGCAAGTGCAGATTTCATATATGACTACGCTCACGAGAATTAGGTTTGTTACGGAAAGATTCGTACATCGCGCAATATATGAGTTTCTGGGACTCTCTGGGGCAATGTGACAAAATACATTAAATCCTGCTTTTGATGGGTGTCAGTAATAAACATCTTACTAAATACATAAACATTGAGATTAAGGATATTATTTAGGCTTGTATTAGAGTTACGCATTTAGGTAACAGTGCCAGTGTCGTCCAGACGCGTGGTTCATGTAAATGCACAAGAGGGATGTTCCTCCTTCTGATTTTTAGGACCTGTTCTTAGAAATGATTTCAAATAACATTATCATCGTTTTGACTACATACTTAACTATACGGTTAAGAAGAAGCCTAAGATGAAGCGAGCTTACCCAGAGGTACTGATTCTCCCACACACCAGCGGAACACAGAAAAACTGTTTTGCGCTGGACTCCGCGCAGGAGGGTGGTAGCATCCAGGCAGCCTCTTACAAAGCCTACCACTGCAGAGGGATCTGTTAGCCGTCATCATTGGTTAGAAAACCAAAGATGCCTTTCCCACGGTGGACCCCTAGTAGGTAGATCCCCCCACCCCAAAACTACTTCCACCCGCTACTTCTGGATTTGCCATAGTTGTCATGTTTGGCAAGCGGGTTTGACCACTAGTGGAGAGAAGATGGTGCCGCCTGGCTTCTTCTAGCAGTACCTACTCTTTTAATAGCCTCTTACAACAACCATAATATGCAGAGTGGTGCTATTTATGTGCCGCAACCTTATACGAATTATCTGGCATAGTGAATATCATTTGCTGAAATGGTAGTAATTAATTTTCACAAAACTGAATGAACATAACATGAATGTCTGGTTACAAAAAAGTCTGGTTAAAAAAACTAACGACTAAAAATAAAATAAGAGAATGTATTCTTCATACGTTCTTCCTACCAAGCGATATTTAGTGACAATGACATTCAGGACTTCAGAATCAAATCAAATTATTCTAAGGTGGTTCAAAGCTCGCAGGGTCAGCTAGTCGTATAACCAATAAAGATGTATACCTTGCAAACTTTGTATGGCATTTCCAAATGTAGTTACTAACTCGGAACGTTGGCTAAGGCTCACCTCTTTATTTACATCCCGGTCTACGGACTGGCAGCTGAAATCTCTATTCAAGTGCTAAGTGCAACCCGCGTGCGTTAGTAGCTCAAACCTTCCAGTCCCCAGCGATACTGGTATACGCTACAAAATTTGTAAAGATACCCGCCTCGAGTCAGTGCGGCGAGAATAAATCTACTTCAACAAGTACTAGCGCAACATATCAGCTAGGAATATACGATACAGGGTGACCGGAAATTCGATACATTCCTTGAAAAGGGTCTTTTCTAATAGATTTTGTTATGTACGATATGAACTTGTGGTCGTAAATAATCTGTGTTTTAGTGATTTCAATTTGAGGCACTGAAATCATGATTAATGTTCATCAAAATCCTTTGCTCTTTCCATTCATGGCCAATTACTGAATCAAAAAATTTACAGAAGTTTTCATATAAATTACATTAATTAATTAATTAAAAATTATATATGCATACTTAGAAAACTAATTGATTTCCGTGCAACACTGTTAAAACAAAATCTATTGGAAATAAGTTCTACCAAAACCCCTTGCAAGGAATGTATCAAATTTCGAGTCATTCTGGATAGTACTGTAGGTATATACAGTGTTAGGTTAGGTTAGGTTAGGTTCCCGAGGGAGTTTTGGGTCTCCTACCGGGCGCGTCCCCAGGTGGCGGATAGGGGAACGTCCCCCAGATATGGGGGGTACCGGCCATTTGGCTGGCGCGGACCAAAACCCAGAGGGAGGGGCGCACTGAGCGTCTTCTCGCCTCGTGGTGGCCGCCTTCGTGCGGCGTGGGATGGCGGGCTCAGCCCGCGGCCGCTTCCATGCGGCACCCTGTGGCGGAGGACACAATTATGTGTCCGTTTGTGTTGAATTCTGTCTTTCATGGCCAGTGGAGCCTCTGGGCTCGTGGATTGGCGGAAGTATTCCGCGGTGCGGTGGGTCTATCAGTTCGCGGTCATCGCGGCTGGTGGGCTGGCCTAGCTAACCAAGTTAGCCATAATGGCCACCATCGGGCAAACTGTCCCCTAGCTCGGGTGTCGTGGACATGTCTCGCGGCTTGACTAGGGGAGCAGGGGTCTTGCCTTAATCGGCCGGACCGAGAGGAGACAACCTCCATAAAAAACCCCAAGGCCCGGTGCTGTGAGGGTACGTGGCATCGGGCGCCTCCGTTCGGAGGACGTCGGCTGGGTGAAGGTCGGCGGCCAAGCGGCCCAACTCACGGGGTTTCCCGCCCCCGTGCAGTATGTAGGGTTACCCGGGTATGTGGCTCTGCCCGGGTGGACCTTTATTTCCACACTACTCGTGGGACTTCTATGGCAAAGTTTAATTCGTATAACCCCCCCCTAGACGTTTGTGAGAAGGTAGTTGACGCGCCGGAAGGCGTCAAAGAGTGCGTCGAGGTGTTGCAGGATATCTGCGGCGCTGGTAGTGGTGTCGACTCGGACTCAGCAATGAGTCTGAGGTCGACGAATTCTGGCCTGTCCAAACTCTGGCAGGCCCGAAAGAGGAGGAGCGATTCGCGGCGGAGCGGATCAGAGAGCCCGGACTCGGATAGATCCAGGTCTCCGACAGTGTCGGTTGTGTTACGGTCGTCGCGGATCTCCAAGCGCGGCCGTGGTAGGGCAACAGTTGCGGCGAAAGAGTTTGGCTCGCCGCAGTCGAAGATGGAGTCTCCAGCTCTCTCGGATTCGGTGGTTGCGGCGAAACCGCGTAAGGCGCATCCTGATGCTGCCAGTCGCTTTGTGGCTGCTTCTTCTTCTTGGCGCGACGCGGAGGCGGTGACTGCTGCCATGCTGGGTGAACGGCTGGACAGCAGTCTTCAGGCCATCGAAATGGTCGCCACAAGGTCGGGGAACCTGAAGGGCACCTTCACGAGTGCCCTGAAGGCTTCCGCGAAGGTCATCCGAGAGTCCGTGGCGGAGCTTGAGTTCCGGACAGTCTCGGACGAAACAGCCCGCCTCCGGGCGGAAAACGCACGATTGAGAGCGGAGATGGAGGAGCTCCGCTCACAATTGGCCTCGCTCCGCGAGGAAGTGAGACGTGGGTCCAGCGAGCCATCTCTTGTTCCGGCGTCTGAAGGCACCGTCCCTGCTAAGGTTGGTGAGGAGGCGCTGCGAGAGGTCGTGGCGCGCTTCTCGAGGATGGTTGATGCGCGTTTAGACGGCCTCGAGGCCGAAGGGCGCCTGCTGCCAGGGAGGCGCCTGCGTCCTCCTCTAGCGGCCGACCGTAGGCGTGAGGAGGTTGAAGTCTCAGCACCGCCTCCCTCTTTTGCAGCGGCTCTGTCCGCCCCCTCGACGTCACGTGCGGCTCCTGGAGATCCGGCGACACCTTTCTCCTCTGCCGCTGGCAAGAGGGGAAAGAAAGCTAAGAAAGCCGCTAAGCCGATTGTTGCCCCGCCCTCCACCAAGGGGAAAGGAGTGGGCAAGAAGTCCACCACCCAGCCCGCTGCCGAACCCTTGGCTACAACTGGGCCGATTAGGGAGGAAACGAGCACTTGGTCGAAAGTGGTACGACGTCGTGGTAAACTGCGCGCGGAACCGGAGGGCCGCGCGCCAAGACCCACGGTGCCATCGAAGCGGGCCCCAGCCCCTTCGGCCCCGGCCCCAAAGCCGGAATCGAAGAAGAAGGCCCGGCGTCTCCGCCCCCCACGTTCTTCTGCAGTAACTTTGACGCTGCAACAGGGGGCAGAGATATCTTACGCGGCGATCATTGCCGAGGCCAAAACCAAGATTGACCTCAAGGGCCTCGGCATTGAAAAGGTAAAGTTCCGGGAGGGTGCGACCGGGTCCCGGATCATTGAGATCCCTGGAGCGACCAGCGGAGCTAAGGCCGACGCACTGGCGGAAAAGCTTCGGGGAGTTCTCAATCCGGAGGAGGTGAGGGTGGCCAGGCCGACGATCCTCACAGACCTCCGGATCTCTGGCCTGGATGACTCCGTCACGGCCGAGGAGCTAAAGCTGGTAGTGGCTGAGGCTGGCGGTTGTCCGGCTGAGGAGGTCCGGGTCGGAGTGATCCGTAAGGGGCCGCGAGGTATGGGCACCTCGGTTGTCAAGTGCCCCCTCAAGGCTGCTAAACAGGTGGCAGCGGACAGACTGCTGGTGGGGTGGACCTCGGCCAAGGTGGAGGTCCTAGCCCCACTCCCGCAGCGGTGCTACCGCTGCTTTGCATTGGGCCACGTCGGGGCTCAATGCCGTTCGGAGGTGGACCGCAGTGGCAACTGTCGCCGCTGCGGGAAAGAGGGCCATCTGGCCAAGGATTGCACAGCCGCTCCCCACTGCCACATTTGTGAGGCAGCCGGAAGAGCGGCAGGTCACGCACCCGGGGGCAAGGCCTGCACCAAGCCCCCGAAGAAGAGTGCGCGCAGGAGGGGTGCCGTACCTCCGAGGAAGCCCTCGGAGCCACGGCCTTTGAGTCTGCCCGCAGGAGCGGCTTCACAGGAGACGGAAATGGAGGTCCAACACAATGAATAGAGACCTTCATTTCCTTCAGGCCAACCTGAACCACTGCGCCGCGGCCCAGGATTTAATGCTCCAGGCCGTGGTGGAATGGCAGGTTCATGTCGCGGTGATATCGGAACCATACCGCGTCCCGGCCCATTCCGACTGGGTCGGTGACTTAGCCGGTCTCGTCGGAATATACCGACCAGGGTCGTCCGGTCTTCCCCCGCTTACATGCGTGTGGCAGGGACACGGCTTTTTAGCGGTCCGGATCGGCGAACTGGTCTTAATAGGGTGTTATTTCTCCCCTAATAGACCAGTCGCCGAATTCGAGATGTACCTAGCAGAGGTCGGGGCCATGGTGGGACGCAGCTCTCCCCTCCCAGTGATCGTACTTGGGGACCTCAACGCGAAATCCGCGCAATGGGGTTCCCTGACTACTGATCCGAAGGGGAGAGTGCTGGAGGAGTGGATCGTGGAGTGTGGACTCACGATCCTTAATGTCGGCACTGTGCCCACGTGCGTGCGACGCAATGGAAGCTCGCGGGTCGATGTGACCTTTGCGTCTCCCACCGTCGCACGCCGTGTCCAAGGGTGGCGAGTGCTGACGGACCCGGAGACTTTGTCGGATCACCGATACATCCGGTTCTGCGTCTCCGGTCCAGCCGCCACGGCCAGCCCCGGCCAGCCCCGGCAGGACGGCCCGCGGTGGTCGGTAAAGCGCCTGGATAGGGACCTACTGCAGGAGGCAGCTCTTGTCCAGGCGTGGCTCCCGGAGTTGCCACCGATAGATCTGGATGGGGAAGCTGCTCGGCTCATTGAGGCCATGTCACAAGTCTGTGACGCGGCAATGCCTCGTGCCCGTGCCCCCTCTCCCCGAACCCAGGTCTACTGGTGGACGCCAGAGATCGCCGCCCTCCGCTCCAGGTGCGTGGAGGAGCGCCGTCGCTTCCAGCGGTACAGGAGGCGTCGGATTCACGCAGAGGCTGAGTTGGACCGGCTGTACGCTGCCTATAGAGAGGTGGCAGTTGCCTTAAGGCTGGCAATAGCGCGGTCCAAGGCAGCAGCCTGGGAGGATTTGCTGGGGACCCTAGAGAGGGACCCCTGGGGCAGGCCGTACCATCTGGTGAGGCAAAAGCTTCGGCCCTGGGCCCCCCCAGTCTCCAGCAGTCTGGACTCGGAGGTCCTCGAGCGGGTCGTGGGGACCCTGTTTCCCAACGAGGGGTTGGACTTCATGCCCCCTACCATGAGTGCTCCGTCCAGCAACCCGGGGCCAGAGGTGGCACCCGAGGTCACGGAGGAGGAGCTGGGGGTGGGCGTTCTGCGCCTGAAGGGCAAGAAAACGGCCCCAGGGCCCGACGGTATTCCTGCCCGTGCCTGGGTCCTGGCCCTCACCGGGGAACACAAGCCCCTGGAGTCTCGGCTGCGGGAGCTGTACAGCCGATGCCTCCGGGAGGGCAAATTCCCCCGGAAGTGGAAGGAGGGTCGTTTGGTCCTCATCCGCAAGGAGGGCCGCCCGGTGGACCAACCGTCTGGGTACCGGCCCATAGTGTTGCTCGACGAGGCAGGTAAACTGTTAGAGAGAGTGGTGGTAAACCGTCTCGTTGAGCACCTGGAGGAGGTTGGGCCCAACCTGGACGACGCCCAGTACGGGTTCCGCAGAGGTCGATCGACCATCGACGCTATCGGTCGTCTGCGGGACACAGCGGAGGAGGTGGTCTCCCGGGGAGGGGTGTTGATCGCGGTGTCGTTGGACATCGCGAACGCCTTCAACACCCTGCCCTGGCCGGTGGTATTAGAGGCGCTCCAGTATCATGGAGTGCCTCCTTACTTGAGGAGGTTGGTGGGGGACTACCTATCAGAACGAGCGGTAGTCTTCCCTTCCATGGAGGGAACAGGTCGTCGGCAGATGTCGTGCGGTGTCCCACAGGGGTCAGTCCTGGGACCCCTGCTCTGGGACATCGGGTACGACTACGTCCTACGCTGCGCAAATTTGCGCGGCGTGGACGTGTCGTGCTACGCCGACGACACCCTCGTCACGGCCCGGGGTTCTGACCTCCGGGCCGCGATAGTGTTGGCCACTGCCGGAGTAGCGACGGTGGTGGCCAGAATCCGGCGGCTGGGGCTGGAGGTGGCTCTCCACAAGTCCGAGGCTATCTGCTTTCACGGCCCTCGGCGTGGACCACCTGCTGGCACCAGCATCGTTGTGGGTGGCACTCCCATCGCTGTCAAAAAGACGCTGAAGTATCTCGGCGTCATTCTTGACAGCAGATGGGACTTTGGGGACCATTTTACGGCCTTGGTCCCCAAATTGATGAGGACAGCGGGTGCACTGAGTCGCCTGCTGCCTAACGTGGAGGGGGCTGGGGACTCTTGCCGCCGTCTTTATATGACGGTGGTTAGGTCAATGGCCCTCTACGGGGCTCCGATATGGGCGGCGTCCCTTAAGAACCGTCATAGGGCCCTCTTGCATAGCGCACAGAGGGTCATGGCGGTTCGGGTGGTGAGAGGCTACCGCACCATCTCTCACGAGGTGGCGTGCGCACTCGCTGGGTCCCTTCCATGGGACCTGGAGGCGGAAGTGCAGGGGTCGGTGTACTGGCGGGCGGCTGATGCCCGAAGCCAAGGAAACCGGCCCCCGCACGACACGGTGGTGCGGTGGCGGAGGGAGGCCTATGAGGCCGCCCTGGACCGGTGGACGCGGTCCATCGAGGAGCGGCTGGGCACTCAACTGGCTGGCTCCCGACGCCGCATCCTCGAGGCGATCCACCCCATCCTCAAGGGGTGGATCGAGAGGCGGCATGGGTCGCTTTCCTTCCGGATGACGCAGATTCTCTCGGGGCACGGATGCTTCGGGAGATATCTGTGTCTGGTCGCCGCGAAGGAGCCGACCCAGGGATGCCACCACTGTGGTTGCGCGGAAGACACCGCGCACCACACGCTGGTGGAGTGCCCCGCGTGGAGAAGGCCGCGGTCGGTGCTAACCGCGGCCCTGGGAGGAGGAGTCCTCTCGCTGCCGACCATCATGTCGGAGATGGTCCGCAGCGAGCAGGTTTGGGAGGCGGTGGCCGCCTTCTGCGACGACGTCATGTCGCAGAAGGAGGTCGCCGAGAGGGAGAGAGAGCGGGATCCGCACTCTCTCCGCCTCCGTCGGCGTAGGCGGGGCGGTAGGCCCCGCCAGGGTCCCGGGCGGCAGGTGCGGGGGCACCAGCTGCCTAGCACATGGGACCAGGACGGCGCGCTGTTCGCCCAGCGCGTCGTCCAGAGGTAGGAGTGGGGTGTCGTCACAGCACCCCCTCTGAGGAGGTCTGCCCTTATCAGGGCGGAGGTGGCCGCTGGCGGGGTCCGTGGACTGTCGAGTAACCACAGACCCTGCCCTCAGTCAGCGCGGCGGGCGACGCGAGGTTTTTAGTGGGTATACCCCTGGGTCCCATTACCAGGAGCAGCGCCCTTTTAAGGGCGCCGGGAGTCCCACATACCGCCCTGCCCTCCCCCGGGGCAGTGGTGATGATGCGCAACGCATTTTCCTCGTGTAAAAAAAAAAAAAAAAGGTTAGGTTAGGTTAGGCAAGGAATGTATCAAATTTCGAGTCATTCTGGATAGTACTGTAGGTATATACAGTGTTAGGTAAATAGTATTAAAGACTTATACTTGAAGTCGAACAGCGTTTCTTTCTGATCTTAATTCGTATTAACATATTAATGCAAAAGTATATTACGCGCACGCAATAAAGCTGAACAGATTTCTATGAAATTGGGCAAAAGATTGATTATAAGCTATATAAGCTTTATAACCTGGAATAGTAAATAGGCTACTTAATTTCCAAGAGAAAAGTATGGTCCTACTCGTGACCCTGAACGGATCTAAATGCAATTCGACATACTACTAGATTATTATTATATTCATAGACTACAAGGTCGTTACAAAATAGTCCAGAAAAAAATAAGCGAGTCCTATTGGGTCCTGTAAATTGAAAAGGTACAGAGTCGCAGGCAACAGCTAGTATTCAATATAATGCTATGGGGGATAAGGTAATTTTTTTTTATATTGATGCCAAGCTGTATGACGTATGTACCTAAGTAGGTATATTTTAAATATGCAAACTCACAAATAAAACTACATCATAACAACGGTTACGTTTATCCTGTTTGAGTGAACTAAACACATTCAAATGCCCACAGCTTGTGTACAACAGTAATTGGTTCTAGCAGACCCTAGTATTAATTGTGACGGGATATCCCGCCGTTCAAAACTAATTCTCACATTGAGTTTCCAATATCGGCTACAATTTTCATTAGTTTCGACCGAATAATTCAAATTACAAAACGTAAGTGCTGCCAAGCCGTTTCCCATTAAATATAAAGTAGTTTTGTCCCGGAAACCTGTTTGTCGGAGCCACTCAAAGCCTTTTTGCTAACCTAACAAACTTCAGCAATTACATAGACAAGGAGTAAATTTCAGATTCGTGACGTCTATGAATAAATCACCGTTAATGGTAAATAAATGTAGCAATTTCGTAATAACGCCCGACTGTATTGTTGGTTGCTCTTGTCGCTGCTTTGTGATACATGGCTTTAGATAAAATTGGCTCTTAGTATATTTATTTTTTTCATTCTATATCGGGGGAATGTACGTCATGGTGATCGTATTTCTTTACCCAAGTTTTGTGTCTTAAGAGATTGTCTTAGTAACTCTTTTTTATGTTTCTTAGGTTGATGTAAAATAGTGTTAATTATATGAAGCATTTTTCAAGTTATATATAAAATAATGGTATGTTCTCAATAAAATAGTAAGTATTTTACTTACTCATTTAAGTGCACAGGCAGTCATTTAAATAACAAAATTTTATCATGCATTTTAAATGTGAGTGATTATTATTTATCGATTTTTTGGTTAAAGTATTCTGCTACCTAGGTCAACCGCTTCATAAACAACTTACCTTTAACGGTGACTAGTTGAAAATACTTTATGCATACCTATCGTCTGCTATTTTTACAATATTTGGTTGCAGTACTTTTGTCTCATTATTTCATTCGCAAACATTTGGAAAAATATCAGCCACACCGCATAATAATCGAACAAAATTTCACTAAATAGGTAATTATAAATGGCACTCCTAACTACTTACTTCAGTAATTTGCATAAGCCCGTATAAAATAACTGCAAACTGCGCAGCAAATAGATCAAACTATAATTAAATTGTCATTGGAGATAACTACCAATCGGCTAATGCATTAGGTAAAACGATTATTAAAAACTATTGGATGACTGCAAGTTTGCCATGGTATGTCAGGATTGGGTATGGAGAAAAATATCTTTATCAGTCTAGTGACACTATTATAAATGTGAATGTAAGTTTGTTTATTACGTTATTACGCGAAAACTACTTAACCGATCACCATAAAACTCTGTACACATATTCTTGGAGGTATTAAAATTAATAATGGTTATTTTGTATTCCACTGTCGGGCACGAATTTCCTCACGCGCTATCTTAAGTGTAGTTCATGCGGGCAGACCCGCGGGCGACAAGCTAGTATAAAATTTTATTAGTTTAGCTATAAACATACGGACAAGCAAAAGTAATGTGGTGCAAAAAAAAGTATATGCGTATACTCGTAGTAAGGATTAAATGCGTATCAAATCGTTGCCGCACGGTGTAATTGGGAGAATCGGTAAACAGATATGACTCTCGCTGGGTTAATTAGGCTAATTTACTACTAACTGCAAATCGTTTTAAGTTATGTTTCATAATAATTTGGGCTTTCATGACCACAATTCGGCCTATTGTGCAAAAAGCTGTTATTAATCGTAAATCCTCGGGGATGAGTAAATAATATCACTGTTATCTTGGTTTTTATTTTCAAAATATCATGCTTGATGATTATTTCCGGTACAGAATAAATTAAAAACTTATTACTAACCAAATGATTTAATTAAAAATAATGTTATTCTTTATACGAATCTGTCCAGTAACTAAAACTTTGTTTAAATGCACAGACTTATCTTATTATATTCATAAATGTGATTTACTTAGTAAACTACAGTACCAATTTCTAAAATACAGTGCATAGCTACTTGACTATGAATAATATTAATAAATAATCTCATACAATATGCAGTTCTGCTGCTCGGAAGTACAACTTATCATAATAGATTCATTGAAATGGATTCTCGTTCAACGCTTTGGGGTTGTTGCTCTATAACTATCAACTATATGTTTAGACACGCATGCGACAGACATCATATTTTCGTACTATGTTTATGTATAAAAAATAAAATTATTAACTTTAAGCTGCTATGCGATAAACTAGAAATAGGCTCAACTAATTTGCCCAATTTTTATATTTATATTTACGTTATGGCACAAGTGAATTTTTACTAGAAGCACAACATGAACATCAAATAATCAGACGTTATCAAGTAACAGAGTAATTTACCCTTATTTTTAAATAACGATGTTGATACCAGTACCAAACAATTTTTATTTTTAAGCATTAGAATAGCTAAAAGAAAGTTTACTGCTAAAATAGGACCGTTTATTACCCATGGATATTTGAATACTTCGACCAACAATGTACGATATGAATTCTGAATGTTTTTACGAAGAGATTTATGACAAGTACGCCAACAAAAGTGGTTCAGAAAGTTGCAGTTGAACGCTGACGACGAGTGTGGAATTTAATTTCGTCGTAAAACCCTTAACGTTCCAGCTATTTTGTAATCTAAACGATTTTAATGGGATAGTCATGACTTCATCGACTGCTCTGGGCTAACACTATAGCCGCATCTCTTTCTTACAACAAACAATTCGTATCTTTTCTTTCTTACGGTAGTACACCGAACGGAACAATTTATGGCATTGCTTAATTAGATACTTAGGCAAATCGATTTTCTTTCTCGCCAGTTGCCACATATTATTCTTCCTTTCACATGGTTTCCGAGTTTTCCAAGTCGACTATTGCAAGTTTGTGATATGACTGACTGTTAACGACAGTCAGAAGCACGACAATAAAAGTATTTTTAGTAAAGTGTTAATTATTAGAAGAGAGGTCAAGTCACTATTTTTTCTTATTTTTTTAAATCAGTTTAAATAATCCCGGATAAAATAATAAAGTTTCTCTCAATTTTGAATTGCCAAACTGCAGGCACTATGGAATGAGAGAATTATTTCCATCGATAACCACAGTCTGGCTCGACGCCAATCACGTCATTATTCGTATCATTTATACCCTTACCGTGAATTGATTAAAATGCCCAAACTAAAGTGACACATTAATAATTTGGTTTGCTCGTTCAGGAGTTGTATCCTCAATTGCTAATTGACATTATTCGTTGGTTTAAGTACATTAGTTATTGCAGTCGTTATGTGGGAGAAATAAAGAAAGATGTGACTGTAAAAATGTAATGCTCGTTTCATCGTCCTCGATTGGTCGGATCGGGCGTCAGAAATTGTGGACGTTTGTCTATCAGGGTGCGTCCACATCAACGAATGCGGCGCAAATATGCACATTGCACGTACGTGCTTGCCGTACGCTACCAAGTACATACTAAGGCTGAGCAGAAGCAAAGCTACAAGTACAAAAAGGCGAGCTAATATATTACTAATATTATAAAGCTGAAGAGTTTGTTTGTTTGTTTGAACGCGCTGATCTTAGGAAGTACTGGTTCTGTTGGATAGTCCATTTATCGAGGAAGGTTTTAAGCTATATAATATCACGTTGCGACCAATAGAAGCGAAGCATCAGTGAAAAATGTTGCAAAAATAATCGCGATCATAATAACAGAAATTGACGCGGAAGAAGTCGCGGGCAACAGCTAGTTTATTATGATTACTCATTGTTTAAAATTATTTTACACTACATTTATATTAGGCACACAAAATTTACTCACGAGCAGACAAATATCTAAGTGTAGGTACTGTAAAAGTCCAAACAAAAAATGTATATGAAACATTTTAAATCAGAGATGATGGTGGTGGTTGATTGTTTGACAACGACTAGCCTAGACTGCTTCGCTGCATCAGCAACTCTTCTTTATTATAATCACAAAATCTGTTTTGTTGAGTGTTGCACCAGCCCACTACCTAAGCTTCACAGTATTCGCGCAGCATGCTAACGACGTGCAAACAGGTTTAAATAATTCGGTTTCTAGTGTAGTAAAATAATCTACACCGTGAATTTAAAATCAGTCAGTAAATTTTAACAGGTTTTATTTATATCACTTTTTTACTAGAAAATAAGCTTTACGTAAAAAGAAAAAGGAATTAAAAAATTGAAAATATTGTTTATCAAACGACTCTTGATCGTTTTGTTCTCTGCTGTTCCATCACTTCACGGAACATTGCTAAGAACCACGTACCTACGTGATTTCAAGTTTAATTAATAATAGTCATATTTTCTTATTATTAATATCTACCGGTTTTAAACTAAATGTTTCTTTGTCACTTTGTAGATGTATTTAGATTTAGGTCAAGAATATTTATTCTAACTACAGGAATATAAAGTAAGAAGATAAAAATCTCGATATCTTTTATGAAAATTACTTCTATAGCAGTGCAAAGTGATTTTATGTGATTTAAATAGTATGTTAGATAAAGTGGATGTGTTTTGATTGGTTCGTTCTAGTTTATGTTTTATCTAAGCTAAAAGAACTTAAAATCGGTTAAAAAAAAAGTCATCATTAATAAAAAAAATGTATTTAAAATTAAATCAGATTGTCTAATATCTATACATGTCTGTATCTGAATACACAAATACAAATATCATTCAGCGACGTGAAGCTTATTATTATATTGATGAGGGCTAATTGATAAAGTGGCCAGTTATTAGTGAATTTTCCCATCTAATATAGACGCACCTTTGCAGTTTACTTCATCACAAATCGTTTATGTCGTCACAAATCGTTCAGTTTATCTCCGGCGTTAACTGGACGGAAAAGTTAACAATAGACGTGATCGTGCATGAAAATCTTGACGGATTGAGTGTTGAGCCGTGCCTAATTTATGATAATCCGTCCTACGCACTCCATATATCTATGCTTTTAATGTAGTCATTCCCATTTACGGTTTCCCGGACATTGATATTGATATGATATTTAATTTGCATTTCATACTTGCAATATGTTTGTTGAGCTAACTTATCTTAATGGTTACAGGAGGATTTAATTTGGTATAGCAGTACCTATTATTGAACCGTGTCTTGTTATCGTGCTGAAGGCTAACAATATTAATGTTTTGTCTCTATAAATGATTATTTTAATGATTATTTTTACACAAAGTACTCTGTACACCTTCACCTTTCTTTGTAGCACCCAAAGATTGTCTGGAAAAAAATGCTACTGGCGATAATACCGCCCAAGTTGTACATCTTTCTGTAACATTGCCTGTAAATTTATTTCTTTTTTCTGGTGTGCAATAAAAAGTATTCTATCTTTCTATCTATCTATCAAGTTTTATTTAAGCAAGTAAATGCTACTTGTTTTTGAAACAAACAAACAGCTCCGGGTAGAAATTTAATGCTAATCGAGCGGCTGTTCTTACATTTCTTAAACCTAGGTCTTTGCTGATTATTGCTTAAATATACCTTATAAATTATTTATTCTTCAAAGGTCATAATTGAGATTTAAATATTGATTAAATATAATGAAAATACATGAAAATAGCTAATGCGTATCACTTAACATTTTTCCATTGACAAAAAACGTTCACAATACGTAATTTTTTATGCATTACTTTTTACTAGATACGAGTATACCGAAGTCGATGTTTTTTTTGCTCGATAGTATCTGAAAAGTCCTATTTTAATTAAGAAACACGTAGAATGATAGAAATAAACATCATTCTGAAGCAGTCGGGTAAAGGTAAGTAAACTGATATAAACCATGAAATAAGTCACCAATTTTAGAACGCTGATTCCTCTTATGTTTAATATCTTGTGAAAAAGGTTTGATGGAGTTTTTTTTAACAAATAAATGTTATTTTTCTGTGATTGCTCGATTTACTTGAGTTTTCTGTTTAAGAGGTAGGTGAGAGATACTCTTTAACTGCGTGGTCATCACGCAGTCCACGGGCAGAGTGCCATTTGGCGAGGGTACTTTGGGTGGGACTGGACAGAGGCTAATTATCCCAAACGTTTATATAGGACATGCATCTTTAATGAAATCTTGCATTCGTGGAACTCAATTTATGATGATACGTTGTCCACTTAACTGTTCGAATCATTCCATGGGGCTATATGACTCTGGTAAGCCTCAAATAGACGAATGTTTTCGCAAATTGTTTATTTATAGAGACCAAATAGCCGATTACACCTACAGGAAACTCTTGTTTTACTTTTTTAGGTATCTTTTGAGCCTTAATATAGAAATGATCGGTCAAAAATATTTTTTACAATAATTAAACAGAAAAAAATCATGAAAAAAGCCATCAATTTTGAATCGATGCTTGATAATTGACAGTAATATCTTGTTTGGCATCGACTTTAAATTTATGGTTTATTTTATGCTTTTTCCGATAAAAATTATGTAAAAAAAAGACTGTCCCCCATTTTCGTATGTTCAAAGTTCTTCCGAACACCCTGTATGTAGGCCTTACTTTAAAATTATTTACTTGATGATGAAAAATATTATTAGTTTTTAGACTATAAATAAATCGGCCAACTGTATATTACTCTGCAATTAAAAAAATCCTGTAATTTTTAAACTGTGATTAATAAAAAATATTACTAGGAGTTAAAGTGCTCTTAATTATTTTTAGGCTATTTAGGTAAACTGATGTTTTCTTTCTAAGATTTCTATAATTATAATACTCCATTATTTTATCAGTTGCTTTGTGCGATTCTTTGTTTTTTTTATTCATTATTGCAATAAGAACATAATATTTTATCAACTGTTACAAACAGCCAGTGATTTTAATAGCATTTTTGTATTCCTATCACGTGTTTGATTTTTCTGCTGTCTTTACTGAGAAAACATGTGTGGCGTATTAACAGTACTCGAAAATATAAAATATTAAATGTGGCGAGTTTACATATATATTTTTTCGTGGCAAATCGACTTTGTGGCGAATCGACAATAACCCGTTCATGTTTGGGCAGAAGTATAAGCATTTGCTCATAACCTCTGTGGCGCGCCTGCCCCGCCTACATCGCCTTTCTAACCTTTTTAATGTTCTGTGATCACTACCATACCATACGGTCCGCTCCTGGATACAGGCTTGTACAGGATTTTGCCACAATCGCCACGCTTGGCAGGCGGGTTGGTGATCACAGTTTGGCCAATGGTGGACGGAAGACGCTGCCTGTCTTCTCCTGGCAGTACTCCTTTATTTAAGACTAGCGGCCCGTTCCGGCTTCGCACGGGTGGACCCGTTAAGTTTTTAGTACGGATCCCTAATCTTTTCTAGCAATAAATATAGCCACTCAGGGTAAATGTAACTTAGCAAAAAAAAAAAAAAATTTCAAATTGGCTCACTAGTTTTTTTAGTTTATTCATTACAAACATACAAACACACACAAAAATACAAATCTTTCCTCTTTATAAAACTAGTGTAGATGTAGATGTACCTATGCAACACGATAGTTTAAACGTACTCGTTTTGTCGCCTTTTACGATACCCACAGGAAGAGAAGGGGTGGTGCTATTCCGTAAACGTACACAACGTTACACGACACAACGTTTTTTACTCACGAATGATTTATTTAAAATTCTTAAACTCGTATTTATAAACAAGTAAAAGTAATTACTTAGTTAAAAGTTATTACTTATGTAGCAATAAGTATTCCTTAATCACGTAATTACTAGAAGTAAGAACTATCAAAAGTTTGCATTCTCAGCCGAATAATATGACTATTAATGGTGACCCATTTCCTAAACTTAAACACTATAGTAACACCTAAAGTTATGACTTTCTTAAGCAATAAGTAATTACTTTTTTATAAATACGGGTGTTGGTTTCACCACAGATAAGATAATACTAGTTTCAGTCAAGTGTCTGTGGCACACTTAAGAAGGCGGTGCAACTGCGGCCATGCAGTTCAATTCGAAGCTTGACAGTTCGTTCAAGGCGGCGCTCTTGAATTAATGTCGGCGCTCTCAGCCGAGTAAATCACCTTTTTATATTTTTAAATTCCATCTCTTGTTTCATTTTCATCTGCAGATTTGCTCGTTGAAAAAAATTAAGAAGATAAATTAAATCTTCCTTGATAAAATGCGAGTAGTTTGTAATCGTCGCCAGCAAGAGTTGAGAAATTGTAACTTGCATTTTAATAACGTCTTAAGAGTGGAATGACATTTATTTCAATTTTCAAGCGCTAAACTTACAATGTAAAACACAGAATGTCTGGAAATAATTAAAGAAACATTTCTTGAACGTTTTTCAGATTCTACATAGTGCTTAAAAAAGTAATTTATACGAAATTTAAAATATGTAGGTACTCGTCAATCAATTAAAGTTCCTAATTGATTGATTGACACTCCAAAAGGAATCCAGCCAAAAAGTAATATTTTCGTTACGAAAATCTTACTAACTTTACTGATCAAACAAAGCTGTACAAACTTAATTTTCGCAAGATCAAAACGAAAAGAGTTAACGGTACGTAGCGACACAAATGCTTTTCAGAGCCCATTTTGGCAGATAATGCAATTTGTTACAATTCGTTCCCTCGTTTGCCTTTATTATTAGTGGCCATTGTAGTCAGAGAGCTAGCATACCAGTTAATGCCTTTTAAATGCACGCAAATTTAATTTTCATTAGTAGGTAGTTTTATTTTATGACAATATTTGAATAAAAGTTATATTATAGTAACGAAACAAAATAATTTTTTTGTTTACCTAAAATAATCACAACTACAATAATGACTAACTAAAATCAGTAGACGACGATTGTCGTTCATTTCAAATCAACACAAAGTATAAAACTTTTTAAATATTGAATTATTTTGTTCCCTAAATAATATTATAAAGGAGATGTCCCATAATAGGCCCAGACATAGTACACCATTTACAAAAATCAAGAAAAATTTACTGTTTCTGGAAAAAATACATATAAATTTATATAACGTATAATTTAGTGGTTCAAAAATAAACAAGATCGAATAATTTATCAAACTTCATAGGCATTCCAAGATGGCGTCAATCTAAAAAAACTTTAAATGTCAGTAGCTGTCAGATACCCCTTGTCACTTTGGCATAATCATTCACTTCAAGTTTTTGTTCTGCTTGTCGTGTTTTAAATGTAGTTCATTATAACGACCTCATTTTCGATTTCTATTGATCGACACATTACTTTCATAATGTTTGTTGTTACTACAGCAAGCGATGGCACGCACTCGACTCCTAGATGCGCGATTATGAAACCAAAACTGACAGACGTCATCAAAATGTCATCTTCCGCCATGATGGTTTTGTTGTTTTGTATTGCTATTTTCTTACTTAACTCTTTATTTGAACCACTTGACGAAGCCAATTTAAAAGAATTGGATAATAACAAAATCTTGTAGGTGTATTGGTCTATCTTTTGGTGGGGTGTACAGTTTCTGGGCCTGGCCTCCATACAATTTGGGACATCTCCTTTACAACATTTTTAATATTGAAAGACCGTTTTTACCATTGTACTACAAAAAATAATATATTGAATTAAAAATTTAAGTGTGTGAATGTTTCGTTTCCCTTTTTGACTATAGGTACTTACTAGAAAACATTCAAATAATCATTTATATTCTTTAGGAGGTACATAAATAGTGTGTAGCGTACTATACCTTGTTACTATATGGCATGAAATGGAATGGAAGAGTATCTAATATAGTAACAAATTTTTGATACACAATTACAAACAAACGCGTAACTTAATAACGCTATAATTAAGACGCAAAGCAGCATGCAGATACTAAAATAGCTATATTTGTACGTTTCAAGTGCTCAGGTAGTACTCGGTATTAATTGATCTCCTGTGACTTTACCACCACTTGTAATTACAGGAACGGTGGCTCCTAAGCTATTACTGGGGCGTTCGTCTCGGTCGCACGTAAGGCGAGCGATTTCAGACTCACAACGCACTCCAACGCTTCCGACATCTGGTTATTTAAATTGCGTATTTAAGCTAATTGGAATCATTACGGAATCGCCGTTCAAATACTGAGTAAAATTAATTCTCCTTTATTTATGATAGGAATTAAATCTGAATAAAGAAAGATTTATATTTTGCTACAAACGATTACTGCTATTTTGATGTTCTGTCTGTGTATTAATGTGCCGCCAGTTGCAATTATTATCAACATTATTTATCTTTTCAAGTTGAAACAATATAACTTTATAACTATGAATATAATGAACAGAATGTAGGATAGTATACAGATTAACTACATTTGTTAATGAAACAAGTGCCATTTCGATAAGTGCTTATTAATATTTACAGGCAAAAAAAAACACTGAAGTTAGGATAGATGAAACTTGACTGTATTATACCACTACAAAATAGCACCACCTCTTCATATTATGTGGGTATCGTAGATGGTAACTAAAAGGTTACTACGAGAAAATAAGGAGCAGAAACGTCTTATCACTGCTTTTAACTAAGCTGTAAGTAAGTAAGTAAGAGTAAGTAAGTTATTAAAGCTTGACGATTATGGCACTCTTCTTTTTCTGGAGCTCATCCTTTTATATCCAGCAGTGGGCTGATATGAGCAGTAATGTCGATACATAACTTGGAAATATAATATGTAATACCTGGGAGTTGTAATCACTTAACCTTAATTGGTTGAAACATTATGCTCAAATAGTAACATTTTGTGGTGATTAAGTAAGAGTGTAGTGCACTGCAAATAGTGGACACAAATGAGTGTTTACGAAAGCGCCGGCAACAAAAAAGACCGCGCAATTTCGTATTGGAGTGGCCATTACCCGCGCTGACTGTGAAGGAACGTTCGCAATTGCATTGAAAACGTCGTTTTTAATTTTTCAAAATGCAAAGCGTGAATTTGCGTTTGCGGCTGGAACGATAACTACCCGCCTAAAAGCCTGCTGCAGGTCCCCCTTTGTTGCGCTGATACAAAGCTCTAGCTCACACACAGATAGTTTTACAAAAACTTTGTCTCCGCTCCGTACTTACCTGCACTGCCACACACGCCACCATTATGCGGCCCATATTTTAGATTAACTCTTAATCCGAATCTCTAAATTTTTACGTTGTTACAAGTAACATACCAAAGGGAAGTAGACAGATGCTTTGTTGATTATTTATTATTACAAAATTATTATTTTTTTCAATCTACTAGTAACGCTCTCAGTTTGATTGTAACCGTCTGTGTAGATAAATAAATGAAACAAAGCAAAGACACGTACCGTTTACCCAATTCTATCAAAGTACATACACTTTTGCACCTGAGTCAACCAGCCCATGGGAACGGTAAACGGATGAGATAAATTATATTTCACATTTTCTTTGTAACATTTTTATTTGTGTTTACCAAGATCAACTGTGTTGTTTTATTAGACCTTAAAATCTTACTATATATCTGCTTTCGACAGAAAAATATCAATAGCAATTTTGTAAATGTATACATTGCAGATTTACCTACTTCAAATCCGCATAAGACCGGGAAGGTATGTTCCGTGGCACAGTGTTGAGCAGGGATCGCGTGCTAGCATCAACATTTATCTTAATTGTAAAGAGTGGCACGAGCGGGCGCGTACTCTCGCGCGCGGCTAGAGGTGAGCGCCAGGCAGGGCGACTCCTCTCCTTTATGCCCCTTGATATATTACGGGCCGCCACACACCGACTTGGTAATATCGCTATGATTTATTCGCACGTCGCAGACAATCCCACGCCAGATGATGTGTTGTCTAGCGAATAGCCACATATTAATAATGAGGAGCTAAAATTGGACTTCTAGTTTTTCCTCCATCAGTGCTATTTGTTACGTACTTCCAAGAGCACATTGACGACCGGGAGCGGTGACTATTCCCTGATTAAAAGTGAAACAAAATATCAACGATGTATCTGAAGAGTATTGTGCTTTTGTACGACGTCTCCAGATTAAAAAGTGGGACGGGCACAATAAGAGACATGGACGCGGGCGGAGGGTGTTCGCCGAGGGGTGGCGACGGATGACGTCACAATAAGAAGATGACGCTCGGATAATGTCTCGTGATACCGCTGCATAACCGAGAAACACGGAGATGCATCGTCGATATGAAAAACTTAACCACTCGTCTGACGTTTCAAATCTCAAAGAAAATATACTTGCAGGTACACGAAATTGAATGTTATATTACAAGATGTAATAACATCGTTATACGGTTTCATTCGTTTGTTTTCGGTTATTTATTCACTCTTGGTACAACTTTGAAAGTTTGAACATCGGTTAAGTTTGTAAAACTAGAAGTATGGTATGTAAGTAAGAGAGAGATAACATTTCGCTCTATTAATTATCTTGACTACTGTTTTCTGCAGTTAAAGTTTGCAATTTACTTTATGACGAAAAATTTTGCTGTGCAATTTAGCAATTACTTACTTGCCCATCCTGCGTTTAATTGGGTTTATAAAAATTACGTCTTTGTAAAAATATTTTATTAGGTGAAGTTCAGTTATTGAATAATCTTTCACTTACGAGCCGAGTGCGAGTCGGATTCTAATCAGCCTTATATTTACATAAATGTATATTTTAGTTATCACTTGATCAGTTTTAATTATTTTCACAGGTTTTCAATTATATTACAATCGACCTATGTTCAACAGCTTAGTAAAAAGCTTGAAAACCAGCTTATTACCGGCTTCTTGGTTTAATAGATTATAATATAATCTAATTATAATCATTGATCAAAAAGCCAGGTTCGAATGTCGGTTTGACAAACACAAACATACATTAATATTGATGTTATCTTATGTATTGTTATATGGCGTGGTGTTAAAACTAATAATATGATTTTTAAAGTGCTTTTATTTCTTACCGAATTAGGAATCCAGTATAATATGGGTTTTAATGAGATATCGGAGGTATTAGAAAAAAAAGTTGTGCGTGTTCTAGTGTACACACGTAAGAAGTGAAACTTCTTTATGGCCTTATTTTTCGAAAAATGATCTACATGCAACTTTCCAGAAATTGGTTAAATTGGTTAAATTGGTTAAATTGGTTAAATTAGTTAAATTGGTTAAATTGGTTAAATTGGTTAAATTGGTTAAATTGGTTAATTTGGTTAAATTGGTTAAATTGGTTAAATTGGTTAAATTGGTTAAATTAGTTAAATTGGTTAAATTGGTTAAATTGGTTAAATTGGTTAAATTGGTTAAAATGGTTAAATTGGTTAAATTGGTTAAATTGGTTAAATTGGTTAAATTGGTTAAAATGGTTAAATTGGTTAAATTGGTTAAATTGGTTAAATTGGTTAAATTGGTTAAATTGGTTAAATTGGTTAAATTGGTTAAATATTATTTCACTTTACCTTTTTGCTATCGTCTGAACCAACCGTGGTAGGGGCAAGAAAAAGATGGCGCGTAACCGAAAAATGTGATGCTGTGAAAATGTGACGCTGTGACGCGCAACCAAAAACGTGACGGTAAATTTTTTCCAACGCCGATAAAGAAGTTTCACTTCAAATAGAACACCACCAACCCTATTATCTTCCTATGGGTGTCTTACGAGGCGACTAAACAAACTGGAGAAGCCGATCAGCAACGTCAACACTCCACTGGCCAAATTGCGATCGCCAAGCCACCTGCCAAGTGTAGAGGATATGGCAATATCATCCGTTTGAAGAAGCGGACACAAATGCTTTTTCAAACGGTCGTTTTTGCCATCGATGTCATTTGCCATGACCAGCAGAGCATCGATAATGACAAAACATATGTGTTAAAGTTTTTTTGCTGTAGACTAACAACGTCAACTCTGCATTAAGGCGACTAGTAGAGCTAAACGCGAGTTTTATAATGTACATAAATCTATGTCAGACTCCAAAAAACCAAGCCAAAAAAATATATGTTAGTCTTCAGGATATACTTTAGTATAATACTGTTCTCAAAACACGATACAACTAATTTGACTCGATAGAAAAAAATCACGAACATGCCACTAAAAAAAATTTATAACTCACTTAAGTCCTAGTAAAATACACGTAATCATTATAATCTTTTGATATATTGTATAATAAACGACAAGCTTTTATAATACAGTTCCAGTTTTTTAATTGAATGTATGCATTTTCCGAAAATCGCTAATTCTCATTTTCTGGGATGAAAGTTGATGGAACGCATGCATGTGTGCGTGAGCGGCCGTGTACCGATTAGTGCAGGCTGATGCCTGATGCTAGGTGGACGTGTCGCGCTTTCCGGCTTACATTTTTCTAAAGAAGCATAGAACCTGTTTATTCGACTTGCTCGATAACAATCACCTTGGTGTTATGGCGAACAAGTCTAGCATACATCCTACAAATCGCATGTTCGTATCTCTCCTAAGAAAACTTCTTTTTTTATTTTAAACAAAAAAATTTTTTTTTCTTTTCACAAGCAGAGACGAAAATTTTGAAAGTTTTTTTAATGCGTTAGTTCAAAATTTGAATGAATTTTATTGTATTTAAAACTGTACCTTATAAATTTGCCTAATTTCGTTTAATTTTCCAGAAAAAGACGTCGTCTTATTATTGACAGCGAGTAAAAGTTTTATGTAATGATGATTTTGTATATACATGTGAATTCAGTTTTTTTTTTTGCTTTGACATATAGTATGTATACCTACCTAAAACTATACTAATATACAACTTGCAATAGCAAAAAAGCAAAAATATGTTTTTGAAACAAAAATAAACATTTGAATAATAGAAAGTGGAATAATGTGGTGTAACTGCTGTGATGCTGTGAGCGAATCATTGAGCTATATTCTGCCGTGCTAGCGATATCGGCAGTAAGTATGATTTGCACAGTTTGGAGTAAATGACGTCTAAAATTTTTGTACATTTTTATGTAGTTACAAAAGGTATTTACTTATTAATATTTCTTCATTTATTAGTTAGTTAGTTCACATCATAAATTCAATTTTATTGTATTTAAAACTATAACTTATAAATTTGCCTAATTTCGTTTAATTTTCCAGAAAAAGACTTCATCTTATTATTATTGATAGCTAGTAAAAGTTTCATGTCATGATGATTTGTCTGTAAAAGTGAATTCAGTTTTTTTTTACTTTTGTTTTAATTTTTATTTTATACTTTTTCAAATATCGTTTGGTAAAATTATAAAAAAAATACGGTAACTACAAATATGCGTCTTCTTGACTCTTGACCTTAGTTAGAGCATTATCTAAGTATTGACTCTAGATAGACCGCGAAAAATATAAGGTCCTTACCTACTTATGAAATTGTAGTTTGGTATGGAAGGAACTTACGTAAAACTTGTAATAAAAAAAATGGGAGGAACTTAGTCAAATATTTTTTAATAAAATATACCTATTTATTTAATCAAAGTATGTACCATTGTTATCTATGCACTTTTGCCATCTCATGGGTAGTTCATTAATCACTTAACTAAAAAAAACATTCGGACGGCAATCCATAAAAAAAATATTTGAAGACGGTTTGTACTGCCTCATCGGAGTTGAAATTTTTCCCTTGCAAGAAATTATCCAAATTTCGAAAAAAATGGTACTCAGTTATTGGAGTAAGGTGTGGGGAGTCTGGTGGATGTCTTAAAACTATAGTAATAAACAAATTGTACATAACAAAAAAGTTAAAAAAAAAAAAAACTATTCAATAATAGAAAGTGGAATAGGTGTAACTGACCTGTGATTCTGTGAATCATTGAGCTATATTCCGCCGTGCTAGTGATATCGGCAGTAAGTATGATTTGCACAGTTTGGAGTAAATGGTGCCTAAAGTTTTAGCGCATTTTTATGTGACTCGTGTTTTTTAAGCTTTCCTAATTGTGATTGTTGAAACGTATTTATAACACAAATAAAGCATTTGTATGTTCTTTACTTAATTAGCTTTTTATTCATTAGAACGATTTAAAATGAGAAAATACCTTTTATATCTAGCCTGAAACGAACAACCTTATTATAGATTGCTTAGTTTATCAGGAATAAGTACTGAGTTACTGTTGTTGTGATAAGCAACGCATACTAATATTAGGTTGAAGCTTAGGAATAGAAACTAAAACTGTAGTAACAAATGGTATTTACTTATTAATATTTACTCATTTATTAAACAAGTTTTACATAATTGATTTGTGTGGATGGACCAAGCAAGTCGATGATATCGTATCTATGTTGTTAGTTTCATTAAAATTTAAAATATATACGAGTATAAGTTGGTTACTAAAAAGTTTTTACTTACAAATGATATTAAAATTGGCAGTAGCTGTACTTTATACTATGGAATAAAAATAATAGCCTTTTAATCGTACAAACAATACAAATCAAAATTTGAGATCAAAATAAAACGTAACATAATTACTTATAATAAAAAATCTTCCTTTTGTACTATGATATACTCTTTAACTCCGTAGTATTGCAAAGCTCAGGTGCGTTTATTATAGCATTAACCTTTTCTGAACTTGTTTTTAAACCGTCTTTACTGATTAAGTAGCCGAGGTAGGTAATACTATCTTTTTAAGAATTCACATTTTTCTTCTTATACACGTAAATGCAATTAGCACAGGTAATCTGAATTCCTGATGCATGTGTCAAATTCGGTTCAGTGATATGGACTTGAAGAATATTGTTAACATAAGCAACGGCACCGACATTCTGATTGAGTTGACGTAAAGTATAATGTGATATATAACTTTATAGATTAGAAAGTAGTTTACTAGGACTAAGTCTGCACTATGTTAGTACCAGAATATCACTTTCAAAGTTCATTTGAGATATGTCAAGTAACAAGTCATCATAATTACTTTATATACATACTTATAATGTTCTGAGTAATGACGTTAAAGTTAGTATGAGAATTCGGTAAGACGTCGTTTACGTAAAGATTTCAGTAGAACATTATTTTCCCATACCATCTACCAAGTTACTGCTCATATCCTAAATAAGTAATATCTAATAAAAAAATACGTTTTGTTTAATATATGTATCCACAGCATATTTATTTACTGCTGATATTTTAAGTAGTTAGTACAGAATACAAAACAAGCTTTTCATAGAATATTCACAGTATATGCATACATACATACACTCACGCCTTTTTCCCGGTGGGGTAGGCAGAGGCCACATCTTTCCACTTGCTACGATCCTTACAGACTACTTTCACTTCATCCACATTCATTAATATTTTCATACACGCTCGCCGGTTTAGGGTACTCTTGACCTGACCTTTCTTTAGAACTTCCCTCCAACATTTCCATTCATACTCGCCATATATATCTTTTTAGTCAACCTGCTTTCATTCATCCTCTCAACATGTCCAAACCATTTAAGCATTCCTTTTTCAATACTGGTCACTACATCCTCTTTTACACTACATCGATCCCTTATCACACTATTTTTAATCCTGTCACTCAAATTGACTCCAACCATACTTCTTAACGCTCTCATTTCTACTGCATTTATTCTGCTTTCATGTTTTCTCTGCCACACCCAACTTTCACTCCCATACATCAGTGTTGGAACCAACACCCCTCCATGCACAGCCAGGCGGGCCTTTTCGGACACCTTCTGACTGCTCATAAAAGCGTGCAACGCTCCATTCACCATGTTGCCGGCATTTACTCTCCTTTCAATATCACTATTACACCTTCCATCCGCTGTAAACATTGATCACAAATAAATAAACTCCTTCACTTGCTCCACTTTTTCATCTCCTATCAAAATATTACACTCTGTCATGCTATCCTCCTTTTCAAAAACCATTGCTTTTGTCTTACTTACATTCACTTTCATTCCTTTCTTGTTCAAATCTTCATGCACAATATTGACCATCTCCTGCAACTCCAAATATGCAGATACTGCATTTATCTAAAGTAATAATAATATCCTAGCCATATGTCTTTGCTTGTAAGGCCGGCGTAACTATACTAACTATTGTTAGGTTATGGTAAATATTTCGCATTTCTGACTTACTGCCCTTATCTTTAACAACATTTGTCAGTTCCCATTAAGATATCAAAATGGCTGTCAGCTCATCTGATAGAGCTTTTTATGCTTATTCTCAATCACTATAAAACTCATTTTTACCAAAATTGGAGTTACTGCCGTTATTGCTAGCACGGCAGTATTAATAATAGAGGTGCCATTGCGTAATTTTATTTGTACTTTTTTAAACACTTGTTTTCATACATGAACCATAAAAGTAACATAATAAATAATGCACGTCTACGTTATTTACCTATATTATCCAAATCATACCTAGGCTTGACCGATTTTGATGAAAGTTTTATCCCAGCACCGTATTAGATAAATATTAACAAATATCAACACAAAAAAAAATATTTTAAAAAGATTACTTCGCTTAAAATAATAACTTCTTTTTTTAGTTTATGAATTAATTATGATGAATTATCTAATTTGTTGTGTCAATTATCAAGAAAACATCGTGTCATTAATTTCAAAATGGTTAAATATTTTTATTTAAATAATAATTAAAATATTTTATGTATAAATAATTTAAATATTGTCGAAGCCGTTTTTTTATTTTTAGTAAAATTGTTAATGTTCAAAACAATAACATTAAAACAAACAAGTATTCTGCTTTTAAATAAGTTAAGATACTTTGTCTATTTTTTATTGCTCTTTCCCTCTTTTTATTATTCCTTGTTGGTTGTCATAATAAAATAAAATAAAATAAAATAAATATTGCATTTAGAGACATCGAAAAAAGATAGTTATGCCATCTATTAGAAAATCATGGCGTCATTTCGGGATGTGCTTTAAAATATAGCAGCCAAGAATATTGCCGTAGGCGGCGTTGACGACGTTTGTTTAAATGTGTGCTTACGATTCTCAAGGCCACTTAGGTCTACTAGTCCTCTCCAAAATGCGATCGTCAAGTCACCTAATAAGCACAGGAGTAACTATCCAGCTGAGCATAGTGACTAAACATATGTGTCAAAAAGTTCAAGCTTTAGACTGTAGAGTTTTCAGCTTCAGTTTGTGATATTTTCAATTAACAGTAGATCTTAAAATAGGTGCATAGGTGCAGGTACTAATTGAATACATTTCATCTTGATACCTCTACAAGTGCATCTGGAAAAATATATTAATAGCCGGAAATTATGCTTTTAAAGCGTGGAATTTTAAAAGTTAGTCAAAACTAGAAGAGGAATATGATTTTTTCAGGGGCTGGAAAACCGCAGGCTAACAAAAGTTAATCGCAGAGCAAAAGAGCCATTAGGTACCTAATGGCTTGTACACAGTCTGATTCATGTGTTCATCGGAGCGCCTATCTATGCACCTTTTGTTTCTACTGGTTCTTACCTACCTTCAGAAGTCTAATTAGAGACTTCCTAAGTTGATCTAATAATCGAATGTTTAAGCAAAGCACCTCGTGCTGCAACAAGAATGCTGCGTCTGCTATAATTTGATTAAGATGTCACTGAATTTTTTTTTAATGTAAATAAAATTTAATTTCCTATTTGCCTATTTACGATTCAGGTTTCTTTGTTAAAAATACTGTCCTGACTTATTAGTCATTTAAATAAAAGCTCAATCTGTATCAAAAGGAACACGTTGTATATATTTTCTTTTATTCAATCTAGATAAAAAACACAATGTTGTTTGTCATCTATATTTACCTACTTACAAGTATTAATTAGTGTTACCAGACAGTTTTAAGTATATTATAATTTATTTATAACTTTTGCCAAGTAGGAGTAAGTTACAGACTTTGTTACGAAAAATCCTTAATAAAAATACACAAATTACTTTTTCTTTCAAATTAAGACAAAGTTTCTTATTCTTGACGGCGTTATTTTTGGCCAAAATTCGACTAACGCCTTGTACCTACGCCGTACAATCCCATGAGATGATATTCAACCTTTTTTAAGCAAATTCTTAGTAGGAAACATGTAATATTAACGTTACATTATATATACTTATATTAAGCTTTTTTTATAAGCCAATAAAAAAATAATGTTTACAGTATGATGATTCTATTCATGTCGTTGCTTGCAGATTAAATGTAACTTTAAATTTAACTTTGTCATGTTTTTGCGTTTTTAGGCGCATTGAAAAGTGTCTATAAAAAATCAACCAGAAGTTTTTTGCTAGCTCATAAATTTAAAGACCAATATTTGAAAACCAGGAATGATTTATAAGTAAATTGCTTCATTATTACAAACAATCTTTAAAAATGGTAGCAAACATCAAACAAACTGGCAACATTTTTGAATAAAAAGTACGAGTTTTATTTTTAATTAAGCGGCCAAAAGATCCATTGGTGTGGGTTCATGGCCGAAGGGCATTGTTATGAAGATTAGCGAACGGCCGCGGATTTGCCCGCGTGAGCCTATATTGCAATTTTAAAACCTTCAATCTCGATTTACAAGTCTCACAAAAAAAATATATTAATATTTGCCGAGCTTTCGGAACAGTAACCTACTTTCATGTTTGGAATATGAAATCAGTACCTACAGTCAATCCTTACTAATACGAGTATTATAAATGCGAAAGTAACTCTGTATGCGGTGGTTTAAGCGTGAAAGCGTAACAGACAAACAGACTGTTACCTTGCACGCTTAAACCACTTTTGATTATACAACGTGTTCCTTTTGATATCCCTTAACTCTAAGGTTATGTTCTATAGGTAAAAAATATATAAAACGCCCTAGAACATGTGGTTCAAAAATCAATAGTTCCGAATATAACATCAATTTTAGTTAAATTGGCTAATAAAATGTAACCAATGTGGTGTTTTGTTTCATTGATAAGTAGGTACGAGTAAATCGTTTTCATTCAAAAGTTCATTCATAGCAAGGTAAGGGTGTTTTACATAAACAGTCCTGACCTTAGAGTATTAATCCCTTTATTTATACTCTAAGGTCTTGACTGTTTATAATTATTTTGTATGAAAAATTAAACATATAAAATTAATAATTGAAAAATAATTCATATGCAATTTGATTCTTTACAATGGTCTGTTTAATACCCTAGAGTTATGGGACATCAAAAGGAGCACGTTGAATTTTTACCAATTTTGATGATTTGGTATAAATAAAGATTAAGATGTATAGACAGGACATTATTATATCTTGTATCCCACTGCTGAGCACGTGTTACCGTCCGCACAATATATTTTTTAGTTTACTCGGGTAGATCAGTAGAAAAAAAGCTAGTAGGTACAGACAACGGCAGGTCAACCTACCTAAAAAGTTAGAGGTCATTGATTTAATTTTCAACTTTAAGTCCAACATGCAGAGATCAATATCAATTGAAAAAATTGTACGTTTTGTGGTAGGTTGACGTGCTTTTGTCTGTACCTATATAATATATTAAAGTATACCTACTTAGTAAGATATAGGTAACTGAACCACGAGTAAACTGTACCTTTGTTCAACCCTACTGATAAAGCTTTATAAGGTCATTATTGATAAATTAATGATGACTAGCTTTTCGCCCGCGGATCTGCCTTTGTGAATTACTCGTTATAATTTAACTTGCGGGTGGGAAAATTTGGGGTGGTGGGATCTACCTCCTAGTGGTCCACCCTGGGCAACGGCATCTTTGGTTTTCTAACCAATGCTGACGGCTAACAGATCTCCCTACAGTGAGGCTTCGTAAGAGGCTGCCTAGATGCTACCACCCTTCTGCCGGAGTTCAGTTCCAAACAGTTTTTCTGTGTTCCGCTGGTGTGTGGGAGAACCAGTGTCGCATTCAGGGTAAGCTAACTCCATCTCAGGATTCTTTTAAATCTTAGAGTTAAGTATGTAGTCAAGAGCAAGCCCGTTGAACTTTTTAAGGTCTAATCGGTTCAATGAAGGCGTGAAAGATTAACATACAGATAGAGTAACTTTTACATTTTTCATATTATTAAGGATATGGTGGTTCCGTAGTGATTCTGGTGGTTTTCTAAATAAAATAGCGGACAAGTGCGAGTCAGACTCGTGCACTGAGGGTTCCTATAGCCACAACAAAATACTAACAAATAACTCTAATTTTAAATCCAACTCACGGTTTTCATATGTTCTTGTATACTTGTTCTACATGTCACTGCTTCTTGCCAAAGTTCATGCTTCTAGGTCAATGTACTGTAAAAGTATCCTATACAGTTTGACTCCCTTTGCAATATTTCCCGAATGTATGGGAAATGCGACATAAACGGCCATAACATTTGATTGTGAAAATTTAGAGTTTTAATTTTATCCCGGGTCCAATATCCTCAGTATTCGGCATTAATTTCAACTTTTTGTCTGTATTTATTTATAAGAACAAGGGTCTTGACGAACAGACAGGCAGACAGATGGACTACAAAGGGACCTTTAAAGAGCTTTTTTTTTTCTTTAGGACACGGAACTCAAAAAAGGCTGTAAATATTTAAAACAGAAAATAAAAACGATTTACCGTTAACCATGGTTATTGAATCTCGTTTGTAGGTGGACAAAAGATGTAGATAATGTTTTTTTTTATTTGGAGTTGTTTCTTGTAAATTACTATTTATAAATCATTAAAATTTAGATGTTTTACTCAAATGGAGATTGTCAACTATTAAATGGATTTTTTCACATTTTAATTTTATATACTCCAGTGGGAATCTAGGCATGAAAGATAGGTATAAAATAAACAGTCAAAGTTAACGAAACGGTAACAAGATCGCAAAACGGCTTCTATGCAATTTCACGACAGCGCGAGTTCCACGGAGACTCGTAACGTATGAAATGTGGTAATTTTAACAATATCTGAAAACATTGCGCCAGCGGCGTAGGCAACGGTTAAATTGCGGTTATACGACGCTAACAGTCCCTAAATCCTGACCGAATGGACTCAAATAAAAGTCTCCCAAGTCAGCGCCATTATTACTATGTTAAAAAGAATGGGCCGCCTCAGACGAAAAAGACACGTATTGTTGTCCTGAATAGTTAAAATAAGCTGTACCGAGGCTGAAAGTATGTGAGCCTCAAAAGAATGTTTATTGGCATACAGCGAGATATTTCATTGTAAAGTTTATGTATTACACAGACATGTCTAGAGTTTTGCATTTATTTTAACATACTCTGTAATACATAATTGTTGTGTGTCTCTTTGTTGTGGTTAAACTTATATCACTAAGGAGCTTTTTCAGTTCATCACCGATTTGTTTACTTTAGCTTCAAACTCTATAATGAGGTCATCGTGTTTAGTATAGACTAGTGTATTTGCCACTTGCAAATGCCCTAGGGACGTCTCCGGATGTCTTCAGAATTAATGCTGCATTATTTCAAGTGAAGAGCGTCGCGAACAACTGGCGAGTCCTCGAGCATTGCGCCACACTACTCATGCCGAGGCTAAAATGACAAACAAGTTAGTTAACTACACACAATAATATTGTAAGGAAGTTAGCTCCGCTCGCCGCAAAGTCCGCCCGCCCTATTTATAGAGCAGCCGGTCTATTCCACACTTGACTCTCGTTTGGCCTCCACGACGTTCAAGTTTTGCATTTCGTTCTCAAGTTAGCGCAATTTGTGTTGCGCACGTCTGCATATTTTATGGTCCCTGCTTTGCTTTGTTATCTTATTTTACATTTTCCGTTTATCGTGGGACATGCTAAATTCCTTGTCTTTATTACGAGACATGAAACTAACAAAAATGCTATGTACATAAATCCAACTGAAATGTCCGAGCCAAACTGAATGTAGCAATTTTTTTGCGAAAAACCGCAGAAATGTCAGAACGTACATCAGGATGAGTGAAAGCCCCCGGTTTTTACGAGTTTTTATTACAGAGGAAATAGTTAAAATAGCAAAAAATTTCATAATATAATCTGTCGCGGAAAACTGAAAATAAAAAATAATGGTCATGTTTAGTAATGTAATACTTTTGCGACAACAGCTGTCAAACATTGAAAGAAGACAAACATAGTTACGTAAAGCAAACATTGGCCAAGATTTGAGAATACTTCAAAACGTTTCTAAAAAGCAGCTTGAAGGTAAAGGCAACGAAATATTTTTAGCATGGGTGAATTTATCTCAGGTGAGAATGCGACACGTTTTGGCGCGGCCTGAGCTCTCGGCAAAATCGTAGTAGCTGGCTGCGCGCCCGTGACCGCTACAAATACCCGTGTATTGTAGCTGAAGTAAGTTACACCTCAGAGTCAGATGGCGAGAAGGAAAAGTTACTTTGAAACATAACCTTGCCAGAAATTGTTTGTTTGTACTTAAAATATTCCTTACTTTAATCATTCAGAATTTTACGTTTGACAGCAGAAAATAATAATTAAAACTTATTTTAGTCTTTATAAAATAATGTATATTTTTTCAATTTAACTCGTAGGTATGGGCAGAATTTTAGCTTTCAATTTAGACCTTTAGCAAATTTAATTTTATGAAATTTGCTTTGTTTGCACAATTTTTGCGTTGTTCAATGATCTAAATATAAAAAATGGTTTTAGTATTTACACTGGCATGTAATATCACAAAGGCAAACAGTAACATATGCTCTAGAAAGCTACCTGAGTCGGGCAGGAATCAGGATGTCACACACGTGACAAATAAACACACTGTATTTCAGTGTGTCTACAGATTGCGATTGTAACACTATTGTGAACTCTGTCTGTACTGACTCAGTATATCTATGTATAAAAGGGTAATGTCCACTCATCAGAATAATATATAAAAATAAAATGTGGCAAAGAGTTAGTATTTAGTAGAAGTTCGCTAAGAACTGGTTTGTGACAGGGCCGGATTAAATAGATCTAAGCAATTTCGCAAATGATGTTAATACTTACTTCTTTAAAAAAAATTGTGACAGGACTGTACTCAGGGCTCTTGCAAATTTACAATATTTTGAAGGATCTTTTAGGAGCAATAGACAATGGGGAACGCAACAAAGTTGAGAACGCGGTAAAACCGTGAGCGCGATATAACCGGGGACAATTTAACTGAATTCGACGCGAACGAAGTCGAAGGTAGAGTTTTTGTACAGCTAAATAAATAAATCAATAATTTATTTGCGAGTAAACATGGTATAAAAAGATGTTACAGACAGTAAAAATCATACACGTTTAGCCAAAATTAATTAGCATGCAAAATAAAAAAAAAAGAAAGATTACAAAAATACTTATTTCACAAAAGCTTATCTCAAAAAGGCGGTGATAACCTATAGAAAAACAAAATTACATTTCTACCCGACACTCTCAAAGAACTCTTTTAAGTCATAAAGAGTAAGTGATAGTGACCATTCAAATGTTTTCTAAACTTATTAAAGTTTAAATCTAGTAGGTAATACCTTTGGTATTTTATTATAGATTTTGACACACATAGTTAAACAGCTATTTTTGTACTGCATTGTTTTTGAGGTGACTTGTAATACCAATCTGTGTCCATTTCTACTATTTCTTGGATAGTAATCACTCGCTCTTTTAAATAAGTACTTATTACGCATTACAAACACGCATGTGTCAAGTATATAAAGTGAAGTCAGAGTTAATAACCGCGTTTTATCAAATAGAGGACGACAAGAAGTACCTAAGTGGGGGAACACCATACATGGCTCTCAAACATTTTTTTTGAGCAATGAAAGCTCTATTTACATGAGAATACATAAAAGTTCTTACAAAAAGAGAGTATATTAGAGGTTAAAGTATGAAATTGCCGTTTTGTATGGACGAAATCGAGAAAAGTCATTTTTCCATACTAACAATTTTTTAGTTTTTTAAAAACGCCTGAACCGTTTTCGATGCAATTAAAGGTGAAAGTTAGATGGTTATAAAGCCACGCATTAAAGTATTTAAATTTCTGAAAATCAAAGTATATAATACAGATATACTTAATTGAAGCAAGAAGGTCAGCTGACACATTGTAAGGGGTCTTTTCAACGACTTCCTTGGAAGTAATAGGCACTAGTATTGCATTATTTTTTAGTCAAAAGTTAATTTATTTAGTTTTTGATACAATACAAAAAGAATTACGCAATAATATGACTATACTTAACCCAGATAACCCTGAAACTATTTACTACCCCAGAATTTTATAATATTTTTATATGTTGCTATTTAGGGTTACCTAAATTCGAGAAAAATCATTTAAAAAATCTTTGTCATCTGGGAAAGCCGGAAAATGGGTGGTGTTATAACACCTGGTAGGAGGATACACTACTATGCCAAGTATGTACTGAGGAGGTAATGAAAAGTGTTCAATAAGAAAAAGAATATATTGCATGTATTAATAATTCTTATATTTTTAACTTATTAACTTAAACTGGAGTATGATATGCTGAAAAACAGGTTTTGGGGTGTAAATGAACGATACACTTCTTACAAATAAAATTAATTTTCTTTTTGCGCAATTTACACGTCAGTTGAGTGTCCTTGTATTCAATGATATGGTCAAATTTATCAGAACGAGAGGTTTATCTATGAGTACTAGGAGTGGGACAAGGGCCACGCTTACTTTTCTTATATGTTTCCGAAAAGTAAGATGATCGTGTTCCCCCCGTTCAGTCTGTATAGTTGCCTAGCATTGTGTTCGGCCATGTCTAAACAATGACAAAATAGTGGAAAGTACCAGTTCTTTCCACGGATAGAAGTACGGTAAAGACCTATGTTTTGATCTGATCTATCTACACCTCCCATATTCTCAATATATTGTTTTATAACAGAAGGCTGATCTGATGAAGGCATCTCGAGACATAGCATTGTAGATCAATGGGAAATCTGTATCTGAAGATTTCTCCTAATACATTGACTTCATAGTAGTACATAGGTGACTGTAAGAATTTAGGGGCTTGATCGTTTTGCCACTGAGGATATTCTCTCGGATTGTGTCGATTTCGCCAAGTATACCGTTGATTTTTGGGCACTGTTGATGTACTAGCCATCGAAGAATCAATAACGTTGGTGCCAACCGAAACCAAATCTCTGCGTCTTCTTTTAGCTAAATGAGATAATGGTAGATCGTCATCATCTGAAGAAGACTCACTATATATTATTTCAGCATCAGCCCTTAGTTGTGAACCTAAAAAAGCAGATACTTAGTTTACATCATAATGCCGTATTACTACCTGGAAGATTGTGTAAATTTACAACGTTTTTATCACCCGAATCCTCGTCTGTCACATCTGCATTTGCATTATCGGGGGGGAAAATAGCAATAGCACTTGGTAACTGAGTGTCATCTTCCGCTTTTTCCAATTCTTCTATAATTTCAGTCAGTTTTAGCGACCTTTTTCGGTGAACCCTAAAATGTCACATAATAATGTACTAGACGTTGTTATTACTACCAGGTGTTATAACACCGCTAATGTTTCAACTCAAAAAAAAACCTTTTTGATGTAATTATTATCCTCGATGTTTTACTCATTAGGTAGCTGACAGTCATACTATAAATAAATTATGGCAAAACGAAAGAAAAAATATAAATTATATTTAATGTAGTTCACCTTTTACCAGACATTATCAACCGAAATATATCTTATTTTTATTTTTATTTTATTATTAGGTTCATCAACAATTGTGACAGTATACATGCGGGTTTTACCAATCATAATAATGGAAACAAAACTGTACAATCACTTATAGACAAACACAACATTCACCTAGTAGGTCCAGCAAGTATCTAAGATTATACCCTTACACAAGAATCAAAAAGAATTACAAACAAAAAATAACTATATGAAAACTAATTAAATCACAACATTATTTTATTTTAAATTACGTGCATGCAATGCCAAGAGCTCCCGCCGAATTTTTGGGATCGAGCAACTTAGATCTAAGATATCATAATATTGATTATAAAGGCCGCAAAGACGTGGAACTGGTGAGTTTCTTCCGAATTTTGTTTTACGTGGAGGACGCAAAAACAACTTATCAATTTTGTGACGTGGATAACGATGAGGTACTTTAATATTTATACTATGAAGTAGTTGTGGGCAGTTAAATTTATCATTTAGGAGTTTCTGTAAGAAAATGACATCGAGTATGTCTCTTCGCTTTTCGAGATTTATCATTTTGAACATATTTAGTCTGTCTTCGTACGATTGCACCCTTTTAGCTCTACCCTGACTAAAAGCTAAGTGCCACATAAACCTCTTTTGCACCCTCTCTATTCTCAACATATGAGTCGCGTAGTGTGGCCGCCAGATTGTTGATCCATACTCAAGAATACTCCTTACCAAACAGTTGTATAATGTGATTTTAGTAATCGAATTACGAAAGGCTTTGATATTGCGAACAACGAATCCAAGGGTCTTTGATGCCTTACTAATGATGTTGTTGATGTGTGGGATGAAGGTAAGCTTTTTGTCTAATAGAACACCCAAATCTCGAGCTACTTCTACCTCATTTAATTCCGAGCCTTCAATCTTGTAAACGTACGTTAAAACGTTAGTGACGCTGCGGTTAAAATTCATGTGTATGCATTTCTCAGGGTTAAGTTGCATTCTGTTAATTTTGCACCATTTCACCAAATTATCGAGATCGCGTTGTAAGGCTTCCGCGTCAGTCATAGTGCCAACAGTTTTTAAGATTTTTAAATCATCAGCGTACATGAAAGGGATGGACTCCTTGATATATTCTGGGATATAATTTACGTAGATATTAAATAATACAGGGCCTAGGTGTGAACCCTGTGGAACACCAGAGTTTATAGGGTAAATAGATGATTCATACCCATTCAACACTACAAAGAAACTCCTACCTGTAAGATAAGACCTGAGCCAGTTCAACAAGGGACCGGCGAAACCATAGCTAGCTAGCTTTGAAATAAGGATGTTGTGGGGAACCTTATCGAAAGCCTTACTGAAATCCGTATAGATTACATGAGTCTGTTGTCCTGCGTCCAAAGCTTCACAAACTTTTTCTGTAAATAATGCCAAATTAGTAATTGTTGACCTAGCGCGAACGAAACCATGTTGGCAAACTGTCATGTACTTCTCAAAGTGCGTTTGAACTGCAGAACAAACGGCTGATTCCAATATTTTACCGAAAGCACTAAGGATAGAAATGGGCCTATAATTTTTTACGTGTGTTTTGTCATCGTTCTTGTGGACAGGTACAACCTTTGCAACCTTCCACTGTTCTGGAAATATACCTGTACTTAACGATGTGTTAAATATCAACAGAAGTGGCGTCACCAAACTTCTGGCACACAGTCTGATAAAGATCGGCGGTATGCCATCGGGACCAGGCCCCTTGTTAACATTCAATGAGCGCAAAACATGGTAGAGTTCGGTATGACCCAACTGAAATAATGAAAAATTGTCAGAAAAGTTGTCAAGTTTCGGGGATGGATTAATTTCTACTATGTCTAAATCCTTTTGGTTGTTGACTGAAAAGAAATATGAAGCAAAAATGTTACAAATTTCAACACAGTTGTCAGAACTGTTATGTCCATCTTTAATTACAGGAGGATAACCGCTACGACCGCTCCTTTTTGTCTTAATATAGGACCAGAATGATTTAGGGTCCTTTAAAATGTTGGTTTCAATGCGACCAATGTACTGACTGTAACATTCCAGTGCATGCCTCTTACACCGTTTCTTTAAGACTTTTAACTCAATAGCATCCATTGGATTTTTATATTTGTTAAACCGTTTCCTTATTCTTTCTTTTTCTCCTAATTGCTTAATTAAGCTGCTCGTGTACCATAAAGGATATTTATTACCAGCAATTAGGCGACTTGGCACGTTATCCCTGATAGTGTCTTTAATAATGTTCATAAAACATGCCACCATATCGTTGACATCCTTACATTTGGAATATACTGAAAGCCAGTTTACCCTCTGTAATGATTCATTAATTGAATCATAGTTCGCTTTCTTGAAATTAAGTTTCTTAGCTTTTGGGTTTATATTAAGGCACTTCGCCTTACCTAGTGGTAACACGATCGTAAGAGGAGGATGCAGGGGATCAGTTTTACTCAACGCGTCTCCCGCAATTGAAAGTTTAGCCGCACTTACATCAGTAAACACCAAATCCAACACTTTATTACCAGAATTAAGCACGTTATTTAACTGAATAAAATTATTTAAGAAGTAAAAATCAATTAAATGCTGAGCTATGCCTGAATATGTAGTTAAGGGGGATTTATCAACCAAGTTCCAGTCGATGCCACCATTATTAAAATCACCTATAATAAATTTATTTATATTACATTTTTCCACAACGCAATTACAATTATCAAGAAATTCCTTCAAGGATGCTCTGCTCACAGGAGGAGGCAGGTAGACTGCGCAAATGGCGTACTGTTCCACTGCCCTGTCTCTTTTCACATCAATTGTTACCCACAAGTCCTCGCTGCTACTTTCCCAAGTTGTCATTCGATTTGAGTTAAGATATTTTTGAACAGCTATTAATACTCCTCCACCGTCCTTTTTCTTAGAACTATTACAGATGAACCTGTCTCTCCTATGAACAGAGTACCTCTGATCAAAGAGTTCAGAACTGTGGATCCAGTCATGCAACCAAGTTTCGGTAAGTATAACAATATCGTAGTTACTATTGCCTAGGTTACGGTAAAAGTCTAATGTCTTGGTGCGTAACCCCCTCGTATTTTGATAATAAATTTTTAAAAAATTGAATTTTATTATTTTTTAGGAAAGATAAGCATGCATGAAATTACAAAAAAAAAAAGAAAAGAGTTAAACTATCTTATCTAAAGAGTTCCTATCTCTAATTAGTATATGGCCAGAATTGTCGTCTTTTCGAGCGAATATTTTTCCATTTCTAACCCAGACATATTTATAATTTTTACTCTTTGCCCTTATTCTGGTCTCCGCGTGCAATGCCTTATTTCCGGGCGACAAATGTTCCGTAACAAAGATCGGTTTTCTTTCACCTGTGAATCCAATGTCGACAGTGTTCAGTTTATCTTCTGTACTTCTCTGTGATCTGTTGTACGATATGGTTGCTGCTAAAAATTTGTCACGCAGCAAAGGTGATCTAAGTTGCAACACTATAGACCGCGGACGGGAACTGGTTGGTTCTATTTTAGAAATGCGGTTGCAGGCAGCGATGTGATCGGGTTGAATATCAAAATGAACTATCTTTGCTACTGTAGTGATAATAGAGATCAAATTTTCTGTTTTTTTTTCAGGAACACATTGTATTTCTATGTTGCACGCTCGTGCTTGCTGTTCGAGTTGATTAAGTCGCTGATTAACAATGTTGACAGTGGATTCAAGTGAAGCATTCTGGTGTTGCAGGGTTTCAACTGTGTTGGCCATTGATGCATTCTGATTCCTCATCTCCTCGTGCTGATCGCTAATAAAGGTCATAGAATCTTTTACTTCATTAATTTCCGCTCTCAGTGCCTTCATTTCTGATGTTATAGCACTTGTACTTTTTCTGATTTCAGCCACAAAATGATTCATTTCAGCCTTGAACACATCTCGGACGATTTCACTAACATCTTTGCGAGTCAAATTATTGTTTTTGTCCCCCTCAGGCGATGACAAGGCTTGGCGTTTCGCATAACGCTTAGTGATATTTTCTTCTTCTGAAGGTATTGCGGCCTCCCGTTCTGTTCTTCGAATGGGAGTGTTGTCTTTGTTGACTTTCCTTCCAACACATTTAGGGCATTTAAATTCGTAGAAATCAGAAGCGCCGATGTGAAGGCAGGCATGATGAAACGCAAGGTTACATTGCACGCATAATACATAATTGTCCTCCTCCCCCTCAGTACCACTGCAGCAGCCCCACTTTACATTTAGTGCCATTTTTGTAAAAATGAAAAAGAAATACACAACAATCCAACACTTGCTGATAACTATTCAAAATTCCGGGTATTCACTTTATTAAAAAAAAAAAAAAATATATATCATAACAAAAACAAAAAAAAACAAAAAAATTGCCAAGTTATATAATAAATGCCAAATCATCTAATAAAAAAAAAAAAAACATAAATAGTTATTAACTGAGGAGGATCGAAACCCCGACTTCTAAGATGCAGCTTTCAGAGTCTATCGCCGGTTCAACAACGGCACGAATGGTGTCAACAGTAGGTGTGAAAATAAAGTTTAACTGATTAATTCGTTATGTAGCAATCGTATTTTTAGTTAATTTCGTTTACTTTTGTCCTCAAACACTTGCACTGTTATCACATTTACCCTCAAAATACTTTTGTTAGTGAATAACGTTTCCGATATTTTGCTTAATTTTCGGTATTCTTCAGTAATTTGTTCACTTGTATTGTGTACATTAAAAATTTTAAGACAAGACACAAATTGAGATCACTTCCACTACAAACTTTTCAGTATTTCACGATAAATCTAATTAATGTTCGGAGACAGACCGCAAACGTGTTTACTGGACTGGACATCCATGTTAGTTATCATATCTTCTTCAATAAATCACTATTTTATGCCTCTAAATAACTGTAATTGTTTATTTTGACTGCACGCAATGAAACCTCGGTAAGCACTTAACAAATTAAGTAGGAAAAAACTGTGCAAATGTCACTTTTTAATATCATAATTTGGGAGTTGATATACGCAAATTTGAGCGGTGTTATAACACCTGGTCGGGGTAAGTGGGTTAATTAAGAGCTATAAACAAAATAAAAAGTGGGAAAATAATCGGCAATTTCATACTTTAACCCCTATTATATATTTTACTTAAATGACACGGGACTTGGCAAGAGTTGACGTTACAGTACTCATAAAAAAGATTACTGCAAATGGTGTCAATTCATACGCAAATAAATATTTTGTAATAAAATCTCAAAATGTTGCAAATGAAAATGCAAAAGCAACAAAGATAGCGCGGGTCTTTTTTTTACCTGGATGACGTGGGGCTTGGCGTGGCTTGGCATCGAAGCTGATGTAGCCGCGGCTGGCTCTGAGCCCGCGCTCCTAGTTTGGGAACAGCGATACATAATTATATGTATGCGCAATACAAACGAATCGCTCGCTTTTTTATAATGCATGATATTATTATCTAAGGATTTTAGACTTTCACGTTGCATTAAAACTGTAATTATAAAAATGGGACTGGCTTTCTAATCACTGCACCGTAACACGATTGAAACGCATGAGTCAAAATTCTCTCACGCCATGTTAAGCTGTTGTTCTGAGCTTCTAGTTCTATTGCAGGATCATAGTCATTGTGTGATTCGTAAAACACTGACTTGAGATCATTCTTGAAGAATAATCACACGATTAGAAGAAAACTAACAATAGTTTATCGTTATGATTTTGTGCTCTTGAAACCGTAAGCATGTAAGATTATCCATTTCATATTATGAACCATCTGAATAAACTTATTCTTATTTTTTGACTGCAAAATGTTCTTACTGTAAATCATTTCTATATTGGAGACAGTTCGTGCGATTCAAGCATGGTGCCGCGGGCCGGCCATGCATCTGAACGGACACGCCGTTAGATTTATACGCCGATATCCGCTGAGCCGAAATTGCCGATGGGACTACACACCTCCCTAGTTCACTTGTGTAACTACCAGTTGAGAAACTAACTACATAGAAACCTACATGGTTTGTAGCATTTTGCCGTAGCACCAACTGTATGATGAAGTCTCAATAGATTACTGATGGTTAGTCGTATACCTGTCTCAATGACAAATAAGGTAATAGTCGTTTTTTCGATTATTTGATTATACAAGCAACTAACTGGGACATAATATGTACGTCGCAAGCAGTACTTGTATTAGCATTCTTCTGCAGCACGTGTTCTACACACATAATATATCTTTGTCTAACATACGAATCTTAAAACAAACAAGTTCATATCTCAACTAAATACTCTCAACTAGCTAACACAACACAATAATTATTATACAGAATGACTTTTTCATACCCGCCAAATTTTTATATCGTATTTAGAGTCCATTTCTTTATGAAATTAAAAAGCTCTCAAGCCTTTTAAGGTATAAAGGGAAATAAACAACTTATGAATAGTATCATAACGAATGAATGAGATGCGCAAGGCGTAAAACGTGTGTTGCAAAGAGGCCGTATCCAAAGTTTTAGATTATTGGTGGACATTTTCTACGTGCTTTACCTTGAAAATTTTGACCAGATGTATTCATTGTACCCTAATATCTCAGTTGTAAATACCTATACTGATGGTGCTTTTCAATACTTAATTTTTTTATTATAATAGCATCCAGCTTAGTGGATAATATAACATTCGTATTAGAATTTTTGTCATTTAGAATACATTTTATATAGGTGTAGCACATTTAGAAGTGCTCATTGTGAGTCGTACTTGTCTGAATGATAAACGGATAGAACACGGAGCGTTCCACACATTTGTCACCCATTTCCTATGAAAAATAGACAGATTTATAACGCTGTGCCGGAACTACTTGTGATATTTTAACGACTCATTTGGCGAAATATCTTAGCGATTCTGCTATCAATGTCGCTTCAATGCTATAAAGATTGCAAAAAAAGTAATGAGGTTATCGACCTCATCTCAATGTACTCGTTATTCCTATTTTTGTATATACCTTTCTGTGCTCGTGTAACTTTTGCTATGTTATAAGATATGTTTATCATAAAAATATCTATATCTATAGAAATACATCTGTTGAAAATATCCAGAGCACGTTGCGGACTTTCCACAACTTTCAATTTGATCGTATTTTAAAATCCTAACGAAGGAATAGTTTTATTGAAACAGCACGTCCAATATTATGTGGCGGGGTACCCAATTACTTGCGCTCGCAATTAAGAAGATTCACTTTGCGAGTGGCGAGCGAGCGCCGATAAGTGCCTTCCTCGGACCTTGGTCATTTATATGTTTTAATTAAATTCCCACTAGCCCCTTTGAGAGATTTTTTTACAAAAGCTACTTAGTTTCAGGCTACAGCTTTTAGAGATTTAAAATAAAGTTTGTCATCTAAAATGTTTGAAATCTATTATGCACCTTTAAGCTTCATGGGAACAGTTTTAATTTAATAAATAGACGTTAGAAATTTATTGAGAATATATTATGCAGTTGCAATTTACATATATATGCATAAATGCAGATGCAGTACGACCACCACCACGTGGTCTAGTTGTTTAAACACGATCGAAAGCATCACTGTTTCTTGTTCGAAGGTTTTGTTTCAAGAAGTGTATATATCCGTGGAGTTATTTAAATCTGTTCCATTAAACGGATCATTTTCAACAAGTTTTATTAATAAAATCCGATCGGATCCACAAAACATTAAGTTTTTCCAATCTGATCCCTTAGCATTATATGAACAGAGAAATATAAATTAATTTAAAATAAAAAGGATATAGGAAAATAACAAGAGGAGGAAAATAAGAAGGATATTAAGGAAGGAGTTTTGTTTGGCATTAGTAGCTGTGTTTAGAATTCAATAATTAGTCTGAGATTGAATTAATTGGTTATTGTAGGGAACAGAAAGTAAAAATAGTTTTTTTAATATCTTCGTTTATGGTTTTATAGGTCTGCTATCGGTCTTGTAGGAATTTAAAATATATTTAGATAAACACATCAACAAATCGTTTTAATGAAATTAAACAAATCTTATAAATGTAATATTTGCGTATGAAATGTGATAATTTGCGTTAAATTTCGGAACAGGAATAAATTATTTGGTAAGAGTGAAGGCTAAGCTATGACACTAACGGCCCTCTAAATTCTCCTTGAATAGATTAAAAAGCCTTTTAATAAAAGAAGTTTTATTAGCTATGAACAACGAACATTCTTTCGCAAGATAGAAATTTTTGGATAACGAGATTTCTTGCAAAGAACGTAGATAAGTTTACTGGTTTAATGAAAACTCTCTCAATAATAAGGTATAAACTAATTTTTAGTAATTAATCACAAGCTCGAGATGATATTCATAAAGGTAATTATGTTGTACACTAAATGTAATCAATTCAACAATGTTGTAAACTAAGTACGAGATTAGTTTTGTTATGAGTAATAACACCGGAGTATTTGGTGTCCTTTGATTTATTGTAATCTATTTGAATACAAAATTAATAGGTGCATTGGTTTCTTGTACTAACGCAAATACTATATATTTAAATTATGAATTTATTTACGATCTTAACACAAGTTTATAAAGATTTGAGATATTGTTTTAACCCGCCGTTTTGAACCATTAACAGAGTAGTAATAAATGTAAGAATAGAAACGTTTTAATAAAATTAACTCTTTTTATTCATACCCTCATCAGTAGCACTAAGATTCAGTCAGCTAGCGGATAACTGGACATTGGCTTATGGAAATATAGACAGTGGACTGAAGCTTGTGGTTGTCAATTTAGAACCCAGAATTTAGTAAATATTGCAGATAATTGTTTACCACCAGCTTATCTGATAAGATATACTAAAATCTTCAAAGTTTTTAGTTGGAGACCGCCAGAGATATGTCTATTCCTAAAAGAAGGTTTACTACCGACCTGATAGTAATGATGCATTAGTTATACCTATACTGATTTTAACTTTCATATTCACTATCACTATAGTGAATTGTTTCCGAGTATATAACATGTAAGTACCTAGTTTTTTATGAGTTTCCGATATTTCTTCCGTGATCGTGGCTCGTGGATCGTGCCTTGCAAAAATGCCGAAATAGAAAACTCATAAAATTCAAGGTAACTCGGTTGGTATTATAAGCCTCGAATCAAATAACTCTAGTAGTTTATGCATTAATTATCTGGTATCCCTTGTCGTTACTTCCAGGACAGTTAATTAAAAAAAAAAACCAAAACATAACTTCTACTTCAGTCGTAAATTAGCAAGAGATATCAATTCAAGTTATGAATATGTAAACTAACAAAAGGCTTTTAAGTAGTACAAACATTTTACAAAGCACAAGCTTTCAAAAATTATGGTCGAGCCGCTAGACCGTGAGTAAAATATCATCAACATTTTCAGTTTTGTCTGTTTTCGCAAAAGTAGGTTTTTCCAACAACAGGTTTTAAATAAATGGCAGTAGGCAGTTCAGGTACTTATACTATATAAAGGTATTAATAATATTTTCTATGTGTAAGATTAGTAATTATGTTTGCATGTAATAATAAAAAACCGAATAACTCATGTTTAGGTAAAAGTAAGATCTCATTTATCCCGACAAACAAATTGGTTTACCTTATGTAATTTAACCTAAGCCGTGCAAAGTCACTTTAACTTAAGCAGATATAAGACCATGTTTCTTCGAACAAATGATTTTTAAGTTATTAATCTCAGTGCATACCTAATCACACGATATCGATTGCAAGATGTTTCTCTCTCTGACTATTCCGGAGACATGAGTATATTAGGTACTTGATACAGTATAAATATGGCAAGTTGTGTATGTTTTTTTTTCACAAAAACACGTTTATGGTAATTTTCGTGAAGTAGACGTTGTTGTCTTAATATATATAAACTAGCTGATGCCCGCGGCTTCGCACGCGTGGGTTTTGATCTGTTACAAAGTTTTCGTCACGACTTACCCCCCTCTCCTCCACTCTTTTCCTCCACTTCCTTTGCCTAAGGTGCCGAAGGTGCCCATCTCGGGCGAGGTGGTGGTGGGCACTTAGTGGGAGCCGATACGTCGTTGCCGACTTACCGGGGCCCGTTGATACAATAGTTGGATGAAAGGGGCCGATTTAAACTATTTAGGGATCCGGTGTTAGTTCTCCTAGCGAACCGTGGTCCAAGCGAGCTCGCACCACATCTGTTTGCATTTACATGAAATTTGAAGTACAATATCATTTGAAACTATCAAAACTGTCAACGCTGTAGTACAACAAACCATTCAAAGCAGCTTGCAAGGCTTTATTCGAATATGATCAACACTGGCGTAGAGCCCTGGAAGAAGTGGCCCTGTGTAAAAAACCACATTTTTAATTTCCAACCAAGTAGGTTACCATTTTTCTCGATCCATAAGCGTTAAAAAGGCGATTTTACAAAGACAATTTGCTTGCATACTACGTTTGGATAGAAGACCGGTGTAGTACCAGCATCGGTTTAGAGCTCTGAAAAAGCCAGTCCTATGTCATTCTCCCTTCATGATCGATAAACGAAGTTTCAAAGTACCTCAATATGATGTTAAACACAAATAATTAACCACAAAATTTTCAACCGTTTTACACCCTCTCAAATATTTAATTATAAAAAAATCCTTATAAACAACATAACAAAATTTATACCAAAAAGCTGACGTAGTTTTACAAAACTTTCATGTGGGATGTGGGTTCGAGGCATGAATGGTAGAGGATGATCAGTAGGATAAAAAGTGTTCAGAAACTTGACAGGATAGAGAACTGATTCGACTGTACTGACCACTGTGTCTATAATTTTTTTTATTTCTTCAGCTTCAAATGATGTCAGCAAAACATCATTAATTACTGCTGCTTGGTCATTAGTGGGTGCGTAGTGGTAGCTATTCCTAAGTTAAACAACACGGAATTATGAAGTGAGGTGATTTTTTTTTCAACGTTCTATTTTCATGTTTAAAAAGTGTATTTTTTTAAATATGGAGGATATTAAAAAAAAAGATAATTTAGATGCGTTAGAAAGGCAGTTTCACTAAACAAACTTTGCCAGGCCCCCAAAAGCGGTGCGTCCTAGAAAAAATAAATCGTTACTAAATGGAAGTTTATCAAATTATCTTCTAAATGGAATCTTGTCAAATGGTCTACCAGTCTACGAGTATATTGATTTAATCCACCAGTCAGCTGCTTAGTGTTGTTGCAACAAACCTGTTACCTTTTCCTGTCTGAGATACGGGTCTATGCCCAGTTTAGGAATTATTTTTGTAATGCTATATAGTTGATAATGTCATAAGGTACAACAGTGTAATTCTATACACTTTTTTCGATTTCCCAACATTTGTCTCTACCGTATAAACAAAAATTGGCCAAGTGCAAGTTGGACTCGCGCTCGAAGGGTTCCGTACCATTGACTACGAAAACAATAGTAGGGAATTACATTAATTTAATTAATGTAGTGCCTACCTGTTACCATTTATTGATATCAAGCAAAAATAAGCAAAAAATGGATTTTTTTGTGTGGGAACCTCCCTTAAATATTAATTTAATTATTGATTATTAAAGTTAGAAATATAACTGAGTGTTTTGTGAATATTTCAAGTGCCTACCTGTTGCCATTATTAATATTGAACAAAAAAGGACAAAAAAATCGCGTTTGTTGTATTTCCATACAACAAAAGCGATTTTTTTTGTCCCTTCAATATTTGTTTTATTTTGTTTTTAGTATTTGTTGTTATTGCGGTAGCAAAAATACATAATTTGTGAAAAGTTTCAACTGTCTAGCTATCGCGGCTCTTGAGATACAGCCTGGTGACAGGCAGACGGACAGACGGACAGACAGCGAAGTCTTAGTAATAGGGTTCCGTTTTTACCCTTTGGGTACGGAACCCTAAAAATGATTAAGTTCTAAATAATACCATTCTTATGGTAAGTACCAATATTTATTTTCTGAATATGTACCAATATACATAGATAAGACATCCAATAGGAATTTTCAAGTTTTGTCTTTTCGTTACATAGCCTCCTTATTTCTTCGTCAACTTTGTCCTTCAGGGCATATGGAATACGTCGCGGCTAGATGAAAATTGGTGTCACATTTTCTTGAAGCACTAATTGAGCTAAAAAAGTTTGATATTCAAAGAAGAGTTCCGTCAAACACCATTGTTAAATCTTCTAGTAATCTGTCCAATTTTGAGTTGTTGATAATTTACTAACTGAATTTTATCCTGAGTAAATGGAGCGTTGCACGCTTTTATGAGCAGTCAGAAGGTATCCGAAAAGGCCCGCCTGGCTGTGCATGGAGGAGTGTTGGTTCGAACACTGATGTATGGGAGTGAAAGTTGGGAGTGGCAGAGAAAACATGAAAGCAGAGTAAATGCAGTAGACATGAGAGCGTTAAGAAGTATGATTGGAGTCAATCTGAGTGACAGGATTAAAAATAGTGTGATAAGGGATCGATGTGGTGTAAAAGAGGATGTAGTGACCAGTATTGAAAAAGGAATGCTTAAATGGTTTGGACATGTTGAGAGGATGAATGAAAGCAGGTTGACTAAAAAGATATATATGGCGAGTATGAATGGAAATGTTGGAAGGGGAAGGCCTCGACGAACTTATCTTGATCAAATCGGGGAAGTTCTAAAGAAAGGTCAGGTCAAGAGTACCCTAAACCGGCGAGCGTGTATGAAAAGATTAATGAATGTGGATGAAGCAAAAGTAGACTGTAAGGATCGTAGCAAGTGGAAAGATGTGGTCTCTGCCAACCCCTCCGGGAAAAAGGCGTGAGTGTATGTATGTATGTATGAATTTTATCCAACTCTTCAAATTCTAACTCACAAGGATCCCATGGAGCACAAAAATATAATATAATACGTTTTCTGATGTAATTCTGGGCTCAAAGATGTATGATTGACGTGTATTTCCTTGTATCGATATCATCACATCTGTTCAGTTTTAAGTACGTATCCAACCGTTTAATGATGTTTTTGTCTAATGGTACTGAGTTCAATTTAGATGTCCTAAGATTTGTTTGTAACCGACCTTTGCTCCTCAGTACCTTCTGCATACATGGAACTGTTTCGTGCTATCGAATTCAAACTCTGCAGTTTTAGTTGACGCTGTATTGTAATACCCTGAAGGTTATTTTTTTCTTCAATCTCAGTTTCCAACTGTGGGTCATCAGTAATATTATTTGTAGTCGTATCTCTTCCAAATTATTCTTGGTAAATTTGTTCATTTGTCACTTCACCAGCTGATCACTCACTAATTTTAATTCATAATCAGATTTTTGTCGTAGGTTTTGTATCTGGCTGCCGAATTTTGTAATGCAGCCTTTATTTAACTTCTATACGTTTTAATTCCGTTAATTCATCCATTTCGCCGCCAATTATTAAATTCTAAAATAATACCATTCTGTTTGTAAGAAATTACCTATTTATTTTCTGATTGACACATTGAATGTCATAACAAACTAAGTAAACTCAGAGAGTACAAATATGTAAAGAGTATGGATATGACGCGGAACCGAACAAACTTTGCCCCCATTTTTTATCCCCATAAAGATTAAATTTTCGAAAATCCTGAAAGACGTCATTCTTAATTTTAAATCAGGTAGCTGGATACCAATTTTCATAGACTTAGCTTCAAAACTGACGGAGTTTCATACAAACTTATGGGGCCCTTTTTACCCCCTTAGAGGCGGAATTTCTAAAATTCCTTTCTTAGTGCTCATCTACACTATAAAAGGAAGCACGGTGAAAATTTTCAGATTTTAAATCCCAGTAGTTTGGGCTGTGCGTTGATATGTCTGTCAGTCAGTCAGTCAGTCAGTCATTAAATCAGTTTTCATTTTTATATATTTAGATATAAAAGGAAGCACGGTGAAAATTTTCAGATTTTAAATCCCAGTAGTTTGGGCTGTGCGTTGATATGTCTGTCAGTCAGTCAGTCAGTCAGTCATTAAATCAGTTTTCATTTTTATATATTTAGATTACGTGTCACGTTGTTTGTCCGCAATGGACTCCTAAACTACTTAACCGATTTTAATCAAATTTGCACACCGTATGCAGTATAATCCAACTTGAAAGATAGAATAGCTTACATCTCAATTAATAGTCGCAATATTATTTTATTACAAATTTTCTGTGTAAAATGGTAAGGTAAACGCCATATTTGATGCCAATGACATTGTGTGACGTCTTACGTCAAAATCCAATTATTTTATTATGAGGCGATACGAAGTTCGCGGGGTCAGCTAGTAAGTAAATAATAATTAATCATTCAGACTACCTAGTACTTTCAAGGACTACAGCAATTAGACGAGCGGTATTATCCATGTGCTAATTTTGGTTAGACTGAGAAACATCTCAAAACGTCCTCACCTGATAACCTGGATATGTTTATATTACCTAAAAAAACTACCAAAACTTATTAAAAGAGATCCGAATGACGTAAAAACACCTTGAATATTTCCTTTATCAATGATAAGATTATGGTGGAAGTCGTATTTTGGTATTTTTAAAAGTAGCGAAACATCATCAGTAAAGCAGAGGCAAAGTAAGGAAGGTATGGCATCTGAAATAATATTAAGACTATGAAGCTCACGAAGATTTCAGATTACATTCCTTGTACCACACTAGGTATATACTTACTACTATGTTGTATGTATATAAGTCGTGTAGACAGACAGCTATGACCCATGCAGGTGACGGTCATAACTAGATATGGCGGCACTTGACCTATGTGCTGATCTGCGTCGGATCCGCCCTCGTCTGTTACCAAATTTACGATGCCTCACTGCATACGAGCCCCGGGCTAATATTGCTCTACTCCCAGATATATAGGATGAGCCACGACGACATGCGTTCTCGGAAATCTTATTACGTCCTTAAGTAACTTAGGCTCCACTTGAACAACTCATAGTTTAAAAACAACTCTGACTTTACTAAACGTCTTTGTTCAGCTGTCAGTATGCGTGACGTTTACACAGATTTAATAATGGCTTAACTTTGTATTAAGCTTATCAGGCAGTTCGCAAGTAAAACTTACTTCATGATCAGCGACAAAAGAATGTTTTATAAAGTTTACCTATATGTAAAGTTGAGGATTAAGTTCGCTAATCTCGAGATGCTAAAGTAGACCGAACTTTAATAAGAAATTGTTTACATAATCAACTAATTCTAGTCCACGGTAGACAGCTTTTTAAGTTAACGTACGCTAAGCAGTGTAGAAGTATTGGTCAAGTTATTTAATGATAAATGATTTAAAATTTATTTATTTTGGTCCTTTATTTGTTGCTGTCTTATGATTTGATTAAAGCTCATATACATTTTGTAAAAGTTTTTAAATAATCTTCGACATCATAAAAGTAATCTAATCATTAGGCGAAAGCAATTAAAACTACAAAACACAAGCTCAAACAGCAAGTTTTCCTTTAAAAATAAAATTTGTCTTCCCAGTTACCCTTTGTTTACCTCACCTACACTCAGAGTAGAGATAGAGTAGTATAAACTTACTCGCATTTATCGACGGAAGTACCATAATATGTTTATATACATACAGTGTACATTTTGCTTGGAGACGAGCCGAAATCGCTTAGGCAAGTAGGTATGTCAGCAGGATGAGAATCGATCTGGCGTTTCTGTTTTCAAAACAATGTTTCTCTTTCTTGAGATGTCTCTGATATTTGTATTAAAAGACCCTATTTATAAAAGATACATTTTATTTTATTTTATGATACACTTTTTGGGAAAAGCAATAAGACATTTCACATTTCATTTATTTTTATAAAAGTAATTTATAATAAAGATTAAAAAGTTTAAGTTACAACAATAAAGTTTTAACTACATTCAAACTTTTAGTTCAACGTGTGTATTTTGTCGATCGACTGCCTCACTTGACGAGAAGATAAATTAGAAAAACTATGCCTGTTTCCATGTTAGATCCAAACTTGTTAGCTATTGATTCGGCGTTCGTTCCACTTAGCCTTAGTAAATAAAAGTTTATTTGCATCTCAGTCTTCTCTAGCTCCAAATCGGTTACTACGCGAAAAGTATCGTAACATAAAGCAGAAAAAATAAAATGGAATTAAAAATCTCGATAAACAGTTACGAGGCACCGACACGTGCGAGCTCAACGGCGAGTATTTGTTCAAAATAGGTGCTCCAAACTTTTCCGAATTTATCATGTCTCGCCAACACAAATTTAGTGAAAATTTTCTCAATTAATTTCACTCAGTGAGAGTTAACTAATAGGCAAAGTTAGGACAGCACGAACGATATTTTAATCTTCAAAATGAGGCTCACCTTCGGCTTATTAGGGTACCGACGCTCATCGTCGAAAGTTAATGATAAATATATAATATCGCTATAAGGTCGATCAAACATGAATTATTAACTTTCCAAATGTTACAAAGTAGGCACATGGAAGCGACTATATTACACTGAGATAAGAACGAAATATAAATACTTGTACTTTATTTGATATTTTAGCAATTAAATTGCAATAGGCTATTTGACTGGTTTTTGAAATCCATTTTATTTTTTATACCATCAGAAAGTAGAGATTTCAACGAACAAAAAGCACACCAATTTTTTTTAAAAAAGCAGATATTTTGATGTGAGAATTTCCGATTGAAAATTAGGGTGCTTTTTCGATATTAAGTCAAAATAAGGTGAAAAAATGAATATTTTAAATCAAAAAAATTACTGTATGTTTGGGACATACAAAGGTAGGTTTTTGCCAAATTTCGTGAAAAAATATTTTTTTTGCAAATATAAAAATAAAAAACCAAAAACTCGGTTATTCGAATTTTTCACATAAATTTTGAGGTTATGTGAAAAATTGTCGATACAAAAGTTGTAGATCTTATTATTACCTACAACTTTGCCATTTAACTTTTTTTCATAAGACTTGCAGTTTTACCGGAAATCGAGATTAACCGTTTTTTACCCTTCCCGACCTCAGATCGCCCGTAATTTATTTTTCCTTTCGTTTTTGTTATATTCTCTACCTTTTCCAATGGGTATTATCCTACTATAATTTTTTTCACTTTTTACTATTTTTAAAATTATCGACCCTGGTCTACTAGGTAACACTGAAAATGTTTAGAATATGAAAAACGGCTTAATGTAGAAAGTTGCCAATACTTTTATTGTTTTTCGAAGTATTCTCCATTCCTCTCTACACATCGTCGCATTCGATAGAACCACTGAGAAAAGCGGTGGGCCCATTCTTCCTTAGGGGTCTCTACTATGGCATTTTAATACACTTTCACCGCATCTTCAGGGCTCGTTAAGCGAATACCACAAAATTTATCTTTAGTTCTTGGGAATAAATGAAAGTCGCAGGGCGCCAGGTCAGGACTGAATGGTGGATGACTCATTATCTCGACACCTGCCATAGTCAAATATTCAACATTCCGTTTTGCGGAGTGCGCTGAAGCATTGTCGTGGTGAAGCTTCGAGGGCGCTGCTGTCGAATTTTTTCCAAGACAACAGGCAAACAGCGATAGACATACCAGTCTGCAGTAATTGTCCTTCCATCTTCTAGCACAACTGTCACGAAATGACCTTTCCGACCAAAGAATGAGGCAATCATCTTTTGTCCTTGACTTCTTCCTTTCTTTACCTTAGTTGGCCGATCCTCGAAAGGAAACACCCACTGAGCTGATTGATTTTGGTTTCGGGTTCGTAGCAATATATTCAGCTTTCATCACCTGTGACGATGTCAAATACAGCATTTGAGTCACCGTCGTTGAACTTATCTAACATTTGGCGACACCAGTCCATGCGAAGGTGTTTCTGGTCATCGGTTAAAGTATGGGGAATCCATCTGGTACAAAGCTTCCTGACGATTAAATGTTCGTGTAATATTTTTTGAACTTGACTCATACCAATGCCTAGACTTGCCCTTATCTGCTGATAGGTCACTCTCTTATATTCCTCTATCATGCGTCGCACAGCACTGATGTTATCCTTAGTAGTCGCTGTTAAAGGACTTCCCTCACGCGGATCATCATTGAGATTGCTACGTCCACGCTTAAACTCGTTAAACAAATTGTAAATAGTGGCACGAGATGGGGCTTCATTAAGAAATGCTAATCGCAGCCTATCACAGCTTTGTTGTTGAGTAAGCCCACAACGAAAGTCATAATAAATCATTGACCGAAAATTTTCTCGCGTTAGGTTCATTTTCACGTGTAACAAGAGTTTTAGATTTGCCGACAATTCACAAAACAAATGACAAATTAATGAAATATTTTACATTAGAATACCAAAGAGTACTAAAATTGAAATTAAAAAAAAAATTATTTGCAATGTTTCTAACTGGCCAGTTCTAAACATTTTCAGTGTTACCCACGACGTAATTCAAGACATAATATGATAAAATAAACTGTATTATTTCAATGTATAGTGTTTGCGTAAACTCAAGAAAACAGTATGTATTATTTCATAATTAGTCACAAAACACGGAGTTAACCATTTATATAATAATACATGTTAAGCCCAGCTCCTAACGAACCTCGTGTGTCGAATGGGATCTAATTTTGTTAAGTTAGTTTGAATATGCATTATAAGTACCACTATTTTATGGGTCTGTCTATTTTGTCAGACACAAAACTTGGGCGCAATGGTTTTTACATTTTTACGTCTAAAAAAGTCCTTGAAAAAGTTAATATCAGCTCAGTTCGATTCAGTAAAATTTTTCGGTAACAGTAATTTGAAAAGAAGGTTTACTAACTTACTTTATTCTGGGGTGTTTAAGAATCACATGTGTGTTGGCATGTTTGTCCAAAGATATTGCTAAATGTAAAGCCAGTAATTAATTTCTGAACCTGTAGCGATTGGAAAACCGTTTACACTCGTAGAAGGAGCCCGTTTTGTGTGCAAGCACTGTGCACTCTGTATCGAATGCGAACCGATTTCATCATCGGAATATTCAATGTGCCTTTAATATCGGATGAGCATTTGCCTAAGTTTGCTCTGGCTTAGTTACATTTAAGGCAGGGATATTATGATTTGCATGAACATCCTTTACCTAATAAATTTATTTTGTCAATATACACGGTGCAATTTCAACCACCTGTAAAACGAAGCCCACATTATGTTACCATATGTATAACATCTTGGCAGTGTTATTTAATCTATCAATAAAGTATCTACTGCATTTACTCGAAAGTAGGTACTTAAATGTATTGCCAGTGTTAACATCCCTAACATTTTATGGGTAGATCAACACGAGTAGGTAAATGGCATGGCAGCTAATAACATTAAAATTTATATTTTACAATTTCATTGTAAGAGTTATTCATAGCTTTGTTGTCGTGATTCATATGTCCATGCTAAATTGCGGGTTTATAGATTGTTTGAGCAAGACCGCGCATCTTACAGACAGACAAGGAGAAACTATATGGGTTAAGAACGGAACCCTTAAAATATTTTTCTACATTGATCCGTCTGTGTAAGAACCTGAAACCTGTAGTTTGGCACATTTAGAACCGGTTACTATGTCATTCGAACTCGGTTGTCAGAATATTTCGCATAAGTTATAGATAAGAAACATGATTCCTATTAATTAGTTTAATCAACGTAATTTCACATATAATATAATACTAAAGTATTAATATTACCACTAGTATAATATGAATTTTGTTTACTAAACCAATCAAAACTTATAACAAACTCCAAATTGATTCCATAAAACGATAATTAAGCATTTCATGTTCAGTAACAATCGATTGCCCAGTAAAACGAGTAGTTACACAAGGTCGCAAGCGATTAAAATGGATAGTCAACTCGGAATTATTCACTTAAAACTGTTGGTGTTTTGGACAACTTATTTTTGGGGCTTGATGAAACAAAAACAGTCGGAGCGTTTTACGGAAGAGCCGGCCGAATATTCGTTATTCCAGTTTTGTGCGGTGCTGAAATACTGTTAGCGAATTAAATAAGAATGAACGGGAATATTTACGGGAAAATTTGGTCTGTTCTTGTGAATAGGTAAATATCAAACTCGTAAAGTAATTACATAATACTTAATCAGATTAATAAATACCTTTATAAATCAACTCATCGTTAATGTAACTCACTGAACAATAATTATTGTCATATATATTGTACGAATAATAAATACGTAACAATTTACTTTTAACTAGCTTTGCCCGTGACTTCGTTGGTGGATTATACAATGCTTGGCACCTACTTTTTTATTAATTAAAATTTGTTACTATGTATAACATTACCTATCTGCAAATGAAAGTCTCGTCCAAATCGGTCCAGCAGTTGCAGATATTACTGTCGGAAGAAAAAGACAAACAAAAAATTTAACAAAAATGTTTGATGTAAGTGCCGTAACTATAATTCTTAATAGGTACTTTAAATTAATACGAGTATTAGGTCTTTACCTATGAAATTGCCGTTATGCATGAAAAAATTTAAACGAATTTTTTCATGTATTTTTTGTTTGTATTAATCTAAGTAATCACCCATGCAATCAATGTATCTTTGCCAACGCAGTTGCAGTTTATTGATGCCCTTCTTAAAGAAATCAGCTGGATGGGAGGCAACAAATTCTTCAAAGGTATTTTGTACTGCCTCTCGGTTATTGTTTTTTTTTCCCGCCAATAAGTTATCCAAATTCTGGAAAAAGTAGTAGTCTGTAGGCGCAAGGTCTGGTGAGTAGGGCGGATGACGAAGAGCTTCCAACCCCAGTTCTTGCAACTTGGAGACCGTCTGCAGCAGACGGTCTCCATATTTGCAAGAACTGGGGTGTATGAGGTCTACAGCAGCTGTGCAGTATGAGGTCGCGCGTTGTCGTGCAGGAGTAGCGGAGACGAGCGATTGACCAATGCTGGTCGGAGATGTGCCAACTTCTCCATCATTGTGTTCAGTTCTTCACAGTACACAACTGCAGTAATTAATGCTCACCCCGTTTGGTAAGAAGCTGTGATGAATCACACCGCGGCGCTAGATCAGCAAACAGTGACCACACTTTCTAGGGGTAAGTTTTCGTTTAGGGAATTATTTAGGTGCTGAACCACGATCCAACCAACTTGCTGAGCGCTTGCGGTTATCAAACAGAATCCATTTTTCATCGCAGGTAACAATGCGGTTCAAAATTCCTTCATTTGTGTGTCTGTTGAGCAGTGCAAGGCACGTCTCGACGCGTACTTTGCACTGGCAATCATTGAGTTCGTGGGGCACTCATTTGTCAAGCTTTTTTTCCTTGCCAATTTGACGCAAAGGGACCAATATTGTTTTGACGCTAACGTCGAAAGCTGCTGCTAATTCAGCCGTAGATTGTGTATCATCAGCTTTTACAATCGCCTTTAATTCGTCATTGTCGATCAAAGTCTTCGGACGACCGCGAGGTTCATTTTTCAGGTCGAAATTTCCAAAACGGAAACGAGCAAACCAATAACAGGTGGTGCGTTGGTTTGTAGTGTTACCTCCGTAAACGTCGTTGATGTTGCGTGCCGCTTGTGCCGCGTTGCTGCCACGACGGTACTCATATTACATAATTAATCGAATTTTTAACATATCCATGATGACAGAATAGATTGAAATACTATGAAAATGTAACACTAATTAGGTAATAGACAAATGACTGCTTTCGGAAAAAGAATTCCGTGTTTTTAAAATAAAATTAATTTGAAATTAGAATTCTTAGCCAAACAAAAATTATTTTGATTTGAAATGGCCAGTGCTGCAGAACGGCAATTTAGTTTTTCATTAGCAATGGAAATAAAATATTATAATGTTTTTAAGATTGAATTTTTTTTTTAAACGGCTATCTGGTACAATGCCCATCCATGATACATCCATCCAGAGATGTAAGTAAGTAAGTTAAAAGGGCACAAGGGCACACACAGGAACGTTTCTGTCTTGTTTGTCAGTCACAATCTTGTATGTATCTGGTTTTTTATTTTACTAAGTTTATAAAGTTTAAAGTCCGATTACCAACAATCCATTGCTACTGAAGTAAATGTAGAAAGGCTATACTCCATTTTACACTATGCATCATAATAAAGCAAACGTAAGGTTTACGACTGCTTAGTGGCCTCACTATAATTTCTTATTAATGCCAAGTGGGATCTGACCAGAACGCTGAAAAAATGTCCCTTATTTTATACGCTCGTAAAGTGGTCATTTCGACCGTAACGACCACGTAACCCGCGGCGGAGACACGTCATTATCGGTTGCAAATGTCGCTATTTTGTGGCATATATTATTAGATACTTATATTTCTGTAGTAAATATAGGCAGAACCGAGTATGACAAAAAAATCAGTAGGAGAGCAGTCGCTCGGAAGCTAAGAACTTCTTAAAATAAATTGATAAATTTTATGCATCTATTAGTATAACTCAAGAATGACTGAATTTTTTAAAATTACGTAGTTGGAAGTTCATCCCATAAATCTAATTTATATTTATACAGAAAAAAATGTTTTTTTTCTAATAATTTTTGCGGTTTTGTTTTTGTTTTCATCAGGAATAGGATAATTAGTAATAAAATATAATGTTATGATATTCATCAATAAAAATGTCACTATTCTACCACCAACCCGAATTAAACATATATGACAAAACAACGTTTACCGAGTCAGCTGGTATAATAGATACTTATGGATCTACAAATATGTTATATCTATAGCTTTTTAGTTCTCTCTACACACACATTACCAAGCTTATCGCCTAGCCCATCTAGTTTACTGCCAGTCCAGGTTTATCATCTTGATCATGGTCATCTTCAACCCACATCACTATCCGTTAGATATACTTAGGCCTCTCCAAACGAAGTACAGACAACAGCACGTCAACCTACCATAAAACGTCAAATTTTCTCAATTGATATTGATCTCTATGTGTTATAATTAAAGTTGAAAATAAATTCAATGACCTTTAACTTTTTGGGTAGGTTGACCTGGCGTTGTCTGCATTTTGACATAGTCATCACGCTTTGCAGGCGGTTTGTCGATCGCAGTTACATAGACTAACGATGGAGAGAATACGTCGTCAGGTTTCTTCAAGTCTACTGCTTACCTACTGCTTACCTGCTGCTATACTTTTTGAGTCTAGGTCTCACATAGGACGGGCCGGCCTCAAATTGAGAAGCACTACTTAATTTTAAACGGCAGCACAGAGCAAATTACTCTTATTTTAAACCCGTAATCAACGCAGCGTTTTAACTTTGAGGCGAAAAAGTTTTAAGTTAACCCCGTACGGTCTAATGAAGAATCTTCTTGTAACTTTTGGCGCATAAAATACCTTTACTTCGTACTCCAAAGCTATCCTATAATACAGAAAAAAATGACTTTTTGGTGTCTCTTTTAAAACGATTACATCGTCATTAGGATTATCTAAAAACTGGACAGCAAAATATGATTTTACTGTTTATTAATTTTATTTATCATTGAAGCCGTTGTCAATCATGGGTATGGTAAATACTTCTACTTGTATAGGTGAGTAATTTAGGACTAGATTGAGAAACTAATTTTATACACAATGCATAGCAAAATTATGAGTGTCACGTAACGTAACACACTGTAAATCGATATTGTTTATTATCTATTATTTATTTATTAAAAAACAACGTTTAGAATTATGTTTTACAGGCATTTATACCCACAAAGCCGACTAGTCGGCTTGACTGTGGGTTCTTTGTTGAATACATCGTAGAATTAAATTAAAAATAAAAGGATAATAATTTACAATAATATAAAAAAAAATAGACACCATAAACTAACGCAAAAACAAGACAAAACAAAATTATAAAAAAAAAGTTGAGTACATACCTACAATTGTTTGGTAGATATAGTCAGGTCAGACTACAGGGAGTCCGCATCTCCTCGCATGCCGGGCGGGATACCCGCCCGGCATGCGAGGAGATGCGGGTTCGAGTCCCGCCTGAGACAAAAATTTTCAAGTTTATATACTGATATTATAAGTGCAATTAAGTTCCCACTGAAGCGTGTGGTGATGACCCAGTACGTACAGTTAGAATTTTTTTTTGCGAAATTCGTTCCGGATTATGTTCAAAAATATCAAATTTATTATTACCACGAAAAGTCAAGTCTAAATCTAAATGTGAAAATATATATTAGGTATTATGCAAAAGTTGGCACCAAGTCATAAGTTTGCCGAAATGACAAATATGTACGCAATAAAATAAATACATATTTAGGACATGCCTCACTGGGCCACACAGAGCCATCTAGTCCCAAATTAAGCTACTATTAAGTACTTTGTCGTATGGGGTACTAGACAACCGCTAAACTTTAATATTTAATTAGAATATATTATTCGTTATTGATTGAGTTGCAGCATTAACTCAAACCTTAGTGGTTTATTAGTGCTGTTTTTACTATGCCACTTTGTTTACTTTTTATATGGTGATAAATGAAAAAAAAAAAATGTACTTTTTTTTTGTAAATACATACTTATATCGAAAACACCCAGACCAGTACAAATAGACATGTTCATGCACACAAATATTTGTACTGTGCGGGGATCGAACCCGCGACCCATGGCTCAGAAGCAGCGTTTACTACCGCTGATCCAAATGGTCGTACATGTTAAACTTGTTAATGAAACTCATACTTTTAATAGTTCCTCATACTTATGCATTATTTAATCAACAATCGATTGCAACTATGGATTGTGTATTAAAGTTAGGACTGGCTAGTAATTGGAAACTAAATGATGTGCTACTTATACCACTGAGCCGAGACGGTTTCAACCTGAAATTACGATAAGGGTTCACCGTAGCCACTCGTACGTGATAATTGTAGTAATTGGTGTTGTTAACGTACTGTTAAGGCTTTTACACAATACGTTTTCTTGCAAACGCTATAACTGCAAACAAATTACTGTCACATAAAGCGACAGGAAAATATCAAATACAGGAAGACCGCGCATAAGTCAACTAGCTCTACTGTAATTTCGTTTGCGTAGTTTAAATCAGACGTAGACACTTTAAAATGAATATATGCAGAAAAATTCTATAAATTTTAAATTGGATCTGACAGTAGATACAACATATAGTAATGATAAATATACAGTACAACCAACTTTATAGGTTATATATGATTATTTGTAATAATCGATTAAGATATTTAACACCTGTACTTCCTGAAATTGAACCGAAAAAAAGCTTTTAATAAGGCATGTTGCTGCCAATTAAGGAATTACTGATAATTATCAAGCACTGACTCAAAATTCGTGCTTATTGACGGTTAAATTTGTGCAAAAAACTTGTATTGCTTTAAGGTATTTTTATTCTCTTGTGTGGTTAAGCACCGCTTTCCATAGAGGTAATACTGCCAGCGTTTTGGGCACTATATCCAGAGGCAGCGCGGGGGCTGATATTTTTAATATGTTGTGATTTTTAGTTTTGTTAGTAAATATAATTATATTTTTTTCCTTACTCTTATCTTTTTTGTAAGTAAAATTCTAGTGTATCTTTTACAGTTGGTTATTATGGGTTTCGCACCCAATGGGTTAAGACCAGACTCTATTACTAAGACAATCTATCTGTTTGTCTGTCAGTAGATTGTATCTCAAGAACCACGGTAGCTAGACCATTAAAATATTAATAAATGACGTATTTCTGTTGACGCTAAAAATACAAATAAAAAAAAAAGTAAAAACTTTAAATAAATATTTGAGGAGGGGTGGGCTCCCATACAATTGACGTGATTTTTGCTCGATATTAATAACGACAACATGTAGTCGTATAAAATATAATATATAGAAAATTTAGTTTCATAATCACTTTCAAAATAAATATAATATATTTTAGATTGAAATTGTACGAATACCTTTGTATGCTAGTCCAACTCGCCGGTTTGGCCGGATTTTAGTTTATTTATCGTGGCAATGATGCCAGGTTGGTCACCCGGTACAAATTCTCTTGCAGTTGTTAAGAATATAAAGAACACGCGAACAGATGAATCATATTTTGTTTACATTCTTACACATTATGTGGCGTGTGCCGCAGTCGCATGCGCTCCGAGTTTTATCCCTCAGCTAAGTTTTCCTTACAACTATCGATGCCCTGATCGAATTTTCGGTGTTAGAAATAAAGAACGTTTTGTGATTGTCTGGTGACTCTTCGCAGTTTTTTGTAGACCTGACTGACCTTTTATCTATAAATATTATAGTTTAAAGCTACTTTATAACCAAGACCAGCCATAGACATCAAAAGCGAAAGGTAATCAATTAACCCAGTAAAAGTTCTTAACCAAAGAAATCATCTCGTGTAAACATTCAGTTCACCCTTATACTCAGAATACAAATGAATCGATGTGCTGATGAATTATGTAAGACATTATTTAAGTAACTTGTTATCAAGAATACTCCTAATAATTCGAAGGAGGTAGCGAGTGATGTAGTAATTTAAAATAGCTTACATATTGTGATAAGCTATAGACACATACTTATCATATAATATTATTATCATATTTTTATGAAAGCACCTTCATAATGCAGTTTATATGATCTAAAATTAAGTTTCAAAGTAATAAAGAAGCTTTTTATAGTGTTTACTTGTTCGTCTTGTAACCCTGCTTAGTAGAAGATGTATTCAAGATTTAAGACCCTCTATCAAGAAAAGTATATGCAGCAACAACTCTAAAGATATCATAATATAGTATTTTGAGTAGATAACTATCGATATATCTAATAGGTACAAAATTGAATTCATCGTGATCATGCATTGTTTTATCACCTGATGTTTCGATACAGTTATACCTACTGTAGTTGCACAGTATAATAAGGTAAACAAGTATAAAAACATAATTTTTGTTTCTTTCTCTTTAAAATTTTTGTTTCTAATAAAAACGTTCTAATCCGCCTATTATAAAATATTATGGATACAATATTAATATTAGATATCTAATATCAATCGCAGATTGGTGATTGGTAGATTTTTATAAATGTTGTTGTTTGGAAACAGGATTTATAAAAATCTCTGACATCTGCTATATTCACTCTACTATAATAGTCTAAGTGTAGTCTTTCGTAAAGCAGTTTCTCAAATTAATGAATACGATTTTTCATAAAAATACCTTCTATTTACTCGCATAACAATTACAGTTATTTTGTTTACCCGTCGGGGCACGGGTGATCCTTAAAAACATTAAACTCCTTGTAACGGCCCACGGCCCTTGGGAAAACAAGCTTTAATCTTTCCGTAATCATAACTTGAACGACATACCGCTGCTTGCGAACTAGCCTACTTTACATCTGTTTACGTGGGTCCAGCGGTCAAGGCTCAAGACAAAGGAGTACTTAAGTGATGTTTGATACGACAAGATACCCTTTATAGGTAGGTTGGTACGTATAACGTAAAGAGCTACATCTCTGTGATTACATAATATGTTAACAAAATTATGGATTTTAGAACACATTATTTAGTATTCTTAATAGAAGTTTAAAACTGTTACAGTAATCTGTTACAGCTTTAATTTTTTTATTTTTTCGTCTTATCCCATCTCAAAACTCAGTTTGACTTTGCATATTATGAATCTTTTGTTCCAAATCTTGATATTGCTTTCGGGGCAATAATATTAAGATAATAGCAAGCATTTTTACATAAGTCATTAGTGATAATAATTTAAGTTTTATTCGGTTTAAGCAGTCTCTGTTCATTTAAGGGGTAAGTCATAGCTGCAATTGAAAGAAAACTCATACACTAAGCTTCTTCTGACATTTGATACATTCAAACATATTCACACTATCGAGCGATAGTTAATGCGATAGTATAACCCAAATAAGACTTGTAGCTTTGTCGCATTCTGGTCTCATTTATATACCACTTGCAAGCTAGATGAAAAAATGCACTGGATGTCTAAAAGCAGTTTGTTCAACCTTTTTGAAGTTCTGGTGGCAATCGTTCCAAATATTGTAAGCTTTGTTAACTAACCGTCATCACTAGAAGCATTGCTAAGTTGCAGTGACAGTGTGCATGATACATAGCCAAAAACCGATGGTGATGGCGGCAAAACGGTTTTGGAATGGCAACCGCGCACGACGGCGATCCGTGGACCTCAACCAGGTAGACCGACGATCCGGTGAAGGTCACTGGAACCGTTGGATGCAGGTAGCATAGGACCAGTCGTCGTAGAAGTCAGTCGTTTTGATGAAATGATAATGATGTATCTCGCAGAATCTCAAAGCAAAGACAAACGTACTAATGGAGAAAAGCGCTAGAATAAAGGAAACGTTTTGGCAAAAAAAATACACAAATTATGTATTTTCTTGTAACATTGTAGACACGGAGCTCGGGCAAGGCCTGTAATCATAACTTCACGACAACATACCGTTGCTACGAACTAGCCTACTTTACATCTGTTTTCGTAAAGGGGCCGGCACGGTCAAGCGATTTAGGATAAAGATAGATGAGCACTTAAATCTTGTTTGAGCAGGCTCCCTATGAACTTGATATATTGTAGACGATGCTTCATGTTTTAATACGTAAAATTGTACTACTGATCCTGTGTAGTTACGTTTAAGAAAAAAAAAGGACCAGATTAATAATTACTTGCAAGGTATTCGACTTGATTCAACTATTTAACCAAAGAGTTACTTCTTAGAAAACTTTTTTTTAATGATAATAGAATTCAATTTTGTAGCTATTTTATTATTTCTAAAGAATGGTTCTTAAACATATTATTTAAATTACAGTAACACATTTATTTTATATTCTTATTTATAACATTTTCATTTATTTAGACTTTGTACAACCTAAAATTGACATAATTTAAGTATTTATCACAACCTCAAAGTATAAATATGTATAAGCCCACTTTAAAATACTTTTATTCTGAACAAAATTCACTTAAAAATCTAGATTCTCAACACTTTATAAACATGAACCTAAAAAGAACTTTTGTACAAAGCCTCGTCCCGGCCATCTTAGTGTATTTGTAAGCAAAATACTTAAAAGATTTCAAGCTTGATTTACATAAAGGTTGGTGTACAAACTGTGGAATAGCGTAGCAACCTTCGTAACGTAATAGACCGGAGACACATTGTTTTATTTCAGAGACGCTCGCAAGCGGACATGTTGGGCAAATAAAACCTGTGTAGCGGCCACTCGACTGTCACCACAAATTGGATTGACTCAGCGCAGATAGAAATACATCACAGCTGTCCGGGAAGTATCCGGCCTCAGTTGTAATTGTAAGCCGCAATGTTGTAACAAAGCTAAGACAGCAAAAATATGAAAGCGTGAATTATTATTGATTCAAAATCATGCAATTTTGTAAGGATTTGTGTGGATGTCAAATATTTTTATGAACATTATCCATGGAATTTTGGTTTAATCCATGACAAAAGAAAATCACTTGACTGTATGTAAGTAATCTAACTTAATCTGACTCTTCTTAGTAATTTTATCTTCCTTTATACTCATACTTTGTATAGCTATTTAAAGTGTAATTTATCTTAACGTTTAAACTATTACTATTTACTAGCTGACCGGCAAAAGTTGTTGTGCCATTTTGTTAAGGGTTGGTGGTAGAAGAAGTATGTTTTGTGCTAACAAATTTTTTTTATACCAAATTCCTACTCCGAACGCAGACAAAACCAAAAACAAAAAAATTCTAAAAATCGGTCCTTCCTTTCTTGAGTTATAAGTAGTGCAACTAACACGACTTTCTTTTATTATGTAAAGATTTATTAGTAGCCATTCCAATTAAAAAATGTTGAAATTCGGTTGCCACGCATGAACAAAATAAAAGTTTAAGGATTTTCTTGTGGGAGTCGAAGAAAAAGACTCAATACTTTTACCTGCCTAATAATATAGGCCGTATTAGATAATATTAACCATCATCAGTCTTTACTTCTCAATTTGAAGCGATTCCCAAATATTTCAAAGAAACTTGTAAGACGAACTCGGCAACGGCAACTGTGTCTTTGAAGTCGAATATTTATTGGACATCTCTCGCCCCCGCGGTGTTTTAAGCCCGCGAACAAGCAAACTTCAGCTTCTAGGATATTGTTCATCGCTATTAAGTACTAGCACTTATAGAAAAGTGTTCGTGCCAATACTGAGCTGTACGTCTTCACCTGTGTCTAGAACTTAGACTCACTTCAACAATACAAACTTGTGCGCGGGTAGATTTTTTATTTTTCTCTGATAAGTTAAAGTTGGTCACACGTATATGATAATTGTGTGTCGTATGGTGTGATGTGGTGCCGGCACAAAAATAGTAAAGCACCACTTTTTGCGGCCATCTCTTTATGGGTGGCAACTAAAGGAGCACTGCTAGTGAAGACGAGCAGCAGCGTCCTCTCTTTACCGCTGACAAAACTGGGGTGCGTCTCATATGATATACAATCATTTGATATAATCAAACTTTAATAACGATCACTTTGCATAATAATCATTTGTTTTATCAACACATGATATAATTTTGTATGACATAAAGTAATCGACTTTACATAACATACATTTTATTTAATACTATTGAGTATAACATTCATAACAAATAAAACCGTTAGAAATAAAACTCATTTTATATATCGTTCATTTGATATAAATTTATTTGTTATACGCATCATTTCGTATATCTATAATTTGAGATAAAAACGTTTTAAGTATTGATAAAAAGAAATAACCGTACTGACATATTATTTATGTCACCGTAAAATTGTAAACTTCGTCAGTTCATAATTGAACGTCGATGGATTACAATATAACCTAACCTAACCCACCGTTAGTTTATAATCACACGCGTTGTTTTGTAAACTGATAGAGCCCACAATTTTACGGTGACAAATACATTGCTATAATTAAGAAAATGGTTGAATCCCGACTCGCCGTGGTATTTCCGCCGTGGTACTTGTCTGCCCTACACTAGAGTGCAATTTAAAAGCCGGAGGCGCGGAGGGAGTGCACTTCCCGCAGCAACGGAGAAGAGCAAAACAAATGCATGCATGCGGCTTGCCTGCATGCATGCATGAATACATGATGATTGCTTGCCTGCATACATGATTGTATGCTTGTGGTAGGGGTAGGGTATGGGTAGGGTAGGGGTAGGGTAGGGATAGGGTTTTTTTTTAATTTTTGGACAATTTTTTTTGTTTTTATTTTTCTATAATGTGGCACTAAAAATACATACAACCCTAAATTTTTACCCTTTTATCACCAATCCCTATTTTTTAATAGCTATTTTAGTAATTTAATCATTTTTATTGCAAAACAACGTTTGCCGGGTCAGCTAGTGTTATATAAAAGGAGTATTATCGTAAATGACCATTATACTAGATTTTATTATTCTAAATAAAATTTATTTGCTTTTAGCATTATATTATGTGAATCTTATATTAAACGAATGTTATACTAAATGATTTTATCCCAATTGTTACTTATATGTTTTAAAATTATGTAATTTAAAATTATTTCTTTCCATAATTATATTAAAAAAGTGTTATATTAAGAAAAATTATATCATTTGATTGTATATGTTTTGAATTTTATACGATATATTGTTATACTATATATTACACATCCACAAAACTGTTATCGCCATACTACCTGTCAGGAGTATGAGTCATGGCAAAACCATTTATTTCGAGAGGTTATGTTCACTAGGCCTAGACTAATATGGGATGATGATAATGATGACGACTCTGATGGATGATACGAGTAGTTGGATTGCTAATTCCCATGAAAAGCGCAGGTTAACCACTTAACATTTTTTTCTATATTCAGTCCTTATTTGGGAACTTGTTACTTTCGTCTAGTGCCAAGTAGATACTCATTATGCAAATTTATACAAAACTTATGTGAATTCTTTGTTCCTCAGGTTGCTCAGTTAGTACTTGAAGCATTATTGTAATTTTTGTTTTTATAGTAAGTGATTTATGAAACGCTTGCGTTAAAAACGTAATTCAAGTAGGTAAAATGTATTTTTAAGTTCCTTTCCAACAATATTTCATATACGTATGCATGTCACGGTAACATTTAAAATAATAAACCTTGCGTACTTTACTACTTTAAAAAACTTATGTTTATTAAAACACGTATTTTCGCAATAAGCAATGATTATAATTGCAGTAAAATACCACAAATATAGTAAACGAAGTTTAAAGCCGACTATTGCTGCATCACGGAACATTTACGGAAAACACCAAAATTGCAACTTAAATATAACTTCATATCAGACGTTATCTAGGATATTACGCTCCGAATTCGTACACTTTTGAAACCGCATAATATTTTAATGAGCAATATTACAGCGAAGTTGGCGCGTATTTGCGATGCTCAAGAGCGGAGACCAAACAAATTGTAGTGCGAAACCCCGCGGCTAAACCTCTGCAAATCGTCAATAAACAGACTGTGTCATTTTATTAAAAACGTCACTGCATGATTCTTTATTATCACTATATTGGTATTTTATAGGCCACGGATGGACAAAAGACGCCCTTAGGTTGATTTCATCTAATGACTTGTACAAACAAGAAATTGTTGCCTAATAGGCTTAAAAAGCGTCGTGATGAACCTAAAACCAATTAATAATTCCTATTACCTACTTTATTTGAAGGAACAATTTATTATACCGAAACTGTTACATGTAACTGGAGTTCCTCTTATTTCCCTTTATTCTTGCGTTGCTACTACCCGTATATTTTAGGCAATCCCCACTTAATTCTAGTGCCCGCTATAAACCAAAAGGTTTAATGAATAAATAAAAGATAGATCCATTAACTACCTACTCTGAGGAAGACCGTAACCCGTTTGTGATAAAGACCAGGCCTTAAAATTAGGTTTTTGGACTTCAATACAAATGTTTTTCGTATAGTTTGCAGATGTTGTTTTAGAGTACGGATCTTCAATATCAACATGGAACAATCAAACACATTTGTTTAAATTGTATGTATATAGAAATGATTTAGCATAAAAGCAGGCTTACACATTTTACAATACCAAATAAATTTTACAATACAATACTATAATATTTATTTTTATAAGTGTGTTCTCAAAACTACTAGATGTGTACAAAATTTAAGATAAAATAGTTTAGGTCATATTAAATGACATTAAATGGTTTTTATCCCCGAAATCATCCTTTCAGTGTTGAAAAGAGGGCAGAAGTTTCAATCAATTACCTCATAATCGATTAGTAAGTATACCTAAATATGGAGTTTAAGATCCGGGAAGACACGTTTATAGGTGTTTTTGTCCATGTAATCATACCTTAAACGCGTTAAAGGAGGGGTTAAAATATGTATGAAGAATCAATATTTTCCAAATTTGGTTTATAGAATAATAGAAAGTGACTAAATAACGCGCGCCCAGCATGCGAGGAGATACGGTTCGAGTCCCGCCTGAGAAATAGTTTTTCAAGTTTAAATACTGATAAATTAAAGTATATTTATAAGATAAATTGCAATTACATTGCTTAAATATCTTAAAGTATGACTAAATGAAGTTAGGTCCCAGGTGCTTCTACATTTCTATATGATATTTACTTATAACCTAAACAGAAGACCGCTTTGTATTCGGATAGATTGTTAGTCTGCCTTTATGTTAAAGTTAACGTAGTTACGTTCGAACCCGCAATCCGACCGACCGCCATTATCACTACGTTATTGTTAACGATGTTTTTCAGTTTGTTTCTCAATGCAGTCTTCATATTGTTTTTTTATTGCTTTTAGTGGCTTTTTTACCATGTAGGTATTTGGTAATAGTAATAACCAAATACCTACATGGTACCTAACAACGAGCGTATTTATGACTCCCGACCCAAAAAGCAGGGTGTTTTAAGTTTGACCGCTTTGTGTGTCTGGTCTGTCAGTGGCACCTCATTTCCTAATCGAGTGAACCGTTCTTAGACATGTTTCAACACGATGAGCTGATGCTACAACAAGGATAATATCCGGCATATCCTTAAAAAGTTTGAAGAAAATATGTTTGATCAAATTTTAAACTGCGTTTTTCTTGTTAATTAAAATGGTTTCAAGTAAAATAATGCATGGCGGCGCGCGCGGCGTTTACTTTACTTTTATGCCCCAAGCAAACGCATAGGTACCATGCGAAGAATGGGCTAACTCTTTTATAAGGCAATATTTTGTCTCGGCGAAAAATTGCAGACATAGTGCAATAATTAAATTCACATTGACACAGTTTTATGATTTCTGAAGGAGGGTATTTAAATTTGGTAAGATTCCAAGCGGCTGCTTCCCTGGCAGCATCCGTAGACTAGATTTATGAGTGCCCGCTCCGAGAGCTAAATGCCTAGGAAATAAAGCGGAGCTCACTGTCATCTGCAAATGCCCTGATCGATTATTTAATGCTCTAGTTTCTGGAATGTCCTAATCTACAGTGATTTTCGTTCTCATGGGACTTGTTTACATCTGGAATTTCCTATTACATAGAGAAACATGACTATTATTGTAATCACAGGCGTGATTTCAATATTAGACTCATTAAACAGATACTGAATAAAACAACACACTCTATGTCTAATAGGTGACAGTCAATTTTTAATTCATAGTTATTTAACCAATCAATCCAAAGTGATTAGTCACAACTAGCCAACTGATATGATTGCGGTATATATTTTTGATATAGTGGGGCCAGGCACTCGATTCTAGTGAGTAAAGCGGGTAAAACCAACTTAACTGCTATGAAGTCAATTACAATTAATCGGTATTACCGATGCAGCCTTTGTAAATTAGCGTACTACAATGATTTATGCTGCCATTCCGGGGAAAGCGAGGAATTACTGACGAAACATGGCGGGATCCGTAGACGGCGAGTATTCATCTCTATCAATCAGGCCGCAAACAACGCGACGATGAGACAGCTCCTTATCGCAAACGAGTTACGGTCGTCTTGAATAATAAACATATTATTTGGTATAGTCATTAACGTTCCACACGAAGAAGTTATTAAGTTCCACGTAAGCAGTCAAAATTGTCATGAAATGTTATTTTCAGGTTATTATAAAAGCTATTACGGGGTTTAGAAAATTTAACTTTTTTTTACGAGTCTCTGTTTTCATTTCAGTTCTTCCGTGATCATGGTGCTTGCAACGGTGACATAAAAAACAAGGTGCATAATCTAAGTCGTTATATGATGACATGATAATGTAATAACCATCAGAAATAACCATCAAAAAGTGGTTCACATCAAAAGCATTGGATTTGATTAAGACTAATACAGATTCAAAGTATAAATTAAGTAGAATAACATTTCGTTATTATAAGTAAAAACTAGAAGTCCATATAACACAGAAGAGCACATTTAAATGTGCTGTTCTGTATTCCATTACATCCAAGCATTTTGCAATTGTTGCAAATAAAATTAAAATGGATAAGAAAACTAAAACAAAGATGTGAAAAAACAGTAAGTTTTAAGTAACAATTAAGTAATCATAAAATATTTAAAAAATACTACAGTTAATTTGACTCTTTTGAGTGCTACTGAAACTTTTTAATAAAACACCCATTCGGTAGAACGCCCCCAATAATCGCCAAAAAATTCAGACGAATACGGAATAAACTCGTTTATATTTCGTTAGTGCAAGCCATTAAGCACAATTTTTTACATTTTGTAAGGCGGTTTCGTGTAATTGGCAGAACATTCATTCATTTTTATGCCTAATTACTTCAAACTTTTTTTTTTAATGACTTCTATAAAATACATTGAAGTGACCGTGAAATTCAAATATCTAAACTGATGGGCCAAAACCAATTTCGTGCCGGATTAGCCTTTGAGCAAATTAAGCAAATGCTTAGGACATCACTTGAGGATCATTCACCAAAAACAATAAAACAATTAAATAAATAATAAAAACTCACGTACAACGGAGTAATAATTTTTTCGAAATTTAAATCAGTAGCTTTTACTTTATCATTTTCTTTACAGACAAATATGCTAAAATTATTTTAAAAAAAAACGAGCACCAAAAATGTCTGTTTAATTCAGTAGTTAGTCACATTTCAATTACTAGAGGTTTGTATTATATATATCTAAGGAGTCAACAGACATCACTTGATTACCTATTTTTTAATTTTTTTATATTTATTTATTTATGTCACAATAAAATGTCTTACAATAAATATTATTCGCGATGATCCTACTGTAAGCTAGGCCCGTCCCGTAGGAATCATCTTTCAACAAAATACATAAACTTATAAAAATAATGTACGAGTAGTACCTTGATAAGGTTTAACAACAAAAGTAAAAAATAAAAATAAATGGATTGAAAACTTTGTATAAAACCAGTTAGACACTGCCTGAAATAGACGGCAATCGATTGACGTAGACATTAAATAAGTAACATACTGTTTATTTAAAGCTTACCAAAAGTTTTAAAGCCATTTTCTATTTCCAATCACATCCTGTTTTAGTTAGCTCAAGTGATCTGTTTTAAAAGCTGTTTAACTTTAAATTCCCGTCACATAAATTGGGCCGTGCTATTAAGCGAAGCGCCGGAAAAGGTATTAGATTTATCTACTCGAGATGTTTACAGCTATATGCTCGGACAAGTGGCCATTTATAACCTTTAACATTCACAGACTATAGTTGTGAAAATGCGAAGAGGCCTAACTATAAACATAAAACAATAGCAAAACAATGTTTTATTTTTATATTGAGTTTTATTGTACTTTGGCTTAGTGGGCTTTCAGTAATACCGGTTATATCAGTATGCATCCATCAGCAGAGATTAACTTCAGCTATAAATCAGATTATTAAAAGGTTTTAATTATACATTCAGTGTTTATACATCAAACATTTTTGAATAGACGGCTAATTGTGATACCAATCGCCTGCTGGAAATAATAATAATTGGTCAGCAACAAGTCGATTCCTATTTCTAACATTTTTAAAAATTAACTGTCGTTGTTCTTTTTTTTTACAACAATGGAAGTATCGCGTGAAGCTGCAATATGGAGATCGTGAGTGGTAAATGAAAAGATATTTTAACTCGATGATGCGTCTGTGATTGCGTATGTCAATTACTTTGGCGGACTCAAAACAACAGACGAAGCCGTAATAATACCAGCATGGCTTTTACTAAAAAGTGACACGTAGTGTCGCCCTAAAATAAGATAGAACCCTCTCCACTTGGACATATTACGATGTCCAACCCGCCTGCCTAACGTGCCGATTATTATAAATAACTCCTCCTAACCTCCTTTCCAGCAGTGGACTAATAGCTTTGATTTTCGAGCTTTCGCTTGGGCTTGGACAGTAAAATCGCAGAGCATCGCAAAATCGCAAACGTTAATTAAAAAACCAGCAGCTTTAATTACACAAAGTGATATATAGCACTCGAAATTCACGCTGCAACTCAGTGAAGAGCTACTTATTTACTGAAAAAAAAAGGCTGTAAAGTTTTGCAGTACGTACAGTAATATAAAAATTTTCACACAGAGTTACGTTTAATCAATTTGATGTGGTTTCCTTGGGTTATCTAATAACAACAATTCTGTGTAAGTACTAAGTGGTGGTTTCTCCGGAGTGACTGTTTGAAGTTGGTCGGTTTGTTTGTAAAGAAAATTGTGTTATCAATTAATCAATTCATATTTACAAGGTATATTCCCTGTATAATTATATTAATTGATTCTCCAAAATCAAATTTTTATTATATCGTAACCGATCCGAGGATCTAATTACCTGATACAATGTGGTATGTTTAACTCAGGATAAAACCACAACGATGTTTATCTTCTTAACGAGAGGTCGAATGGAAAGGTTCAGGTAGTACGTTCCTCACATAGCTATTGTTTAAATTAAACTCGCCAACATTCAACATTAAAATGTTTCTGTACTGGGGTAGTTTCATATACCGCAAAAAAATCTGTTTTTATTTTACTGCCTTAATTTACACATAGATTAAGTACTATTTGTTTTTAATCTTTTGCGAACAAAATATTTGAATATTCGGTTTCCTCGTTTAAAAAACATTGTTCGTAATGTTAATATTTGTATGAAAAATTGGCATGACATTCATGCACAATGACAATTTATAATTTTTAACACTTGTTTATTCCGTCGTCTGATGCAAACAAAAGACATACAATTTTATCTTATGCAGTGGCTTGTTTCTAGAGGTCTAAATTTTTATTTCTTTAATATACATAATAATATTAGTTAGAAATAATTACAGGATATAGACGCTCTTATACTTATGTGTTTTTACACTGGCACTGAATACATTGCATCAAATACTCTTGCATGTAAACTATTCTACTAAAAATGGCGTAAAGGATTGTTAATGACTTTTTTACGTAAAACTCATAATATGTTAAAGTTTGTTATAGGTATTTTTTGAACCCACGTAAATATTTTTATGTGTATTGATTATACTCGTAATAACAATCTTATTTAAAACAAGGTTTTGACTGAATAGGTACTTGTGAAAGTAAATTTATTAAATTAAGTCTATGTTTTGAATTAGACTCCTAGCAACGGGAGTAGTACTGGTAGGAAAACTGAGTTCAAATCCAAGCGATGGTTTTTCTCAAAAATGAGAACTGAAGTGATGCAAAATTGTTTACTATTTGGGGAACACATAATTGTAGTCAGATTGTGCCGCCGTCAATGTCCTAACATTGTTTGTGTTTGTAGGTTGTAGGTACAAGCCGACCATGGACTTCCTGAGTGGACTGTATGCGGACGAAAACACTTGTTGATTTCTTCAGAGTTTATTTTCTTTTTCTTGATGGTGACCGTGAGAGCAGGGACAATTTTCGCCTGATCACGTCCTATTCTTATTTACATTTCTTAAATTAGCCTAGTGACTATACAAAATTCGTGATTTTCCTTAGATAGACAAAGATAGAACACACATAGTCTCTTTTACTCTTTGGACACTTTCTCGATCCACCCACATAATAACTTCGGAGAAAAGAGAGGTCCGATATGTGTATTGCTATCTCTGTCTTACATATTCTAAACCTACCTACAGGCTTCTTAACATTTTTTCCACTTACAATCCTACCTACATGGGTTTTTTCTACCGACCTTCAGAATCTGTTAGGGGGACAGGGACAGCCTATAGGATACCTCCGCCGCGCGTGAGCGGGACGGCCTACAGTTATTTTCCTTCACCCCAGTACCTTTAAACAACCATACCAGATCCTACCTAATACTTTAGATATTGTAAGTGGAAATAAGAAACCGGTTTGCTATTTTATTGAAATAAAACAAGCCCTGCGCTAATACATTTCCTTATAAACTAAGGCCCTAACAGAAATTACGTTTATTGTGATAAAATATAAAATCTTTACATACATACATATTCAAAGCTAAAATAATACAGTAATAAGGTTAATTACATAAACTAAATATTAAATTAAACGAGATTGACGTGTGTCCGTAACAGTCTCCCCCCGGTGCAGCGCTGCGCAGTGCGGAACCTCTTCATTCTTCTACCGGCAGGACAGCCAATCTCGACGTCGGTCGACGAAACACGCCACCCTTGGTCCTTACTTCAACATTTCTTACTCCTCCGTCTGGTCCGGGATGAACACGTGTGACGACCCCTCGGGGCCACACGTTGCGTGGAAGCGTGTGGTCCACCACGATGACTAGATCGCCTGGTTTGATAGCGACCTCGTTGACGTCACGAGCCCCTCTTCTTGGTATGAGCTCGGGTAGGTACTCCTTCAGCCATCTGCGCCAGTACTCGTCGGCTAGACCTTGCGCGGCCCGCCATGTCTTCCTCGACGATTGCTCACACGGCCCGGTGATGGGTAAGCCGTGCGAACCACCCAGCAGGAAGTGATTAGGGGTTAGCGCCTCGGGATCGTTAGCGCTAACCGGTACATGTGTGAGTGGTCGAGCGTTCATGGTGTGCTCGACTTCCATCAACAGCGTCAGTAGAACTTCTTCTTTCGGCGCCTTCTCGTTAAGCGTGACACGTAGAGCGTTCTTGACAGAGCGTATCATCCGCTCCCACGCCCCGCCCTGATGTGGTGCTCCCGGTGATATGTAGCGCCAGTCTATGCGCTGGGTGAGCGCGAAGTCGCGCAGAGCCGGTTCCCACTCCGCCATTGCCATACGTAGCTCGCTGTCTGCGCCCCTGAAGTTCGTCGCGTTGTCTGAGTACATAACTTGTGGCCACCCTCGCCGTGCTCCCATGCGCCGTAGAGCCATTATAGCCGAGTCGGTGGACAGGCTAGCTACTAATTCTATGTGCACGGCCCTTGTGGTGAGGCAAGTGAAGAGCGCTCCCCACCTCTTTTCATGTCGGCGGCCTATAGTCACTGTCATTGGCCCGAAAAAGTCTAGGCCACAGTTTGAAAATGGTCTAGTGAAAGCTTCTAGTCGAGCTCGTGGTAGATCTCCGAAGACTGGTCTCCTTGGCTTCGTCTTCCTCATGCGACAGAAAGCGCACTTGTAGGCTACAGCGCGTACAGTCGGTCGTAGTCGTAGTATCCAATATCTTTGTCGTAGGTCGTTGACGACGCGTTCGTTGTGCGAGTGGTGGGCGCGACGGTGTTCCCTATTGCACAACAACCGCGCATACGGGTGGCTGCCGTCCAATATTACGGGCGTAGTATCGGGGGCAGACACACCCGCTGCCCTCGTACGTCCTCTAGCCCGCAACACACCATCCCCGTCGATGAATGGATCTAACATCTTAATACGACTGCTCGCCTTTATGTTGTAGCCTTTTCTTAGGCGTTTTAAATCTTCGCGGAATGAATCTTCCTGTGCTTGTTTCACTAGCCACGTCTCTGCCTTTTCTATATGTCGTATAGTCAATTCTCTAGTACGTTTACGACATTTCTCTATGAAAAGTAATACATATGCCATTGCTCTCACTAGACGTTCATAATTCGAGAAACGTCTCGCATCTGGCACGCTCCATAAGTCATTTGTAGTTACGTTACATATGACTTCGTTGTTTTCTTCATTATCGCCGTCTGCTGTCACATTCGGTGATGGCCATAGCTCTTCGTTTGAGTATAGAAACGACGGTCCGGTGAACCATCGGTCTTCTCGAGACTTTATATCGTAGTCGATTCTCGTTGCGTCGTCGGCTACATTTTCTTGCGTCGGCACCCATCTCCATTGGCTAGGATCGGTCAACTCCGTAATTTCACTCAGTCGGTGCGATACGTACGGGGTGTAACGCACTCTCTCGTTCTCTATCCAATGTAGAACCGTTCTAGAGTCCGTCCAGTATGTAACTCTATCGGGTTGCCATCTGTGCTCTCTCGTTATAATTGACGCAAGTCGTGCGCCGATCAGACACGCCTGTAGTTCCAGCCGTGGTATCGTCTGAGCCTTTATCGGCGCTACCTTCGCTTTAGCGGCGGCTAACATCACTCGTTTCGACCCATCTTCGTATTCCACGACCCAGTATGCGGCCGTAGCGTAAGCAGACTCGCTGGCGTCGCAGAATACGTGCAGCTGCTTTCTAGTCACTCCCCCCGTCTGAGAGTATAGACGGGGTAGACGCAAACTGCTTAGAGCGTCCACACCACTCAACCATATCTGGAATTCATTGGCTATTTCCTCGGGTAGCGCTTCGTCCCAGCTTGTGTCTAGGCGCCACACCTTCTGTATTAGTATCTTCGCTCGGATGGTGTAATAACTCAGTAGTCCAAGTGGATCGAATATTGACATGACTGCGCTCAGTGCTTCTCGCTTCGTAGGCGTTCGTTTCAATGTCTTCACTTCTTGCGGCACTTTGACTAGCACCGTGTTAAAACTTAGTTCGTCGTTGTTAGCGTCCCACATAAGTCCCAGCGTTCGTCCATATTGAGTCATAGCGGCACCGAGCTGTTTCGGTGTCGTGGCACGGCTATCAATTGGCAGCTCACGCAACACGTCCGGCCCGTTTGTATTAAAGGCTGTAAGCGTGAATCCCGCCTGCGCGTGTACATGACGAACTTCTTCGATGACGTCACTTGCTTCTTGTTGTGTATCGAAACAGTCGACCCAGTCGTCCATGTAATGGTTCTTCGTTATCGCTTCGTGTGCTCTTGGGTACGTACTGGCGTGTTTCTGAGCGTTGTAATCACGTACGCTATGTGCTAAAAACGGTGAACTCTTCGCTCCGAAGATCATTGAAGTCATTTTATAACGCTTTGGTGGTGACGTTCTGTCGTCGCCTCTCCATAAAAACATTTGCGCCGGCTGATCTCTTTCTAAGATTTTTATCTGTAGAAACATCTCACTGATATCCGCGGTCACTGCTATGGCTCTTTCTCGGAATCTAAAAAGCATTCCCGCCAAATCTCTCAGTAAATCGGGACCTTCTAGTAGTGCGTCGTTCAGGCACACTCCATTGCTTCTAGCGGCAGCGTCGAACACTAATCTCAGTTTACCGGGTTTGTTCACATTGGTTACTGCGAAGTGTGGTAGATACCAAAGCCGTGGGCTACCTATCTCGTTGTCTTGGCTCTCTTTGGCGTAACCTTTTTCAAACATATTATTCATCTGTTTCGTGTATGCTTCTTTGAACTCTTTCGATTTGTCCATCTTTTTCTCGATTGCCATGAGTCTGCGCCGTGCTAGATCGTAGCTCGGTGGCATAACATTCACATTTTCCTTCCATGGTAATCCGACTTCATACTGTCGTTTGACATATCTTACTGAAGTTTCAAAGGCTTCTTTGGCACGAATCTCATCTGGATTTTCACGTTCTTTCTTTAAGATACCCAATGAATCTATTTCAAAGTGTTCTTTCACCATATTGTGTAACTCGTCATCCATGGCACGCGTCGTGCACTGAGTTAAACTTTGCTTGCTGTTGACATATAGCACAGTATTTTTCTCCTTTATCACATGAGACGGCGCTATTCCATGAATCACCCACCCCAGAGTGGTAAGTGATGCTACTGGTTCATGACGTTTGCCTATTAGCAGCCTTCTGCTGACTATCAGGTGCCAATTATCCGCGCCGATCAGGATACGCGGCTTGGCGCTTACATAACATACGTCTTCATTGTTTAGTACACGCATGTGTTTATATCTCAAACAACTTTCATTTATCGTTTGTCTATGAAGTTGAAGATTCTCCATTGTTCTCGCTCTCACCGCGTGCTTCTTATTGCCTTTAGCGATGATTTGAATCTCCACTTCCGTACTTTTATGTGGCACGCTCTGTGCATTCACACTGCAAATGTGTAAGTCTCGAACTGGCCCTTCTGCGCCGACGTAATCTGCTAACTCTTTATCGATCAGTGTAATTGTTGACCCCTCGTCAAGTAAAGCGTACGTACGTACTCTACCCATAGGTCCTTCTACAGTGATCGGACATACTTTTAACAATACCTTGGACGCGTCTATCGAATGATTGACAGATGCGACCACCTCTTGGTTTTGTTCTGGACTCTTGCTGTCCCTTTCTAATGTATGTTGTGGACTCTTGCTGTCCCTCTCTGACATATGTAGCATTCTGTGATGACGTCGACCACAACCATTCTCATTACATACTTGCGCTTTGCATTTGAGACGCCGATGTCTATCTGATAAACATAGAAAACATAATCTTTCTTCCTTTAACCAGTTCCATCTTTGGTTAACTGTCATAGCTATAAACTTTTTACACAGTGACATCTCATGGTCTCCACCGCAACACAAACAGGGTTTCTTTTGTGCCGTCCTCCTTTCTTCGGCTGTGACGTACACTCCCGTATTTTTCTTTCTTATGTTTGTGTTCGGTTTGACTGACACGACTTCTCTTTTTGTAGCGGAATAATTCGACTGCGGCGTATATGCGTAGCGTAGCGCTTTGTTAGCCTCTTCCATTAGGAAATGTGACAAAGTGATTATCTCTGGCTCCGAATAGCTTGAGTATTGTACTGCATAGTCGCACCATCGAGATTTCAAATGCGGGCTAAGTTTATCAATTATCTCCCGTGTTAGCATTGGATTTCTCAGGTATCCTCTGTTGTCTATGGAGTCCAGCGTGCAAACAATATTCTGTACTTTGATTGCAAATGTATTCAAGTCACTGGCAGTCGGTCCTAGGCGCGGCAGACTCTTCAATTCATTTAGCGTTCGATCAATTATTATCTCCGGCCTTCCGTAGCACTGTTCTAGAGTTTTCATAATTATGTCCGGATCGGATGCGTATGATAATAAAGCCGCTACTGCTTCTTTGGCTTCTCCTCTTAGACAGCTTCTTAATCTAGCCAGGTTCTCAGCTTTAGTGTATGCGCCTGTCATGGTTGATTCTTGCATTGCTGCCTTAAAAGAAAGCCAGTCTGTCGGTGCCCCGCTAAATATCGGCAATTCTATTGCTTGTCGTGGTGTCGGTCGTCTTGACATGATTTTCTCTAATGTCGCTGCGAGTACCTCCGCCCCGTCCATCTTCATTCGAGGCTCTTCCTCCTTTTTATTCTCTTCCGGAGGTTGTGATGGATTCAAATGACGGTTTCTAACCATCTCTGTCATTTGAACATCTTTCTGTCTTTGTCGCTCTTGAGTAAGAATGTCGCAAGGCTCCTCTGTGGTGGGTAGCTGCGTTTCTTCGCGACGCCGGGACTGCGACTTGTCCAGCCAGTCGTCCACTCTGGCTTGACTGTCACCGGCGGGTATGCTCTCACGGTCATCGTCGTCGGTTTCCATAATTGTAGCTATTTCATATTCTAATCGTTTTTGAATTAAGCTTTTCTCAAGTGCGGCGAGCTTCTCTGCGGCCAATAACTCCGCTTGTCTAATTCGTGCGGCAACGCTTGACCCCCTCGATGACGGTGCCTTTGTCCGTGGCACGTCTGTGTCGGCGTTGGCATCTTGACGCTTTGCTATCGGTGCTGGGTCCGTCTCCATAATATATCCGCCTTCTGCGGGTACTTGACTCTTTGATGTTTGCACCGATGGCGATGCAGGTGGCTCTTCAAAATCACATCGTCTTGAGTTTTCCATTGCTTGACTCCCGGCGGCCTCAGCTTGTCTTCGCGTTGTTGGCATCTTCTTACTTGCAGCCCCTACTCCTAACAATCCCGGACAGGTACGCTACCGTGGGGAGCCTGTCTGGGGATGGATGGTCGTGCAGGAGTGGAAAGGGAGGAACCACCCAGCAGAGAATGTACGCAGCCGTAGGGTGCTCTGTCCTGGCTGGAATCACCAGAACCCTCAGCAGTGCCTACAGTCCGGCCCCTACGCTTGCGCACACCGTACTGGCGTGGTCGGACTAGTTCGTAATCGTTTGCACGATATACGGCAGCTCGTCCGTTGACTGCACCGCCTGGGAACGGCGTTAACTCAGAACAAACACCGTTTGACACCGTTAGGTGGTGAATGCCCGAGCCGCGGTACACCCGCGTCTGGTTACACTTTCTTCTCTTCGTTACACGATGAACGGTTACGACGATGTTGCTTCACTGTTGCACTGATCTTCAGACTGATCTTGATATCTTGCTGGCTTCACTTATCCGGATCGCATGGACCAGACCTTGTAGGTTGTAGGTACAAGCCGACCATGGACTTCCTGAGTGGACTGTATGCGGACGAAAACACTTGTTGATTTCTTCAGAGTTTATTTTCTTTTTCTTGATGGTGACCGTGAGAGCAGGGACAATTTTCGCCTGATCACGTCCTATTCTTATTTACATTTCTTAAATTAGCCTAGTGACTATACAAAATTCGTGATTTTCCTTAGATAGACAAAGATAGAACACACATAGTCTCTTTTACTCTTTGGACACTTTCTCGATCCACCCACATAATAACTTCGGAGAAAAGAGAGGTCCGATATGTGTATTGCTATCTCTGTCTTACATATTCTAAACCTACCTACAGGCTTCTTAACATTTTTTCCACTTACAATCCTACCTACATGGGTTTTTTCTACCGACCTTCAGAATCTGTTAGGGGGACAGGGACAGCCTATAGGATACCTCCGCCGCGCGTGAGCGGGACGGCCTACAGTTATTTTCCTTCACCCCAGTACCTTTAAACAACCATACCAGATCCTACCTAATACTTTAGATATTGTAAGTGGAAATAAGAAACCGGTTTGCTATTTTATTGAAATAAAACAAGCCCTGCGCTAATACATTTCCTTATAAACTAAGGCCCTAACAGAAATTACGTTTATTGTGATAAAATATAAAATCTTTACATACATACATATTCAAAGCTAAAATAATACAGTAATAAGGTTAATTACATAAACTAAATATTAAATTAAACGAGATTGACGTGTGTCCGTAACAGTGTTCAACGATATTTTGTATTATTTCGACGGCAAGAAAAATCTATAAATCTATATCTATAGCAAATTCGTTCTTTTTAGTGTTACAGCTGTGAATGTTGCTGTTGCTGATGAGGCGGTGTATTTGTACCTATTTGACCTGATAAGGATAGTAACGCTTGGACATAATTAGTCTTTCAAAATGAAATGCTTTTTATTTTTCCGTACATTTCCCAACCGAACTGATCCTCGTGACTTTATCGAAGTTGGACATATTAAGCCTCGACCTAGATTTACCAAGTTCTGTTGTCCACAGCATAAATATCGGTGACATGTAAATCAAATAGTTGAATTTATTTTGTCATTACGTTATACGTACGTATTTTAGATTAGAATGCTGTAAGCAATTTCCAAGCTGTCACCAACAATAGCAAAGCTAGCGTGCGTGATCCCTTGTTTCTCGCTTAGAACTAAAGCCGATCCGAGTTTCATGAGACAACTACGACGCTTTGCAGTTAAAATGTTACTAAATTACACGGGAATTAAGTAGAACAAAAAGCGAATGAGACCATCTGAAAACTGAAATTAAATGTTTTTTTCTTTTGTATAAGTTTACGTTGGAATGTAATTACCCGCTATAATGTAACATTATAATGTAATACTAAACTCCACCTTTTTTATTCCTTTACTAGCTGACGGGTTGCGAATTTCGTATCGCTTCAGATTAATATAATTTGACGTACTAACTGTCATTGTCATCAAATTATGCGTAGAGTTGGGAAAAGTTATGATGACATACCTACATAATCTAATTTTTTTGTTTTACGTCTATGGCTCAAAATCACCATGGTGCAGAATTCGCTTTGCCAGCAAATTATGTCTTAAATGTTAAGTTTATCAAAAAAATAAAATTACTAAAATACTAAAACTAACATGTTTGGAGTATTTAAAATATGTCAATATACATACATAGAAATTCAACTCGGGAAAGCGTCTTAATGTACGTACGATCTTCAACAAAAGGTTCAAAAAATTTATGAAAAATTTGAGCTATTTAACACCTGTCATTACTTGAAATATCGTAATTCTTATGCAAAATACAGCTTTTAAAAAGTATACTTATAGTTTAAGTATAAAAGTAACATATTATTTTTTAATTATAAAATGCAAAAATAGTTTGTCCGATAGCGTACAAGTCATTTCAGTAAACGCATCTATAATCGCACAAAATTAATTTTAAGTAAACGCAGCCATAGGGTGTCAAACGTCTGTATCCTCTATCGTACAATAAAAAAACAATAACAAAACCGGCAGTCAGTGCATTTCCCGTCAAATAAATTAAAAATAAGTGGTAAGTACATTAATAGATAGTCAATTTGGGAACGTGTTTATTACTTTTAATTATTGATGAAAGTGGTTTTACGACACAAAATAACAGAGTAACCTTAAATATTTTACTATTGACAAACTCGGACCTCACTTAAGACAGCCGCCGAATAACAAAAGCGCGCGTTTATTTAAAATCGTCATTCCGTGAATGGTCATTTCGGAAACGTTCCCGGACATGATGGCACGTTCCCGAAATGATAGTTGCGTTCTCGGAATGAAAATTTGATGATTACAAAGGTGATGAAGTTAAATTTTTTCAATAATTTATTTTACTATATCGTCGTTTTTTATTAACAGCATTATGAAGACTCATAAAAAAATAGAAAAAGACTCATAAAAAGCTGAAAAATGATAGCGCAGCTTATCTGCGTCAAAGAAAAAAGCCAAATGCTAGAAAAATAAAGTTTTTAGATAAGATGACTGAAGAACAGAGAGAAATAAAAAGAGCGAAGGACAGGGAATATTATAAAAAAAAGGCAGAAAAGAAAAAGAGAAGAGAATTGAAGAGAGTTGTTGATATTACCGAATGAGAGAAGCGAAAGCGAAAATGTTTGCAAAATGCATCAAAAAAATACAGGGAAAAGAAAAAAGGTTTAGCAAATATAATAATTAATACGCCGTCACAACCAGATGACGACTTAGTCGCAGTACCTCCCGAGAGAAGACAAGTAGGTAAAAAAACCGTGCGAAAAGATACGGCGAAAGCATACAGAAAAATTAAAAAGCAGGATGAAACTTTACTTCGAATGAAGCGAAAAATTTTATCTTTAAAGAAAAACTACAAATAACGTTTTATACAATAATATCTATACAAACATCTTTACAGAGAGCGAAAACTATCGATGCTGTCTAGTCTTTGTAACGTAAGTTCAGTTGATGTTATTACTCCTGAAATTTAATCTCCAGTTGACGAAGAGCCCATGATCACAGATTTGCAATTTAGAAATAGAGTAAGCATTTACAAATCTATATACAGCTCATCTTCCTCAGATAATGAAGATTTAATGACAATACCTCTTCATCAGCACATTAAAGAAAAACAGATTGATGTTGAAGCCAGTACATCTTATGACAAAGAAAATGTACATCCAAATCTCGTATCCCCTGGGACATTCTTGCTTGTAAAAGTTCTTACTGAAAAGCCAAATATTATTTGCTTTAGATATGTTGCTACCTGCAAGACATGTGTCGATGGCGATGATGGGTAATCTAAGTAACCTTTTTGAAATCTATGCGTAACAATATCAGGAAATTCAAACTGGAAACAAAGGATGTGTCATATAATAACTTTGAGCAAATAATAAGTATTATTCCAAGACCGTTACTGAAAAGAGTACAAAATAGAGAATATTATTATTTTGATAATTTATTGATGTTTTAGAAAAATAATAAGTTTCGTTGTGTTTTTAAATATTTTTTTACTTAACTTGTCTTTTGTTACAGAATTTAATGGTGATTTTCTAACGTTCCTTATATTTTTTCCATTATTTGTAGAAGTTTAGTGAAGCAGATTGTGATTTTGGATCAAAGGACTTAAAGATTTGAGAGTAGAAGTTTAAGATTAAAACTATAAGAAGATTAAATATATAACTATGATTATAGAAATTCTACTAGACTGATTATAACACACCAAAAGACTTACTTAATTATAAGAATGTATTAATAGTAGGAGTGATTTTTCTTATGTGCAAACAAATAAATAACTTTCTTATTTAAACCGTGGTCTTTAGTTCAAACATTTAATTTTCCTTATTTTAAGTACCTTTTATTATCAATATTGTCATTCCGCAAACATTTTCGTAATTCCGGGAACGATTGATCATTTTCACATCTCAAAATTATAATAAAATACGTATAATTTGAGCTATATTTTAGAAAAAAAAAATTACATTCATAAACTTTCATTATGTGTATTTAATCTAAATTGCACTGTAAAAGTTTTGTAAATTATGAAATTTCTTGAATTTTATGCTCGGTAATAGCAATTCGTTAAATTTTTTAACATATTTTGCTAGTAGAATATTTTATATCGTTCGTTTTCATTATTGATTATATAATATAGATACCTACATATTATTATGTATACCTATGCTATTGGACGCTACCACCCACCCTGCTGCCGGAGTCCAGAGCCAAACAGTTTTTCTGTGTTCCGCTGGTGTGTGGGAGAACCAGTGCCTGTGGGTAAGCTCGCTCCATCTTAGGCTTCTTCTTAACCGTATAGTTAAGTATGTTGTCAAAATAAAAAATAAAACCTCGTAAGGGTATCGCAAAAATACAAAACAAATCTCTTAAACATAAATCCTACATAAAATATAATTAAAATAAAACAATAAAAAATTATTTAAGTGAGTAATCTAAATATATAAAAATGAAAACTGATTTAATGACTGACTGACTGACTGACTGACAGACATATCAACGCACAGCCCAAACTACTGGGATTTAAAATCTGAAAATTTTCACCGTGCTTCCTTTTATAGTGTAGATGAGCACTAAGAAAGGAATTTTAGAAATTCCGCCTCTAAGGGGGTAAAAAGGGCCCCATAAGTTTGTATGAAACTCCGTCAGTTTTGAAGCTAAGTCTATGAAAATTGGTATCCAGCTACCTGATTTAAAATTAAGAATGACGTTTTTCAGGATTTTCGAAAATTTAATCTTTATGGGGATAAAAAATGGGGGCAAAGTTTGTTCGGTTCCGCGTCATATCCATACTCTTTACATATTTGTACTCTCTGAGTTTACTTAGTTTGTTATGACATTCAATGTGTCAATCAGAAAATAAATAGGTAATTTCTTACAAACAGAATGGTATTATTTTAGAATTTAATAATTGGCGGCGAAATGGATGAATTAACGGAATTAAAACGTATAGAAGTTAAATAAAGGCTGCATTACAAAATTCGGCAGCCAGATACAAAACCTACGACAAAAATCTGATTATGAATTAAAATTAGTGAGTGATCAGCTGGTGAAGTGACAAATGAACAAATTTACCAAGAATAATTTGGAAGAGATACGACTACAAATAATATTACTGATGACCCACAGTTGGAAACTGAGATTGAAGAAAAAAATAACCTTCAGGGTATTACAATACAGCGTCAACTAAAACTGCAGAGTTTGAATTCGATAGCACGAAACAGTTCCATGTATGCAGAAGGTACTGAGGAGCAAAGGTCGGTTACAAACAAATCTTAGGACATCTAAATTGAACTCAGTACCATTAGACAAAAACATCATTAAACGGTTGGATACGTACTTAAAACTGAACAGATGTGATGATATCGATACAAGGAAATACACGTCAATCATACATCTTTGAGCCCAGAATTACATCAGAAAACGTATTATATTATATTTTTGTGCTCCATGGGATCCTTGTGAGTTAGAATTTGAAGAGTTGGATAAAATTCATACATACATACATACACTCACGCCTTTTTCCCGGAGGGGTTGGCAGAGACCACATCTTTCCACTTGCTACGATCCTTACAGTCTACTTTTGCTTCATCCACATTCATTAATCTTTTCATACACGCTCGCCGGTTTAGGGTACTCTTGACCTGACCTTTCTTTAGAACTTCCCCGATTTGATCAAGATAAGTTCGTCGAGGCCTTCCCCTTCCAACATTTCCATTCATACTCGCCATATATATCTTTTTAGTCAACCTGCTTTCATTCATCCTCTCAACATGTCCAAACCATTTAAGCATTCCTTTTTCAATACTGGTCACTACATCCTCTTTTACACCACATCGATCCCTTATCACACTATTTTTAATCCTGTCACTCAGATTGACTCCAATCATACTTCTTAACGCTCTCATGTCTACTGCATTTACTCTGCTTTCATGTTTTCTCTGCCACTCCCAACTTTCACTCCCATACATCAGTGTTCGAACCAACACTCCTCCATGCACAGCCAGGCGGGCCTTTTCGGATACCTTCTGACTGCTCATAAAAGCGTGCAACGCTCCATTTACTCAGGATAAAATTCAGTTAGTAAATTATCAACAACTCAAAATTGGACAGATTACTAGAAGATTTAACAATGGTGTTTGACGGAACTCTTCTTTGAATATCAAACTTTTTTAGCTCAATTAGTGCTTCAAGAAAATGTGACACCAATTTTCATCTAGCCGCGACGTATTCCATATGCCCTGAAGGACAAAGTTGACGAAGAAATAAGGAGGCTATGTAACGAAAAGACAAAACTTGAAAATTCCTATTGGATGTCTTATCTATGTATATTGGTACATATTCAGAAAATAAATATTGGTACTTACCATAAGAATGGTATTATTTAGAACTTAATCATTTTTAGGGTTCCGTACCCAAAGGGTAAAAACGGAACCCTATTACTAAGACTTCGCTGTCTGTCCGTCTGTCCGTCTGCCTGTCACCAGGCTGTATCTCAAGAGCCGCGATAGCTAGACAGTTGAAACTTTTCACAAATTATGTATTTTTGCTACCGCAATAACAACAAATACTAAAAACAAAATAAAACAAATATTGAAGGGACAAAAAAAATCGCTTTTGTTGTATGGAAATACAACAAACGCGATTTTTTTGTCCTTTTTTGTTCAATATTAATAATGGCAACAGGTAGGCACTTGAAATATTCACAAAACACTCAGTTATATTTCTAACTTTAATAATCAATAATTAAATTAATATTTAAGGGAGGTTCCCACACAAAAAAATCCATTTTTTGCTTATTTTTGCTTGATATCAATAAATGGTAACAGGTAGGCACTACATTAATTAAATTAATGTAATTCCCTACTATTGTTTTCGTAGTCAATGGTACGGAACCCTTCGAGCGCGAGTCCAACTTGCACTTGGCCAATTTTTGTTTATACGGTAGAGACAAATGTTGGGAAATCGAAAAAAGTGTATAGAATTACACTGTTGTACCTTATGACATTATCAACTATATAGCATTACAAAAATAATTCCTAAACTGGGCATAGACCCGTATCTCAGACAGGAAAAGGTAACAGGTTTGTTGCAACAACACTAAGCAGCTGACTGGTGGATTAAATCAATATACTCGTAGACTGGTAGACCATTTGACAAGATTCCATTTAGAAGATAATTTGATAAACTTCCATTTAGTAACGATTTATTTTTTCTAGGACGCACCGCTTTTGGGGGCCTGGCAAAGTTTGTTAAGTGAAACTGCCTTTCTAACGCATCTAAATTATCTTTTTTTTTAATATCCTCCATATTTAAAAAAATACACTTTTTAAACATGAAAATAGAACGTTGAAAAAAAAATCACCTCACTTCATAATTCCGTGTTGTTTAACTTAGGAATAGCTACCACTACGCACCCACTAATGACCAAGCAGCAGTAATTAATGATGTTTTGCTGACATCATTTGAAGCTGAAGAAATAAAAAAATTTATAGACACAGTGGTCAGTACAGTCGAATCAGTTCTCTATCCTGTCAAGTTTCTGAACACTTTTTATCCTACTGATCATCCTCTACCATTCATGCCTCGAACCCACATCCCACATGAAAGTTTTGTAAAACTACGTCAGCTTTTTGGTATAAATTTTGTTATGTTGTTTATAAGGATTTTTTTATAATTAAATATTTGAGAGGGTGTAAAACGGTTGAAAATTTTGTGGTTAATTATTTGTGTTTAACATCATATTGAGGTACTTTGAAACTTCGTTTATCGATCATGAAGGGAGAATGACATAGGACTGGCTTTTTCAGAGCTCTAAACCGATGCTGGTACTACACCGGTCTTCTATCCAAACGTAGTATGCAAGCAAATTGTCTTTGTAAAATCGCCTTTTTAACGCTTATGGATCGAGAAAAATGGTAACCTACTTGGTTGGAAATTAAAAATGTGGTTTTTTACACAGGGCCACTTCTTCCAGGGCTCTACGCCAGTGTTGATCATATTCGAATAAAGCCTTGCAAGCTGCTTTGAATGGTTTGTTGTACTACAGCGTTGACAGTTTTGATAGTTTCAAATGATATTGTACTTCAAATTTCATGTAAATGCAAACAGATGTGGTGCGAGCTCGCTTGGACCACGGTTCGCTAGGAGAACTAACACCGGATCCCTAAATAGTTTAAATCGGCCCCTTTCATCCAACTATTGTATCAACGGGCCCCGGTAAGTCGGCAACGACGTATCGGCTCCCACTAAGTGCCCACCACCACCTCGCCCGAGATGGGCACCTTCGGCACCTTAGGCAAAGGAAGTGGAGGAAAAGAGTGGAGGAGAGGGGGGTAAGTCGTGACGAAAACTTTGTAACAGATCAAAACCCACGCGTGCGAAGCCGCGGGCATCAGCTAGTATCATTTATATAACATAATATAATATTTTTTATATAATAAAGGAGATGTCCCATAATAGGCCCAGACATAGTACACCATTTACAAAAATCAAGAAAAATTTACTGTTTCTGGAAAAAATACATATAAATTTATATAACGTATAATTTAGTGGTTCAAAAATAAACAAGATCGAATAATTTATCAAACTCCATAGGCATTCCAAGATGGCGTCAATCTAAAAAAACTTTAAATGTCAGTAGCTGTCAGATAACCCTTGTCACTTTGGCATAATCATTCACTTCAAGTTTTTGTTCTGCATGTCGTGTTTTAAATGTAGTTCATTATAACGACCTCATTTTCGATTTCTGGATTTGGTATTGATCGACACATTACTTTCATAATATATTTTGTTACTACAGCAAGCGATGGCACGCACTCGACTCCTAGATGCGCGATTATGAAACCAAAACTGACAGACGTCATCAAAATGTCATCTTCCACCATGATGGTTTTGTTGTTTTGTATTGCTATTTTCTTACTTAACTCTTTATTTGAACCACTTAACGAAGCCAATTTAAAAGAATTGGATAATAACAAAATCTTGTAGGTGTATTGGTCTATCTTTTGGTGGGGTTTACAGGTTCTGGGCCTGGCCTCCATACAATTTGGGACATCTCCTTTATTTGTACTAATTGCTACATCTGGTATTCTAAAAATAGTTACAAGGTATTGGCGACATAATAATAAGATACGCTTGAACGTTAACGCCTGTGCTAGTTTTTTTTAAAACTGTATGACAGTCGTTAGCACTTAGCGCCCTCCACCGGACTTGCAGGACTCAGGTAAGTTTATGACATCTTTAAATTTTTATTCTTTAGTTTTAAAAAGTAAATAAAACAATGAAATTCTTAAATCAACTATGAATGTGTGTGTGTGTTTGTGTGTGTATGTGTGTGTGAGTGTGTGTGTGTGTGTGTGTGTATGAGTGTGTGTGTGTGTGTATGAGTGTGTGTGTGCGCGCGTATGTATGTGTTTGAATATGTGCGTGCGAGCGTGCGTGCGGTGTGTTTGTAATTATGTGACTGTATGTATATTTGAGCATTTGTGTTTGTCCAATCAGAAGTTACGATTCAAATACTATTTTAATTTAATATTTTATAAGGTAGACACTTTCAACAGGTCCTCAGTTTCCACATATGACAGCCTCTGCAACCACTGGCGCAATACCAGTTTGCACTTTCCTGTGTTTGTGCTAAGAGTTCTTTGTTAATTTTATTATAGACTTTAGAACTTTTAATGTAGGATTGCCTGCCAGCTAGGGCAGTTCTGCAGGGAACATGTTCACATACCCTGTATCTTATTCGTCCGCCTACATGCTTTACACCATCCACCATCGGGAGCGAGCGATGTCTTTGAAGCGTCATTTGAAGCACTGTGCTGTCTGGTCGTAAGTACTTCGCAGTCTTTGTACAGATCAACGGTTGGATAACGGAAATGCTTTTTCGTCATCACTTTTAAGACAGCTCTCTGTGCTCGTTCCAGTTTTAAGAAATGAGTTGAACTGGCACCTCCCCGAGATGGAATGCAGTAGGTGAGGATCGACTGGACTAGAGCAAAATACACGAGCTTCAGGGTTTTCAGGTCCACAGAGTTCCTTAGTTTTCTAAAGACATAAAAGATTTTTCGAACGCGAGACACCATGTTGTCTACTTGTGGAGTCCAGGTTAAGGTACTATCAAGTTATACTCCTCGGTATTTGATGGAGTCTGTTCGTGCTATTGCCATGCATGCGCAGTAAGAATTTGCGGCATCACAGTGATGTATCTTTATATTATAGGAAGAGTCATAAATAGGCTGGCATATCTTGGAAGCAGCGAATGTCATATATTTAGATTTTTGAATATTCAAGGTAAGTAGATTTTTGCTCAGCCAAGATGAAATAGCGCGCAAAGAATCCTAGGTCCTACGTCTAGCACCGTCCCAAGTACTGTCCCGAACTAACAAAACTGTATCATCCGCGTATGTTATGATACGACAATGTCAAAAAGTCATAACTAAATATTTGCAAACCTTGTCCTATAATGATACAGAAGAACTACTTTTAGTATTTAAATAAAATAGATTTTAATATGGTTACCTTAATTAAATTAGTATTATTTAATTTAAGTTTCATTGTTAATTTAGGCAGCTAAAATAAAATTCTTAAGATCATTTTCGCCTGAATCACAGGTTCTACCTAGTTCAGGCAAAATATACTATCTGCACTGTTTAATTTTAAGTAGGCTCATTATAATGTAATTTGATATCTTTGTATTGAATAAACGATTATTATTATTATTATTATTATTATTAAAATGTGGAAGTGTTAAGCTACATATGCTATCTATATAGATGAGGAATAAGGTCGGTCCCAACACACTGCCTTGAATACTCCATAAGACAAATATTTAATTTTGTCATAGCTAGTAAATGTATTTATTTTAATACATTGCCAGCGTTCAGAGAAATAGTCTCAGAAGATGTTCAAAACTAATCCTCGGATGCCAGTGGCTTCCAGCTTTTGCACAAGAATAGGGATAGAAACAGTGCCGAAGGCTTTAGATAGATAATGAAAGGTTCCCATGACTTACGATTTGTTGGCTATATCTTTGGCTACAAAGTCTACTAAGTTTATGACAGCGTCTTCAGTGGATAATCCACTTCTGCAACCAAATTGATTATCCAATAAAAGTTTGAATTTGTTCAAATAATTAATAAATCTTTGTAAATTATAAAAAAGTCATCATTATAGCTTGCATTTTTTTTTTATAAAACCAATCTTGAAATTTGCAACTTTGGTGATTTTGAGCCCTATATTCCACTATAGAAAATCGGTCCAGTCTTTAGAGTTATTATAATAAATAAATGTTCGAACAAACTTTGTTTTATATATTTTAGTCATAATAAACAATAAAGTTACCTAGAAGCTTGATTTTTAGGTGTCAATTGTTCAGTGTTTTCATCAAAATTGTTTTGCGTACTACGTAAACTCGTTTCCAAGTAAGAAATTCTGTATAAATCCTATTCAATTTTTTCCCACGTAATCCACAATACGATATTATGATAATCTCTATTTGGCCTTTCATCGGTGACTGAAGATCGTGTGATATGTAATGTGAAATATTGCTTTGCTTATCTGAACAGAGTGGAAATTGCGCGGGCGTGCGCTGTGGGGCGGAGCGCGCTGCGAATCTTAATTTTCTAGAAATAAAATGCAAATAACCGAGCGAGTTAGCAACTGGCGCTCTGCCTGCAGCCACGCAAGGATAATTCTAAATTGAAATGTATACGAAAAGAGAATAGGTTAACGAAATTTTAGGACGTTAAACAGGTGCAACGTTATGATGTTGTAGAAACCTAGTAATAGTATTTTATTTCGAATAAGTAAATATGAACTTCATTTATTCGGTTCGATTAATATTCGTTTGAAATGGATGTGTAGGTACCTATTCACAAAAAGCTTCTAATTAACAATATCATAATATACTTTAAGTAGTACATAATATGTAGGTGCTCACCTCATTCCGCCACTAAGACTAAACTTGGGGTGAAGAACTGATCCTTTTAGAGCAAAGTAGCTTTTACCTCTCTAGGAAGGATTAGCGAAGCGTTGTTAAAAACAGATTTATAAATCTCCGTTCGCCAGCTCGTTCGAGCACCTCCGCGACTATCCCAGTTTGTTATTGCCCAAATCAATAGAACACACGTGTCGCCGAAGTTAGGACGTAAATTAGTACGCAAACGATTCGGTGGAGACAAACCAACATTGCCACTTACCTTGTTAATGCCTGGCACTTTGCGAAGAGATAATGGCTCGTTGTTTGAGTAATCACCTTTCTACTCGGTTAGTATCCGAAAATGCCACAATTCTAGTTAACACAGGTGATATAAAAACATTTTTTTTTTCAAGTATTTGTAGTTTCAATTTATTTTTTTGTAATAATATTTCATTCCTTATGTACTCTCTCTACTCTCTCTTATCGTTGACACACGAAATGGCTAGGCAGCTCAATAAACGAAAGGTTGTGGGTTCGAGAGCTTTAGGCAGAAAACATTTTCATTCAAGAAATTGTATTTTCAATAGTTAGTATATTCTCGTTCTTTTTTTCATTTTTTCAAGAGACCAATGATGTGAAATATTGAGAAAATAATTTCCGTGCTTAAAAGTTTGGTACCTATACTGAGCTAATAACTATTGGTGCTATACCTGTCAGAAACTATTTCTAAGATATTTAATTTCTTACAGTTACTATCCCCAAACTATTTGGTCTTGGAACAGCACCTGGATAAAGTTCATTACACAAGTTAGTTTCAGCTCTAAATTAGAAGTTCTGAGTCAGGTGGCAATATAATAGATTTATGTCTCTCCGATCGAATTATAGTCACGAGGTCAATACCAATCTGAAACTTGTTTTGATGACAAAATAAATTAATTAAAGATAACTACTAAAAATTTACGGTAAACTCGCATTGAAATTGGCATTCCTAAATGCAAGCAATATTGATTTTGCATTTGATCGTTAATGATGAATGTGTTTTAAAGTAACTTAATTTATTTGTACCTTATTATTAGAACAAATGAAATTTTACTAACTTAGATAACTTACTAGAACTAAACCAATATAGGTAAACAAATAGCGAGGCAAGCAATCAAACAATGCTAACGAGGATTAAAATAATACTTTACTTCACATATGAGTAAAGCGTTTAATATCAGCCGGTTGTGTCAGAGATAAATGATGATAAAAAGATGTTGTCCGAAACGAGTACAAAATTCTGGAAAAAATATAAATTTAAGTAATAAGCATTCATAAATTTTGTGTAATGTTATGTCGTCAACTTACGATCCCAGGGGAAACTCATAAAGAATTGCTCGGTGCTTATCCCTCCCGTCATGCCTCCGCAGCACTCAATTCATATCATATATGAAATTCAGGTGTGGAATTTCCCTGCTTTCTTGTTCTACGCCAAATATTAAATTCCCTCGCTGGCATATTAATATGCACACTTTTTTCTCTCACCGGAAGGATTCTTTCTAAGTCATTTGAGGTGATTGCTCAAAGCGATCGATTCATAGGAGCAGTTGCCACGTTCCTTTGCTCCGGTTGAATATTGAAGTCCACTCGCCTGAGAGTGGAGTTATTGGAGTTTTTGCGTTTTGTGATCCCGTGTGCTAACCGTAATTGATCACTGAGTATGCTAACGGATTAAGACTTTAATGTCAATTTTTCTGCTCTCATGACCATTGGTATTCATACATAAAGTGTTTTTTAAAATAAATCTCTACGTCTTAAACTACAATATTTTCGTACTATTTAGGGACATTATACCTAGAAACTAAAAATCATTAAACTTTATAATAAAAATAATAATACTACTCTATAAAGGTGTCGTAAGTGGCGACTAAAGGAATAATGCCAAAAAAAAGCTGGCAGCAGCGTCTTACCAGCGTTATTCCGAACTGACAGCGATGACAATAATATAATATAAAACATTTAGGTACTATAACGCGACTACTACTATAAGACAATAGTCTAGAGTAGGCAAGCGAAGGTTTCCTCCTTACACGTCTAATTAAATTGAAGCTACATCCATTTTATAGCGTATGCCTATACATATGGCGACATTGAACAACACTAATGTGGAAATCTAGATACGCTTTGGCACACTGTCAATGTAGAATCCATAACTGAAGTACGAGTGAGCTTAAATAGACTTTCAATACTTTAGCGATCTGCAGCCTTACCGTAATCTGCACTGTAAACGCTGTACAGTTAAAAAATACGGAAACGGTACGTTAAAATCTAGAATGGACTCGATGCTTTTGTGAAAACCACTCGTGTATCGTTGGCTTAGCTGTTTAGAACTCTTTAAAAGCTCAAATTATATAGGAGTGTGCGCTCATCAGGTATCACAGTTATAGCTACTGCCCCAGTAAGAATTTATATTTTACTACAACTTGTACTCACGATACTGCATGAGGGCTTAAATTATAACGTTTCACAGAAATATTCTCCTTGAAAAAACCTGATTGCCTCAGATGGATTTGAACCTTTCTGGTGGCTACACCTTCAACTAAGCATTAGGAAAGGTGTGTGCCATATGCCAAAGCTCCACGTCTAGACATCGTTTTTTTTAAATAACTACATTAATAATTCACGAAAATACTTAAACGGCTTTCATAGAAAATTTTGCCCAATTTGAAATGCTTACAGTAGGTACCTAATGCGTCTATACGGATGAAATTTTAACCAACTTCCAAATTTTAATATATAAATCAACGATACATAAAACAATTGACGTATTTTTTCTTCTGGTATAGCCCAGTACAAAAAAGTCAAGATAAAGCACTTAGAAAATGTCCGCTAAAAATCTAAAATTTTTGATACGGCCGCCTAGCAACACTTTTTTTAGGCGATTTGCATCTCATTTATTCATTACGATACTATTCATACGTTTTTGATTTTCCGTTTATACCTTATCAGGCCTAGGACCGTAACAATTGAAAACTATATTGCGAAAAATATTTTCGGGTGACAACTTGATTTACATTTTTTACTTCATAAATGGGCTCTAAATACGATACCGAACGTCTATAAAAATTTTGGAAAGTAGTTAAAATTTCACCCTGTATGTTCGTGTTTGACGTTTTATTAGGAAACAAAGTAAGCACTTTCAGCACGTTAATGACACATCCAGCCACTCCCCCTGAATTAAATTTGTACTACTAACAACTTGCGCTTTACAAGCGGTCCGCACTATATGACCGTCAAAGTGCATAATTATTTGCCTAACTGTATACATAGAAGCCCTCTAAGGTCATAAATCTGAGAAACAGTAAAGGTTTTATTGATCATCATCTAATATGGATCGTCTTAATCATCGTAAACAAAATCTTATAATCAAAGTGGTTTAGGCACCAGTTTTCAAGAAAACGCCAGCTCTGAGGTCCCAAGTTCAATTACGGGTTTAATTTAGAAAACGTCTAACAGATCTAAACGGGTATTTGTGGTACCTTCATTGTTTCTGAGTTATAAAAAAGAATTCATTTATTAATTACTTCCGCAGTAGGGACCATAGCACACGATCATACGACACTTGCGGTGTGGTAACGGCCTAAATCATCCCACTGCAGGGTAAAGGCCCCCATCATTGAAATCATGTTACCACAGCAATGATGGGTAAAGGCATAATCACCACGCTTGCCAAATGCGGGTTGGTGATCACAAACCCGTGCAATGTTCGAAAATTCGAAAACTCTTGTTGCCCAACTCGAGTATCGTACCTAACCGGGATTCCGAAATCTCAACCCCCAAAAACTTGCGGTGTATTTTATTAGGGGTTAAAGTATGAAATTGTCGTTTTGTATGGACGAAACCGAGAAAAGTCATTTTTCCATACTAACAATTTTTTAGTTTTTTAAAAACGCCTGAACCGTTTTCGATGCAATTAAAGGTGAAAGTTAGATGGTTATAAAGCTACGCATTATAGTATTTAAATTTCTGAAAATCGAAGTATATACAACAAATATACTTAATTGAAGCAAGAAGGTCAGCTGACACATTGTAAGGGGTCTTTTCAACGACTTCCTTTGAAGTAATAGGCACTAGTATTGCATTTTTTTTAGTCAAAAGTTACTTTATTTAGTTTTTGATACAATACAAAAAGAATTACGCAATAATACGACTATACTTAAGAGCTATAATAAAATTAAAAAGTGGGAAAATAATCGGCAATTTCATACTTTAACCCCTATTATTAGAATTATGAAAATTCATACTATTCTTAATTATGTACTTGAAATAAAAAAACACCAATATTACATACATTGAGGTAATATAGGTAATTGCAACATGTTGTGTTTGCCCGAATAGATTTAAAAATGAAATTATATGAAATGTAATATAATTACGGAAATCACTTAGTTTGTTTCAAACAAAATTATAAAATTATTTTAATTGTCTACCTTCTTATAAGGCCTGACATAGATATTATTTAGCAGCCTCAGGTTTTCGATTATCTTTTTAATGTGCAATAATAATAAATAAAGATCGTTAAAATATTTTATAGCGAATTTTTTTCTGTATTGTTAAAAAAAGGATCTAATTGACGTTAGTAATAAATGATAGTAATATATTATGATGTTATCAGATTTTATGAGATCTTCGTATGAAATTTCTCAAAGAAGGAATACTAAGAACGTTATTTTTATTTACATGCGTATATATGGAGCAAAAGGTAAAGTCACTTACACATCCTCACAATTTTATTATTGTAACTCATGACCCCCTACTGAAGAGAATAACGTAGTTTCTTACGGACTGCTCCGCATTGCGACACTGCACGCAGCTTATTTATCACTTTGCTAATCTGCTTCCATTTTGTCTTATTCCAAATAGTTATCTGAATTTATTTAGCATTTCCCATTCAATCCAAAGTTGAATTCATTTAAAAACAATTAGTGCCCACTTGTTTTTTCTCATATCCAGCCAAGTAATTGAGTGTTAACAAAAAAAAATCTGTGGAAAATTAAATTAACTACTGAACTATTAAGAAGCAGCACTAATAAATGTTTTGTAAAATAATGTGTATACATACTTACTTACAAGCATACTTAGTTAATGTTTTGTTATCTTTGTATTTATTTTTAAATACGGACAATGGAAGCGTCAAAAAGCTTGGGAGCTTGGTAACGGTTTTTATAGGAACATGACGTTTGTCTATAAAGCAACTTTAACCCGCATTCAATTGAAAGTCTATGTAAAGAGCTTACTTGGGCTCTAGTCTAGACTCTAGTACCGTCATTGGGAAAAATGTAGTCAAGTATCCGATTAATAGAGTTTAAGTTATGGTATAGACAAATAAATGAAGTAAAATTTGAGATCAGTCAAGTGCAGGAACTGTAAAAAGAACTGGCCTAAAAACTATCTTAAGCAATTGAATACCGTTGTGTATGGTTTGGTTTAGGGAGCATTAAAAAGTTTGATATCTAGATCGATCTCACTTCTTTTATTAGCAAAAACGTTACCAAACTTGGCATTTCACATTTACGGCTTTAGCTGGATCTCAATTAAAGCTACGATTAAAAACGAACTGCATTCTAAAATTCAAACTGTAGACATTTTGCTGTCGAGATAATTGTGACTATCTTTTATTGTTTTCTAAGCCGTGGTACGATATTTCTAATTTACCGGATTATAAGCAATTATACAGACAGTCCAGGGTTTGATTGTTTTACTTAAACTTTACCCAACTCTTAAATACAAAGCAAACGAAAATATATTTCTAGTAAGATTGATGGCAACTCTTAGCTGCGGGATATTACAGTTGATTGAAAAGTGTTATCCACTACCATGCCTAGTCTCAAGAAGGCACATCTGACATCATATTTGTGTTTACCTTGTTTAGTCCTAACAATCAACCACTTATGTGAATATAACAAATCTATATATCTTTGTACAATACTGTTAATTATCTTGTAGCGTGTAATTCAATATCAGGTAAGCAAATAACTCATTTTAGTGGGTCTACTCAAAGTTTGTAGGCCGTCACTTACTTTACTAAGTGTCGAAACTTGGTTAACAAGGCAAACATCGTTAAGGTTCGCAAGAAGGGGCGTTGTTGGAGATCAGAAATGACTGATGCTCGAGTAAAGTTCTTAGTAATCGATATGAAATCTTATCTGAGTATTCATACACTTGATTTGCATTTTAAAGAGTACCTAAGTAAACCTAACTACAACAAGTATATTTCGAGACTTAACTAGGGGTTTTGTTCATGAAGTCGTACAAGAACGAACTTATGTAAATTGATCCATATGTACGAAAAATATTATAAATAATTAATACTTATATTAGGGGTTAAAATATGAAATTGCCGTTTTATTGTAATAGGTTCTTCGAATTGACATAGAATCTTCATGCGGTTTGAGGTTTTCGAATGAAACTTTTTTCACATGGTTTCTATAATGTTCTTCTTTAAAAAAATGTGAAACATTTGAATATCGACTTTCAATTGTTTTTGTTATTTAATTTAGACAAGAAAGATAGATACTGCGAAAATTCGAGTGATTTTTTAATACGAGTTCCGACGCGGAAGTAACGCGGCAGAAACAGCCCGCAATATCAATGTTGCGTTTGGAGAGGGATCTGCTAATGAACGCACCGTGCGATTTTGGTTTAAACGCTTTCGTGATGGAGACTTCGACTTGAAGAACGAGCCACGAGGAAGACCGCCCACACAGGTGATTAACAATGAATTAAGAGAGATGGTGGAAGCCGATCCTAGTCAAACTACCCAAGAATTAGCGGCATGGTTTAACTTAACCTTACCCACAATATTGACTCATTTGCGTCAAATCAATAAAATAAAAAAATACGAAAAATGGGTGCCTCATGATTTGACTGATGTGCAGAAAGAAACGCGTGTTGAAACTTGTGTTGCCTTGTTGAATCGGTACAGAAATGAAGGAATATTAAATCGAATTGTGACATGTGATTAAAAGTGGATTCTTTATGATAACCGTAAAAGAAAAATGCAATGGCTGACCCCAGGTCAAACGCCACAACAGTGTCCTAAAGCAAAACTTACCAATAAAAAGGTAATGGTAACTGTTTGGTGGTCTCAGCATGGTGTTATTCACTATAGTTTTCTCCGATCTGGTCAATCAAGAATAGCAAAACTAGCAGTAAAACAGCCCCGACTCATGAATCGATTTTCACCATTATTGCTCCATGACAACGCGAGACCTCATACAGCACGAGAAACCGTTTTGACCCTTCGCAATTAGAAACCATTCGACATCCTCCGTATTCGCCAGAACTTGCTCCAACGGATTACCATTTTTTTCGTGATTTGGACAATTACGAGTATCTACGTGACAAGAAGTTTTCTTCTCAGGAGGCAGTACAAAATGCTTTCACACAGTTTGTGCAGTCTAGATCCTCAGAGTTCTATCACAAAGGCATAAATGACCTTCCTATTAGATGGCAGCAATGTATAGATAATAATGGTAACAATTTTGATTAAATAAATTTGTTAAAAATAAAAAAATAAACAATTTTGATTTTCAGTAAAAATCGGCCATTTCATACTTTAATTACTTACTGAAGTATATGTGCTACTCAAGGAAAATGTTATGTAACATCTGTTATAGTAACATTAACATTGTATATGTTATAAAAATCATTCATTCATTTTTTTTTCTATCTAATCACCTAAAAAACTATCTACTTGGTTTCGATTAAAGATAATATTAAAAATTCAATTCTATAATTTATTTATGTATACAGGATGGACATTTTCTAAGTGCTTTATCTTGACATTTTTGTACTGAGCTATACGTCATTTGTTTTTTGTCTCGTAGATTGCTATATCAAAATTTGAAAATGGTTAAAATTTCATCCTGTTTATCGAATTCTTTGATGCTCCGCTGTCGGGTTTGATCTATGTGATAGGTATAAAATTCTTAAAACCAAAACTTTAGATACACCATAATTCTATATAGCTGTAAAAATTGTAATAAATTATCTAATACAAAAGTCTTTGGCCAATGCGTGTTGCTAGTGATAACTTCTGGTAATAAAACTCATAAGAAGGCTCAAGGTTGTCACAGCGGGCAACGGAAAGAGCGACTTACACCCGATACGATAAAATAAGACATGAGGAAATCCGTAGGAATTCTAAGATAATCGAAATCACTGAAAGAAATGCTGAGCTGAAGTGGCAGTTATAGATGAAACAATTTCTAGAACCTAACGATGATCTGCTGCTAAAAGTTGGGGAAGCAGAGGCACGAGACCAATCGTACAATCAGGAGATCCAGAATCCAGCAGAGGGCTTAGTTTAGGTAACGTTATGATGATTAAAATACATTCTTAGAAGATGTAAATAAATGCAAACCTATCACTTACATTGTTCTGATCCTACAGTAAGTAACTATTTAAAGTAATTGTTTTAAGTAAATCAGAAACCACGAAGGGATCACAAACACCCAGAACCGAAAAATTACAAAGAAAAAACTTTTTTCTACATTGACCCGTCCGCGAATTGAACCGGGGACCGCGGAGCAGACACCTTGAAAACCGGTATATTTGCCACTCCACCACGGAGGTCATCAGGTATATATGTACATATAATATGTACTCATATTCAATTGGCACCGGTTGTGTACAATTTCGTACACTTTAATTTTTATTCCCTTTTTCACCACCACCGTCTCCATGTTAGTTAGTCTCCATGTACGGTTAGACATAAGAACTTTAAAAGAAGCTTAAGGGTTCCTTGTTTCATTAGGGCTTCAGTAGAATACTTTTAAAACAGTGTTAAGATGATCAAGACTTTTATTCGATAGCAGCTTTTAAAAGATAAAACACGATCAATAATTATATTGTTGCTCTAGGTCGAACATTTTAGGTTCTTTGATACCGTTTAATTTACTCTAGAATTCGGCTACTTAAACGCGATCTCAAAGGCTAATATTCTAACTTCAGGAAAATATTCGAGGATCGTTTATTTGATGAATTTATAAACTCAGAATCAAAGTTAATTAAGCAATGTCATAGACCAAATCACTGTTAGGTATTGAAAATTTTGTTCGGTATCCAATTGTTTTAGAATTTTGTGTTAATTGGACGCACAAAATTTGAAAACAATTCGAAGCAAATTATTATTTAACAAATTAAATTGACAGTATTTGTTAAAATTTTGTGTTAATAATAACGGTGCTTACGGTTTTTACTTTAGATACTTCTAGTATTTAGCGAATCTAATACGATTATAGTTTCATTTAATTTTGTCTGGTTGTTGGTAAGTTTGTACCGAAAGTTGCTAATAGTATTTGTTTAAAATGATTTTAATGAAATTGCTTTAGTCATTCAAAATATTTAACTAATATTTAATCTATGCTAAAAAAAATCAATACCTACAAAAAACATAAGAAACTGACTTCTCAAGGATTAATCTGTAAAGCTTACATCTCATGAGTTTAATGTGTGATGTAAGCTTTACAGAATATACCTTGTATAACCATTCTTCATTTTTTCAAACCCTGTATATGAAGGTATTTATTAACTCTTTATAATATTTATCATGCTTAATTGTGTTTCTTATTGATTTGTGCCTAGGCAACGTGACAGGGAGTTATAACACGACACATCCTGGCATAGGTAGGCGCTTTCGGAACTACTTTCTGATTTAGGGGAAAACTTTGAATAGAAAAACAGCACGCGTTGACATTTCGAGGCCATTTATTTCTCAGTTAGTCCTGGTCTTTTCGTCATCGATAAAAGGACAAAGAAAAAAGTTGAATTCGTGCATTACTGCTCGCGGACGTGACCAGGAATTCATATAAACAATTCTTTCTTTCGACCTGTTTGTAAAATTTCGTGCCAATTGCCAACTTAAATGGTTATTGTTAGGTAACCTGAATTTTATTGCTTACATTTAGGAGTTCTAGTATGAAGAAATTTCGAAGCTTCATTGGTCACTTGGGTTTATTAAAACGAGCTAATGATTCTGATCATATTTGCTCTATGGCTACCGAAATAGTTGTCAACCATATGAAAAAGAAAACCTGTAATAATCTTTTTATTTCTTTTTTACCTACACAGTTAACGCAGAATTTACCGTTTTTACTTAATAATTTTAATAAATACTTAGTACCTTTTACCTAAGAACAATGATAATTGTTGAACGATGTCGTGTACCTGGATATTATAGTAAGGTATCAGATCATTGCTTGCAAATTTACTGATTCCTATTAATAATTTATGTGAATGAATTAGGAATATTAATGTATTGAATTAATGTCATAAGGATTTTTTGCATACATTACTATTAAGTTTTGGTATATGTCAAAGATTAAGGTTTCACGATATTTTTAAACACACTATAAAAAAAATTAACATTGTTACGTCATTGTATCGCTAGGTTTCAATTTTCAAGTGTATTGTGATAAACTTTTGACAAAAGGTAAAATTAAACAACTTTTTAAGGTTTTCCATACATAAACTAATTATACCTTAATGTAAAATAATAAGACTGACCTTAAGAAAATAAACAAATAACTTGAAAACTAAAAACTGTGTCTAGGTATCACATTGTTGGGTTACGTATTAATTTTTATTACAAGTTAATACTTTGCATATAACTTCACTTTTTACTGCCCAAGTTAAATTATACGCAGCTACTTAATGCGTGCAAGTGTGCAATGTCTACTGTAATGTAAAGTCAACCTTATAATATAACAATATAACCAGCATGTTCAGTAAGTGTTTAGTTGGTGAGGACGTTTTTCTGAAAGAAAGAAGGAAATATATTTGAATATTTTGAATATTTCTCTCACTGATTGCGTATCCAATTGTTTATTTTATATCAATCCAATATTATTGATTGACTATTCCAATTTAACGATTTTTAGTGCCTCTAGCTAGACACAGTGAAGTAGAAGCATTGTTAAGGTGGCATCATGGTGGTATGCCACCTACTGCAAGTGTCTATACAAAAGTATCACAACATACCTAACTAAATCAACTCGGTAGGAGCGTATTAACTCATGGTGGCCTTACCATTACCTACCAGATAAGATTAGTGTAGCTGTCTGCGCGGTCACGTAGACGCTGTGTCGAGTGGCGTCGCGAAGTGTGCGACAAGCAGCGCCGTCGGCTTATGCCGGCGCACGCTCGCCTCACGCGTCATCTTGCCGCCTCCACTCCTCTATACACAACACTTGTCAATAGTTTGTCATTGTCTTAAGCCCCTAGACCAGGCGTTTTCAAAGTGGGGGCACGCCGCCCAAGGGGGATATACCTGCAAAGGGTACTGCCAATAAAGTAGGTCTTTCTATTAACTTCGTCTGTCTACTTTGTTTGATGTGCAATAAAGAGTATTCATGTATTAATTCATTCAAAGGGGACATTCGTCACAAGTATGATTAAGAACATTATGTAAGAAATTTCTAGAAATCGTTGTAAGTTGCCCAAAAATTAATGTTAAAGGTCTTTAAAATTCGTTTGTATATATTATCGGAGAATTAATCTCCAAATAGCTTTGTATTAGTCTTCCATAAAGTTCCATATCGTTGCTTTTTAATTTAAATCAGGATGGAGATTTAAGCATAAGTTAGCATCGACATGAAATCAAGAATTAAACCCAAAAGTTGCAACTTTGGCAACGAAAAATATTTACTGCGCCAAACAATGGAACATATTGAATTAAAATTAATATTGATTGCTAAGCCTTGAACCCTTGAAATATAAATCATAAAGAATAAACTATTACATGAAGTGGGTCAAGATTGGATAAAAATACTTTCTTTTAAAACTTAAATTTAAGAAGTTGAGCAGTCCGTAGCGGCGGCACGCGCCACAAAACCAATCATTCCGTAACTTTTGCAATAAAAAATAAGTTACAGGACGAAGCCAGGCGTGTACACTCACAACACTAAAATTAGTATTGAATAAATAAAACTGGCCAAGTGCAAGTCTGACTCGCGCACGAAGGGTTCCGTACCAAAAAGGCCAAAAAAACGGGTTTGTTGTATGGGAGCCCCCTTAAATATTAATTTTATTTTGTTTTTAGTATTTGTTGTTATTGCGGTAACAGAAATTTGTAAAAATTTCAACTGTCTAGCTATCGCGGTTCTTGAGATACAGCCTGGTGACAGAGCGACGGACAGACGGACAGACGGCCAGACGGACAGACGGACAGACAGCGAAGTCTTAGTAATAGGGTCCCGTTTTTACCCTTTGGGTACGGAACCCTAAAAAATTAAAACAAACATGGTGCACAAGAGCATAGAAAAGCTGCTTAACAGGGTTACTATAGTACATCGAAGCTTTTAATGTTATCTGATTATTATCTAAATTATAGTCATCGGAATAAACATAATAAGAGCTTTCCTTTATTGTTTGTTTGATTCCTATATTGTAAATATGGTCTACTAGCTGTTGCCTGCGACTTAGTCCGCGTCAATTTCTGTTATTACGTTGGCGATTAAGAAAAATATAGCCTAAAGAATATAGTCTAAAGCCTTCTTCTATAAATGGACTATTCATCACAAATTTTAACTACTATTCATAAAAAATTCTTATTTCTTCTTCTAATTTCTAATTTATAAATATTTTTTAAATTCGAACCAGTAGTTCCAGAGATTAGCGCGTTCAAACAAACAAACAAACAAACTCTTCAGCTTTATAATATTAATAAAGATTCGTATCGTCCGCATGACCTATACCTATTATTATTTTCAATTAATTTAAAATGACGTTATTTGTGAATGTTATTTATGACTCTTTGTCCCTTATTAACTTTATAACGGAATGGTATTCTCAGAAAGTTCTTGTTAACATGGCTTAGACCTATACTTATTCCCATAGCCTCAGCTGGTTTATGTTCTAGTATATGCTCTAGTACACCTGTCTATATTAAAATGGAATGATAAACTGTAAAATTTTACTGTGTCCATTGTGTGCACTTTTTCAGTGTTAATTTGACCCTGCAGTTATATAATAACGGATCGGTTCTTCGATGAAAGTGGCTAACCCTAGGCAGTTCGTAGAGTTAGCGTAGTGAAAACACAATCAAAACTTATTCGATAGAAGGTTTACGTGATGTCATTACATACAGACCATCTCGGTACTATCAGATAGAGCTGCATTATTCGATTACAACTTCACTCGCTGTGATGCGTTTTACCTAACAATGTTTATTTAGCATTAGAATAAAAATGGATAAAGGCATTAGGCACTTATGCCTCAAATCGCATAATTTGCGTTTATACCACCATTAAAATTTAAACGTAGAGCAAATTGACGCAATCCATTATTGTAAATGACCGGCCGTGATCAAATTGTCGCAAAATGAACATCACTAGTACATTTCATCTCCATTTTATTGGCAATTCGACGGAGGGTGGTAATTTTATCTTATTAATGCGTACGGTTCACTTGACTTTGCAAGGTAAGGCTACCAGACGGTCACTTAAAAATAATAATTGCTGTTTGTTTGCAGTCATTCGAATTGCACGATCGAATAATTAAATAACAGATAAACCCTCAAATCGCACCAATTTATAAACGAGACGGTTTAATACTCTGCGTCCTTCTGTTAATTAGTTAATAAAGGATATATAAATTTGGAAACTTTGGTTACTTGGCCATTTGGTTTGCTAGTTATTGTGTCAGAGAGAACAATCCTCGTTTTTTTGGGTCCATGTCTGAGCAACACAAACATAAAGAAATTAAGAATTTTGCATTTCGCTAAGCTCTAGGTATTACTTTCTCAAAATAAATGAACTCAGCCCTCTGTCCGTGTAATAGAGGCTTGTCATGGATTAAGTTTTTAAATAAGGTACTGTCAATGTTATACGTCGCACTCGCTCTCAACCAGCCAAATTCAGGTACCTAGATACCTTCGCCGACTTGCATTTAGTTGGGCACGCTACACTTCGTTATTCCAGTCAGTTTTCTAGATTTAGGTTAATATTTGAAGTCAATGACACACATTAGACGTCACCGCTTAATAAACATACAATTGTACTGTTTTTAAATACGGGAAGTACGTAGGTACCTATCTAGCGTTATCTAGTCGATCAAGGTCTGTGGTTTTTTGTTGCTAAGATTCAAATATGGAACAACGCTCAGTCCCTGCTTGCTTATTAAAATATTCGCCTCAATTTTAAAAGTGTGAAAGATTTGACGTAGCCTGTACATAAGTACCTACTTTATGAATGGTAGTGTAATTTTTATTACTTATTTGATTTGGTCTTTGAGACATAGAATGTAGGAGGCCCCTTGTCTGTCCAACTTTTTGAAGTGAAGAAGAAGAATGCGAATCAGATTTCTTATAATAATGTGATGGATAACAATAATGGAGTGAGCGGAATGGACTAAAGTTTTTGGGAGTGCTGATGCTCTCGTTCTGTAGTTAGTACTCCAGCGGGCGTTGTCTCCAGTCGATGACTACTGTAGTTCGGTGGTTGGATCGTTATTAATCGATTAATCGGATATGAAGAACGGCGTTGACAAGTTAAATGTACGAAACCAAATTTTCAAGAACAAGGTGTCCTTTAATGGACGCTGAGGTCATTACGGTTTTTGATTTTGATGCCTACTAGCTTTTTGGAGGCTTTTCGCTAGCGATGAGAGCTCCTGTTCTTGCTTGGTTTTTTACCAGAAGACTGAATAGTAGACTTATTAAATACTGTTTACTGTTTTAAGCCCCGCCTAATTGCCAGAAGGATTTTCGACACGCCCAATTTCTAGTTCATGCTGCAATACGCCTCTAATCAAGACGTTTGAGAAAATCTAGAAAGAGCCATGACTTTTACTGTCATAATGAACTACACCTTATTTCTTCAATTATAAGGTTCAATGTTATTTGTCCGTGCTTGGTTATTGTTCGGCTGACGCGAGCGCAATCTATACTATTATCTATAAGTATGTGCGTCTTCTATTGTATTCGATTTCACGAATCTACTTTATAACTAATAAAGTCGTTTTATACAAATAGTTTCGTTCATTCTATATTTTTGTTGGAAAGTGAGAAAATAACTGATAGGAAAAGATAATCTACATCTAAACTGCAGCAGCTGTAGAGTAACAAAGTTGAGTAAGTAAATATTTCAACCTTAATATCTTAAACGAGGCATGCAAGGAGGTATGTATTGTAAAGTTTTCAGCAGGCCAGGCACTGACAAAGTACAAAATCGTTTGAGCGATTTTCAACTCTATTAAAGAAGATATCAACATTAGGTTTTGATTGAACCTGATTTTTAAGGCTAGCATCCATTCATATTAACATTTCAAGTGGAAATCACACATAGCGCTTGGAACCCTGAACTGAATGAAAAAAACCAGCCAAATGCATGTTAGGTTTCGTGGTTGCATGTTGCAAATGCCGACTTATTTGATGTTGGTGTTCTAGTTTTACTGGTTCGCAAATGCATATTTATAACCTGTTTTAATAAGTAAAAACTTTACCTAACTACATTTCGATAATTTTTCCTCTCTTAAGTACATTTTATAATAAATTGTTCAACACCTCTTTTAATTGCAAATTCTACTTAGCTTCGATAGTTTTCTTGTTATATACCTTAAATGTGCTAATGCTGGAGACACTTGACTTCTCCTAAAATAAGCAATTCTGAAGTCACAGAGAAAAAATTCCTACTTTATTTGTAGATAATTTTTTTCAAGGTTTATTGGTGTGATTATTCCTTACCAATATTATAAATGCGAAAGTACTCGTACCAATATTGATAAAATTTGATACAATATAGGTTAATCTTAGGTTTAAGGACTAAAACCTTGAGAAAGGACGTAGGCTATTAGGTATCCTACTGATGGACACAGGTTTCTACCCGCACGATACAGATACCTATAGTATGTATGTATGTAAAATTACAGTTCAGCAGCTAGTACTTAAGTTCCCTAAGATTAATCAGTAATGGACAGACAGACAGAGAGACACACAGACAGACAAACATGACGAAATCATAAGGATTCTTTGTGTTGACTACAAAACCTTAAAAACAGCGGTACGGATCCCACGGCGTGATCACTCACCCTTGCAAACGCCTATTTTTTGTGAAAGATTCTGAAACAAAATGTTAAGTTTTCAGGTAAAAGCGAAATACCCCATCTAGATAGTTGGTAGGTAGATGCAAGCTCTTTGTGTATATTTACCTCGTCTCTGTCACGGAGGAAAAGAGGCAAAGTTGACGTCCAATCTGTTGCCTACTTTTAGAAATGAGAACGTCCTCCGCTAAAGACGAACGCGAAACTTCGTGCCTAGGTTATTTGTTGTGCTTTTCTGCCAACTGAAGCGATTTCCTACATTTATCTGACATTCAAAGCACGCAAAGTACTGTTTAGTGTCTCTCAGTCCGAGTTGTTCTATTTGAAATAAGCATGGTTTTCTTAGACCAATTCCTTTTTATAAAATGAGTTTTTGTAGATAACTTAGAAACCTGTGAAAATTTAATTAATTAGAAAGGAATAATTTAATAAGTTGATATATTTAAGTGTATTAAAAAAAAAATGGAGCCGTCACGGGACGCCTGGTAGATGTGAAACATCGACGTTATTTCGTAAAAGTAGTATGCAGAAAAGAACAGATTGTGGTAGGAACTAAAAATGTCAATAAAATAAAATAAAAAAGTTGTGCGTGTACTAGTGTACACACGTAAGAAGTGAAACTTCTTTATGGCCTTATTTTTCGAAAAATGATCTACATGCAACTTTCCAGAAATTGGTTAAATTAGTTAAATTGGTTAAATTGGTAAAATTGGTTAAATTAGTTAAATTGGTTAAATTGGTTAAATTGGTTAAGTTGGTTAAGTTGGTTAAGTTGGTTAAGTTGGTTAAGTTGGTTAAATTGGTTAAATTGGTTACGTTGGTTAAGTTGGTTAAGTTGGTTAAGTTGGTTAAGTTGGTTAAATTGGTTAAATTGGTTAAATTGGTTAAATTGGTTAAATTGGTTAAATTGGTTAAATTGGTTCAATTGGTTAAGTTGGTTAAGTTGGTTAAGTTGGTTAAGTTGGTTAAGTTGGTTAAATTGGTTAAATTGGTTAAATTGGTTAAGTTGGTTAAGTTGGTTAAGTTGGTTAAGTTGGTTAAATTGGTTAAATTGGTTAAGTTGGTTAAGTTGGTTAAGTTGGTTACGTTGGTTAAGTTGGTTAAGTTGGTTAAATTGGTTAAATTGGTTAAATTGGTTAAATTGGTTAAATTGGTTAAATTGGTTAAATTGGTTCAATTGGTTAAGTTGGTTAAGTTGGTTAAGTTGGTTAAGTTGGTTAAGTTGGTTAAATTGGTTAAGTTGGTTAAATTGGTTAAATTGGTTAAGTTGGTTAAGTTGGTTAAGTTGGTTAAGTTGGTTAAGTTGGTTAAGTTGGTTAAGTTGGTTAAATTGGTTAAATTGGTTAAATTGGTTAAATTGGTTAAATTGGTTAAGTTGGTTAAGTTGGTTAAGTTGGTTAAGTTGGTTAAGTTGGTTAAGTTGGTTAAATTGGTTAAATTGGTTACGTTGGTTAAGTTGGTTAAGTTGGTTAAGTTGGTTAAGTTGGTTAAGTTGGTTAAGTTGGTTAAGTTGGTTAAATTGGTTAAATTGGTTCAATTGGTTAAGTTGGTTAAGTTGGTTAAGTTGGTTAAGTTGGTTAAATTGGTTAAATTGGTTAAATTGGTTAAATTGGTTAAATTGGTTAAGTTGGTTAAGTTGGTTAAGTTGGTTAAGTTGGTTAAGTTGGTTAAATTGGTTAAATTGGTTAAGTTGGTTAAGTTGGTTAAGTTGGTTAAGTTGGTTAAATTGGTTACGTTGGTTAAGTTGGTTAAGTTGGTTAAATTGGTTAAGTTGGTTAAATTGGTTAAATTGGTTAAATTGGTTAAATTGGTTAAATTGGTTAAATTGGTTCAATTGGTTAAGTTGGTTAAGTTGGTTAAGTTGGTTAAGTTGGTTAAGTTGGTTAAATTGGTTAAATTGGTTAAGTTGGTTAAATTGGTTAAATTGGTTAAGTTGGTTAAGTTGGTTAAGTTGGTTAAGTTGGTTAAGTTGGTTAAGTTGGTTAAGTTGGTTAAATTGGTTAAATTGGTTAAATTGGTTAAATTGGTTAAGTTGGTTAAGTTGGTTAAGTTGGTTAAGTTGCGAGCTCAGTGGAGCGAAAGAGATGGCTTAACGCCGGATCGAGTGAGAGAGAAACGCACAGTCGATTGCGCGTGGCGACGCGTCGCCACGCCAGAAATCGGTCTCACGTGCGCCTATAGATGTTTCACATCAAAATGATAGATAATTTTATTAATTTATTTGTGACAGTAACACAGACAGATTATATCATCGATCAGTATGCGGGTTTGTTTTGGTTGGCGTAACACGTCATTTGTATGTTACGATTCCCGTGTTGTGCTTTAAGCCTTAAAAATGCGGCAAGAAATTTAAAATGTTTTTATTGCTTTCAGAATACTATTTTTTTATGAACCGGAACAAGCATTTTAGACACACGTTCCATTTTAAAATATTATAAAGCTTTCATAAAGTGATACCGGAATGAATATTTGGATATCAAAAGTTACAGCTGGTGTTTCTGTATAAATTAATGTACAGTTTAAAAGCAACAAGAGCGCATCTACCTTGTTATCTGCCCGACTGACTTTTTTTTACAACGACACATACGGGAATCGAACTCGCGATCTCGGAGCAAGCTGTACCTTGAAAACCGATGCATATGTCGCTCCACCATGGAGGTTGTCTTATCAATTTCTTGTGACTGTGTTTTTTGTAATGAAAGTATTTTAAACTGCTTATGTTCATCGCCATGTAAAATTGAACCAGTTGCAGGCCAAAGCGATATACGAGTAACTACCTATATATTTTTGGACAATGGATTTTATTTATGAACTAAAGTGCGTTTTAAATTACAACTTGCACATTTTTTGATGAGTTTTTATAGTTTTTATGTGTGTGTCTTATGGTTGTTATTGTGAAAACTATAATGAATATTTAAAAGAACATATACGCTAAGTACAAAGCAATTCCGCTGAGTCGGTTTTCAGGTACACCCGTTTATGTGTGTGCGCATCTTTTCTGTTTACGAGCAGCTCTAGACCGTCGCTATAAAATCCGCTTTACGTTCTAGTTCATAGTGTCGCAGCAATCTCGGACAATTCGCGCTTTTTATATGGGTTTTTGATGGGTTCCGACGTACGGCGATACGCACGAGATGGAGTTTAGAGAAAATAGCAGAACATTCTGCTATTTTCCCGTTTCAATAAAAACGTTGACGAAACCTGATTGAAACTACCGACATCACAATACCAGTTACCATACTGGGCTACTCAACATCTACATAAAGTTTTTATGACCTTGGTATACATACGTCTTTGTTTTCACAATTTCAAGAAACGGGATGTAAGACTAAATCCTTTTTGACTGAACCTCCTCTGTTGCTACACGAAATATAAGTATAGTTTTGTTTAGTGCATAGCTTAATAAATAAATATAATAAAATAGCCTTTATTTGCTCTGAATTTTACAATTAGTGATGATTTATATATATATTTAAATAATGTCTCTTAATTCAGAGTGCCTGTCAGCAAAGGCCTTCTCTAAATCTTTCCATTGGGCTCTGTCGTTTGCCACTCTTATCCAGTATGGTCCTAGGGTCAAACGAATCTCATCCTCCCATCGTCTGAAAGGTCTGCCTGGGTTTCGTTTGCCATCTCGTGGGTACCAATGGGTCACCTGCTTTGACCATTTTTCCATGCCGCGCAGCAAGTGACTTGTCCATCGCCATTTCTGCTTATCGATTTGAGTAAGTATGTCAGAGACTTTAGTCTTTTGTCTGATGGTTTGGTTGCAGATCTGGTCTTTGATAGATATACCGAGCATACTCCTCTCCATTGCGCGTTAACACAGCAAGCTTGTTTCTCAGCTGCTGTGTGAGGGCCCAGGTTTCGCAGCCGTATGTGATACATGGCAGTATGCATTTGTTAAAAGCCTTTCTTTTGATGATAATATCCAGGTCCCTGCTTTTCATGATCTCCTTAAGGGACCAATACTTCTTCCACCCATAGGCAACTCTTTTGTCGATTTCCTTACTTATTTGATCTACAGGGGTGATAATCTGGCCTAAATATACGTACTCGGCAACATATTGAAGTGAGGTACCATCCAGTTTTATGTCTGTCTTTTCGGCATTGATCATCACTTTAGTTTTCTGTAGATTCATTTGTAGTCCTACTTCTTGTTCATTGTTTGTAGTTTAGTAGGATCTTCCTCAAATAGGACTAAACCATCAGCGAAACGGAGGTGGTTAAGACATCGACCATTGACATTCAGACCAAGATCAGTCCTATTGAGTTTGCGAAAAATACCTTCTAGGACAGCCGAGAATAGCTTTGGTGACAGTGGGTCTCCTTGTCTGACTCCTCTGTTGATTGGAAAAGTGTCACCGGTATCACGACAACTTGACCCCGAGACAACTCAACCCCGACAACTCGACACCGACAACTCGACCCCTTGACAACTCGACCCTATGACAACTCGACCCCAACAACTCGACCCCGACAACTCGACCCCGACAACTCGACCCCGACAACTCGACCCCGAGACAACTTGACCCCGACAACTCGACCCCGAGACAACTCGATCCCGAGACAACTCGACCCCGACAACTTAACCCCGACAACTCGACCCCGATACAACTCGACCCCGACAACTCGACCCCGACAACTCAACCCCGACAACTCGACCCCGTCAACTCGACCCCGACAACTCGACCCCAACTACTCGGCCCTAACTATTCATCCTCGACTAATCAACCAGGATCACTCAACATCAGCTCTTTGTCTCCGACAATGATTCCCGACTCAACCTCTCTCTATCTAAAATAAATCCATATGCCGGGAGTACCTCCACGCGGTGAAGGCGGTAACACATAACTTTATGTTGCTAAAACTCCCGAAAAATATTAAAAGCCTTCGTGGCATATGCGATTTTCTTGTGGTTCTGGAATTGCCTGGAAGTAGCCTACCCGGTAACGCAGGGGAGCAGCTAGTAATTTTTAAAAATGGAGTTTACAACGAGTCAAAGAGGAATCCCTCAATTAGTATACAAAGGTTACACATTTAATAAGCATAAACCCGGCGCTGACAAAGCAACTTGGCGCTGCACTGAATATTATAGAATTAGCTGTAGAGGAAGATGCCATACTAATGGTATGGCTGTTATATGGCACTCTGACAACCATAACCATCCACCCAACAGAGCTCAGATTGAGCGTAATTTGGTTACAAATACTATCAAAGAAAAAGCTTCAACCTCGCAAGAAGCCCCGCAATCAATTATTGCAGATGCAGTAGCCGGAGCACCACTTTCTGCATGTGCCAAATTACCGACAATTGCGAGTTTGAAAAGAAGTGTTCAGAGGGCGAGAAATAAAGCAGAAAGGCCACCTGCTTTACCTACCAACATTAGAGAACTTTCTTTGCCAGAAGAATACACAAAAACAGCAAGAGGAGATAATTTTTTACTTTTTGATAGTGGATGCGAAGAGAACCGGATACTCTTATTTGGTACAAATGCCAATTTAGATTTTCTGGCAAATGCAGATCATTGGTTTGTAGATGGCACTTTTAAAAGTTGTCCAACTATTTCTTGCCAGCTCTATACTATTCATGCAATTTACCGCACAACGGTTATGCCTATGATATATGCATTATTACCTAATAAAAATAAAGAAACATACATTAGGATGTTACGGGCTCTTAAAAATTTGCACCTTAATTTGAATCCAAAAACAGTGATGATGGATTTCGAAAAGGCCTCAATTTCTTCTTTTGAGCTTGAGTTCCCTCAGGCCACACCACGTGGCTGATTTTTCCACTTCGGTCAGTGCATTTGGCGCAAAATTAATAACAATAGCGACATTAGAGAGAAATACACCGAAGATGCTGATTTTGCTCTGATGATTCAACAATCTCGTCTTTGGGTCCTTTCTTATGGATGAGGATAATGTAAGAGCTGCTCCATTGGCTTGGAATATGACCTGTGCAGAGATTTCATTGAAGATTTTTGTTATTATCGGACTTAGTTCTTCTACTGTCCCTCTCACTAGCTCATTTGGGATGTTATCTGGCCCCGGGGCCTTTTCCCTTTTTTAGGAGTTTATAGCTTTCACTACTTCTGAAAGTAAAATATCTGGCTCATTTTCGTTATTTTTCAATGGTTCTTCTATTGATGTCTCCTGTTTTTCTTGATAGGTGCCTGAGTAGAGTGTTTTATAAAAGTCCGTGGCCAATTTCTGGATGTTTTTTCGCTTAGTTACGTTAATCTGTTTGTTCTTTAGCCTCGGAATCCACTCCTTTCCCTTTTCCCGTAATTCTTTTAGGGCTTTTTAATATGTTTCTCCAGTGTTTGTAGTCTTTTTTTCTTCCTGTCATTTTTTATATTTTTTCTTATATATTTATTCAGTTTGGCTATTTTCTTATGTAATACTTTGCTATCTTGGCAGGTTCTTATCATTTTTCTTTTTTCAAAGAGTGCTAAGGTTTCTTCGCTAAGTTTTTGAGATTTTTTGTTGTTGTTGTTGGTTTTGGTAATGTCTTTAAGTTTGATTTCTATTTTGTTATATTTTCCTAACAGATTTAGGTCAGAGTTGGCGATTTCCAGAAGAAGTTTTATAGAGGTATCTGCTTGGAGTAGCTGCTTTTCGATTATAATATATAAACCATATTATGGTTTCTCGACTTTTTTCCTGGGTTTAAGTATGATAAAATTACAACAAAGTAAATTCAAAACCACAAAAAATGTAATTAAATAATTTTCATATACCGATACTTAGAGACGAGAAAAGAAAAACAAGTTCTCAGCGTCACTTACTCATGTAAGGTCGAAACTAAGTTAACCCGCGACCGCCACTAATAGGGTCAACATCCCCATGCACTCTATCAGACCTTCCAGCCCTTTGTTATCAATTCCCTCCAACATAACACGGCCCTACCCTAACTGTTCATTGCTTGAATCGCAAACTTCCAAGTGAAAGATATCACAACAAATTCACGACTGTAATTGGGCTTTGGGTTCATGAGGTTTCTTCATGATAATGTTTTGGCCTTACTCTGAAATAGATACTTGTAAATTATCTATAAAGTTATCTCTTTTTTATAACGAGTGGTCATTTTAAGTCATTTAATATAAAACAATTTTTTTGGCGACATCTATGGAGGGCTGATCTAAACAGTTTTTAAGCTACGGGGAATCCGATTCCCAGACAAGTCTTTGTAGGGTTTTCTTATTGATCGATGTTGTCTTTGTTTATTTATAAAAATTAAGAATTCACACTGTTTACATAAAAATCCCTAAACCATGGATAGACCATGTAATTACGCCATATTTGTGCCTACACTATTACATAATTTTTAGGGTTCCGTATCCAAAGGGTAAAAACGGGACCCTATTACTAAGACTTCGCTGTCTGTCCGTATGTCCATCTGCCTGTCGCCAGGCTGTATCTCAAGAGCCGCGATAGCTAGACAGTTGAAATTTTCATAAATTACTTATGTATTTCTGTTGCCGCAATAACAACAAATACTAAAAACAAAATAAAATCAATATTTAAGCTTTTTTGCTCGATATCAATAATGACAACAGGGAGCTCTTAAAATATTCACAAAACACTCAATTGTATATTTACTTTTAATAAAATAATAAAATAAAAATTAAATACAAAAAACGCAACTTTTTGGCTATTTTTGCTCGATATCAATAAATGGTAACAGGTAGGCACAACATTAATTAACTGAATTTATGTACCTACTGTTGTTTACCTAGTCAATGTTACGGAACCCTTCGTGCGCGAGTACGACTCGCATTGGCATATTTAATTAAGATTTGTTGAGAAAATAATCACATTCTTGTGCTTCATTCAACGCATTATTCTAACTCTGATGTCAAATTCGGACTTCCTTAAAATATGCGCGACCTGTGCTTTTCGTAATAGTGTTAATCAATAAGAGAAATCGGCACTCTAATACGGACTATTAGATCTACCAAATCTTTGTTATCAATCCCTCGAACCATATTATGGCATTTCCCTAACTGTTCATTGCTCGACTGCGAACTTCAAACCGAGGAAAGACATCACAACAAATTCAGGATTATTTGACTGTACGACAATGGGTATTGTCTATCTTTAAATGGGTTGGGCTTGAGGCTGGGACAATGGGCTCATTTACTCCTTCCCTTAGGCGTAGACGAAAACTACGGCTATAGGATTAACGTGTTGAACACAATGAAGTAATTACTTTTCGCTCGCGCAATAAGCATTACTCTAACCGAACAACAGAATAAAGAAATCTAGTATGGACGAGGTAACTTTTTGTTAACGTGAGAACTATACATTTTTTATAGTGTAAATTGAAGCAAAATTGTTTCAGATACATTAAACAGGCATAATCGGACGTACGGAATAAATTAATACAACGTGTTCCTTTTGATATCCCATAACTCTAGGGTATTAAAAAACAGACCATGGTAAAGAATCAAATTGCATATGAATTACTTTTCATTTATTATTTTTTATTGTTTTTTTTTACATACAAAAGAATTCTAAAAAGCCACGACTGTCTATGTAAAACACCCTTACCTTGTTATGGATGAACTTTTGAATGAAATCGATTTATTCGTACCTACTTATCAATGAAACACCCACACACATCAATGTTTTTTAGAAGTTACGCTCTCCCGCTACTTTACTACTACACTTTAGTGTAAGTTAGCCAACGTCTCGCAAAACTAAGGATTCGCCATAGGTACTGGTTACATTTTTTAACAAATTTAACTAAAATTGATGTAAAATATTCGAAAGTATTGATTTTTGAACCACATGTTCTAGGGCATTTTATATTATTTTTACCTATAGAACATAACCTTAGAGTTATGGGATATCAAAAGGAACACGTTGTATTAATATAACAAACTACCAAAGATACCATCTGGTATCGGGTAGCTACTTAGTCTTCAAATGAAGTATTAAGAGTTATGGGATATCAAAAGGAACACGTTGTATTAATATAACAAACTACCAAAGATACCATCTGGTATCGGGTAGCTACTTAGTCTTCAAATGAAGTATTCCCCAGTCTATTACAAATAATGATTTAACAAACATGTTGAGTAACTCAACATAAAATATAAGTAAGTTTGTAAGTAACAGCCTATAATCATCCCACTGCAGGGAAAAGGCCTCCATCATTGAATTCAAGTTACCATAGCAATGATGTGTACAGGCATAATCACCTCGCTTGCCAAATGCGGGTTGGTGATCACAAACCCGAGGAATGTTCGAAAATTCGAAACTTTTGGTTGCCCGACCCGGGGATCGAACCCTGGACCCCGAGATCTTGGTCCGGTATTTAAACCACCAGACCAACGGGACCAAATATAATAGGCAATAAAATATAAAGCAGCGAAATCTTTTTCGCTGGTCTAAAGTATGAAATCGCCGTTCAATGGTGATGTATACTCTGAATGATACCGCAATCAATAGTGGATATTTTCGGGGAAAAATTTGATCACGGTACTTATCCATCTATAGGTAGTTTAGACCTATCAATTAAATTACTTGAAGAGAACAGTCAGCCTTGTTTGAATGATATGATCTTCGAATATGTGACACCAGTAGAAATCATTAAAATAGTTAAAAACATGGAAAAAAAAACATGTGTATGGGATGATATGCCAATCTCAATCTTTAAAAAAAACATTAACTTTTGGGCGAACCCTCTAGCTAAATTTTATAATGAATGTTATGAACGAGGGGTTTTCTCAGATCAATTAAAAATTGCAAAAGTGTTGCCTGTACATAAAAAAGGTTCAAAATTAGACCCCGAACATTACAGACCCATTTCTTTCTTCAAAAATATTCGAAAAGGTTATAACAAGGAGACTAATAAAACATTTGTATATGAATAACATAATAAACAGCCGGCAATTTGGATACCAGACAAAAATTGGAACCAATGACGCAATAGAAGTATTAATTGATGATATTATTACGAAATTGAATGAGTAGAAAAAAGTTGCAGGTCTATTTCTAGATAAGATTTAAGTTCAGCCTTTGACACGGTAGATCACCAAATTTTGTTAAAAAAATTACCTTACTACGGAATCAAAAATAAGCTGTGCAGGCTTTTCAAATCTTATTTAAGCAATCATATACAACTCAAATACAGACATCAAACTTGTAGTGTTTGCTGATGACACTAATGCAGTTATAAATTCACATGACACTGATGATCTTAACTGTAAGGTCAACAGCGCTTTAATAGGATTTGCACAATGGTTTAAGGCAAACAATCTCAAACTTAATACTGAGAAGACAAAAGCCATTCTTTTTAAAACCACTTCAAGGGCAAGAGACAACCTAAATGTTAAATTAAACGGGGACTGTATTCCTCTTACGGATACTGTAAAGTTTTTAGGTGTTAATATAGACTCACTTCTGAATTGGAAGGAAAAACTCAATTTTATACAAAATAAAATCTCCTCTGCATGTTATGCGTTGCGAAGCTTAAGAGAGCAATTAACTATTAATCAACTGATAACAGTTTATTACGCGCTGGTGGAATATAGATTAAGATATAGCATAAAATTATGGGGCAACAGTTATGATTACAATATTAAAAAGGCGTTCGTGATTCAAAAGAGAGCTATAAGAACAATGGTTCCAGTTAGTCAAAGAGAGTCGTGCAGAGAACATTTAAAAAAAATAAAAATACTAACTGCGCCATGTCTTTACATCCTAGTTCTCCTTACAGATCTTGTAAACAAATTAAGACCGGTATGAAACTATGAACAAAAGAATGGAACGTCACAGCTCCAGACGTAAAGACATTGCTTCCTCAATACAGTCAAAATTTGGAAATTGTGAGACATAGTGTTAGGTACCAAGCAGTGAGACTATTTAATAAATTACCTAACAAATTTAAAGAAATCACTAATGTAAATTTAAAAGTAGGGTTAGGTGTTACTTACTGGATAATTGTTTTTATAGTTTAGAAGATTATATTAATACTATCTAATGTTTTTTGTAGAAATTAATTATTTTATGACATTAATTATTATTGTTATTTTTTTATATTTTAATCTCAATTTTATTAATTCTGTCTTATATTTATTTTTTAATGTGTAATTTGTAATTTATTTTTTATTTCCAACACAATGTAATATTGTTTTTATTGGAATAAATGACTAATGACTGATGACTACACTAATATTATAAAAAGGGAAGATTTGTATTTTTGTGTGTGTGTATGTTTGTTATGAATGAACTCAAAAACTGCTGTGCAAATTGTTTCACCGTTGGAAAGCCACATTCACCCTGAGTGACATAGGCTATATTTATTGTTAGAAAAGATTAGGGATCCTTACTCAAACTTAACTGGCCGCTAGTGTGTTATAATGAGAGTGTTGATAAAATAAATATGTTACTTACATATTCGAAAAAACTTGAGAGGTGTCAAGGGACACCCGGATGGAACGAAGTTCATTTTTAGTGAAAGAATTGTTTTAAAATTTTATTTTATTTTAAAATTATTTTTAATTCTGTCTCTCTCTCTCCCTCTCCTTCTCCCTTTCCCTCCCTCTCCCTCTTCCTCCAACTAATAATATAGCAAAAAGTGTCGTTTAAAAAGTGTCGTTTAAAAAGTGTCGTTACATTTTTTTCCGTCTAGCCGCCTTTCGAAACGCACGATAAGGAACTTCGTTCCAAAACGAAGTTCCAAAAAAACAAATTCTAATTTTTCAGTAGGTACAAATCGGAAAATCCATTTACATAAATTCAACATGACTAGTAACTAAAATAAATATCGTAGGTATACATTTTTGTTTGCGAACATCAGCAGCACCAGATAAGAAGTATTATGCTAGCCAATAATATGCTTGTGTTACAATATCTAAACTAAGAAGCATCCCACAAAAGTGATGATCGACGAAATTCCCCGGCATCTTCATAATCGTTCGGCATAAACATTTTACATTCACACCATTCCCGTCCACGCAAGGAATCGAACTTAACGAGTTTGATACCTATCTTCGGAGGGGACTCATAAAAAGGGTCCACAGCCCTCCGAATTCCTTCCATCATTTTGAGAAACCCTTGTCACTTCCATTACGATCCCTAGAGCGTGCCGTTCAGATCCTCTCGCCCTTCATTTGCCGAACTTATGGCGTTTTCATATTTTCTAAGTGCCGTGTTGAGGTATTTTCAGATGGATTTTAAATTGTTATACATGATGACTTTTTCATCACCTTCCAAATTTTTTTAAGGCGTTCAGTATTGTATTGGGGTTAAAATATGAAATTGCCGTTTTATTGTAATAGGTTCTTTGAATTGACATAGAATCTTCATGGTTTGAGGTTTTCGAATGAATCTTTTTTCACATGATTTCTATGATGTTCTTCTTTTAAAAAATGTGAAACATTTGAATATCGACTTTCAATTGTTTTTGTTATTTAACTTAGACAAGAAAGATGGATACTGCAAAAATTCGAGTGATTTTTGAATACGAGTTCCGACGCGGAAGTAACGCGGCAGAAACAGCCCACAATATCAATGTTGCGTTTGGAGAGGGATCTGCTAATGAACGCACCGTGCGATTTTGGTTTAAACGCTTTCGTGATGGAAACTTCGACTTGAAGAACGGGCCACGAGGAAGACCGCCCACACATGTGATTAACGATGAAATAAGAGAGACGGTGGAAGCCGATCCTAGTCAAACTACCCAGGAATTAGCGGCAAGGCTTAACGTTACCTTTCCTACAATATTGACTCATTTGCGTCAAATCAATAAAATAAAAAAATACGAAAAATGGGTGCCTCATGATTTGACTGATGTGCAGAAAGAAACGCGTGTTGAAACTTGTGTTGCCTTGTTGAATCGGTACAGAAATGAAGGAATATTAAATCGAGTTGTGACATATGATGAAAAGTGGATTCTTTATGATAACCGTAAAAGAAAAATGCAATGGCTGACCCTGGCGTTTGACCTGGTCAAACGCCACAACAGTGTCCTAAAGCAAAACTTACCAATAAAAAGGTAATGGTAACTGTTTGGTGGTCTCAGCATGGTGTTATTCACTATAGTTTTCTCCGATCTGGTCAATCAATAACGGCTGATGTCTATTGTGCCGAACTCCGAACAATGTTGGCAAAACTAGCAATAAAACAGCCCCGACTCATGAATCGATCTTCACCATTATTGCTCCATGACAACGCGAGACCTCATACAGCACGAGAAACCGATTTGACCCTTCAGGAACTGCAATTAGAAACCATTCGACATCCTCCGTATTCGCCAGACCTTGCTCCAACGGACTACCATTTTTTTCGTGATTTGGACAATTATCTACGTGACAAGAAGTTTTCTTCCCAGGAGGCAGTACAAAATGCTTTCAACAGTTTGTGCAGTCTAGATCCTCAGAGTTCTATCACAGAGGCATAAATGACCTTCCTATTAGATGGCAGCAATGTATAGATAATAATGGTAACTATTTTGATTAATTAAATTTGTTAAAAATTAAAAAGTAAACAATTTTGATTTTCAATACAAATCGGCAATTTCATACTTTAACCCCTATTATTTAGAGCCCATTTATGAAGTAAAAAACGTAGGTCAAGTTGTCACGCGAAAATATTTTTCGCAACGTAGTTTTTATTTTTTACGGTCCTTAGCCTGTTAGGGTTTGAAGGGAAAATCAACAACTGATGAATAGTATCGTAATGAATGAATGCATCGCGCAAAAAAAATGTTGCTAGGAGGCCGTATCAAAAATTTTAGATTTTTGGCGTACACTTTCTAAGTGCTTCTTGACATTTTTATACTGATCTGTACCAAAAGAAAAAATACGTCTATTCTTTTTTGTCTCGTAGATCGTTGTATTAAAATTTGGAAGGTTATTAAAATTTCATCCTGTATTGTTATTTCGGTTACTGTATGTCTTATCTACGTGCAGAAAATGAATACTGTATGAACTAATTCATTATGAAATACGGTCAAGAAAGATCCTCCGCAATGGCACCAAGACAACGAGATTTTACGTCAAAACTTTTCACCCTAAATAGACTAAAAACAAAAGCAAGAGTGTTTCTTAATTGTTTGCCAAACTTTCGTTGAGAAACTCGCACCGCATACTTAAGTTTCATAGAAAAAGCTCAAAGTTGTGGTGCTGGTATAATCCGTGTTCTATAGGGAGCTTTCACGAAAGACAAAAGCTTTTATAAGTTTAGCTTCCACTATAAGCAAAGCACAAAGACAATAAATTAATGTGAGTCAGTATAACAAAGTGAGCGTTCACACGGAGTGTATTTTGCTGAATAGACACACTCTCCAAACATGAATAATGATTCAAGAGGTATTGTTTGAATCTGGAGAAACAAAAAGGATGTTTTAATTAAATTAACGACAACCCACGTCTTAACATTATATTCATTTACATTGTTCATAATAGCAAGTTTCAATTTACTTTATTTAGGGTTTACGTAACTGTATATTTCGGTTAGAAGAACATTTCGTGCTGTCAATTGCAGATAGAATTTCAATACTCTACTACGAGTACAATAAATAGTACGTGTATTGCTACTTATTTTATTTGAAAACAAATAGTCGATGAATTTGAGAAAAACCCAGTTGTAGACTTATTAAAATTTTATCGTATAAAATTGTAACTGCAACCTCAATATTTTTAAAATAAAGCACTATTTATTACCCGAAATGACAAACATTATAATAGCCTAATCAAACCTACTGCTTACTTCGCCGTATAATGTCATCCCAAATAGAGCAGCACGAGCCCTCCGCATCCTATAGCAAACGTAAGAGGTGACTAAAGAAGTACCTACCACCTACCTACAGTAGTAAAGCCAGAAAAAGACTGGCAGCAAGTCAGATCAGTTTCATAGCTTTTCCTATCAGTTTTTTGATACTTGTATTCTTTTAAAATGGCAATAAAAATATATTAAAACAACAATACTGTTTTTGCACATCTTTACAAATTGCAATGAATGATCGCTGATACGCATACATTGTCGAAAGTTAAGGGTAGGTATACCTACTAAATTTTATTTATTTTTAATCTTTACTTTTCTCTAAAATATTTAATAATGTAATACCATCATTGAGATATATGTATAATATTTAGGTTATCTTTTTAGCAATTACATTAGACATTCATTTATTCTTAATATACACCTCATGTGTAAGCGCAGGAAAGCGGTCGCTAAGCTTCGTCCAGATTAAGTGACTCAGGCCAAACCACATGTGAATTTAAGCAGAGTGCCCTCTTTGTTAAACATCGTTATTTATATACAACGTATAATACCAATACATTTATTTTTAATCTTGAATGTCTATTAAAGAAGTCATAAAAATATGGACATAAAACTCAGAATTGAAATAATGTCGACCAATATTTGTCATGACTTTTGGTTCTTTTTGTTACATGAAATATTTATTACTTTAGTGTGAATAGGTTTGTTTGAATATTTATAATATAGAATAAATTTAAAACTTATTCAAAAGAATCTCCATTCGCTTTAATACAATCCTGTAAACGTTATGACAGTCATCAAATGAAACACGCATTTTCCAATCTTATAAGGATTGTTTAAGGGACTTAAAATCAACACAGCATTCAAAGCAAACCTTAATTTTCAAAACTGACCTCAATTCATAATTGAGCAGATTTAGATCAGATCTAAGTAGCTAGTGTTCAGCTCTGATTAAGTAAGAAACGTTTGATTCCAACCGAGCTTATGTGTGTATCATTTATCATCTGCTCTTTCTGAAAGCGAAATTCTTGATTATATAACATGGTGTTGTTAAGACATTTAAAAACATCTGCTCAAAAATCATATTTTCATGAACCTGTGGGGATGATTTACAAAATATGGATCAGATCACTTGAACAAACCATAATTGAGGAAATGACTCAGTTGAACTTTGCTTACCAATAGAGCTTTGAAAACCAACTTGGTTGTTTTGTAAAATGTAATACGGTTGCAAAATCTAGTGAGTGTTTTTCCGAACCTCCATTTTGTATTGCTTCAGAAATTATTTTAATTACATCTTAGAACTTAAATGATTAGTTATTTAATAATGGTCGGTGCGTCTCTTATAAGCTGCCAGTCCTTAGTTATTTTATAAAATATCTAAAATATTCTTGTATTTTCTGATAGGAACTCCTTAATCCTTCCATCACTGCTTTAATTACACTTTTAGTAAGAATACTATGAGAGCGGTTAGACCTTTTTAAATAATAATTGTATAGATTATCAATACAATATAACATCCTCAGGTTTTATCAATAAAAAAAATAGTTTAGCCTATAAATTGCTAACCGGAAAACAAATTTTAATACTTGACTAATTAAGAGTTAGTTATTTCGAGATTTCTACCATGTACCTTGTTTTTTATGAGTTTCCGGATATTTCGGCACTGTTGCAAGCGCCATTCTTCCGCGATCATGGCGCTTGCAACAGTGCCGAAATATCCGGAAACTCATAAAAAACAAGGTACATGGTAGAAATCTCGAAATAACTAACTCTTACGATAGTGACCATGAAAGTTTAAAACAGTATACTTGACTAATTATACATTAGTAAAATTATAAGCGTAAAGTGAGCTTTAAAATTAGCTTTGGTGCCATACCTACTACCGGGCCGGTAGTAGGTATGGCGCCAAAGCCAAATCCATAACATAAAAATTAGATAAACAGTATAAATATTATGATAGGTTATTAATAAATTGTACTTTTGTCGTATGGTGTTTAAAAATAACCAAATAAAACAATACCGTTTCTATACAGGTAATTCGTGACTATTTGGAATCGCCATCGATGTAATATTTTGCAAACGTTTCAGGCAAACATTTTTCATCACTTTTATTTAAAAAATGTCCCGTTCAGTTTGCACGTGACAATAGTTTCTATTTTTACTATTATTTATGTTCCCAAAGCGTGCAATTTATCCATAGTCATGTCCAAAAATTACGAAGTATTAATAGGTAGTGAAGAATTTATATATTCAATATTCGGTAACAAATATTTTCTATTGAAATAAAAACGTTTTTAGAAAAAGATTTAAGTATTTGAAGCAATTTAAAATTTACTGAATTCAGCTCCAAAACTAAGGATGGTGGTGGCAAATGTGCTGCGAATATTTTAATACCTTCATGAATACATTTAGGCTAAGCACTTGCTAGTCTAACACCTAAATTTGCTGTAGGTACGATGTTCGTGGACGTTTTAAGTCTTATAGTAAATCTAGCTGTTGCCCGCGACTTCGTACGCGTAAATTTCTGTTATTATGAACGCGATTAATTTGCAAAATTTTTCACTGATGTGTCGCTCCTATTGGTCGCAGCGTGATTTTATATCTCCTAAAACCTTCTTCGATGAATGGACTATCCAACACAAAAATAATTTTTCAAATTCCATTCCAAAGATTAGATTTCAATCCAAAGATTAGCGCGTTCAAACAAACAAACAAACAAACTCTTCAGATTTATAATATTAAAATAATATATAGTATAGATTCAAATTTACCCAAATATCAAATTTGTTTCATCTAGAAACATTACAGTAAGAGAGGTCAAATTTTGTTTCAGCCAGAAATATTACCAAAGAGCTACCAACTGTGCAGGACAGCTATTATAAGTTGCAACGAGTTATTAGGAGTAACAACACTGTCACAATCAGTAACTAGTTGTTTATTCGGTAATACCTGGAACATTTTGTTAGAACGGATTTATTTTCAAAATTATAGTACAAAATTTTGGCTTCGCCGTAATATTTATGTAGTGAGGTGTCAGCAATGTCAATTGGTGTCGGCAGTTGGGCATACTAAAATAATAACACCGCCCCTCCTCTACCTCTTGGTGTCTTAAGAGGCGACTAAAGGAGTACTGCCAGGAAAGAACAGGCAGCAGCGTCGTTTTTCAAAAATTGGCTAAACTGCGATCGCCAACCCGCCAGCCAATCTCGGCGATTATGGCAACGTTCTCCTTTTAGAAAGGCCTGTGTCTAGAAGTGAACTGATGTAGGCTAGTTAAGATGATTTATGATCTTATGAGCCATCCACCTAACATTGTGTTATTAAATCTCTTTCTTCCTTAAATATAGTTGTTACTTTAAGCGCCAAATATAACGCTACGATACATCTAGCCATATACTCCAATAAATCTGAATAGTGGTGCCTAAATTAGATTTAGTATTAGACCCTTAATATTTGCAGCAATTTGAAAATGCTTCGCTTCCCGTAATAAAATAGTATTTAGTAGCCAACATGCGATCCAAATTACAAAGTTCTTCTGTGAGCTTAATAATAATCATATAACAAGAAGACCTAACCTATCTAGAACGTTTTTACTTATTATCACTATCAATATGAATGTGACATGTGACCGTGAAATATTTGGGTCGTGGACCGTTATGCTCTGTTTTGCTTTTGGTCGACTGGGGTATTTCTCAGCATTACTTGCTGGCTTAGCCTCTTCTTCTATTTTGCTCAGTAAATTTTCATCAAATACATTTCAATCGTTTTTTTTAATTATTAAATAAAAACAAAGTAACCCAACCAAACGTTACTAATAGGGACTCAATAAACATGGTTATGTTTCTCTTTTTAAAAGGAAATTACATGTGCTGGACAACGGCTAAAGGTTTTCCGTCTACAGACCATTCCTAATTGATCCCAATGTGATAATGGTATTTATATCGGATACAATTTATTGTACTTGATGAGGGTTGACAAGTGTGTGAAACAATTTGCCAAGTGAGTTAATTTTAGGCCGTAAGCAACAACCGCGAAAGTCTTGCGGGCAAAAGTTTTGCAAACTCACTCACTCTAAAAACTTGATACTTAGATAAGTCATTTGGTGGATAGCAAAGTTAGAGAAGGTCTTAGCCACAATACTATGATACTTAATAGCCGTTATACAGTGAAAATCACTAAAATAGTTTTACTACAGTCGTGCCTTTCATTCAACCCAAACACACCAGACTCTGATTACGAATTCATCTTGGTTGATTTGATTATAACGCGCTGCCGGTTATATCGCTTTTCTGAATTTATTAAAAACCTGAGGCATCACTTAATTTTTAACAGTCGTTGTCTTTAAAACAATATGGGAAATGATTGATTCCACAGTGTCTTAAAATATGTCCACAACAAAGTTCATTTAAATCGGTTTAGAATTTTTGATTTCCTGTACAAACTTCCCAACTTATATTAGAACCCCTTCAAAACATAATTTCCAGGATTGAAGCTACCCATCTAGGTCTTTTAAAGATTTTAAACTAAATCTACATTTAGCTCATCAGTTTACTGTTAAAAGGTAGGATAGATTAAAACAGACAAACTTTAATATTACACGTGTCTGAAGATAGATAACGTTGTCATAGCAAATTCAACACAAAAATTATGTCAGTAATGTATTTTTAAAGAGTACGTATGTTTAACAAGGAACTTTATAACTACGAATCATTATTTCATGTACAAACATAACGAGTTAATGTTCAAAGCAATACTTGGGTACATGCATTTTATTTTGTATCATATATTATAGCGCAATTAGACCCAGTCGTCTGTGTAAACGCTCGGTTGCATATCAGCCAAGTACGTTACCGTTATACTAACCGCCGCACACAGACCTATTCAATGCTCTGAGACGGCCTTTGTACACTATCGTGAACTTAAGTTATATGCAGTAAACGTAAATGTTTCTTAAATAACCTCCATAGTGGAACGGATTACACACCGATTTTCAAAAAGTCGCCTAGTCCGGGGTCGCGGTTTCGATAAATGTATAAAACAGTATATTTTTATACTTACTCGTCTGGTCTCTCTCGTCTGGTTATTTGTGGTATCTACGTTGTTTCTGATTTCGACAGAACAAGTGCGTTAAATAGTTACTTATTTTGGGATCAGAATAATGTAGCTATGTGATGTTCAAATTTTTCCTAAAGTATTAGGAGTTAAAAAAGAAAAAAATTTTTCAAGTTTATATACTGATATTATAAGTGCAATTAAGTTGCTAAAATATCAAATAAAGTATATAAAAATAGCTGTTTCATCTTAACTGACTGTCAAACATCTGCAAAGATGTTTCTTTCGGGTGTTAAGGGTGCAAAACTCCTAACATTTGATGGAACAACGCTGGCTCACAGCGTAAGAATATGCTTGAAAAATTCGCGCCGTGTCGCAGTGTCTCGGTAGCCTAATGGTATGGCGCCCGCCCGGCATGCGAGGAGATGCGGGTTCGAGTCCCGCCTGAGACAAAATTTTTTCAAGTTTATATACTGATATTAAAATGTATTGTTTCCTATTCCTTTTAGAAATCAAATCCGTTACTTAATACGCGGACCACAGCATCACTACACTACTATACCAACCAGTGCTATCTGAACGTGTAGATTTCTTTCCACACCGCCAAAGGTAATTTTAAGATTTTCTTCTACAATGTCTACGTTTTTGTCTGTACCTTACTGTGTTGAAAACTTTTGAACTATTGCATCCTAGCCACCATTGCAGACTTAGCCATGTCTAGATTCAATGGTATAAAGCCGCCCCTTTGAATATCAGTCAAGTGCTGGTATCATGCGGGTGCATCATAATGCCCTCTCGTGCTCGTAATATCCTGATATACCGCTTTGTTCGTTGCTCTTGGATAGTTTGCCCTAGTTAGCAATTATAATTTTGGAGTTTATCGTTAAGTAATTTACTGAGAGGATGATGCTCAAAACTCAAAATAACCAAAACTCAAAACGAGTACGTTCTTTTACGTAAAGCGTTCCATAAAATTGAGGTATTTAGGTATAATTTAATGTAGTTGTATGGGATTGACGTAAGCTAAAAATATTTAAATAATAGTAGGTATTTTTTTTCGTTCGATAGCTTTAAGTTAGTCTCATAAAAGTCATTGGAAGTGTTGTTAATACGGGGAAAATAATACGCAAAATAAAAAGAGAACAGGATGTCAAAATTTTGTAATTTTGAGTGACAATCAATACATAGTTAGTTTTTTAGAAAGTCAATTTAAAGCATAGACAAAATCTCATGAAGGGTTCTTAACATCATTCATAACATCATCATTCAGTTCATAACATCCTCCCAAGCCAGAAAAATATAAGATTTATGATAAATAAATTATTACGAGTATAATAGTAATGAAATAAAATAAAGCAACTCACCTTGCACTTCAAGGGGATACAATTCTGCTAGGCACATTAAATTTCCAATCGATGCCCTTAACTGTCGAGAAATTTCGAATTTGATCCCAATTCACTGCTTTCAATAAATTGGCACCAACAAAATTTCTGCCATTATTGGTGTAGATCACACTGACTCTCCCTCTTCTAGAAACAAAACGGCGAAGGCTCATTAAAAATGCTTCAGTGGATAGCGACTCAACGAGCTCTAAGTGTACTCCTTGGTACACTGCGCATGTAAATAACACTATCCAAACCTTCCTGCCGCATTTTAGAATAAGTGGTCCACAAAGATCGATACCGGTCACTTGAAAAGCCTTTTGTTGCTTTTGATTCGATTTTTAGGAAGTGGAGCTACAGGTGCAGACGCAGCTTTACATTTGTATCTACGACAGAGAGAACAACCGTGGATTATCTTCTTTACCCACCTTCTGGCGATCAAAATCCAATAATCTTCTCTGAGATTACTTAATAAAGTTGCTGTCCCAGCAAGCTGAAGAGTGCAGTGCTTGTAGTAAATTAGTTTATGTACAATTTCGGTCGCTCTAGGTAAAAGAATAGGGTACTTAAAATTCTCATATTCCGTTCTGTTTAAAACTAAACGGATTTATATCTCACTTTTGTCACTAGGACCGGTAACCCAACAACGGATATCAAAGGAACCTTCGTCCATTATCTGTTCTGTAATGTATATGAAATTTTTACACTCTTCTAATGACCCTACACCAGTTATCAACATAAAATGAAGATTTCAGTTTCTGTGCAATAGATTGTCGTTCATCATTGACATAATCTAAATGATAATTAATAGTTGCAGCCAACAGAAATGAAGAACAAGTGACACCGAAGACAACACGCTTATGGCGGTCAGTATTAAAATCTTTACGACTGTCAATATCTCGCTACCAAAGGAATTGTAAATAATTCCTATCTTCAGGCTTTATAGAGATTCGTAAAAAAGCATTTCGAATATCGGCTTTAACGCCTACCGCTTATATTAATAAACTTCCTTCAGTAGTCACACAAAAAATTGTCCTATTCGCGGATGACGCCACACTCTTGGTCACTTGCGAACAAAATGATATTGGCAATTTACAAGCAATTGTCAACGAATGCCTGCGAAAAATAGTTACGGAACTGAAAGAACTAGGTTTGACTCTTAACTTTGAGAAAACAAAAATAATGCAGTTCGCAGGCCGCATCAAAGATAGGGCAAATGTTTTCTGTATCTCACCAGGGGCAATTAATCGAGCAAGTAAATATGTTCTCGCTACTTGGAATCACAATTAACTCGACCTTATCATGGAAGCCACATTTAGAAGTAGTAGTAAGTAGACTCAGTAGTTTTTTATATGCACTACGTGAGCTCCGCAAAAACACAAACGAGGATTGTGCACTCTCCGCGTATCACAGTCATGCTGCCGCCTGGATATCTGTGTGTCCGCGGTATCTGTGTTACTAAAGCGGTGTCTTAGAATAATAACATTCACAACGCCGATAGACTCATGTAGACTGTTGTTTGTGCAATATAGGATACTTACCGTCACTTGCATCTATATATTCGAACTTTGTCGTTTTATTAGAAAATACAGTGGATATTTTCGTTACTTTGACGACACAACGAGTCGCTATACCTCGCGCCGTGCAAATGATTTCGTGCTACCCACAGCACGACTTGCACTTTGTAGGCGCGGGCCGCATTATATGGCTGTCAGGGTACATAATCATTTGCCCAACTTTATTAAAGCCCTCCAAGGTACTAAATTTGACCAAGAGTTGAGGAGATTTTTAATTCTTAAGGCATATTATGACATAAATGAATATTTTAATGATAAATTGTAATATTGTAATATTTTAGTATTCACATTTTATTTGACATACCTACCTACCACTTGACATTAAAAATTAATTATTTTATTAGAATTAAGGTAATGTTTTTAACTAGCGAATTCGAATTAATTAATTTCGTTGACTTATTATTTATTATCCATTTATTTGAAATTTTAATTTGACATGCATGTTAAATGATTTTGACTGAGCTGAGAATTCATTTTTAAATTGTATTTATTGATATTTCCATAATTTAATTAATCTAATTTAATAAAAATATTAATTTTTAATGTAATTCACGCATACCTCTTCGAGGTCATAGCATAACCATTAACCATCTTTCTGTGCCTATAAATTATTGTCTGCTGTCATGTTATGAAGGGATTAAATGAATATGAATGAATAGGTATTATTTCTAATAGATTTATTCCCTTTTCCAGACTAGAGTTCAAGGAGTTTCCAAATTTATCTTTAGCCGAAGCATCAAACACCGGCCTTACAGGAGTGGTGGCGCTGGACTCTTTGATCACCGCATGGTGTGGTAAATACAACCCATTTTCATTGCCATCCACTTCTTCAATAATAGCTTCCGTAACCTCTTAGTAGTAGAATACAACCTTTTCTGTGACAAGGGTTTGTTACTTTCGCCAAGCTCCTGTGGAAACCCCTCTTTCCAGGGTAGGGAAATTTCATAGCGACCTTCCTCATCGGTAGTTAAAGTCTCTTTGAAAAACTGGTAAGTATTAGTTCCATTTTCTGTGGGGATTTTATCACAAGGTTCTTTAATTTCCAATGTTTCCAGTTCCCAATAATCCGTAACATTTAAATTAACTGAAAGATAACTGGGAATTGTATGGAATCACCCCTTGTAAAGACCATCCCAATTTCGTTTCCACTGCATAATAAGCCTTCGTGGACGTAAACTACATTGCCTGAAAGTAAGTACCCGTACATATCAGTCACAATCAAGAATCCTACATCCGAGGAATCGTAGCCAATATCGGAAGGAAATATATTTAAATTACGAAGTTTTTGAATTGTCGATGAACAGTTCAACTTAGGCAATGGCCCCATAAGTTTATTTAAACCTAAAGCAGACATAAAAAAAAGAAAAACTACTATTTACACTACGAATATCAAAATCATATTTACAATACGTACCCTTTTTCAAATGAGTACCGCCGAATAAACAATGACTGACTGACTCTTTGTCAGTGTTTGGTATATCTAAAGACTGTACTACGTCTAGTTCTATATAAGAGCGCTGTGTACCGCTATCAAATAAGGCCCTTGTTAACATTTTTCTACCGTTATAACTGACAAATAATATTACAGTCTGTAACAAGGTGGTGTTATTTTTCTGCAAAGGGATATTTCGTACCGCAAATATTGCTAAATTGCCACAATCACTTATACTAGGATCTTCATTTCCAGTCTTCGCCCTCTTGTCAAGCTCTGGACACATTGGTACAGTATGTCTTTTCGAACATACAATGCATTATTGGGAAACTCTTACACCGCTTCGCGAAGTGTCCGACACGTAGGCAAACAGTACATGCATTCTTCTTCTTCAAGTGTCCTTTTCGTTCTTTTAAGGACATTTTGGGTATCTTGAAACATTCCAAAGAAGAATGCGTCACCTTGTCACACCAGACGCAGTCATTGTGTTTCACCTTCCTTGTGCTTGTATTCGCTCGCAATTAAACATGATGCCGTCGGCTCTTTGCTTAAGTCACTCGTGAATGCACTTGAAATGGCAATACGGTCTTCTCCTTCAACCTTTCTCTTTTGAAATTCCATCAGTGCCCTAAGTTGGTTCTTGTCCTGCCTATTTCTAAACCTTTCCCAAGCTCTTAGCGTTTCAGTGGGAATTGCAGACTCTACCACTGGGACCAGCATCGAGGCGTAATTGTCACAGGTGACATTTAAAGAATCGAGTGCTTGAATGTGCGTTGACAGATAATTCTTTTTAGATAGATAGATAATTATTTTATTGCACAAAACAAAGGTAACATAAATTACAATGTGACACATATGTACAATAAGGCGGTCTTATTGCTAAAAGCAATCTCTACCACACAACCTTTGGGTAGAAAAGGATAATTACGTCTCAGTGGAGTAGGGGTGACGTGGTGCAAAGTAATAAGTGTGTATCTAACTTATTAAATATAAATAAACTGAAAATAAAAATACATACGACCATACATATAAATCATACATATATAATTTAAAAAAACATACATATTTATACAGGTACACATACATAAACAAAATACAGTTATAATATCAATATTTATCTACGCAATCCTGACCCGATGCACACCATCAGCGCGACAAAAAAAGTGCCTTGACTCTAGTCTTGAAAGTAGAAATGGATTCTGATTCTCTTACAGTTTGTGGTAAAGAGTTCCACAGACGGACAGACTGGACAGTGAAAGATTGTGAATAAAATTGTGAAGAATGAGAAGGGAAAGAAAGTTGTAGTTTACGAGACGACCGCAAATTATCCTGGCCATTGGTGGAATGCAGAAATTGAAAACGTTCCTTGAGGTAAAATGGAGTTCGGGGGTTAAATAGTACCGAATAAAGTAAAGTAAGGACATGAAGATCACGACGGAGACGAATAGGAAGCCACTTCAGTTGTGTTCGGAACTTGGAAACATGGTCATACTTCCTTAGTCCAAAAATAATACGAATACAAAAATTTTGTAGACGTTCAAGCTTATCAAGGAACTTTTCATTGAGGTCGAGAAAACAGCAGTCAGCATAATCTAGAATTGGTTGGAGCAAGGTCTGAACGAGAGCGACTTTGGTGGGCATCGGTAAAAAGTTGCGTAGTCGGTTGAGTGAACTTGCAGATGCAAACATTCTCCTGCTTACCTCACTGATATGCTTGTCCCAAGTCAATGAATTATCCATTAGAACTCCTAAATTCTTTACAAGTTTACTGAACGGAATTTGGACACCGTCAAACACAACTGAAGGCAGTGTTCCCCAACTAATCCTAGAGATCAACCGAGGGCTGCCAACAATCATAACCTGTGTTTTGACAGGGTTAACCTTGAGCCCAAAAGATTTGATTTAAATGATTTGATTGATTGAAAGAATTGATTTTTTGTTAATATTGGAAAACAGTTAGCTGAAAAAATCGCGGAGACTGACCATTTATCTGACTACTGTAATGACATGTTGGCTCTTAGTAATTCTTTTGTCATGTTGAATACTGATGAATCCGAAATTGAATCACTTATCATGAATCTTTAAAATAATTGCTCTGCTGGTTGGGATAACATTTCAAATGTTTTTCTTAAAAACAATAAAAACATACTAGTACCTATTTTGACGCATATTTTTAATAAGTGTTTGGAATATGGTGTATTTCCAGACGCCTTTAAAAAATCAATTATAATTCCTATACATAAAGGGGGAGACAGAGACCAAGTTACTAACTATAGACCTATAGCTTTACTCCCGGCTTTGTCCAAATTATTAGAAAAAATAATAAATAAACGCCTTATCAACTACTTAGAGAAAAACAATCTTCTTGCTAAAAACCAATATGGCTTTCGATCTGGCAAAAACACAGAAGGTGCTATGCATGACGTCATTGAATTCATATCAGAAAATTTAGATAAAGGCAGACGATGTTTAGCTATCTTCTTAGATTTGGCGAAAGCTTTTGACACGGTCTCGGTGCCAATCTTACTAGAAAAGCTTAAAAGACTTGGGATACGCGGAAAGCAGTTTGATTTATTTGAGAGTTACTTGCAAAATAGATTACAAAGTGTTAAAATTGGTTGTCATAGGAGCTCAGACTTACCCGTGATCTAAGGTGTTCCTCAGGGCAGTATACTGGGGCCCACCTTATTTACAATATATATCAATGATCTTTGTCAAATGAAGCTTTTTTCTGGGAAATCTATTTCCTATGCAGATGATACTGTGCTACTTTTTGCAGAGGGTGATTGGAAAAAAACTTTTGAAGCGGCACAAAATTCATTCAACACCGTACAAAGATGGCTGTGTCGTAATAAATTAACTTTAAATGCGGAGAAAACCAAATATCTGACCTTTTCCATTCGTGATGTGACTCAACCAGGAAACGCTTTTTATCTACGTGCACATAGCTGTATTTTCAAAGATCCTAGCTTGCTCACTGACTGCCGTTGCTATTTATTGGAAAGAGTTGAAGTTGTCAAGTATTTGGGTGTCCTTCTAGACAAAAATCTATCTTTTAAACACTATATTCAACATTTAAAAAGTCGTGTTCGATAACTTATATATATTTTTAAAAATTTAAGACATGTAGTGCAACCATGTCTTCTAAAACAGGTATATCTTGCTTTATGTGAATCTTTGTTAACTTATTGCATTTCTTGTTGGGGTGGGGCACTAAAGACGCACATGATTTCTTTAGAAAGGGCTCAAAGAGCTCTTTTAAGGGTGTCCACTTTTAAACCATTTCAATATCCTACAATACTACTCTACAAAAACTCTCAAGTGCTAACTATCAGGCAACTTTTTGTCCTCAATGTTATTAAAAGACAGCATCAGTCTATAAATTATAAACCGGAGGAAATCAATTGTAAACGTCGTAAAGACATTGTGATAAAGTCCAGTTTTAAACCCAACACAAAATTCATTAAAAAATATTTTTGCTTTCTTGGCCCATATTTATATAATAAAATAAACAGATTTGTTCATATATATTCTATGAATAGGCATGAATGCAACATTGCCCTTAGAAAATGGCTACAACTTCAGTCTTATGAAGAAACGGAGGATTTGTTGACTGTACTTGCCTAAGTGATCGTAGTTTTCAACTTGTTACTTCTACCTTGATTTGTAAGATTTTTGCATGTATTTAAGCTTCAGAGGGATCAGTTTCTGTAATATTTCAATTTATATTTTGTGTATCTTGTTTAAGGAGTTAAGTAGGTGGGAAGAGCTTTGCTTATCCTAAAACACTGGGTTTACCCTAACTTAGGAAGCAAGTTCATATTTAAATACATAATTAGTATATAAGATGCACTGTTACTGTTACTTTTGTGTAGATGTTATTTGTTATTTAATAAATTATTATTAATTATTATTCTTATTTACTCCACTCCAAAATGCGGCGTAGGTCGGAGTTTACTGCGAGGATTACATTTTCAAGATCATCAAGACACTTGTTGACAGCTTGTCGTATAATGAATCGAGCGGTAATTGCTTGTCTCAAGCTAAGATCAACTAAAGAAGCCCTCTAATATAGTTTTCTCTTAGCAGATCTTCTCTTGCGAATCGGCCTTTTAACTGCTCGATAGCCTTATGGTAATTCTTTGCATATGGGGGAAAGCTTTCTACCAGTTCTCTTGCTTTTGACCCCGGTACTGTAGCCTGTACTAAGTCATTCGTTCGTTATGCGCGATCGGAAGCGGACGTGTCCGTTGCAATTTAGAATTATTTTAATTCGCGACTAGCGCAGCCAGCCAGCGCGCGCCGTCAGTTAACAATGGGTTCGCAACAACTCATTGCTAATGAATTGTTGGCGTTCGTACAACATGCCATCGATACCATGGACGAGGTCAGCATCATGCAGATCTGCAAATCCAACTTTAAAGAAGAAGAGATTTGCAGTGGCAAGGCGCTTCTGTTCCAGACCCTCGGGAAGAGTGCCCAGATGCCGTCTCGCCGGAGGGACGGGGGTGAAAAAAGTGTGCAGGACATAATAACCCTGCTAAAGGAGACAGATCCTGACGAAGTGCCTGCTTTCGTGGCAAAGGAGCTACACAAACTGCCCCCTGTCACGTTTGATCACGTCGACGTCACCAGACTGTTGAAGGACATCACGTTCCTAAAAACAAGTCTGGCCGAAGTGCACGCAAAGTTGGAGGCCTCAGAGAACACCATAGGTGACTTGCGTGCCAAAGTGTTGCTATTAAGCAACACTGCTCCGGTAAGTGAGGCCTGCAATGTCAACACACGTCGCGGGGCGCAGAATGCATCGGTCTGCAGTTTCGGGTCGGCGCAAACTGATGCGTCACCCATCACGGTCACCGACATCGTCACCGCTACTGCGCGCCCCGCCGCGCGCCCCGCAGCACCGCAAGACACATCGCGCGTTGTGACGTCAACCCCGACGCGTGCATATGCTGCAGCTGCCGCTAGGAAAAGCAGCTCCCTGGTGGCTCCGAAGACGCTGGCATCACAGGCTGATAAGTGTGATGAGGAGGGTTTTACGAAGGTTGAGAAGAAAAAAAAGAAGCCCTCCACTCGCAACCAGTGCGGCAACGCACCGACTGGACCGAACCACCTGCTTCGGCCTGCAATTCCAGTGACGCTGCTATACGTGTCCCGGCTTCATTACTTTACAAAGGTCGAGGAGATTGTAGAGTACGTGAGATTGAAGACCAAATACACCTTGAGGGTTGAACGTTTGGAATCTCGACACAACACGAATTTCAATTCGTTTGTGGTTAGGGTTCCGACAGGACAACTGTCGACCTTCATGCAGGCAGAATTTTGGCCGAAGGGTGTTGTGTATCGTCGGTTTCGTGGACGGTTACCTGACACCAAGTCGCGTAACACAACGCCGTGAAATTTGTGTGTTTATAGTGTAATTTGTATTGTTATAAGTATTGTATGTATGTTAGTCTGTAAGGTATTTATTATATGGGCCTGTATTTTTTACTCTGTTGCCTGAAATAAATAAATAAATAAAAAATAAAATAAGTACTGATATTTGTCACTCTCATCAATGTCATCGTCGTCGTGGATTTTTTTTAAATTGTCTCCAGAAAGAAATCCAGTTGCCAATTTCTCCATCGAACTTGCGTAGCTCTATTTTTTTGGTGTAGAGTGAATCGCTTTTGTGCTGACTTTTCCGAGCAAGCAGTAGTCATGTGCGAGCTTATGGAGGCAACGTCACACGCAACGTCAACATTACTACGGAATTGACGATAATCATTCTTACTCACGATTATCCAGCGTGACTTGTAAGAATCTGCTGTTTGTAGATCGGCAAAAATGACATCTTCACTTGCGTCTATATCTGCAAACCACATTTAATTTTCTCATTAACAATAAAAAAATCCTCCGCCGTTTGCTTTTTTTCCTTTATTGGTTTATCAACTGTGGTTACAATAATTCTTATCTAGCGGTACATAATATTATAGGGTTTGAATAAATTGTACTACAGGTTTACAAATAAACACAGCTTGCGTTGAAATACACACAAGTTAACAGATTTAAACTAGAATCACACTTCTAATAAAAATTTGAGCTATAACCTAGGTAAAATTAGAAATTGCTTATATATTTAATTATTAGAAACACTTTTACGAAATTGGCGGATGGAGTCAAAGTGAGCATCCAAGTGGCCACTAAGTTTGTTATACAGTTTACAGAGACGTGGAATAAGTGACGAGGCACCCAAGACCGTATTGCGTTGAGGAGCATTCAGTAAATTGTTAATTTTTTTACGGGGATAGTGAAACGGGATTCTGAAGCCGAACCTACTGAGATGCTGGGGACAGTAGATAGAGTTAGTAAAAATTTTAAATAAAAAGGTAAGATCAAGTACCTCCCGTCGCTTCTCCAGCTTTATTATATCGAACCTTTTTAGTCAGGCGTTGTAAGATCGCAATGTTTTTGCTTCACCTTCGGCGAAAGCCAAGTGCCTTAAGAACTTTTTTTGGATTCTTTCAATCCTTAGCGCGTGACTTGCATAGTGTGGGCGCCAGACGACAGACCCGTATTCCAGAATGCTTCACACCAAACTGTTGTACAGTAAGATTTTGGTTTTGTGGCTAGTGAACATTTTTACATTACGAAGCACGAATCCTAGTACTCTCGAGGCTCTCTTCACGATACCACGATGTGTGGCACGAATGTTGGTTTATTATCGAGAAGAATGCCGAGATCCCTAATCGTATCTGCTTCTGATAAGGGAGAGCCGTAAATTTTGTAACTGTAGTTAACAGTACCGCTGATTCACAATTTAGACTCTTAAAAAGAGATGACCAATTTACTTCGTCCAGAGCAATAGTGACCTCGTAATCAGCTTTCCGGTAATTCAGGCATTTTTTGTGTGGGTTGTCAGGTAAGACTTCGGATTCTATAAAGGGTAAGCTGACAAGCAATGGCGGGTGGAGTGGGTCGATCTTACTCAATGGTTTGGAACAATTCTTTACTTCACAATTGTTAATGTCAGTGAGTACTAAGTCAAGGATTCTCTTACTTTTTTATTTTAATTTAGTATGTTGTTAGACTGTTTAAAATTATTAATAAAGTGAAAATCTACTAAAGTCTGTGCTATGCTAGGAGGACTGTAGGATGCCTCGCCCACCAGGTTCCAGTCTATGCTTCCTAGATTAAAATCACCGACTATAAGTCTGCGTGAGTCGTTTTGTTCAAACACTCGGTAACAGTTATCCAGAAAATAAAAAAATGTGGAACGCTTCACGATTTTGCGTGTCATCCTTGTGCAGGGGCAATGCTAATCTTTGCTTAATTTAATCATGCTTTGCGATAGTGAACATCGCATGGACATTTGAATCTGAACCGTCCCTGAGCGCATTTTCAAAGTCCCGTTCCGCGTTTGAGTGGAATCGGCGCGAGATCGAACGTAACTTTTTCAGGGATTCCATGTTTTCAAATGGTCCTGTCACGGTCGCCAGAAAATGTTATAAATACGGGGAAAATAATACGCAAAATAAAAAGAGAACTTAATGTGAATATTTTGTAATTTTGAGTTCAATCAATACATATAAGTTTTTTAGAAAGTCGATTTAAAGCATAGACACAATCTAATGAAGAGTTCATAACAGGAAATGCCCAAACAATTTAGGTACTAACTTCTAAACAGCAATATATTTACGTAAAATCATTGTTATTAAAAAAAACTGTATTATCGTTCGTTTTATGAAACAAATCCAAGAAGATTATCCTATTAAGTAGCTGGTGTAGTTAATTTGCTATTAAAATAGCTAGTGAAAACTGAAAATTTCATCAATTAAAAACAGTTTAAAAAAAATCCGCATTACCCAAGTAATTTTCTATTCTGATAAACTATTTTTATAGTTAGATATATCATTATTGTACCTAATAAATGTCATAAACAAGATATGAGAATCATTATGATACACACATTTTCTTATAATACTTTTAGGGCCTAATCTGCACAATTTCATAGTTAATCTATACGGTGGGAGTCAGCATTACCTTAGGACGTGACTCTGTATAGAAATGACTTCAGACGTCATTATCTGACATCGCTTAGCGACCCTCATAAAAGGTTATGTCCACCACAGGAAACAAGGTTAGAAATAATAGGGGCAGAGCGACAATGCTGCGTCTACATGTAAATTAATTTAGAACGGCGGTCGCTAAATGAGGGGGAATGTGCTCAATAAATCACAAAAAGTTATAAAAGAGCTATTTCAACGTTAAAATTCATAAATGTTTTTTGTTCTAATCTTCTGATATGATACAATAGAGTTTATAATAGTTATCAAGTATGCTCAGGTTTTTTATAATTATTAGATATAAGTAAAAGTAAAGAAGTAACCTAAATTTATTTTCAACAGCCAATTTCATTAAAATTCGCGAACTGATTCTGGAAGTATTTTTCTTCGAATGAAGGGAACAGGATTTGAAAAACGTAACACTACATTTAGATAGTTACATGAAAGGATTTCCGTTAAACACCGTCTATAATTATTAGAATATCACTTCAAGCACCGCGTTTCTCGATAAGTCATTATACAGAAATCAGTTTAACGTGTAAATACATTTCACTGAATTTGAATAGGTAGAAGATAATTAATTAAAATTTGATAAAGTTTGTGTGCTTCACCCACACAAAAATGGGGATAATGTACATTTAACAAGAACAAATTAAACATGGAAGTTAAAAATAGAAAAGTTCTAAAAGGGTAAGGCATGCCTCGAGACTGGTGTATATATTCTGCAAAAGCCTAACTGTTACTGTTGTCGATTTCAAACATCACAGAAGTACTAACCCTATGTTTTTATGTACAATATTTTCCTCATACTATGCCTATCGTAAAATTTCATAAAAATATAATGTCTTTTGTAACGTTACTAGGCAGGCCTATTACAATTTTGCTATAGTTTTGGGGTCATGATAAATGCAAATAACAAGATAAATCGAAATAGGTCACTATAAACTATGCGGTAAGTAAAAGTTAAGAGTTAACTGAATGTCAAACATCTGTAAAAATTCGGATTTTCGGATGTTAGGAGTGCAAAACTCCTAACATTTGATGAAAGAACGCTGGCTTGCAACGATAAGAATATGCTTGAAAAATTTACGCCTGTGACGTAGTGTCTCGATGGCTAAATGGTAAAGCGCCGGGTCCGGTATGCGAGGAGATGCGGGTTCGAGTCCCGCCTGAGAAATAATTTTTCAAGTTTAAATACTGATATTATAATTGCAATTAAATTGCTAAAATACTCGTATCATTAAAATTTATAGTACTAAATGTTTGTCTGATACAAAAACACGTACGTGTTTAAGTATTTTATTAAAGGACTAGATACTTTGTATCACCTTTCCTAACGACATTACAACCCTCCTCTCCCTTCGCTAAATGAGTGAAAATTTTGATGTAGAACAGTTTATAAGGGAAATTTTACTGTTGTTTTTACTGGGTGCGTCTCATGTGATATACAATCATTTAATATAGTCAAACTTTAATAACGATCACTTTACATAATAATCATTTGTTACAACAACACACGATATAATGTTGTTTGACATAACGATTACTTTACAAAACATACAGATTTTTTAATACTATTTAGTATAATATTCATAACAAATAAAACCGTTTGAAATAAAACTAATTTTATATATCGTTCATTTGATATAAATTTGTTTGTTATACGCATCATTTCGTATATCTATAATTTGAAATAAAAACGTTTTAAATATTGATTAATAGAAATAACCGTACTGACATACATTGCTAAAATTAAGAATTTGGTTGTATCCCGACTCGCCGTGGTCTTTCCGCCGTGGTACTTGTCTGCCCTACACTAGAGTGCAATTTAAAAGCCGGAGGCGCGGAGGGAGTACAGTCCTCGCTCGCAGTAACGAAGCTCGGGCGCCCGGGCGAGCTGTAGCTTCCGAGGCTGCCAGGAACCAGAGAGCCGAAGCTGCGGAAGCGAGTATTGGTGCCAGAGATTTGTTACGCAAGGGCGGAAGGACTGCACTTCCCGCAGCGCCGGAGAAGAGCAAAACAAATACATGCATGCTTGCCTGCTTGCCTATATGCATGCTTGCTTGCCTGCATGCATGCATGCATGTATGCTGCTTACCTGCATGCATGCATGCCAGCTTGTATACATGGTGATTGCCTGTAAGCATGCTGCTTGCCAGCATGCATGCTTGCTTGCCTGCATACATGATTGTATGATTGTTAGCCTGCATTCATGCATGCTACCCTGCATGCATGCATAATTTCCTGCTTACGTGCAAGCATACCTCCTTGCCTGCGTATTTATGGCATTTCGTACTATTAAAGTTCGGTTATATTAAAGGAGTATTATCGTAAATGAACGTTACACTAAACGTTATTACACTAAATAAAATTTATTTGTTTTTAGCATTATATCACGTGAATGGTATATTAAACGGTTGTTATATTAAATGATTCTATCCCAATTGTTACTTAATATATATTTTAAAATTATGAAATTTTAAATAATATCTGTCCATCATTATATTAAAAAAGTGTTATTTTAAACAAAATTATATCATTTGATTGTATATGTTTTGATGTTTTTACTTGCATTTTTTCTATATTGTCTCACCGTTTATACATTCCCTGGACTACGACAAACATTTGAAAACCAAAATCAGGTACATGTATTATAATTATCCACCTGTGTGTCCAAATTTAGAAATGTCAAAATCACTTGATAGTCATAATTATAATGTCCCATGTGACTTTTGAGCCATTTTTTAAATTTCGCGCGAGCTCTTTTATTCGTGTTTACTATCAATTGCATTTGAAAAATCGATTGTGACATAAATTATTCAATTTAAATGTAAAGCTAATATAATTGTAAATTCTGAATAGCTAACAGTTGAATATTTCATTAATATTATTTTTTTATAATGAAGAACAAAAACACGAAACCTAAATACTCAGCATCTCTGCCAAATGGCAATCTATTGCTCAAGAGCTCTGAACTAAATGACATTTTCATCTATCAATAGATGTACGTAGGTACACGTGTCTCACAGCCTAATGAATTTATAATCGTGTTTGAACCTAAGCAAGTTTGTAGACAAGGGCAATTGACGATGTAAGCTCTTTACCGAATCCCATTCGCTTGAATTAAATTCTACTGTCAATATATTTTTAACATGAGTCGATTTTCTAGTGTAAGTTTAGGTATGTATAAATGAAAGTTACTTCTTTATTGAAACAAATAACTGCACAATAGAAAAACTAAATTAGATATTTCAAAAAATTATTTTTGGTTACAATTGTTGGCTCCAAATTATTGCTGTTTGAAAACGAAGAATGTAATAGGGGTTAAAGTATGTAATTGCCGATTATTTTCCCACTTTTTATTTTGTTTATAGCTCTTAAGTATAGTCGTATTATTGCGTAATTCTTTTTGTATTGTATCAAAAACTAAATAAAGTAACTTTTGACTAAATAAAATGCAATACTAGTGCCTATTACTTCAAAGGAAGTCGTTGAAAAGATCCCTTACAATGTGTCAGCTGACATTCTTGCTTCAATTAAGTAATTTTGTACTATATACTTTGATTTTCAGAAATTTTAATTTTATAATGCGTAGCTTTATAACCATCTAACTTTCACCTTTAATTGCATCGAAAACGGTTCAGGCGTTTTTAAAAAAATTAAATGTTGTTAGTATGGAAAAATGACTTTTCTCGATTTCGTCCATACAAAACGGCAATTTCATACTTTAACCCCTAATATTTTAGAATATATTAATTTAGCATATAGTGCAATTTTTTTTAAACTGAGTTGATTGAACTTTTCAGGTAACTTTTTTGCTGCTGCAGAATAGAGAGTTGAAATGCCACTACATCTTGAGGAACCTGTTCTTTTTTTAAGGAAATAACTACCTGTACTCCTGTCAAGAAAAAAATAAAATTGAATTTTATATTGGCGAGAACACTGTTGAGATGCATTTAATGGGGGCTATTGCTAGTAAATTTGCCACTAGAGGCGCTTGTGTCGCGTGAGGTCCAATATCATTCACTTTGTACTGGTTTTAGCGGAATTTGTTGCATAAATTATAATTTCTTAAATTTACCTGCCGGAAAGTGATCTCCATCGTAAAATATAGCAAATATGAAATATTTGGCGATTAATGTGAACGCTTTATAGGCGGAATTAAGAAAAAGCGCAAAAATAGGCCTCAAGAGCAACTATTTCAGTAGTTAGTATGTTGATATCAAGATAGTTATTTATAAACAATATAACCTTAATTAGATTCAAGATATAACACTTTGTACTCCGGACCTCAGTCTACAGTGGCGCCAACTGGTGAGCAAAGAAACGGTAGTCCCCATTCTACCAACCCCCTCATCTATAGCAAGTATGAACTGATTAGAATTATGAGTAATACTTCATATCTATTAACATAAAAGTTATTGAATAAAATAGAATAGAATAGAATAGAATATTTTTATTTCGCAAGAATGTGGTACACAACAAAGATCTTACATTTGGTTTCATCACAATAAGTACAGGACACATTCACCCAGCTTGGGCATGCAAAATATGAAATCAATTGAATTCAAGTAAAAATTTACAATATCATAATCAAAATAAATTCATTAGATTTAAATAATTAGTCAAATTTGTATAAAATTAAAATTATCGAAAGCTAGTAATGTTGAATATTTATCCAAAACTAAACCAACTAAAATATTGATACTAATTTAAACAAATATTAATTAGCTTTTGAATAAGATTACAAATACTTGTCTTTATTAAAACATCTTTATCAATGAATTAAATCATATATATCGTATACCTTACATCTTCCATTAGACAAACACAAGAAGTACATTTCCACCAAACGAAAAAATAAATTAACGTCTTCGTCTGTCGCAAAATCGTATCGGAGGAATCCGTTATAAAAACCTCGGTGATTTTCTCGACGGACGACTACATTTTTTTTCCATTACCATAGAATATTTCTCTTAGACTTAATAAAATCTGTACAACGTAGACATGAAGGTTGCTGAGCGGCTTCGATTTATTGTCTCTTGAATATTCATATTGTCGAATTACGAACAATATTTTTTTCTTCAGCTTTCCGACGTAAAAGTATTTAGTTAGATACCATTTATTCGGCTGCACGGCAAACTATCTTAAAGTGCCAAATACTCCAATTGATTTTCCACTCGCAGAACAACAAACAAAAAGACAGTATCACTTATCCTTTACGGGTAAGATTTTGAAATATTATAAATGAGAAAGTTTGCATGTCTGCAGTCTGTTACTCGCATGGATCCGAACAAAATTAGCACGGAAATAATTCATCCAAGACGGAAATAGATGATAACCTGGAATAGCCCTAAAAGCTAATTAGTCATATCCAAAATAGGGACTATAGTCCCATTTGAGATTTGAGGGAATAGCACATTCACAGTAATTACATAAAATGTAATAAGCCTCTATTCATCAAATCTACATCTATAAAATCTACTAATCTCGCTGACTATTTAGCCAAAACCACAAAATTTAGAATACTGAAACTTTATTAAACATATTAAGATTACTAGCTTTTGCACGCGGCTTCGCTCGTGTTAAATTCGGGGTAACAATAAAATTTCACTCCCTCTTTAAAGGGGTTGGGGGCGGATTTTCAAAAAAAAATGATGTACGATCTTTTTGTTAGTCACAAATAGTCATGCAGACTATTTACCAATTTTTATCTTTCTACCTTGAAAATTGCGGATAGCTCCATAAAAACTTCCACATCCCATTTTAGGGAAGTGGGGGGTTAAAAAGAGACAAAAAGTAGTCTATGTGTCCATCCCTTCTACTATTTCCACTTAAAAAATCACGTCAATTTGTCACTCCGTTTTGCCGTGAAAGACGGACAAACAAACAGACACACACACTTTCCCACAATATAATAGTAAATAGTATAGTATAGTATAGTATGGATTTTATATCAGATAACCGCGTCCGTTAGTTACTGACTGTCCAAATTATGCAAAAATAGTTCTTTCTGATGTTGAAGGTAAAAAATGGATTAAACAACTCCGATGCGCGCGGGCTTACAAAACGTAGCTCAGATTAAAACGTAGTCACCTAAGATTTGAAAGGTAGTGGCTATCAATATCAATTTAATGAAGTACAATACAATTTGATTTAAAGATTTCTGCCTTTGCCTTTTGCATGTTAAGAATTTAACATATGAGCAAGTATGAATAATGTTACTTTAGTATTGGTAAAAGCAGCGTTTGGCATGAATCCGTAAGTGATATATTCAGTCAATATTTATACCATGTTTTCCTTTCTATTTAGCACATTAACATTGATTTAAAAAGTTTGACATGTGCGGAAAAAGGTCATCTCATGAGACCATTGTGATAAATTTATACTTTGATTAACATGTATGCACGGGCCGAGCGCGATAAATAACTGAACACTAATTTGCGAGTTCACCAAAATTAGTCAGTAAACAAAAGACTTGAATGGGACCTCCAGATTTAGTTACGGAAGAGGGTGCTCTAAGCGACAACCATTTGTGGGTAATGTTGACCATAAACATCGACCTACACTTGCCCCGCCAGTATCCGCACTGATGTATTTACGCGCCACGAATTATATGGAAGCTTGTTTACATTTTAATGAAAGACGTGGGCTTGTAAATTCTCTGTTTATGCTAGCAGCCACGGCACTTCAAGCCGCGCCGCGTATCGTTATAACGCTGCGTCATGTGAGTAACGCGCTAATTAAGCACAATATACAATTCCGCGGCGGACATAGATTCTCCTAACAATAAACCCCCAAATTCAACTCCCCCCCTCTACCCTCCGTTAATACTCACGGCAAAACAAATTGTTACACGAGCGAAATCCAAAGGGTGCGCCTCTGAGACATATTGTAATGTCAACGAAAATGGAAAAAATATATGAAATGTCAGTGAAAGTTGTACTGTCTTTCATCAGGCTTTTATTTTCAAACGTCTCGAAGTAAATCTCGAAAAGTCGTTGACATTATTGATAAGTGTCGTCTCGCCCTTGGGTATTCGATTCGTAAAACCTTATCGTATTTAGTACGAGTATCTATGTGTTCGAGCAAATCTTTTCTTGTGGTGCCGACTGACCTAGAAAACAAACGAGATCTCGATTTTAGCCAGAAAAAGCAAACTAGGCATAATTTATCGCAACATTTTAAGCAATTTATATTGATTGCGCAAAGAAAAGATAGCCACAGTCAGAAGAAAGCAGACAAACGACAGGCTACAAAGAAAGGGTGTGCTTAAATCACTAAGATTAATTTTCCGCGCACATAATTTATATCAGCAAACCAGGACGCGGGTCGACGAGACCATGAGGCAATTTACAAACTCGAAAATCGCGGAAGTTCGTTAATTATTCGGCGGGAGCTGCTCGGGCTCGCCGGGACTCACGTTTATTGACAATTAAGACAAGGCCCGACCGCTTCACGCGCCTTATTGCTCCGCTTGCGGTTGCCCACTAGCTCCCTAAGCTGGATTTCAAATATTCACAATTCAATAAAGTGTATAGATTTAGAGAGGTCTGGCTATTGATAGCTCGGTCCTTGCTATTTGGGACAATTGATTCTTGAAGTTCTGATCTAGTATACGAGTAATATGATTTGACATTAGAGGAACATTGGAAACAAGATCCTTAAATAAAACTCTGTCTGTCTTAGGTGGAACTGGACTAGCTACATGGTTAGAGCATTCACCCAAACCCGTTATGGGTTTGAGTCCCGAATGAGGTAATCGAAATTCTTATTCAATTCATTTTATTTTCATTTACAATATCAATTTAATTGCTTAATACGAGTATCAATTTAAAATCTAAAAGCTGCTTTATCTTAGCTGATTGATATATATTATTAAAAAAATCTTTCGCATTTATGTACATAACCTAATAATACACTGATGTAACTCCATTGACCTATTATAGCGTAAGCCATACAGGAATTTCTCGATACATGTTGGAAGCTCAAATATTATTGTTAGAGCAGTCATTTAATAACATTAAAGAAAATTAATTATGACTTAACAGTAACATAGTGTGAATTGTATACTATCATAAGTTTGACAAAGTAATATAAACAATGCGAACTCTATCAACAACTCGTTTCATCCTTATCGTTGCTTCTTACTAGTTATAACAAGACTTTGGTTAGTAATGACAATTTTTCTCAAACAACTTAAAGGAAACATACTCTTTTTATAATTATTTAAAAAAAAAACTTATTCGTATGATTATTTATTATGTATAAGCATATACGGATACCATAAAAATCATCCATAAGAATATATAGTGGGGACCCGGGTTGGTGTAAACAACTAATATAGACTACGAAAAACCCTCTCAAAGTAGGCCGTGTATCGTATTGAGGGAGGTTGTATTCTGTATTCATACGACGGGACGCGCGCCAGCCAAAATGGCGGATATAAAAATGAGTTAAGTGATAGTAAACGGCGACGTACCCAGATCGAATATTATAACTTTCCGTCTAATAGATTCTAAAAAGAGTATCAAGGCTTTAAAAACACTTATAAAAGTTACAGAGAGTTTACTGCATTGTAAAGAAACCTTACCAGACACTTTTGATTTTGATTTGATACAAAGTCGTTTTTTGGTAAAACGATAGGTAGGTACTTATGATTTCAATTATTTTAGAAATGAATAAATAAATAAATGAGAATACCAATAAACCGCTATTCTGGCCCGTCTTCTGGCAGCACACTATAGTCGCCTCTTACGACACCCATATGACGAAAATGGTGGTGCTTTTCAGCGACACAACACTCTACTAAAAATCATAAACCAACTGATAGTTAAAGAAGGAAATTTGTTTTACAGCATTTGTAGGCTTATTAAGCTTCAGTTTTTACTTAAATATAATAATTAGTGCTTTGATAACGATAGATTCAAGATATATGTATCTTTTACGATTGCAAGATAATCACGAAAAGAAAAGATAAGTAATTAATAAAGGTTGTAATATTTTTTATATCAGCGCAATGAATAAATCTTTGGTTATGTATGGAGGCACTACTTACTTGCCTGCTCCCCTGGGTGAGCTGGGATGAGCAAGGGCAGTATTTTTATTAAGTAATAAAGTGAAAGGAAGACAATTGGGATCCCGGCGAGCTTAAATCAAATACAGACATAGCCGAGAGTTTATTACGTAATTGAGAAGTAAAATCGATATTAAAGTAACAACGTGGCCTTAAAGTTTAAATGATGTAATATACGAGTACCTACTCGTTACGTACTTATTTTAACTGGAAACTTATAATTTTAAATTTATGTGATAAGAAGACAATTACAATTAATGTTTTACTGATATGTTCCTACATAGTTACCACATTTAAAAGCTACATTAAAAATCTAACGCCTAACAGTTAACTAACGCCCCCTAATTCTGCTGATTTACAAATGGCTCTATTGAATCGTAATATACGTGTCACAATATACGATTGAGATCCAATTACGATTTAATTGAGCCATTTGTAAATTAGCGGAATTAGGGCCCATAGGGGACCATCAGAGCATTAAAATGCACGGGACACAATCTTGTAACGGCTGCGAACAATAACGAACGTTCGGTTCGCAAGCAAACAACGACAGTCGGTCGAACACTCCCTTCAATATCTTTCTAGTGTGCGGCCACTGTTTCTGTACTTTTCCCTAATTATACTCAAACCGCTAAGAAAATCCACTTTTAATTGCATCCTACCTACAACCTAAGGCACCAACTCTTATTTTTTTACACTTAAAAAAACACAACGGATAATGCATCATTTTTACTTAAGGGGACTACTCGTACTAGTGCTATGTGCTGCCCCATGCTGCTTCTAAACAAAATCAATTCTCAAAAACTTGAACAGTATCATTTTAGCAAATTACCTCTAGTATTTATTGAATCACTGTTAACTGCTTTTCATTCTGGCATTCTTTCTTATTGTACATTATTACTCCTAAACAATCTTAATTAATTCTAAACCTTAAAATCAACACCAGATAAATACTTAATTACTAAACATAAAGGTAATATCATTATGTTTTAGTCCAGTTTTTCATGCAATGCGGGTTGCAGTAGTGCTTGAAATATTATATATATTATTATTATTCAACTTTTAGGTTAAATATCCTATTAGGCAAACTGGCCATTATAAAATGAAAACAAAAAATATTTGTGCCCTACATCCCCATTTTTACTATAACAAATCTTTATTTACGTGTATTGAAAGTTGGGATGTTTTTTATTTATAGGCCATCAATGTAAGTGAAGTTTTTCCATACATCATTGGCGTATACTCACATCCATCCCATCAATTGTAGTATTTTGTGTGCATCAAGTTTTGATACATAGAAGGAAAGAGTTTACAAATAATGTACGGAAACTTTTCATCTAACATATAAGGTATCACTTATCAAATATGTTGTTTTACTTACAGCACATCTAAAAAGTGGATACCTGACTTTACGGCTATGATAATACGTGCTATACTTATGATATAAGTAACTTTAAATTCAAAAGTGTTTGTTAGCTTAAACTTACAAAAAGTAAAATTTTTACTATCATTGGATTAAATTACAAGGAATTTTAATCCACCTATATTGTAGGCCTCCAAGTTGACTCGTTCTTACATCTGCCATTTTGCGACAGGTACAGGATGAAATTTGAACCATCTTCCAAATTTTAATATAGCAATCTACGAGACAAAAAACAAATGACGTATTTTTTGTCTCGTAGATAACTATTGTTATAGCTCATTACAAAAGTGTGATAAAGCACCTATAAAATGTCCACCAAAAATCTAAATTTTTGATACGGCCTCCTAGCAACACTTTTTTTACGCTTTACGCATATTTTTCATTCACTACTATACTATTTGTTTTTTTAAGTTTTTGATTTTCCCTTCATACCCTAATAGGTTTAGGACCGTAAAAATTGAAAACTATGTTGCAAAAAATATTTTCGGGTAAAAACTTAATTTACATTTTTTATTTCATAAATGGGCTCTGAATACGATACTGTATGTCTATAAAAAATTTTGAGTATGATGAAAAAGTCACCTGTATACACGGTGCAATTTGAACCACCTGTAAAACGAAGCCCACGTTATTGGACCATTATGTATAACATCATGGCATTGTTTTATTTTAAATAAATTTTGATTCAGACTTTTGATTTTGTAACACGCTGTGACGCGTTCAGATGTAATATTTTGTTGTGGCGGGGTCTTGGTTGAAGAGACCTTACACAGCTAATACATCTGTGTGCGTCACAGATAGGTTCAGCTATTTATTTTGAAACGCGTCAAAATAAATAGCTGTACCGATATTTAATATTTTAATAAAACAAATTTTTGGTAAAAAATTTAAAATAACACTGCCAAGATGTTATACAAAATGGTTACATAACGTAGGCTTCGTTTTACAGGTGGTTTAAATTGCACCATGTATATACCGCTACCAACAGCTTTACGTGCCTTCCGAAGCAAGCACCACTATACTCGTATAATCCACCCGCCCCTTTGGGATCCAAGACAATCTAAAAAATATCGTTTCCTAATTTAACTTAACCGGAAACCGAACCCAGGATCCTTAGCGGATCACTCCACTATACCAACCGTGTCGTCTGCACACATACATAATAATATAGTTTATAAATAGGTTTAAAATCTTTCTGTGTTTGCCGATGTGGGTAATCTTTGTTAGCTCACACAAACACAGACTCTGATAATTATGTTTACTAAACATACAAACACATAATCATGTTTAATCAAAACAGTTAATTTAATTTGAACATAAATGAAGCAAATACCTACTTGTCTATTTTCATTACTTGTTACATTAAAAAAATATTAAATTCAGAATACTATTCAAAAGAGAAGGCAGAGAGTCATTAAACTAACAATAATTATATCAGATGAAAGCTGTCAAGTGGAAGCTTCCATAAAAAATATAACTTTTCCTTTTTATCCCATTGGATAGGAATTTCCGAGTTAAATTGAATGGTGTCGTGTCCATCATTAATCATGAGGGTTCAGGCTTGTTCAGAATCCCCTTGGGAAGTTTTTCCTTGTTTTACGGTCCACCAATAACTATCATCGGTATTCGTGTTTTGTTTATCATTTACTATTTATGGTAAAAGTTAAATAGTTTAGATAATACAAAAATGTAACCTACTTAAAATTTTGTCGTTAACTTTAAACACGAATGTCATTTTTATTCTCGAATCACTATGTTATTGAGACCTATGATATAACTGCTTGACAAGTCACAAATAATTAAATAATAACTTATTTTAATTATCGTTTTCTCCAGTCTTGCGTTCTTTTCCGTATACTACTCCTATTATACTACGGAAGTAAAACATTTTCTTTACAAAACTTTCTTTCATTTTCTTTCATTTTACAAAAGATTAATGTTTGTTAGTATAAAATATAAACGGCATTTTAATAGTCTACTTTAATTTCTGAATAGCTCTCGTATTACATTTGACGACAGCAACATAAAGCGGATGAGTCACTTCAGAGACGCTATATTAAAAGCGCTGTAATAAAAATACATTTTATGAAATCACTTACGTACCTTCATGTATTATCGGTATACTTAAAGGTTATAATCATATTATTATCTTTAGAAAGTTTTTTCGTTCAAAATAACGATGATACAATTTGTAGACACATATTCTTTTATTCAGTGGTGTGTTTGTGAAAAACTCTTTTTCCGAATAGTCATATATAGATAGATGATTTAATACTGCGTAACCAGTTTTACGATATGTGTTGTTGTATTGTTATTCAGATATGTATTTTAAATTGCAACATTCATTCTTCATGCACTATAGAATCTATAGAATATAGAATATTAGTAGCTTATATTGATAAACGTGCAGTTATTTTCAGCAATTCCAAATATTACCTAAAATTCTTGACGTTCCGTAATTTAATAAACGCAGATTTATTATGAAAAATATAAATCTTGCGGCGTTCCTTGCAAGCTGAAGAGTTAAGTAATAGGTACGCAAGCAGTTGGCACGTGGTCGAGGGACAGATGAGCGCCGCTCAGTGCGCCAGGGGGCAACACTGGCATACTAATACCGATAAAATACTGGAGTTACGTGATTAAAATAATGCGGTGCAGCTGCATAGGTACGCCGTGACATTCGGTCGTAATGCATTACAAGTATGCATTTCCTTGGAGAACAAACCAAGAGAAAAATCCAATGTGAAGACGGGTAGTGAACAAGTTTGATAAAACCTATGTCAGACATAACCGGTAATGGAAGGTCTGCAATTATAGTATTATAGTTATATAAGTATTTTACAGGAGTTGATAACTGTTTTAGAACTAAAAGATATATGATATTGCCAAAGAACTTTATCGTGTCTGCTACTTTCTGCACATAAAAACTAACCACAAAACAAAGAAAATAACATACTTTAACCGTTAAATCATTTGGCACACTTTATCTGAATATTACAACTCTAAGAAATCTTGCATAAATGTTTTCAATTTTGTTATAAATACATTTCTGTTGGCAGCAAAAGTTAGCAATGTTAAGTACTTGATTTTATATGAAACAGAAATAAATTAATCTTGGCGCTCTAGGTGGCCGCTGCCATGCCATGGTACTACAACCCCTCGCTTGCCTTACCTTTATCAAAGGTATAAAACAGCTGTATCTTGTATAAGCTAATAACACATAGAAAAAGTAAAAGTAAAGTAACAGCCTATAATCATCCCACTGCAGGGAAAAGGCCTCTATCATTGAATTCAAGTTACCACAGCAATAATGGGTGTACTGGCATAATCACCACGCTTGCCAAATGCGGGTTGGTGATCACAAACCCAAGCCACGTTCGAAAATTCAAAACTTTTTTTGTTGCCCGACCCGGGATTCGAACCTGGGACCCCGAGATCTTGGCCCGGTATTTAAACCACTAGACCAACGGGGCGTTACGGCTAACACATAAAGTACAGACAAATTATTCATTTCTTTAATTCCCACAACTGTAGTAGTTTTTTTTTTAAATAATTATGATTAAGAGTGATAATAATGTATAATTCTTTTTTTCTAGTCATTAAAGTTATGCTTTAAACATACAAGCAAAAATGTTGCCTATATAATCAAATTATTCAGTAAGTATTTCATCAGTCATGTCATCCTAAAGTCAAATTAAAATTGATCAATAGATCTTGTGTCATTTGTTCGTGTTATAGTAAAGATAGTTTTACTAATATCAATGAGAACGTAACTTATTTAAAGAAGTGAGGTTTAAAAAAATATACCGGCTGAAATTTTAACCACTTTCCAAATTTTAATATAGCAATCTACGAAGCAAAAATCAAATGACGTATTTTTTCTTTTGGTATAGTCCAGTACAAAAATGTCAAGATAAAGCACTTAGAACATATCCGCCAAAAATCTAAAATTTTAGATACGTAACACTTTTTTTTTCCGATGTGTATCGCATTCATTCATTACAATACTATTCATAAGTTTTTGATTTTCCCTTTATGCCTTAACAGGTCTAGGACCGTAAAAATTGAAAACTATAACGCGAGAAATATTTTCGGGTGACAACTTGATTTACATCTCTTACTTTATAAATAGGCTCTAAATACGATACTGCACACATATAAAAATTTTGGAAAGTGGTTAAAATTTCACCTGTATAGGTACGAGTACATATAGCTAGTTGATTTGTGTTTCGTTAATAAATCAGTTTAACAACTTATAAATGGCTTCTAAAATAGTAAAATATTTTGTGGAATACGACTAACACCTCTGAGGGTAAACAGATTTAGACTTAGAGCGTAAGAAGGATCAAAGCATGACATGGCCGTCAGAAAATTTTGCTAAAGGATGAGAGCTCAAACAGCATTTGCGTTTTATTCTTTGCCCTTTTCTTGCATAGCAAAATTTAAGCATTTTCCTAGCTTTTCTCATAGAGTTATCAATATAAAATACCGTTGCTTGTTATTTAGATGTAATAGTAATTGTATACATAATATACAAGAAGATTCAGCTATTGCGATTGAGTTTCACTAAGCAACAAAAAAATATAACATAAAAGTAGTTATAAACAAATATCGGTGAGCACATCATCAACCGTAACCAACTTTTAACAAATGGATGGATTGTCGTTACACTTGGCAGGCTTCGCGTCGCCTCGCCTTGCCGGAGACAAATCAAGACTAGTTGTCTCCAATACGTGCGAGGCGAAGCGAAGCGTGCGGATCACCACACGTTGTAGAGGGAACTTGGCGCAACACATTGTTATTTTTAGAGCTCAACTTCTGTCTGACACGGAGCAATGAGCTCTGAGTAAAGATGGCATGACTAAAATGGATTCACTAGTGGTGTGTTGTGAAAACTATGTGCTATTTCGATACCTTGTTAAGATATATTAAGGCCTTGGTGGGAAAAAGAGGACTAGATTTGGATTAATTATTTATTTTATTAAGACAACCAACAAGGACATACACAAGAACATGTTTATAATTTACGAAAAAGATTGCTTACGCTGAGTGTTGCCTTAATTAAAGGTTGCCACGGAAGGCATTTAGTAAACAATTAAACTTTAAAACACATCAGGAGCCAAATCGCTTTTAAATAATTTTACAAGAATATTTAGCGTGTTAAGCGATGTTCAATAGAACAAATAGGTGAGTTATTTAAAAGAAAAAAGAAAACATTTAAATGTTACGAGTATGTTAAGTGAGCTGCTTGTGAACCGATGAATTGACTAAAACCCGCGAGCGAGTGAAAGACTGAATGAACTCATAAATGAACAGATAAATGGATGGACTAAAATCATTAAACCTACACCTAAGTTAAGCGTTAAAATTACCAATGTTATCTTACAAATCTTACTAATATTATAAACTAGCTTTTTGCTCAAGGCTCTGCCCACCTGAACTATACTTCATATCGCGCGTGCGGTAACTTGTGCCCAACAGTGAGATTCCAAATAGCATACCTGTATAACTTCTTTTACCTCCAAGAATGTGTACAAAGTTTCACGATGATTGGTTAAGTGGTTTTTGTGTAAAAGCGTAACAAACAAATTTACATTCACATTTATCATATTAAGTAAAGATGTGAAAAGGAGATGTCCCATAATAGGCCCAGACATTGTACACCATTTTCAAAAATCAAGAAAAAAATACTGTTTCTGGGAAAAATACATATAAATTTATTTAACGTATAATTTAGGGGTTCAAAAATAAATAGGATCGAATAATTTATCAAACTCCATTAGGCATTCCAAGATGGCGTCAACCTAAAAAAACTTTAAATGTCAGTAGCTGTCAGATACCCCTTGTCACTTTGGCATAATCATTCACTTCAATTTTTTGTTCTGCTTGTCGCGCTTTTATTGTAGTTCATTATAACGACCTCTTTTTCGTTTTCTGTATTTAGTATTGATCGACACATTACTTTCATAATGTTTGTTGTTACTACAGTAAGCGATGGCAGTCGACTCCTAGCTGCGCGATTTTGAAACTGACAGACGTCATCATAATGTCATCTTCCGCCATGATGGTTTTGTTGTTTTGTATTGCTATTTTCTTACTTATCTCTTTATTTGAACCACTTAACAAAGCCATTTTAAAAGAATTGGATGATAACAAAATCTTGTAGGTGTATTGGTCTATCTTTTGGTGGGGTGTACAGGTTCTGAGCCTGGCCTCCATACAATTTGGGACATCTTCTTTGGATGGATATTTGGTACTAAATCACGCCAAAACAACCAAAGGGATCTTAATAAAATTTTACACGGTGTTAGAATATAATATTATTATAATATATATATTATGCTAAAATCACACATAGTATACTTTCAATCTTTTTTTTTTACAAGTTATGGGCTTTCTTGACTTCAAACTTAACTGTACGGTTAAGAAGAAGCCTAAGATGGAGCGAGCTTACCCAGAGGTACTGGTTCTCCAACACACCAGCGGAACACAGAAAAACTGTTTGGCGCTGGACTCCGGCAGGAGGGTGGTAGCATCCAGGCGGCCTCTTACGAAGCCTACCACCGCAGTGGGATCTGTTAGCCGTCATCATTGATTAGAAAACCAAAGATGCCGCTGCCCAGGGTGGACCACTAGGAGGTAGATCCCACCATCCCAAAAAGTTATCAATAGAATGATTTAAGTACATAGTTTCAAATTCTAAAGTCCAAGCGTACAAAGTAGCGGAACACACCTTGTTTTAGATAAAAATGTAGTTATGGTGCCCTCCTCATTTCATTTCACTCACAAAGGATTTTAAAAAAATACAGAGGTACAAGTTCAACTGTATTATTTTATGAGTAACATTGTGCACATATTAAAGATACCCATTTCTTTTTTATACTAATAAAATGTTATAACAAGTTGGCCTTTTTAATCGTACGGTTTTCGTAATTTTATCATAAATATGCGTCGCTATTCCTGTAAAGCCGAATATTCGATTATACCTGGTAAAAAGATTTCCCTAGGGATACATCAATTCGTTAATAAAAACCTATGAAACGCAGATAAGGCCTTTAATAATAAATTTAACTACAGATAACAATTTTAAAATTATATAACCAAGGTTTTAAGATTTTGTATGAAAATGAGTTGCGTTGAATAAATCAGTCAAATTACCAAAAAACAATTTTCAGAATTCATGTCTGAGCTTCCTCGGCCAATTCCAATCGGAAGGCACTTTACTAAATTGTTCGACGTCTTACTTTTCTTGGAAAATGTAGAAAAGCACGAGATATGAATGGAAATGTATTTATTTGTGTCTTATTATACCAGCAGCATTTACCGTTTATCGAATTATGTATTAAGCGACTTATATAATTACATAATTAGCAGGCAAATACACCGGAATTAAGTAAAAGTTTGCTGTATTATTATTTTATTACAATCCTTTTGCAAAACATCCTGTTTTTAGTACAGACAGCCTACGATTGACTTGAAATAGAATAAGGATGAGGAAAGATCGGAAAAAACATTTTAGATAACAATAACTAACTTTATGGAGCATAGATACTCGTACATAATATGGATGAATACTAAAGTTATGAGTCGTCAGAAGAGTGGTACTGCTTTTGTTAGTCACATCGAGCTCATAAAGCAAGAACAAGATATACAGGTGACTTTTTCATAACCTTCCAAAATGTTTATAGGCGTTAAGTATCGTATTTAGAGCCCATTTATGAAGTAAAAAGTGTAGATAAACTTTTCACCCGCAACATAGTTTTAATTTTTTACGGTCCTAAGCCTGTAGAGGTATAAAGGAAAAACAACTTATAAATAGTATCCTAATGAATGAATGAGATGTGTTACATATTGGTAGACCATGGATACTGACAATCAGCATTGACGCAATCGTGACCCGGTTACCTCCGCACGGAAACGGCTAAGCACGAAGCGCCCACGCAGCATATTCTAATGAGATCGATGCCATCCCAAATGTCCTCACTTTATGATCATTCTTCGATCAATCGTCACCCCCTAGCTAGTAGTTAGTATTGTAATTTTTTATTTAAAATAAATTAGTTTAATTAAATTTTTGTATTCTTTGCAACCTCCGGCTGTGGCTTTCGTAATTGGCGCAGTCGGTAGGATAGTCGTAAATTAGAGTCAGTGAATCGATCACGGCGAGCGGCTATCCAGAACCTACAAGAGCTGCAGTCCAGAGGAGTATCCAGACATAGATACGGCAGAGAAATCAAAAATGCGTATGTGAGTACCTAGATCTACTAGAGTTGCTTTCCTTACTGTGTTTCCTATAATTCACCAAGATTTTCCATCCAAGGCAATCGCGGTCCCGTAGGTTAGTTAGCGTTAATAGATTATTAGTGTTAGATTCTAATAGGGATTTAGGAACTATAGACGAGGAGAATATTTTAAAATCTAGCAGTATGGCTGATTCACCTGTAGACCAAGTCTATAAAGCCCTCCAGCTCGTTCCCGAGTTCGACGGCCACTCAAATATTTTAACGCGGTTTGTAAATTTGTGTGATCAATTAGTCATTCAATTTGTTAGAGAAGGTGATGAATATAGGTTAAGCAATCTTTCTTTAATAAATGGTATCTTAAACAAGATAACCGGCCCCGCATCCTCTATAATAAATTCTAACGGTATCCCGGAGAACTGGAATGAGATTCGTAGGATATTAATTAATATATTTGCCGACCACCGCGATGAGACTTCACTCTATCACGATTTGTCTTTACTTTCACAAGGTACGGGAACCCCTCAAGAGTTTTATGAACAGTGTCAAAATCTGTTTAGTACGTTAATGACATACATTAGTCTGCATGAAAATATACCGAGTACAATCGAAGCGAAACGCGCGCTCTATAAAAAGTTAACACTTCAATTATATCTACGCGGTCTGCGCGACCCACTAGGCACTCGTATTTGGTGCATGCGACCCGATAGTATTGAACAGGCTTTAGAATTTGTGCATGATGTAATTAATACACTGTATTTACAGCAACGTAATGAACACACTTCCGATAGAAAATTTCAGTCCTCACCTTCATTTAATGTAGGTACCTAAAACTTCTTACGGCGCAGGATAACATCGAAGATTTATCTCGTGAGTTATCAAAGCTAGAAAATACTTTAGCCTTTATACGTGCATCGAGCACCCCTTATCTATTATAGGCTTATATAATTTTAAGGATATGTATGATTATGAAAATAAGGTTTTTATATTCTAATCATGAAATTCTTGACATAAATTATAGGGACTTTTATGACGAAATTAAGCTAGGATATTTATATATAGGCAATAGAATCACAATGAAGGTGCCGATTGTCTATCCTTTACCTTATATCCGATATAAATTATCAATCATCCCGAACAAAAATCATAATATCCTTATAGTCCTACCTCACCTTATATAGCAATTTCTAGCAAAGATTATAGGTATATAGAGACAGAATGTCCAAAGATCAACTCATAATTTCTCTGCCAAGCTTCATCAAACTACAGCAACCGAGATGAGCCTAAATTTATCCAGCATCCCGATCAACTGCTTCCTCAAGATAGCGGAGTTCACCATAGCCAACCTGAACGAGCACATCAGGGGACACGCCATGAAGATAATGGAAATGCCTCAGTATGATGAGTCGAGGCACCAGGATCATCCATCATTTACCTTGGACACTATGAAATTAGAAAACCTTCATACAGTTAGTACCAAAGTATCTCTACAGTCGTCAGTGAAACTAAGAGATGCCGCTGAACAGTCGCTGTACCATAATACGATCCCCCTATACGTAGTATTACTACTTAGCGCTATAGCCTTCATCATCGTCGTAGCAAGCCGATACTACGAAAGAGTGGTCTTTGAAGTGGAAAGTAGCACGGATGTTGCTAACGGCACCTATGCAATTCCAGATACAAAATCTACCAATCCTAATGAGATAAGAGTAGATCATAGAAACATCTCAGCAACTATCTCAAACAGAGTTTTCAAATAGTTGCTGAACTGCGGATGGAGGTGTTACATATTGGTAGACCATGGATACTGACAATCAGCATTGACGCAATCGTGACCCGGTTACCTCCGCACGGAAACGGCTAAGCACGAAGCGCCCACGCAGCATATTCTAATGAGATCGATGCCATCCCAAATGTCCTCACTTTATGATCATTCTTCGATCAATCGTCACCCCCTAGCTAGTAGTTAGTATTGTAATTTTTTATTTAAAATAAATTAGTTTAATTAAATTTTTGTATTCTTTGCAACCTCCGGCTGTGGCTTTCGTAATTGATGCGAATCGAGTAAAAAAAGTGTTGTGAGGAGGCCGTATCAAAAATTTTAAATTTTTGGCGGATGTTTTCTAAGTGCTTTATCTTGACATTTTTGTTCTGCTATACCTACCAAAAAATTACGTCATTTGGGTTTGGCCTCATAAATTATTGAATTAAAATTTGGAAGGTGGTTAAAATTTCATCCTGTATATTTTAGCTAGATAGCTATAAACAACAGCAAAGGATCTATTAACAAATTAAGAACTATCAAAAATTGTCTGTGGTTTTATTTTGTCATTTTTTTAATGATTGTATTTTAGTGTTAACCTGTTTTGATGTGGCTGATCCTAATTTGGTAAGAAATAAATTAATATACTAAACGCTTCTTAGTGTTATTAAACTAGATTATCACTACTAAATTCTTCTTGAGATTTATTTTCTGCTTCAAAATCATTTTTAACTGCTTGAAATACAAATATTGTTCTTTTAATGGCATTGATAACAATTTACTTATTACATTTTCTCATGAATCCTAGTTCTTTTCTCGTTAGTAACATTGGTTCTATAGTAAAAAAAAAATGTTGATTATTAAGAGTAGAACTCTTTTGAGAAAGTGTGTCATCTAATTCAATTTGTCTCTGTTAACATTTAATAATACAGTAGTTAATTCGTAGACACTTGATATTATCACAGCTACATTGGCAAACGGTGCCGAATTAGATAAGTTTTGTAATTTATATTCAGAGTCTGGTACTAAAATTATGAATGTAACTAACTTAGTTTAATTCAGTCGGAATCGGTTCTTCAGTATCTACTAAAATCATTGCAATATTTGTGAGTTTAATATCTAAAACTGTATCCTGTTACAACCAGCACAGAATTTATATACATAATATGAATCCAGTTGATTGGCCAGACGAAGATGCTGGTGAATGCGTTTACATAGTAAAGACGAAATCTGCCAGCATGTTAAAAGTTAAATAGTTGTCAAACTCTGAATATATAATTAAAATTTAAAAAAAACTATTCCCATTAAAGTCTACAAGCACCTGAATGCCACACAACTGAAATAAATGAAAGAACCGATATTTTTTCTTGCTTTCAAGTTGGTCGTGATGCAGAAAAGTTGTGCATACCTATTCATGGGCAGAAAGTCCTGATAAAGGCTCAACTGTAAAAGTATACGTATTACGCGGTGTATACGTATACTTACTTTTCTCACAAAGAAACGGGAAGTAAACAGAACTCATTCTTTAATCTGATTCCAGTCTACGCACGAGAAGTTTCCCGTTGATTGTGTTAACTTGTTTTAACGAACACAAAACTAGTCAAGATTGTTTCTAACTAGTAAACCGATGCCAGTTTCTATAGTTGTAGGTGTAATTCTTCATCCTTAATAACACGTTCGAACTGTAGGTGAATTGTAAAATTGTATCCAAATCTAGCGTCACGTCAAAATATTTCCAAGTCATATTACCAGAAAATACTCGTATGAAAAAAAAATATGAAAATAAGTATGTAACTTTAGATCATTTTTGTTGTCCTCCCTCCTCCTTTCTCCTAGTATATTGTTTTCACACTATTTTTTGAATCTCGAGTTCGGAAATGCGTTAATGAAGTTTTGAGTAGACGGCAGCAATGTAGGTATAAATAAGGGCAAATATTGGACTTAATTAATATATATCTTTGAAAAAACTTCATTTGCTTAAATATATTTATTAAAAAATAATTTACATCACTTATTTCTCATTCAACAAAAATAAATTTCAGGACCTCATTTATTTGTTACTTTTTATATTTAAAGGTTGTGTTACCATTATACTTATGATCCATTTATCTACATACCAGATAAGAACTCCGTCATCAGCATTAGGTTGAACATGGAGTGTGAGAACGTTATACTCGTATAACATGGTAAGTAATGCTTATCATTGTAATAGATATTTATACCCTAGTTATAGATAAGTTAATATTAATTTGTATCTGAGGAAATCTTCTTGTGTAGATATGAATCATACATTCATGAACTCAAAGAAATAACGGAAAATATCAAAACAAGGCTTAAATAAGAAATGAAATGAAAATAATATTTAAGTAGTTTATAATAACTTAGCCTACTTATATTGCAGTTAGCCGGATTTTTTACGGTTTGGTGTCATTTAAATATTCATGTAGGTATTATGGTAACCCATTTAACTTAACTACTCACTAAAACAATTATGCGCTTAAGCTAAGGAACCATTGGAAACAGGCACAGCTATTATATTACTAGTGACTTGTAAGTATTTACTATTAAAGATAAAGATAAAAGATTTTTATTTCTAAAAATAAAATAAAAATATTTCGTTTACAGAAAGATACTTTTACAGTGTGTTTGAGGTCCTCTTTTAAACAAAGAAATGCCTGTAGTAGAAAACCTCGCTATTATAGATATTTGCATTTTCTACCTTATGACTAAGTTATCAGTACATTTTTATTTTTATTTTTAAGTATATAATATGTATATATATATATATATGTGTGTGTATGTGTGTGTGTGTGTGTGTGTGTGTGTATTCACGCTCAAGTGTTGTACTATTACTTCAGGCGTTACTATTAAGAAATGATTCGATTTCATTGTAATTTTGTATTTAAAGCCAATTAGTTAAGTTTATTTTACAATCATGGTATTTCATAGGATATATAAGTATTTACTATTGGTTTACATAAAAATAATATTCCAGTATAGATAAAGTAATACAGCAAATAATCTATAGGCATGTACCGCCTTATTCCTGCCGAGAGTACACGATTGAACGTCTTCCGGGCGGGGAAAAAGGCGCCTCAATCGCACCCAAGTACATAAACTAAGAAAAAAATTAAAACTAAAAGAAAAAAAAGAAACTGATTTTTGAAACCACTAAAATATAAATATTTAGATTTATTGAGATCAGGAATTATATCTATGCACATTTTTTACGGGCGTACGTATCACGGCGGGCCGCTGTGAATAAATTATTTAGCCGCACTTTTGACCGGTTCTGGTAAGCTCATCCGTTTTCAGTTAGGCCGTAAAAATATATGAATAATTTTGCTATTTACTTCCTTGCGATTCCTATAGACGCTTGAAAATAAAGGAAATCTTTGTTAAAACACGAAAGAAATTAAGTCAAATTTGTGCCTTTAACGTAGGGGTTTTTAAGTACTTGACTACTTTATTAAGTTTTTCAAGCTTAAATACTGATACTTAACTGACTTTAAAAATATGAGTATCTTGTGTTGGCAAGATTTTTCTAATATTATCTATACTAATATTATAAAGCTGAAGAGTTTGTTTGTTTGTTTGAACGCGCTAATCTCAGGAAGTACTGGTTCGAATTGGAAAATTCTTTTTGCGTTAAATGGTCCATTTATCGAGGAAGGCTATAGAACATCACACTGCGACCATTAGGAGCGAAGTATCAGTGAAAAATGTTGCAAAAAATAATCGCGTTCATAATAACAGAAATTGACGAGGATGAAGTCGCGGGTAACAGCTAGTAAATTATAAGGTTGGATTGATGTTTTTATTAGGCCTAATGCATGAGCGCCATAGATAATAATATGAGTTAAGTAGCGTTCATCGGAATAGGTTTCTGACTGAATTGACTGAAAAATTTATATAAGATAGATAAATTTAAACGTATTAACGGCATCCACCTTAAGTGCTCGTACTCCTTACATAAACTCAACATAATTCAACGGTGACTATATGAGCAATAGCTACTGCGGCTTTCCGCTGTATCGAAAGTGCATCTAGTTTTAGCGCAACCGTTCCAAGCTTCCATGACCGGCATTTGCATCTCGATTTCGACTATTTTACTGACAAAGAGATTAGGGAAAAAGATAGTAACGACCAGATATTATGCTTACTATTTATTTTTCAAGTTTAAATTTCTCAAAACTATTGATGCGTGAGTTTACATTATGGTAGGTAGGCATATTTATCGCTGTAATTAAGTCACAAACGATGGCAATTGATTTAGTGTCCAGTTAATAAATATAATTAAATTCCTTGCAAGTTAAGTCATTTAAAAATTGTGACGCAAAATATTAGTTTTCGATCTGTAGCAAAATACTCGTAAGTGGAAACACTGTTTTGTCTTTGTGCCGGCATAAAAAATGATAGCAAGGATTCAAGGTGATGACGTATAGAAGCGTATTTATTCCATTATTAAAACACTGTACCGTAACTGGAAGCTTTATATTGAGATAGCATTTCCGTTTCCCGTCGTTTGCCTACCTTTTTTAGTACGTAGTTTCCGGCTAAGTGGCGCCACCTGGCGGTCGTGCGCTTTTTATGTTTCTTAAAATTTGCGGCATACCATTTTGCTCATTGGCGTTTAGTTTACCGTCGTAACAACACGTTCACTGCAAGCCCTGTCTCTGTAATCGTTAAAATTCAGTGATATTATAATTCTCAGAGCAGAATTATTAACCAAGTGAGTTTTTATACAAACTACTACACAAATCTGGTAAGTCCTACCCTCATTATTTTTAAGTGAATAATGTATTTTATTTCAAGGAATTTTATTTTCAGTTTCCAATAGCAATTTTATTGCTTAAAACCACATGTTAATAAAACATGAAATATCATGCTTAAATATTCGTGTGACTTAATTAATGAATTTAACGGTTTTGCCGTTCGGATTAAAGTCATGATGTAATACGTAAAAGTGTATGGTGTCTTTTTCGTTTAGCATTGAGTGGTTTGTTTGGCTCGGCTAGCAGCTTTTCGACCTCCTCTTTAGCCGGTTAACGACGTGAACGGCACCTCGGGTTATAAGATAAATACGATTAATAAATGTATCTTTATTCTTATCATATTATAGATAAATTGCTTGACGAAATGGGCGAATTGGCTTTGTTTACATTTAAATTATAAAGCAGTGCCTTGAGAATCCCGTTTTAGTGTTAAATTTTATGAAAAGAGTTAAATTTTATGAAATGAAAATTGACAAACGAGTGATGAATTTACGCAACCCATTCATTGAAATGTAAGATAAATTTACCAAAATTATTTAAGTCCCTATTGATAAACGCGAGTTAAAGTCGTAAATTTATCTTTCAATTCAACAGATGTTAATTTCAACAACTTGAACGCGAAGGTAAAAGAATTATTCACAAATAAAATCGGATTCTAATCAAGTGCAATTAGTTTGTGGCCACCGGGCAGAATTTACAGAGATGCGACGAGAATTCAGTATAAGTCAAGTTAGAGATCCAGTTATTGAAGCCTGCATACCTTTACAAACCCAACTTATTTAGTGTAGACCCACTCATATACATTCTGGAGAAAACAGATAGCATTCGTAAAGCTTTTTGGCCTCCAAAGGGCGAAAAATCCACACAGCTAAGAACAATCAATCAAAGCGCTGTCTCTCATGTGGACAAGGCATAAAAAATTTAGAAGACTCATAGCCTATGCTATCAATTATTCACCCTCGCGGGGTGCCTACTTACTTATCAACTACCCTCCCAAGGGTAGTTGATATACAAATAAGGCTCTGCCATGCAAGCCTATGCCTCTAATTTTTCCCCCTGGCGGGGTGTTACTTATTAACAACTACGCTCCTAAGGGTAGTTGATATACAAATAAGGCTTGCCATGCAAGCCTATAACTCTAATTATTCACCCTCGCGGGGTATTACTTATTAACTACCCTCCTAAGGGTAGTTGAGATACAAATCAGGCTCTGCCATGCAAGCATATGCCTCTAATTATCCACCCTCGCGGGGTGCCTACTTATTTATTAACTACCCTCCTAAGGGAAGTTGATATACAAATCGGGCTCTACCATGCAAGCCTATGCCTTTAATTATCCACCCTCGCGGGGTGCCTACTTACTTATCAACTACCCTCCTAAGGTAAGTACTGCCAAAGCAAAAATGAAGGTTAATTCTATAGCCAGGACTCGAGGAAGTTCAAACAATGACTTAAAATTAGGCTCTGCCATGCAAGCCTATGCCTCTAATTAACTACCCTCGCGGGGTGCCTTATTACTTATCAACTATCCTCCTAAGGTAAGTTGTGCCAAGCAAAATTGCTAGAAGTTAATTCTATAACCAGGGCTAGTGGCCCGATCAAAGAGGTTCAAGCAATGACTTAAAATCGGGCTCTGCCATGTAAGCCTATGCATTTTAATTATCCACCCTCGCAGGGTACCTACCTCTTACGAGCTAGTGATAAATTTGCTATAGTAACATTGCTAGAGATTCATTTTATAATCAGGGCTCGCGGCTAGATCAAAGAGGTTGAAAATGACTTGAAATTAGGCTTTTTCATGCAAGTGATACGCCTAAAATTATCCACCCTTGCGTGGCTACCTCGCCTACCTTGTACCAAATACCCTCAAAAAGGGATAGACCTGCTTTTGCAACATCCCCAGATGTTCATTTCATAAAAAAAGGGCTCGCGGCCCGATTAAAGTACCAGAGATCGTTTTAATACTCCAAGAGGTATCAAAGAAGTTGATGCAACGACTTGAAAGAGGCATAGTATCGCATTTCTTTGTGTCAAAAGTGTCAACTTGTGAAACAAAATGTAGTCATGCAGTTGGATTTTATCCTTGTATAAGGCCAAATCGAATATTTCATGTCAGAACCCTTCTTAGTGTACTTGACTCTTACTGTTACATCTAAATGCTCGCGAGCATATCAAAGTTACGGTCGAAACATTACAGAAGTTGGGATGGCATGTGAATTTAGAAATATCGGTTCTTTGTCCCCAAAAAAGTATTAACTATATAATGAAAAATAGAATAATGTGAAAACATGAACGAATAGACAAACTGCAATAAAGAAATCGATTATATGAATGAATTTCTTCATTTTTGTCGTGCCGCATCGTCGCATAAATCATAGATAGTTGATTAGATTCCAGCCCCTAGTGGTGGTTATCGAACAACGGAAGTAGTAGATCGACAGATGCATTGCCCTTCCCAGGGGCGTTTTTTGACTACGGATGCTTTAGACCAGCAGGTTTGCGCTTAAACCTAGACTTGATTTCAATATATTTCCAAGTTCCATTAAATTCCACATACTCGGCAAATAGGCACTGCCGACTGTGGAGTCCGGACCGACTAGCACATTGTACAGATCTCGTGATAATAAAACGGGAATGTCCAATAATAGACCTATTTGCCTCCAAAGCTGCTCACATTGCCAGCAATCACTTGACCCTGGATTGGACTTGGACCTGGATCAAGCTCTATTCCAATTTATTATACCCATCATTACTTTGGTACCTTGAATTCAATGATTGAGGCCTTTTCCCTGCAGTAGGATGATTATATAGGCCGTAACTAGGAATACAGTTTGAGACAATTTAAGCATTTTAGCGTGTCAAATACGTAAGGTTTAGAAATCGAGGGTCAAGAGTTAAACTGTTTAACTTTAAGTAGGCATTGCGATAGCGGGAAATTAAATTCTTTAAGAAAAGGTTGTCATTGCATTCAGAAAGAAATGCTAGCAATAGTCAATGCTCTGTAGAGCCACATTCACTACTACATCACAGTTCGATTCTTAGTGTGACAAAATAACAACAGGTGTACATCTTCGCAAAGGGAAAGTACGAAATCTTTATTTCAATTGTAAAAAACATACCAAATTTTGAACATGTTAGATCAGCATCGAATAAATTTCAGGATACATTGGCGATGCGTTCGGTTCTTCATGGTACGATCCCATTACTTGGGTCTTCCTACAAACGTTTCTAATGTCCAGGGTGCTCACTCAACTAAATCTTTAAACATGGTTGTTTTTGACATGATGGGAGAAAGTGTTCTGGCGTGTCAGAGACCGAGCACTTGCAGCACCACTTACCTTGAGAAAACTCCAGATACATTTCCTCGAAACATTAACCGGACTACCGTATTCGAGAGATGGGAAAAAATTATATTTGGGGGTGTTCTGAGGCGGTGGAAGGCTGGACCTTTAAACAAAAGCTTTTACTTAAAAGTTCTTGGTGAGTCTATTCTATAAATCTGTCAAGTAGCTTAGAATTGTTGTTGTTCAAGGACAGGAATAAAGATATAAAGCCATACTTTTCTGCAATTGGCGCGATTCTTATCAGGCTTACATTAAATACATACATTATCACATAGTACAATACTTTTACATAAATTAGCTGTCTGCAAGTAATGCGATTCTGAACCATGAACAGTGAAGTACTCACGTTCTAGTAAAACATATTCTTAAATTAACTAATTGCTTTTACAATACCCCAAACCGTATGGGATATCAGTGTACTTATAAATGTATAACCAACACAAGATTTTGTTTTAATCATCACATCAAACAGGAATTTTAATACTTCTGTGTTCAGGCAGATGCATTCATGACCTGACCTTAGAATATACCCTACCTAAAGTACCTACCTAAACATAATACAAAAACTTTACCGTATGGCCTGAATTTGGTTCTACAACCGAAAGCAATACATAGGTACTGACAGACTGTCTACAGATCAATTTTGAATATAAATAATTAAAATTTAAAGCCTCTATTCTGGGTGGTAAAAATGATAACATCGCTGTGTTAGTTGAAAAAGATTCAAAATTATTTAATATTTTTATCAGTTTGAGGTGCAGTACCTTCGTCACGTAGGTACCTTACTGTTATTGCAGAAACTGTAAAAACATTTCTTTATTACATAGCTACACCATATAGATTCCAAGAACTGATTAGAAAATCACCCCATCGACGAAGTTCTAGCTCGTGGGAATTGGCAATCAGCTAAAACACCACAACAATCCTATATGTGTGAAATTAAATCAAGTATTGATAAACTCTTACACAAGTAATGCGATTGTGTAGAAGAATTTCCTAGAAAGTTTTTCAGTTTGAAATTTTACCTTTTAATTATATTACTTGTTCCATTTAATGACGATATGAAAAACTAACAGAATATTTGTTGTTATTTCTGTGCAATACACGGAAAAGAATAATGTCATTCTTAAAATAAAAAGTATTTAATTATCATAAATACTTTTTTATTTTTAAATCTGGCGTTACGCTAAGGCGTTATAATGTTAAGTGGCGTCACCAGGCGATAACAAACAGATCTCAATATAAAGCTTCCAGTTACGGTACAGTGTTTTAATAGCAGCGTTTTACCCTGAAATAAAACGCATATTAAAATATTTACCTCACTGGAAGCTTTAACTTTATTTCTGCCTGGTGAAATTGAGCCAATGAGCAAAATGGTATGCCGCAAATTTTAAGAAACATAAAAAGCGCACGACCGCCAGGTGGCGCCACTTAGCCGGAAACTACGTACTAAAAAAGGTAGGCAAACGACGGGAAACGGAAATGCTATCTCAATATAAAGCTTCCAGTGAGGTAAGTATTTTAATATGCGTTTTATTTCAGGGTAAAACGCTGCTATTAGGGTAGAGTTCACCAACAGACGGTTAAAATTTAAACAGCGTTTAAAATATTATTTGACATATTTTGTAGGGGAATTGTGTCAAATTAATCGTCAATCTATGTTTACCGGCTGTTTAAATATTGGTGAACTCGGGTCTTACTTAAACCATGGTGACTATGGCAAAACCTACTTTTAGAGAGGCCTGTCCAGCAGTAAACTGATATGGGCTGATAAAGATGAAAGTTTATCACTTGGAGTAAATATTTTTATGTGGCTATAACAATAGTGGATAGAAATACCTACACAGATAAATAATATAATTAATTAACTAACTTTCTTAGTTCACTTGTTCCCAAAGCCATAAAGTAAGGAGGGCACGTCCTTACTGCCGACCCACTGCAACGCAGTTTGATAACGACAACCCTTGTGAATTCATAAATCGTGAAACGTCGTCAGCCCATAAAAGTCACTTGTGCTTTGTAATTTGATTTACTCACAAATTCTCAAGCATATCAAAGGAGTCGCATGTAAAATAAAAATGAGCGCTTGAGGAGGCATAAATTATGTAATGAGAACTCACACCAACCGTAGCGAGGGCCGCTTTCATCCGACTCGATTCCTGCCGCCACTCATTTAGTACAAGATGATAGTTTTTCGATAATCACAATCTTATTCTTACAAATTTATTTAGATCTAGTGGTAGATTGGATACAAACCAATAACTACTGAAGGGTTTCTAATTTGCCTATTGGGTCTGATACGGGTGGGAGCGTTAGAGTCGTGCTTTGTAAGGTTATCGTATTAATGCTGTGATCCTTAGCTGCTACGCAAGGATCCTGGCATTCCATTTTTAATAGGAACAGTAACCAATCCTTTTTGAATCGGTTTGGAGGAAGCAAGTGGGTTATAGGTAGTCGTCCTTTACAAGGCATTGTAGCCGTTGGTGCCTGCTTTTGGTGCAAGCTGTAATTCATAAAAACAAGTCACGCCAGAGGCCTGTATTAAGTGGCTTGGAAAACTCTGGTAATTACCTATCTTATATTAGATAATATAACGTTGTAGCTAATATGGTATCAGTACTTATTATAGACTAATCTATGGAGTAACACTAATTGTCGATATTATAACTGCTAAAATTAAGCATCATATTTGATTCGATTCAAGCTTTCTATTCGATCATAACTTGTGTTCTCGAATGAAAAAAAAGTGAATGAGCACGTCTCTAGATTTCCGGCAGTTTCGCAGCTACACGTCGTCTCATTTTAGCTCAGGTATGGCGCTTTGTGCACTTTCTTTATCCTTTTAGCCCTTTATAGGTCGGAATTTGAGGAAATTAGCTGAGTTATTCTTATAAAGTGTGTAAGGGGTAACGAGAACACGCCAGGGTTATACCGCGTTTTAATGTTTTCCAGAGCTAAAATGCTGTCTCTACAAAATAGGATTTTTAACAAACTTTTAATAATTTATCTTGCTTATTATAAAACCTGATTTTTATAACAACATATCAACGAAAGACCTATACTAAAATAACTTAATTTATTTTAGCAATATCTCAAGCTCTTCTTGTTTTAATATATGAAGAAAACATTTTGGCGTCATAGTACAACACCAGTTTGTTCGAAAACTTTTAACCTTGATCGTATAACTTAGTAAATACTTATCTATTCTATTTACACTTTTAGATTTTTTATTTAAGTTCACCATAACTATATCTTTTACAAAACTGGTAATATTCTTAAGTCCTTGAATTAAAATCGTAGTCGACACAAACAATTTCTTGGTAGCTCAATTTTTTCAGTCCGATAAGAGCAACTATGTATGGTTGGAGGTTCAAATCCCACCCAAGACGGTTATAAGTTTATTCAAATAATAGTATTATTATTGACCAGTTGGATCAGTTGTAGTAAATGCTGCTTCTGATCCATAGGTTGCGGGTTCAATTCCCGCACAGTACAAACATTTGTGTGCAAAAACATGTCTGTTTGTACTGGTCTGGGTGTTTTCTATGTATTATAAGTATCTATTAAAAAAAGTATATACATATAAGTAAGTATATCGGTTGTCTAGCACCAATAGTACCTATAAGCTTAGTAGTAGCTTAATTTTGGGACTAAATGGCTCTGTGTGACCCTGTGGCATGTCTGAAAATATTTATTTATTTATTAAACTTAGTAATTACCTACTACACTTAAATTGATTTACAATGTTGCTTAAGAATTTATTGTTTATTACACTACTGGGAAAATAATCCTAAGATCATCGTCCAAACTGATACAAATGAAGTCCATATTTACTATTTCAATTATATATATATAAATGTTATGTTGGTTTGTGTACGCTTCAAAAACTCAAAAAGTTCTGCACCGATCGAGCTGAAATATTAGCATGATATACGACCTCCGTGGCGGAGTGGCATACACACCGGTTTTCAAGGTGTCGCCTTCTCTGAGGTCCCGGGTTCGATTCCCGGACGGGTCAATGTAGAAAAAATGAGTTTTTCAACATTTTCTCTAGTCTGGGTGTTTGTGGTACCTTCGTTGTTTCTGGTTTCCAAAATACGAATGCTTTAAATATTAGTATGAAATTGCCGTTTTGTATGGACGAAATCGAGAAAAGTCATTTTTCCATACTAACAATTTTTTAGTTTTTTTAAAAACGCCTGATCCGTTTTCGATGCAATTAAAGGTGAAAGTTAGATGGTTATAAAGCTACGCATTATAGTATTTAAATTTCTGAAAATCAAAGTATATAATACAAATATACTTAATTGAAGCAAGAATGTCAGCAGACACGTTTTAAGGGGTCTTTTCAACGACTTCCTTTGAAGTAATAGGCAATAGTATTGCATTTTATTTTAGTTAAAAGTTACTTTATTTAGTTTTTGATACAATACAAAGAATTACGCAATAATATGATTATACTTAAGAGCTATAAATAAAATAAAAAGTGGGAAAATAATCAGAAATTTCATACTTTAACCCATATTAATTATTCAAATTGGGATCAGAACAATGTTGTCCACATTTATTTATTATTATTTATTTATATTTATATATAATCCGCATCAAGGATTGTTTTTATCTATAGGTATTTATCCGCGACCGCGAAAAAAAAACCATAAAAAACAATTAAAAACAAAAACCATTCAATCACAATGTGCCACAGCGTAGCGCGGCAGGGAACAGCTAATAGTAAATAGTAAATGACAGAAAACGGTACATATCGCGTCGTTATTTTTATTATAGTAAACATAATTCATTAAAATATATTCTGTATTTATCAATACGCTTTCATCACTACCAGTCAGGTCTCTTAAATTTCGTTAGATGCAATCGCATCAACAATGTGCGCAATCAAATAAATTTATTAAGAATGAACTCCGTTTTCATTTTAAGTAGGACGCTTTGTGAATATTTGACTCAAATAGATATTGCAATCCATGTTCAGGTAATCATGTTTACTCGCACATCCAGCTGAATGGCGAATTGGAGATACCGATATTATTGGAGCGAGACTTCGATGAGCGTGAAATAGTTCTCGAAACATAAATAAATACAAGCTATACCTGTAATGGTAGGTATGTCTGTCAGAATACTGATCTTAAGAAATCTAATCAAAAGAAATGCAAACGAGTATTTGAATTTGCTAAATATATTATCAGACGACAGCACATCAAACTTATACTAGCTAAAGCGTCGTAAGGTTCTGTAAATAGGGCCTATATCGCACCTGGTGCGAGTTAGTAAAAAAAATGTGTTAACTGGTCCCATTTTAATTTACTTATTAGGTGACTTGACTGACTTTGGTAGCGTCGTAAAAATGAAAGTCCTTTGAAAAATTTGCTTTAGTTGCCTTTTGTATCACTTTCTAAATCTTTGGCAATTAATTTGCATTGTTAATCAATCAGTTTTAAAATGCGTGATCTGACTAACAATCGTCGTGGTAAAGTTTGTAATGCAAAATTTCTATTAGGAGTCCTATCTATTAAGAGTTTATTGATATAAACGGCTATAGACGACGACGTGTTAAATTGTCTTGTGATTTACTAAATCATGTGCGCTAAAGATTATCTTTTCAACGTGATAACGGCTTTTTTAAATGTAAATCTTTGTTTATGTAAGTGAAGAACATTTATGTCTTGTAAGGTTACAATCAATCTTACCTTAGCCAACCACACTAATCTTATATAATGCTGGATGGATGTTTGTTACCCAGTCACGCCAGAGTAGTTTAAGTAGTAGTAATAACAACCTATAACTATCCCACTGCAGGGAAAAGGCCTCCATCACTGAATTCAAGTTACCACAGCAATGATGGGTGTACTGGCATAATCACCACGCTTGCCAAATGCGGGTTGGTGATCACAAACCCGAGCAACGTTCGAAAATTCGAAACTTTTTGTTGCCCGACCCGGAATTCGAACCGGGGACCCCGAGATCTGGGCCCGATATTTAAACCACTAGACCAACGGGGCGTTAGAGTAGTTTGGCACAGTAATATATTATAGGCAGGAATATCACATTATATTACTTTTTTATACGAACAACAGCTACTTTATTATAAATTCATAGTAAAGGTTAGTTAGTAGACGTATTACACTAATATAGTTTCATACGTATCAAATTATACCCAATCAGTTGGGGGCGTCATTAAAATTTTATTCACTATTATGAGGTCGGTCGACAAAGCAAAATGAAGAGAGTAGAAATAGCATGTATCATTGCGTGCACTACATGACTACTGAATACTAATGGCAGTCAACGCTGGCTATTGTCATCATAGTTTTAATTAGATTGATGTGTTTTACCTTTTCGAGCTAATTAGTGAAATAATAATAGTTGTTGTATGGCATAATTTGGTTTAAGGTACATTTTTGGTCTCTAGTCCTAAAATATGTTTAACTTGAGTATGTCAAATATATTTATTTATATGTGCGTGTGGCGTAATTCAAACGCCAAACTCATTTCATTACACTTATTATAACGCCTGGGAAAGAAATCGTTTCTATAATGTCTCTTATTTAAGCAAGTAACTATTCTAATTAGTACTGTATAAACAAACTTGTTGTAAGATTAAGTGAGTATCACAGAATAATTTATAATTCCAAACTTTACCAACACTACCCAAACATCCATATGTTTACGTAGCCCAGGAGATGCTTTGTTAATTGAAATTTCAAATGGACTAGCTTCCGGAAAACCGCTGAAAAAGCGGAATAGGTATTTTGAAAACAAATAATAGATGCGTTTACATAACTGCAGACGCGCATGTAGGATACATAAATAATTCATCCAAATCCCGGCCGAGTCAGCTGTGTGGGCTGGCAAAAATCGCTTTACGAGTGTGGGAACTAGCGGGAGGCGCCGCGTCCGCCGATAACTGGTAGGCCTATCGTAGACGACCGAAAAACCAGTAAGACAAATGTCATCAAGAAACAAACAGACAGTCTCGGTTGATTTACAATTATTTGTTTTATAGTTCTGACGGATATTTCCTCGTTATCATTAATACCATTATAAATGCTTGTGCAGTCTCTTATCTTGCCTATCATAGATTATGGTGATGTATGCTGCTCTAATATCTCTCAAGAACTTCTTACTCGTAGTAAGTTGGATCGTCTTCTCAATAGCTGCATTCGCTTCATTTTTGGCCTTCGTAAATATGACCACATCTCCAAATTTCGCTCTCAGCTTCGTTGGCTCCCTATCAAACAACGCTGGGATATTCGTACTCTCTGGGTCTTATATTCCATTCTCTTCGACCCCAATTCTCCATCTTACCTCAAAGAAAAATTATCTTTCCTTCACACTTCTCATGTTAGAAGTCTCCGTTCTGACGATACTCTTCAGTTACTCACTCCACGACACACTTCTGGCTTTATGTACAGCTCTTTCTCCGTGACAGCGGTACGACTTTGGAATGGACTGCCCTCCAAAGTCAGAAAAGCCACCTCTAAATTGTCCCTCAAAATAGCTTTACGAAATCACTTCACCGACTAACTTTCTATCTTTCCTCTCTCGAATCTCGCTGACATCATTTCTGTTATATACTCATATTATGTGTATGTATTTTTGTATATGTTATTGTACGGATTTATTGTTATTTCATATATGTAACTAGTTCGTATGTATATAACCTCATATATGAAATCTGTATATATGCCAGTGCTTGATTGTAAGCACTCTTGTAATAATTAATATCTTACTTTATATTTGTTATTTTCACTTTGTGCTTCGCACCGCCTGTAACCTCTCCGCTTGGCTTTATGTTTGACTGGTAGAGAATGCTTTTAGCATTAAGTCCGCCATTTTTACAGCTTTTTATGTGCATTAAAGTGTAAATAAAATAAAATAAATAAAATTACTTCTGAGTTTAAGAATTTAAAACCTTTAGGAATTCAAAGATTCGTTTTTTTTCGGAATTCAACATTTAACTAATCGTTTCTTTTTTGGCTTATTGGAACAGCATTAACAATCACATTTATTGTGATTGTAACAACTGCAATGGTGATCTTATCTTGATCAGTTACACTTTGGATAAAATCTAACTGTTATTAAAATTGACAGATACAACTTCAATAAGATTGACTTATGCTCTCATAAAAAAATATATTAATCTAGTCTAATTTTATTCATAAGTCGGTGACTAGCAGAAATCGACCGTCTACTCTGCCCATAACCGTACAGGCGACGGCATCGCGCAAACAAATTGGATGCTTAAAATTCAATTTGAAGGTTTCGCGGTCCGCTTCATTCGCTCGCCCCGTTCGTTACAAGCTGGACTCGCACATATCCGAATGAAAACGCAATTATTTCGCCGTAACTTGAAAATGTTTTAATGTTTATCGCCACTTGTTTATTTAATGGAAGTTGGACTGGTTGCATCACAATAAGTGTACATTAAAAAAGTTGATGCCTGCGAAAATAGTTAAAATAGTATATTCTTATTACAATGAAGTCTGTGAATACCGCGGTAAAGCGGGTATAATTACTAAGCCCGGTAGTTCGGCATTTGTGGATCGATATCCATCGATCGCCTTTAATTACGGAGCGCGTTTGCCTTATGCGCTCCGTAAGCGCCAGCGCGCGACAGTACGGGCCTGATGAGCCGCAGCGCTCACGTATTTTGTAGTTATTTAAATATATTAATTGATATCATATACCATTTAATGAAATCATACTCAGCGAATTTGTCTATAAATATTTAGTAGCTTTAAACAAGCATAAAAAAAATATTTAAAATTACAGAAGTCGTGTGAGCCAACTCGTACATTTGACTTGTATAGATAAATTGTTGGTTTAGCGGAATTTCGATGCACTTTGGCCAGCTGTGTCTGACCTACATGTTAACTTTGATATAAGAAATCAGTGCAATTAAAGCATTCGGCAACTACACACGTCTTGTCATTAAAATCCCATCAGAGGTTGATATAGCGCGGTTGTCTGACATCTATTCATCAGTACAAATCATCTGACATCTTTGACATTCAGTAACGAACGTTTCAGTAGTTTAGTCGTCATATTGAAAAAAAATATAATCGAAAAGATGTAGGTTTGTGATATTTTTCTATCGAGCCAAGTTAATTAACTCGTGTAACCGATAACAAATGTGACTAGAGACAGACTGCGCTGTTTTCTAGTTCTAAGATGGGTTTTAAAACTCAAAAAGGCATGGCCTCTTAGAACTACGCTGCCTTAATATAGCATGCCCATCGTTACAGGATCAGGAGACTAAATTTTCATGCTTATTAGTAATATTTTACAACATTTTTGACGTGACAACGTCTTAAATTAGGTTGCGGCTGGGAGTCACTTATGAAAAAGTGTAACGCTCGGTAACGTTACGATGAGTCACCGAACGAGAGAGAGGCCCGCCGAATGCCTTGCGTCTCTCTCCCACTCAACTATGATCGGTCTGCCGCGCGCGCAGCACTAGAGAATTAGGCGCATTGAATCGGCGCATGCTTGTGTCTCTGTCTTTGTCTTTCTCGAACGTTCTTGGCGTTGGAAAAACAAGAAAGCGTCATAATACAAGTTCACACGTGTGGTTAAAGTATCGTCAGCTGTGTCTGTAGTGAAAAGACGTTGTCACGTAAAATCTTCGCCCGTAAAACCGACTTTGCAGGCAACCATTTTTTTTTTTATTGAAAATAGTTGATCAAAATCATGTAAAATAAAATATTACTGTATTGTAATAATATGCACGAACATATTTGTGAGGCCAGTTGCACGCAATATGAATATACTCAAAGGATCAAGTGAAAAGAAAAATAAGTAATGAAACGGGACTTAGTAATATTGTGGAAAAAAATTTGAATGGTTAACCAAAAAAAAAAACTTAAATAAAAAACACTACCTAATAAGGGTCGGTTCGAATTTCCACACAACTTTCGCGTTAGTAAAATTGGTTTCTTTTGTTTCAGACGTAAACTACCATTTTTTAAATCGAATGTGTTGTTGTTATGAAAAAGAATAAACCCCCAACGAACTCTTAAAATAAAGCGCAGATTGTGGATGTTTCTTTAGAGAAGAATTTGAAGTTGCAATAACTACTGGCCAAAGTTTTCCATCCTCCAGGCTCACAGAACTTTTGGGAATAAATTTAAGTTTCCTCAAGCAGAAAATTGATGATAAGTACTATAAAATTCAGTATTGTTTATGTGACTTAAAACTTCTACTACATTTGGACACCTAGATGGTTAATTACCAATTATTGCACATTTCAAAGATGAAGTCCAAGCAGAGGTTGTTAAAACATCCTAAGGTATTCTTAGCCCAAAGTGTAACTATAACCCAAAGTTTTTAAAACTATGTTAAATTAAGGAAAAAATCTTTACTAAAACGCAATGATAGTTCAATGATGACTGCGTATTAGTTTGTTTGTAAACATTTGTTATCTTGAATTAATGCGAACACTATCTACCCATACATGGAAGTTAAAGATATTTTTACGGATTTGCATTATATTCTGGTTTATCCCCGTTTCGAACACTTTACACTACTTAATAACCCGTTTAAGCAATTGCGTTGTGTTAATTTGAAATAGTGGTTTTAATTATTTCATCATCATTAAGCTCCACCTCATCAGTCCACGGCTGGATATAACTCCTCAAAAGATGGATTTTTCTCTATTATATAGGTATACGCTAAGCAGGCGGTTTTGCTATAGATTGGCTTAATAATAGTGTAGAAAAAACGCTGCTTCTTGTAGCAGTACTCCTTCAGATTAACAATTGACACATTATTATCTAACTACGCTTGCGTACAGCACACAGCACTCATAAATTTGCAAATATTGCTATACAATGTTACAAATAACTTCTGTTACTTCTGGCTCCAGACTAATTTTAGTTTAACCACCAAGTATAGTATTTATAATTTTAGTATGTATTTTATTGACCCTTGTATAATAGGTACTATTTTCAGTTAAAATTTACATGTGAACCTCACTAAACGTTTTGAACCATAATTTTGCTTAAGTTAGTTATATCGTTAATACATCCTAGTTTAGGTAAGATAATATGAACATACAATATAGTTAGTGATTTAAGATACAGGTTATGGTTTAAGCTTAATTAGCATGAAAATACATGTTACGTATTGTAGGTTTATCGCTATTACCATAATGTCGGTCGTAATCCTCCTAAATTTATGTAGCACAGAACAAAGAGGTAAGAATTTAAATTTACCATTCACTGCCTTTACAAGGTACACTACAGGAAACGCGTTATCATTTATTATTTAGAACTTTAAATCCTTAATCTGTTGCACATGTTTACATTGACCGTTCATGAATATGCTCTGTTAAGGCAGTAACTATAAAAATAAACACAAAAACTTACCAACGAGGATCCATAGAGATACAGTTAGTTAACTTGATGTTACTTGCGTCGTCTCAGAGCCGTATGAAAGTTTTCTAATCCTGTATTCTTTGATAAACTTTTCCAATATTGCGAACATAACAAGCTTACATGTGACCTAATCTGACAACAGCCGAGCATCCACAGGCTGCATGGAGCTTTTCAAGAAATTAACTTATTCATCTTCTTCATTTCATAGTTATGGATGACGTTTTAATTTTTATATTAGAAGTAATCGCAGATTTTGTTGTTAAGGGATACTTGTACGTATTTAAAAAAAAATTGGATCTGAACTAATGTACCTACCTATTAGATGTGTAAATTCTTTCGTAATAATTAATGTGTAATAAATCCATAAAAATGAAAAAATATTCAAGTTTTAATACTCTTATAATAATTACGATTTAGTTGCTAAATATCATAATAAGTATTTGAATAAAAATATCGAACTTACGCAGTCTCATATACTTACTTTCTATTCATTATCTTTGTTCCCGATATCAAAAATACCTATTTCACTGTAATGAAATTGTTGATAAGTCGTTATCCTAAAGTCATACATTTTAAATTCAAAATCAACAAACTTAAAATTTCACAACAAAGGAAAATGGTCAATATTCAAATATAAAACGATTTAGCTCTCATTAACATGGTAGGTACACAAAATGAGATTTAGTAGAAAGCTATTCTCTGTAGCGCGTTCAGTAAAGTCCATTGTGTATTCGGAAATCAGTTCGATCATTCCTCACTCCCGTGCATCCTTTCAATTGTCGAATTAGATTCAGGCAGCATTTGAATTAATCGCTCGCCCATGATCGGCAGCTATTACAAATTACTAGTAAAGTAAAACGCTAAGCGACTCATAACAGCGATGCTTTGATGCAAACTGAGCCCAGCTAAATTACTCGTATTATAAGGCCTCAACAACAGAGAAGTACTTTTTTCACTAACTTTTCATCTCGACTTTTTTTTGTTGCACACCCCTCTTTGTTTATATAAAAACCCGTATTTTATTAGTACCTACACCTTTTCATAAGACTTACACTAACAATGATTAGACCGCGCCTGCGAGTAACAACTTTTGCGTAATATAAAATAGTAGAAGAAATTATCAAGATCAAGAAATTTTCATGTTTAAAGTTACGTTTTTATTGCAGGCCCTGTAATAAAATAATTCTCTTAACTTTGGATGTAATTTACTTATTCCATTCTCCTAAATTAACTTTGATCATTTATCTTTAAAGGGTAGGCTCTTTGCATATTTTAAAGAGGTCTTTTTTCAAGGAAGACAGTTCTCGATGCTTTGCGAAGTAAAGTTACAAAATTCCCTTCTTCAATCTCGTGTTTTACTCGTATTAAAGGTCAAAAACAAAACACTGCAATTATATTTCAATTCTTTATTCGACATCATACTTAATGCACTCCATCTCAACACCAATTGTAACAAAATGTTGACATTCAGTTACAATTTTATTTTTCATGATATATGATTTATTTTAGGACACATATAATTATTCAAAATTTACTATTTGCACTGTATTGTTTTTATACAATACATATTGATAAAAACTATGTTTCAAATAACAAATTATAAAAACTTGTATGAAGAAATGTATTATCAAGTACCTATAACCATATTTTTTCAACAAGAAATATAATATATCTACATTAAAACAATACAAAGTAGATAACTTTAAAATATCTAACAATGATACAAATTATGTAAGCTATAAACCCTTATTTGCAATTCCTCGAAGGAAGTCAAGTAGCACAAATAAATTAAAGCTCATTTTAACTAAACTAAAAAATACTTAATATGTAGGTATACTAAATTAAGTTTCAATCCATGTTCAGTGTGCAATTGAGCATCTATCACCTAGCTATCCTGGATTTGAAAATTATTCTTGTGTTATGTAGATATAGGCATACATTTTATGGCATCTCACAATCTTATACGAAAAAAATCAGTATGTACCTACTTATGTATTCAACAATAAACTTTAGGCCACTGACAATAAGCGTAGTCGAAAAGAAATAAACTATACGAGTATTACTCGTATGTCACAAATGAGCGAGTTTTTAAAGTAAAAAATCGCTATTTTGCATTATTTAGTGTTCTTTCTATTTTTAACTAGATATAGTTGCCTTCTTTTATAAAAATGATCATTTTTTATATAAATTGGAAAACATAATAATTCTGAGACATAGTAGGTATGCATTGTATATCTTCAGGAATACTTTGGTAATGTAACAAATTATTTCTTAACACATATTATAGATAACATAAAATACAAATAAGTATTGTTATGCCGAAATCTGTGGAAAAAACGATCAATTCCACATTCTAAAATTACTATTATTATAACTATCTACAACTTGTTAACACGTCACAATGACATCGTTCACTGTATTGTATACATATCTATTTATTTGCATTTATCTAATTAATTCACATTTTGTCACAATTTGGATAATACTCGTAGCATTAATATTTATATTAATTCACTCATCATTAATATAATCATCATCAATTCCTGTGAAGATAAAAACATGGACGAGTACAAAAGCGAGCAATTTTGTAAATATTGTTATATCTAACTAGGTATTAATTATCATTTAAGTTAATTTTATGAGAAAAGTGTGATAAGTAAAACTTTATTGCAAAACAAACAGGTATTACAAAAATACACATAATATACGTATTTTTATTTAAATAATTTTAAATCATTATCTTAACTAAACTAATCCGTTATGATATAATAAATGCGAAAGTTGTCTTTACGTCTACTACACGCTTCAATCGCTGAACCGATTTAAATGAAATGTGATGTAAAGATAACTTGAGTCTTGGTAATGGTCTTAGGATTTCTGGCATGAATACTTCATGCCAGAAATCCTAAGACCATTACCAAGACTCAAGTTATCCATTATCATTATCAGCATTTAAAGGGATGATTAAAGGGTTGAGGGGAGTGGACAATTGAGGTACCAATGATTTTTTAACGGATTTAGACGATTTAAAACCTATACGTTTACGTACACAGTTACACGCACCTTAGTACTTATCATGGCGCTTGCAACAGTAGCGAAATATCGGAAACTGATGAACTAAGGTACTTGGTATACCTAAAGATAAACTTCGTATCAATTAATTCTAGGGATTTAGGCAAATTTCACAATGACCTTAGCTTGAATTCTTTTGTGTAGAGAAATCAGATCATATGATCTGAGGTAGAGAATAACGGATATCGATTGCAAAAAAATATATGGTGATGATGAAGATAAGACTGGTAGCCCGATAAAACCTCCACGTAAACGAAGTCATAGGCAAAGATTTCGTAACTTTAGAATTTTCACGATCTAAGCATTTTGGTAGTATATAGTAACACCTATCAACTGGATAGGTGTACTTTTTAAATGGAGTCTCAGATTGGTTTTTGAAGCTCTTTTTCCGATTAAATAATTCGTACTGATTTCTGGAGTTTACGTGAACACTATGCATTGAACGGGTCTACCCGTGACCATGAACGCTGTAAAGTGTTCGAAACGTCTCGGGTTAAATCAAAAATAAACGTGTACTAAATCTGTAAACATATCTTTTATTTCAATAAATAATTCATGTCATTGAAGAGTTACTATCATCATCATCACTGTCTATATCAGTTTACTGTCGGCCACGTGCGTCTTCAAAAGAAAGGCTGTCATAATCACCTTGCTTGGCAGGCAGGCTGGCGAAAACAGTTTGGCCCACTGCGTAAAGAAGACGTCGTGGTTAGCGTTCTTCTGGCAGTACCCAGAAATTGCAACTAACGATACTTATACGAAGAGAGGGGTGTGTTTTTTTATGTGTCGTCGCCATCCGGTATATCTATATTTTTAGTGAATTTACACATCAAAAATCGCAGACCAGTCTCGTGATAGGCCGTGCCTTTGTCCAGTGGGCTTATATGCGCTGGCTGACTGACTATAATTCGAGCAAGAAGCCTGTTTTGTGTATCCAAATTAAAATTCAAGATAAATTTACGAGCTTTACTTCGTATATTTTTTGATTTATCACGTAGTTTCGAATACTTAACAGTGTTCGTGGTAATCTAGGTTTTCAATTATTATCTACAGTTATGATATTTCTATCCGTGCCATATGAGCTTTTGTAGACTATATAAAGCATAACATTAGGTATGTTGTAGTACCAAACAGCTTCCAACCCATCTTGTCTATTGAAATAGGGGTGATTTTTACTTTCTATAGCTTTAGGTATCATTCATTATCAGCTTTAGGTACATCTACAGGGATGTAGCTACAGAGCTAAGAATAGAGGTTTGGCGAATCTAATAAAATGGTTGGGTCATCCACAGACTGCAGACTTCGTTACACGCATTCAAAGCGAGTTACGTCCGTAAATTTATCTTACATTTCATTGTATAGTGTTTGCGTAGTTTCAGTAAACAATCTTTTAATCGTTTTTTTTATCGTCATGGCCATAACCATAATCACCTCCATATTATGCCATACATACTTATCAAAGCTAAAATTAAAGTATTTGAGTCCTTGATTCACTTCTTAATGAAATTATGTATCTACAGACGGAGTTTGATATTTTTATTTAGTTTGGATAAAATATTGGTAATAGCAGGAACAGGTGTGGTGGGAATGTGTGATGTGCACAGTTGTGGCCTATTACCCTGATTACCTTTAAATTTGTTTCGACACTAAATAACAACAAATATTAGCTCGCAAACAAGTAATTCTCCTGCGTCAATTCAAATCTTTATTGCATTTAAACTTTTCTTTAAGTACTCGTCCATTTAGTAATTAGTTTTCAATATTTACTTATCAAAAACTACTCAAAATTAATATGACTCACTTAAAGTAACTATACAAAAAGTTACAACATACACAATGCTTTGAATTATATAGTAATATTAATATCAATATGCTACATTCTGAAACACGGTTCATTTGATATTATATTTACACACTAAAGTGGGTTTCCTTAAGTCTTTTGTCACTAATTTATTGTTATATTCACATTCATTACAGACGAATATGTTCACAAGAACCTACAATTCCTTCATCGTAAATCCGAAGGTGGGGGAATACATTAATAAATAGAGGGTTGTTGTCAAAGTTATACGTATACCCAAACATTAAGTACGTGATTTCATTTGTAATTTGGCTTTATAAATTTGGTTATTTCTTTTCATAGTTAGAAAAGTAGGTACATAAAGTCACCAATAACAAATTTATAAATTGTTATAGTATTTAATTGTTATCAGGTATTCATTCCTTCATCTTCGAACTTATCATTGGCAAGTAGATCGGAAAAGTGAAGACATTCGCATACATTGTTACAGTTACGGTCATAGTTTAAGGCAGAAAAGTCTCGCATGCCCTAGTATATCTTCGCTGTACGCACTGTTAAAAATAACTCATATTTACATATACTGTGACGGTACATTACTTTACCACGAAATGTTTTATATACACGACTAGGTTTAATAATCACAACTTTGTCCGTTTATTGACGATAACTTCGGCATCAAGGAACCCTCATACGGATATCTCTTGTATCTGGACGCGTTTCTTCATAATGCCGGGCGGCGCGGGCGTGGTAGCGGCGGGCGGCACGCGCAGTATGCCCGACCCGCTCGCGCCACCCGACTCCGAGTCGCCGTTAGTTTCTGAAGCCGCTTCTGACTCCGGCCCGAACTTCACTTGGGTTGAATTATCCACAACGCGGGGCTCGAAAGTGCTAGTTCGCCCCACAGAGTCCTGCCTCCCCTCCACTTTCTGAATGTCAGGCTTTTGAGTATCTATACACACAACACTGCCGGCTTCTATCGCACTACCCACACTCACGTCCGGCAACGAGCTTCGGGCCGCCCGATGCTTCTCGTCGTAACAACTGTATTCACCGAATGTCGGCTCTCCGCAGTCCGATAACGTCCGCAAGTCAAACTTGGACCCAGAACCGCGAGGCACGTGCGCCGATTTGCACTCGAAACCAAAACCTTTGCCGTCGAATGCACGCACTTCATAGTCTAATTTTCCGTCGTAGTCAGATGAAGATGAGCTCCCGGCCTCGGCGAGGTCGTCCTTGGAGCGCCGAGGTCGGGAGCCCCTCTGATGGTAAATGCCGGCGAAAATGAGGACGTTTAGAAGTAGAAGAAAACAGCCGACGGCTATTGTGACGGTTAAAGCAGCGGTGTATGATTGGTAGTGAGAGGACGCAAGGCGTCGAAGGAGGGCATCGTCTGGTTGTACCGGAGTAGCTGTGGCGTTAGGTGGACATTCAGTTGATGGTACTGGTGGTAGAGGGGAGGGTCGCGGTGGGGAGGATTTAGGTGAAGGTGTGCTGCGAGATGGGTCGCCTCGTCCGGCACTGTCGACGTTTACCACGTGTGGGACGTGCGCTTTCGACATCGACTGTGGACGCACGGCACCTGGTAACAAAACGATGTTTAATAACTTTTTTCATAATTTTATTTTCTAAATTTGAATTTTAAAAACTCAAAATCCTTTACTATGTACCTATTTGTAATGATCCTTCAAAATTTTCACGGTCTATTCTTGAACTTTAAACAAATCCTAATTAGTTATAACTTAACTAGAAACAGCTGATCGATAATTTAGTGTAGGGTTGTTTGTTTTGAATTTTCGATACTTAGTCTGAAAATTTACATTTCACAACGGATAAAACAAGTTTAAGTCTTATCTAACTATCAGAGTTAACTATGGGGCTTCTAAATAGAAAAAAGGGCTTATAATTAGACATGGCTGAAACCTTGTTTTTTTAGCGGGTACGATGAGTGTTTACCTTCATAATAATTAGCGTTGTCCTCTTGAAAGTGGTGATGTCTCATGCCAGTATCGGGCATGTCGAGACCTGGACGGTGTAGCTGCGGGATGAGAGATAGCCACAGAGACATCTTGTGCCCGCGGTAATGACTCCTCATCTCTGGTTTACTACCTGTGTTGATGCCACAAAGTATTTCATTATGTTTCGATTCAAAATGATGCAATGGTTCCAAATACTAAAATAATGTGTTGCCATTTTAAATATTAATTCAGTGCGAAACGTTATTTGCTTCGGTTGATTACAAGATATAGAATAACAACTCGAGCGGCCTACGCATTGCCTCATTCCAAACTTAAAAAAAACTATTATTACGTAAATGTATGTAATTGGAAAATAACTCGATATTCGTTTAAAATATTCTTTATGCAGTTATAAACAACCAAAACAAGAATGCACATGATGAGAATGGGGTTTTGCACTCGCACTGACTCTTTCCCTGATTTTAAGTAATTTTAATAGTGGCGGTCAAATTGTGCTCTTGCCAGTTTGATGTTCATCATTCTTCTTCTACTACACCTTTTTGTTTATGTAAAGCACTAGTATTAAATACGTACTAGTGTAATTGGTTGAATGACTTCACTTGTAAATACTGAATTACTGAGTAATAGACCACCGTTCCAATTAATATTACGCGGTTCCCTGCGCGGTTCTTATATATCATGCGTTTAGTTGTTATGGTCATGTAGTAAATGAAGCAAATAAATCCATAGGTAGGCTCTTTCAGGATCACAACCCTAAACTTTAAAGGAACAATTTCACGAGTTTGTAGTTTTCGTTTCAGCGGTAATTAGCTCTAAAAATGTTGGTCATTGGAAGTAACGCAGGTAAACTAAGGAAATTAGCGGTCCAACATAAATTTCAAGTCAGCTTCGAGGATAAGATTATATTATTTTAGGTTCTTAAATTCCTCTAAAGTTAAGTTTCGGAAAGTAATTAAAGGGTTCTTGTTATAGCACCGCGGTTTTAAAGCCTTTTTTACACTAACGACTAAAAAAGGAAACATTATGATAACATAATAATTTCAAGAACATTTTGACATGAATTAGCTGCTACTAGGTCTATTTTCTTTCAATCGTAGTAAGGGGTTATCAGCAGTTGCTACGACAATATAACTACAATAGTTAGGTACTACGATCTGCTACGACAATTGCTACGACGGTTGCCGCAATAGCTGCTACGAGCCGCGTATTGATACGACTATACTTTGCACCGTGATGATTAAAAATCTCAGTGCTAGTTTTAATGGAGGGATACATCCGGTAGGTACACATTTGTATTTTTATTTATTTATAATTGCCAGTACGCACTGATTTCCATGTACAGCTGGTTGATGGTGTCATAGGTGTCCCAATAGCGGATTTCATCCGGCCCCAGCCGTGGGGTCTCCCCAAGCAAGGGGCTTGGCGGCGGCGTAGCTGATGGATCGTTCGGGTTCCTGCCAAAAAGAAATTTAGGCTAAATATTTCTAGGTACTTATCTGATATAGAAAGATTTAAAAGATTTTGATCTAAATCCTCTTTCATCAAGAACAAAGGATGACGTCTACATCTACATTAGGTATACTACATATTGTCTTGCCTCAGAGCTGTCATTTAAATTATATTAGTAAACTTTATGTTTATTACGTGAACAGTATTCTGTTTATAATCAGATGGAAAATTTCATGTTAATTATCAACACAATATATATATATATATATATATACATATATTTAGGTGCATTACTTGATTTACTTTTCGACTAGCGATTATTACACTGTCACTTGTACTTGGTAACACTGACTAAATGAACATGTCACTTGCATTTGCCGTTCGCAACTATTGTCATTCTCACTTGTGACTTGCATTAGTCACTTTTACTTGACTTTATCTAGTAACTTGGTACTAGACCAAGTGTAAAGGGCACTTGGTACTAGATACTTTATCAAATCACTTTTACTAGTTATTTTCATTTATCACTTGTATTTCCAACTTGCACTTGATACTTGTACTTCTCATAATGTAAATCGAATATAATCGGGTAATTTCTACTTATATCATTCTAATTACTGTAAAAATTTAGTTCTAATGTATAAATTGTTGAATAATAAAACGGAGTAGGCTAAAATACCTATGTGCTTGTTATTGACCTTACCTTACATTTAACGGATAAATTAGTACCCTATTGACAAATAAGTTAGTACTATATTTTTGCATTTATTTCATAAAATAGCTTCGTATGAATCATAAACATTAACTGATCACTTCAAAATAAAGAATTTCTTAAACTTCTTCAGTAATAAATAATGTAAATATTCTCAACATAAACTTTTACATCCTTTCCTCCAACTCCTATAACTCGGTTCTCAATTTTCGAAAGAGTAAAAGTTTTTCAATATTTGAACATAACCAGTTTAGTACCACCTCAGTAAAAACGAAATTTTCTACCTTAGAGAATTCTCAGAGCAAAGAATAATTTAAACAGCTTATTTAATCATAAAAGTTGTTACAACGTTTAGCGTTTAGATAGACTGTTCTGAACTCCAAAGAAACTGAATAACGGCCGGTTCCAATAACCTTTCTATCTTCAGTTTTGGCATATCGGAGATAGGAAACAGTTTCTATCTCTGTTTTTGCCGTCCAGAGAAACAAAGACAGAAGTTGTATTCTATCTCCGATATGTCAAAATTGAAGATAGATAGGTTATTGGAAATGGCCGTTAGAGCACCAAATGTTACTAAATCCATGTTTTTTACTAATACTGTTAAGGCAAAAGTGTGTGTAGTACTTACTGGTGCAGAGGTGCTAAAAGTTGGGAATATAAGACTTTGGTCGAAATTACATGATGCAAAATTACTTTGTAATGTGCTGTTGACCCTATTAAAAAGATAAGGAAAAATAAAAAAAACCTATGAAATGAAATAAAGTTTCAGGATACAGTGGTAAGCACATCGCAAAATTGCACTTACTTCTACCACATTCAATGCCTGACCGTCTATGATATGCTGACGTCTGTACATAAAGAAGAAAGGTGCCTACTTAAAAACTAGTTCTTACCCATAGCGAACAAAATTGGAGACGTAGTGTATACAGAGCCTCGAAACTCGCTGTTCTTGCTGTGTGAAGTTCTGTTGGTGGTGCGTTAACGACAACGGCACTCCTAGGTAGTAAGGAAGCTCCTCACCATGCACCGACCCTGGCCGCTACAAAAATAAAATACCCTGAGAACTTAGTAAGATTATATCCTAAGAAAATAGATTATATCCTAATAAAATATTTTCAATTTCAGGCAGCTTAAAAGCTTACGTATTCCGCAATGGATTTGTAAAACAGAAAAAAAAAACTTCAAAATTCGACGAGAACTCGAAGAACCTTTTCGAACAAGTAAAATTTGCGTGTTATTGAAATTCTCGGCTCGTCAAATGATAATTTGAAATCTTTTTAACAATATTTGCGTAGCTACCCTTTTTAATCGTAGATAAATTTGAGTAGCGCCATCTTAACTGGTCCAAGCTAACTCCACTAAAACAAAAAGGCTTTGCAAAGCAAACTTTGATAACATTATTACCGGAATTGAGGCTATACCAACATCATAAAGTGACAACAAAAGGACCGTAAAGCTGCGAATACAATACTCGTAGGTATAATCAATTCACGCCTACGATAGCATTTATTTTATTTGATATAATACCATGCCCTTAAGAAAGGAAGCTTTTATTATCTCTACAGAAAATTTCGACTGGGGTATCGATTGTCTCACAATCAGTGAGACAATAGGACAACGACAACATAATATAGAATATTATTTTGTTGAAAAATACTATTAAAATTGATTATATTTGTTGCAAGCACATAAATATAGAATGATTACTTTTTTAATGTAAAAAGAGACGAAGCAACTTTGAAGGCACCGAAACTTTTTGCTTTAAGTGACTTCCAACTTTGCCGATTTGTGACTTTCAGTAGTAAACAGAAGAACTTGTGACAATATCCTTTACCCTTTAGTTAGACTGTTTATACACTGATATGGGAGTTTTGAAACCAAACCTACGAAAATGTCTTGTGTTCTCTGTTACTTGCAAACATTACGGACGCTAAGCAGAATGCATAATTTAAACAGCAACGCTTATAATTAAAATTATTTTTAGAACTCAAACCTATACGTATGGGGTATTTATGGATAGATCTTTTAAAATGACATTGAGGTTCTTAGAACCATTTTTTCCAAAAGTCTAACATTTGGAAAATAGACTCTTCCAAAGTGGTAAAAAGTTAGAGATACTTTTAAACTTAACAAAATACTTTCAACGAAAATTGGTTTGAACGAGATCAAACCGGTAGTTTTTGAGAAATAGCACATTTTAACAACCGCAAATATAACTTTGTCCTTCATACAGAAAAACAAACGTTATTTTTGCAGTCAATTAAATATTGTGGTATTTTGGCTAAGTGGAAGTAAGTGGACCCCTAATTCAGTTAAAGTTAGTACAGTGCGCGAGCCCGACTCGCACTTGGCCGGTTTTTTTAATAAATATGGTATAGGTTTTTACTAGCATGTAGCTCTGTAATACAGAGTATCTATCCATTAATTACGCGGTCTCACGCTCTTCATACTTGGTCGACTACCCAATTCACAGAAAATCCATATGCCAAGATCGGGATTACTATACCAGAATTAATCCTTTAAGTATCGGAACAGAAACTTTGAAAGGTAAATCAATGCCTGGATGCATTCCATTTCGCAAAGTACAGGATTGTAATACAGGTGTAACGGGATTGTGGGAGTTTCAATTTAACACGCAGTTTAGCATTGTTGTTAAATCGAATTGTTAATTCCACTGTGAAACCCAGTTTGTGGATATGTTTGTAAATGCTATAAATACACGAATGGTATTAAAGTTGAAGATTTTAATCCTGTTGTGGTTATCTTGACCCAAGACAAAGTAGAATGTGTTATTAGAGTATTATTTATATTGCCGCGAGTTTATTGACAACTTCTATAAAATGTGATCAAATACTGACTACCAAATTTCAGTAACATAAATGACATATTTGTACCGTTTTGAAAACTAAATCAGAAGGCGTGTAAGTTATCAACACAACACAACACATCAACATCATTCAAATTATTTTGAGCCCAAAGTAAGTATATAGCTATTAAAATACTACATTGCATAAAAACTTAGAAAAAACGGTGGTACACCCAGACCGGCGGTAAGTATGGAATAGTGGTTTCTCTATACTGACTCGTCTGCGAATTTCTTTTGTTGTTTGATCTAGGTGTGAGCTTTGCTGTGTCATTTCTCCTCTGTCTTGAATTGAACATTCACGAATGAGAAATGTAGTTTTGGTTGTTATATTTATTAATTGCCATGTGGTCGTTCAACATTACCTGTGGATAGTCCTTGTCCTGCGACAGGTGGTGAAAATGCGTGAAGTAGGTGGTGCCCCCACGCAATGCATGAAGATAACCTAGCCTGATGAGTGGCGCAGCTGTGCGGCCATCACTGAGGATCTACAAACAAAATGTCTGTTACACGAGTAAAATAACCTTGCACAAAAATAAGTGTATCCTAAAACATAACATTCCATTTGATGACGCAACGCTGGCTTACAGTGTAAGAATATGCTTTAAAAATTCGCGCCGTGTAGCAGTGTCTCGGTGGCCTAATGGTATGGCGCCCGCCCGGCATGCGAGGAGATGCGGGTTCGAGTCCCGCCTGGGACAAAAATTTTCAAGTTTATATACTGACATTATAAGTGCAATTAAGTTGCTAAAATATCAAATAAAGTATAACATTCCACATTACAAAAAAAAACGTGTGAACCCTTATTGTTCATAAATCCTATCCTAATACACTATACCTAGTCAGGTCATAAGTTCTGTCACATGTGTAATATGAAATAATTTAGACATGTTTATTATTTATGTAACCATTTATATAGCAAAATAAACTTAATAAAACATAGATTCATATGGTAATAAAGTTTATTCAAAATGACCCCCGCGATTTTCAATCTGCGCGGCCAGTCGTCTATCGCAGCACGAACGAGGTCCATGTCAATATAGGCGGCTGCCTTAATCAAGGATGCCTCGAGTGACTCCAAATCAGGATGAGGCTTTGAGCAGGCCTTTTCCTCCAAGTGTTGCCATATCTTGTAATCTAACGGACTCAAATCTGGACTGGAGGAGGGCCAGTCTTCGTGCCGGATGAAGTCGATTTCACGCGCCGCCAGCCAGTCTTGTATGCTTTTCGCTCTATGAGCTGGCGCAGAATCTTGTTGGAATACCCAGTGCCTGTTATTAAACATGGTATGAGAAACATGTTCCACAAGGTTCTTGAGGACTGTATTTTGATACACAACTGCATTCGTTTTCACGCCTTTCTTACAAAAATGTACCTCAGTTAAGCCCAAATAAGAGACTCCCAACCAAACCATGAGCGACGATGGAAAATGACCTTGTTGGACACGCGGAATACGATTGCTCGCTTCTTCACTGCTGTGTGCGTACACCTTATCATTTTGTTTGTTGTAGCTCTCTTTCACGGTGAAAATTTTTTCATCCGAATAAAGAATTTCCCGATGCTTTTTTCCCGCGTACCGCTTCAATAAAGCGCGGCATCTCTTCAGTCTCAGGTCCATTAAACGAGCGTCCAAACGATGTCCTGTTTTTTATTCCATATGCCCTAAGCCCTAAGTCTTCATTTAACACCCTTTTCACCGTGGTCCTGCTTAACCCCATCTGAAGGGCCAACAGTTTCTGCTTACGTATGGGATTTCTTTCAATTCGCGCCTTCAAAGCTTTTATCACTGCTGGAGTCCTAACAGAGCGAGGGCGACCACTTCTTGACCTGTCATCTACACTAGAGTCTTCATTGTATCGTTTTATGGTACGATAAACGAATCTTTTCGTTATTAAAATTTTTCAGTAAGTCGAAAATCTGAATTGGCGCGTAACCGCAACGATGCAACGCAATAACCACAACACAGTCTTCTTTAAGTGTCCACTCCATATTCAAAAATGAGGAAAATTCTAAAAAGGACACATTTTTATTTTCATGAAAAATTCGAAATTTGAATTCAATAAACTTTTTTGTGGCCAGCATTCTAAATTCAAAAGTTTTTATTGTGTGACAGAACTTATGACCTGTCTTATATATCTGTCCTGACCTTGTCTGTCGTCTATATATATATATATATATATATATATATATATACACGACAGACAAGAACAATCTTAAAAATATATTAATGTTTTTATTCAATACCAACTTAAAAGTCTCGGGGTAAACCGCAGACTGACAAACAGATGGATATGATGAAACTATAAAATCCTAAAAAGGAGGAAAAGTTCTGAAATCGTCTGTTATTTTTTTGTCTGTACAGTCTGTATACTACAATTTTTTTTATAAAGAGTATTTCTACATTTTCGTGCTTCTAGCAATATCATTGATAAAAAATCGGAAATCGGATTATATTAAAGATAATCTACAAGTCACCATCATGCACCAACTCCAATCAGCAGGCTTAGTTCCATTAAATGTCATTTTTTTTAATGTTGTTTGTTATACTGTTTTATTGAGTTTACGCGAACACTATACATTGAAATGAAAGATATGTTTACGGATTGTAGTACGCGTTTATTTAACTTGACGTTTCGAACACTTTACAGCGTTCATGGTCACATGGTAAGGTTTTATTCGTCATGTTGTTTTCTATGTTGATCTATTTGCTGTTTAGGCAGATATAAGGTTATTATCTAATATTTTTCTATTTGAAATAGTTTACCTTAACAGTAGTCCCATGTCAATTTGAAGATAAGGTTATCACTAAAGATTAAACTTATTCCGTAATAGGACCGTAATAGGATTGCACCGTTCCAATACGCTTCTTATTACGCTATCGTTTTAATTGTTATTCATCGAAAAATAATACTTCCCTAATGAACTATTCCTCGACTATTTCGTTGTTTCTAATAGGCATCGTATGATCTATAAAGTCTCCGCTCTATTTAGAGAGCTCAGTCGGAACTAATGATACTGCCAAGCTTACTTAGCAACCGTGACGATGTTCGATGCGTTATATATATTTATATATCTTACTTACTATCACTCTCCTTCTTATGTTTGCTTACAAAGCATTATCATCTTATATAAGGGTGTAGTAGCCTTGTGTATTTTGTAATATTATTGAATTACCCAACAATGTTTATTTTATATACGTGTGCTTGCTTCTCATATGAAAGTTCTTCTAAAAAGAATACCAGTGTCATAGCCTGCGACGGCCATGGCTTCAACTGAGTGATGACCTTTCTTCCTAGACACCAGATGCATCTGGTACGGTCAGACGCTGAATATTTTAGTATAATTTCGAAGTAATAAGTTTGATTGTTTACAATATATTTCTAGGGAGAATAGACAAACTGTTACTTTGAAAGTGTTCAGCGACTGTGTTGTTGTGTTTTGACTTGATTTCTAACGTTTACTTTGTTAATCGATAACTTATCAGAAAACCTATTGGGAAATCTAAACATAATTTCTCTTAGCTTGTGTAAAAGTACCCCATGTATTTAATACAATATTTGGAATGGCCAGCGTTAGAATAAAATAAAATGTGTTCAATCTTAGGACCCAGCCAAGGAGACTTTTAATCAGGGCTTACCGGTAAAAACTTGATATTGTTTCAGGTGAATTTATTTTTTGAGTATTGTTAAAATTACTTAACTTTAAAAGATATTGACCGACACCCTTTGCCGACACCTTTTTGTTAGATTTATTCGAAATAGGTAATCTCAAAAAATAATTATTATTTATTTTTAACAATTCTTAACAAGAATATTAGAGATCAGATTCGATGAATCGACAACTTCTCAAAAAATAACGTTATGCATCGTCAATTAGGAGGTAGTAATAAATATAACAATATGATAACATAACGATGTTCGATAATACTACCAAATCTTATTGATATGGTGGGTAGCCGTATGAACTTTACTAAAAGGTTCATTTAACGTGAATTAGTAACGTACCAAGCTTATAAAGGTGTCCATACTGTCCATCATGAGCAGCGTTTAAAGTTTTAAATTCTAATTTCTATATAGTTAATGCAGTTTAAATAATAGGTACACTGCAGGACTGGTACAAACATTTCTTTGAACATACCAACTGTATGTTGATACAGTATTTTCAGCTAATTCCGTAGAAAGTTAACGCTTAAGTAGGAACCACGTAATTACTGTAGATGGTACCCAAAACAGCCAGACCAGGCAATTTGGAAAAGTTCATTTTCTAAAATGACCCACCCGAGAATCCCGCCAGGGACCATTAGCACACTAAGAAGTCCGTCTAGTCCTTCGCCAACGGGGTTATTAATTAAATCTAGCTGACATTCCAATTCAAATAGGGAGATTAATGTGGCAAAGTTTAGTTCGACCTAGGGCGAAAAGTTTTAAATGAATTTACATTAGGTAAATAGGAAAAACATACTTGTAAGTGAATGTTAGGTGCAACTTTTTCTATACAAGGTGAAATTTTAACCACTTTCCAAATTTTAATATAGCAATCTACGAGGCAAAAATCAAATGACGTATTTTTTCTTATGGTATAATAGCCCAGTACAAAAATGTCAAGATAAAGCACTTAGAAAATGTCCGCCTAAAATCTAAAATTTTTGATACGGCATCCTAGTAACACTTTTTTTACGCGATGTGCATCTCATTCATTCATTACAATACTATTCATAAGTTTTTGATTTTCCCTTTAAAATAAGGTATAAACCTTAACAGTCTAGGACCGTAAAAATTGAAAACTATATCGCGAAAAATATATTCGGTTGACAGCTTGATTTTAATTTTTTACTTCATAAATAAACTCTAAATACGATACTGAACACATATAAAAATTTTGGAAAGTGGTTACAATTTCATCCTGTATAATGATTTTATATTTTAATGTTAAGTCAAGTAAACCAAAGTAACGATTGCAATTTCATACCAATTTTTAAATCAAGTGCCTTATCACTGAACGCTAAAATTTTCATTCAATGGTTTTAATATCTCTAAATAAATATATTATACCATACAAACGTTTTCTTTTCTTATCTTATGTTTATTTTCCGTCGAGTTTGATATGACAAAATTAATTTCTTCTTGGTTTATTTATGGGCCAGGTAGACCCAGAATTTATTTTTAAACTCATATAAAACCTTCTTTAACGTGAAAGTAAAAACATACTCGTACATTATTAGGAGCAAAAAAATAAATAACATTCAGAGCACATTATAAAAATACTCGTATATGCCTAAAAATATAAGATACGCGCCATTTCAAGATCCTCCACAATAGGAATATTCATTTACGAAAATATGAGACGAGATATCAATAATATTATTCATTTAGGAAAATTCTTTATAAGTACCCTTACTGAGATCTTATGGTGAGGTATTAGAAGTATAAATAGTAATTGTTTTTCACATTTGAACCCCCGACGTTACAAACAACTGCAGTAGGTACTTGCCTAACACATAAACCCGACAAAAAGGGAAATCGAAAAGCTATTTTAGACGTCTGAAATGTTGGATTTTACAGGCCAATAAACTACCGAGCGGGAGTTAACACGACTAAATGCAATCTTATGAAATATTTCTAAGGATATGAGGTTTCCGTTGAAATATTGTGCGGAGATATGCAATAGGCCGGATGCTGCGCTCCCGTGGAGACATTTTCATATTAACAGGAATGAGGAATTTATTGGGTGCGATGGCAAAATTACCTAGTTTACCTGCACATAATCAAGTTCCTGGTTTCAGATTGGAAAGCACTTAAGTTGAAATATCTCATTTTGTCGGAGCTGTTTGTTTACTAACTTTTTTTTATTGTGTATACTAAATACTCAATCTTTCTATTACGTCATGAGAAAAAACTTAGGTAATATGCTACATACCTTATTTTGCTACAAACTTAAACTTTTGACATAGCGAATGTCAGTAACCTAATATTTAATGGGCCAAGGATTAATAACATTTAGCTACCTAAACTTTAGGTAAATTGTACCATTTTTCTGTTTGAAATTAGGTTTACTACGTAATGAATTCATATAATTATTTATTATTTTAGGTTGATCTATCGGTTCAGTTTACTATGCAAGGGTCTAACGATTCGAATGTATGAAGTGATAATTTCTAAATTAGCTGGGTCTATTTGGATTTCTAAAGTAGTCCAAAAACTCTGGCTACATACCTTATTTTGCTTTGCAAACTTAAACTTTTGACATAGCGAATGTAAGTAAATAAAATATTTAATGGGCCAATGATTTAAGTTTAATCCTTAGAAAACTTAACATTTACCTACCTAAACTTTTGGGTAAAATGTTATAGGTATCGTTTTTCTATTTGAAATTAGGTTGACTACGTAATTAATTCATATATTACTGAGGCAATTTTAATTTAGCAAAACTAAAACGTAATGCAAATTCAAAAGAGCCATCACTAAATCTCATGGTTGGTTAATGCCTACCCTTTTAAGTAACATGAGATTTATTTACCCAGCAAGAGACGATGAAAGCTTTTACACGCGATATCAAGAAGTTAACTACGAGTGCCACAGATGCTCTTTGTACTGTTTAATTGAAAACATTGTTCCACTTGTATATGCAAACGTGATTCAGGAACGTCTGTATCACATGTTTCACCATTGGGGTTGCTACACATTGTTAGATACGAATAAATATGTTCATATCATGACCCATATTAAGTTTCTGTTGTTTATATCAAATAACGATAAATTACATGTTTTATGAAAACAATTTACAGAATTCCAAAAAGAATTCAATACATAGATGAGAATGTATCGAGAATCCGTATGTGTGGATGGACAGACAACACAATCACATTACACGTTGGACAAACTCTATTCTATACGTTGGAATACTCTTTCTCTACTCTACGGTACTTTACTGTGTTTATCTTGATGAGCAGTAAAGGATTAAATCATATGATTAAAAATATCAACACAACACAATCTGTGTACAAGCAGCCCGCTGTAACAGCGGACTTGGTACACGCACACTGTATAGCGCGGCGATTTGCGCCTGACGTCTCACCAACGGGTTCACGTTCGCGCTGCAGGCTAGTCGATCGCAAGTGACTCAGTAGACTTGTGATTTTTCCGTTGTTTCAATTATTACAGAGAATTTATAAAGTAAAAATGTAAATTAAGTTTTCACCCGAAAATATTTTTCGCAACGTAGTTTTAAATTTTTCGGTCCTAAGCCTGTTAAGGTATGAAGGGAAATTTAAAAACTTATGGATAGTATTGTTTGTCGACCTCCGTGGCGGAGTGGCGTACACACCGGTTTTCAAGGTGTCGCCTGCTCCGAGGTACCGGGTTCGATTCCCGGCCGGGTCAATGTAGGAAAAAAAATTCTGCATTGTCCCGGGTCTGGGTGTTTGTGGTACCTTCGTTGTTTCTGGTTTTTAAAATACGAGTGCTTTAAATAGTTATTCAAATTGGGATCAGAACAATGTATGTGATGTTGTTCACATTGATTTATATATTTATCGTAATGAATGAATGAGATGCGCATCGCGTAAAAAAAAGTGTTGCTAGGAGGCCGTATCAGAACGTTTTGATTTTTGGAGGACATTTTCTAAGCGCTTTATCTTGGCGTTTTTGTATTGGGCTATACCAAAATAAAAAATACGTCATTTGTTTTTCGTCTCGTAGATTGTTGTATTAACATTTGAAAGGTGGTTAAAATTTCATCCTGTAGGTATTGGTGGGAAAAACTTGTCTTTGGTCATTTGGTAATTGCCCAACTCTTGCGCGTAAGTAAATCTGTTGGTGAGACGTTTCGCACACATTGCCGCGCTTTGTGTGCGACGCCAAAAGCTTGAGTCCAGTTGCTATTTTTATTAATTTGCTTACACTATGTAAGTCCTCCAATCAGCTATCATTTATATGGTGTTACCCATGTACATTATAGATGACGCTGATAACGGATGGCACAGAAAGTAGATAACTGTCAGCTGACTAGACACTCTCGAGGCGCGCTCTATCGTTGGCGATCTCAATTTACGCCTCGAGTAGTTTCCGCGACTCACCGCGTTCCTGGCGCACAAAGGAAGTTAATGATGCTCGCGCACGATGAATACAAGATCAGAGTTGGAAGGTTTTATTGGAAAATACTTGCATCATCGCGGCATGCAACGTCAACTAGTTGTCTCGCAAGACAATAAAAATACGTCAGTGCACTAACTATTCATACGATGACTGGCTAATATACGACACAGCATTTTTCATGCGTACACAACTGATGCGAAGTTGAGTCTGCAATCCTTGAGGGGCAAGTTATGTCGAATGCTTGATTTGAGCGAATGCGATTATGCTATTTTAACCAAAAACAAGCTTTTTTGGACTGGTCCTAAACTAACAATCAACAACTTTGTAATGCGACGTTACAATTAGTTACATATTTGGATTATTAGTTGTGTTATATTTTTTATGTTCCGTTGTTTATTTAAATCGTTGATCCTTCGTTATTGCGTTATGTATGATCGATCATGCATAACTATTCACTAGTATGAGCAATTTAAATATTTTTGTTAGTAATAGCACAAAACATCTCGCAGTATATAAGAATTAGGTTAGAGTCTTAAAAAAATATTGAAACGTCGAACAGTATAAAATAAGATACCAATTTGCAGAAATTTTTCAAATCTGAATTGGAACTGTATTCCCCCACAATAATCCGTAGTAGTCTTCTTATTATCGCTTGATTATTTGCCAAGGATCTGGTGTCAAAGATTTGCATGCCACGTATTACAGGCCTCTGACTTGGATTTCCATCTTGCAACAGACAGAAGTCTGGACAACTTAGTAGCACTTAAGCTCTAGATGTGGTTTTGTTTAACTGTGATTATTTTCACATCAAGTACTCTACTTCACCTTCCCCTTCCTTTGTGCAGTATCCAATGCCCAATGGTTGTCTGGAAGAAATCGCTGTTGACGATAAGACCACCGAAGTTGTACATCTTTTTTCAAATTATTTACTTTAAATTTTTTTTTTCTGGTGATCATTAAAGACTACTCTATCTATCGAACGACTTAGCGTGTCTTCCGAAGCTTGACTACAATTTTGAGTAGTGATAGTGGGAGAGTAACTAGTTACATGGTTATTTATTGATATTGCACATTTATAACATAAATCGGAAATCAAAGGTATAAATTATTAAAGCAGCTTTATGTAGCTTAAAATGTATATTATACAGTTAATCCCTCGATCGTGAGTTTTTCCAGACACAACTGAAATCAATTGTTATCGCGGCACGCGCGTGCCTCCTGGGGGTTGAGGGAATAAATATATTCATAGGTCATAATTACACACATTGAAGGCATAGGTCATAATTACATACATTTTAAACCCATGCAGAATAAAGAAAAACACTACGTTCTATAATAATATTTTAGCAACTTAATTGAAATAATAATATTAGTATAATAATATAACTCGTAAAATTATGTCTTAGGCGGGACTTAAACGTTGCCAGAAGCAGAAGGTTTTAATAGTAACCACTTAAATATTCATTAATTTCGGAATTTACATAGTCATTGATTTTCAATTAAGTTTTTAAACGTTAGTGTTTAGTATTACTGAGAATGTACTCTTAAAAACACTCAAACTTTCAAATTTGGCCATTGACCATAGCCATGACATATATTTTTTTAAATTTATTTTGGCAGAATAGTGTAATTTTACCGGCCAAATAATTCAGTATGCGGTTAACCGACTAGATATTGTAGGCTCAAGTTATTTTTGCTACTCACGGTGTTTCTTCGGCCTACAGGGGCGAGGGGGAGTTAATGACGCTCGCGTACGATGAATACAAAATGAAGCTGAAAGGCTTTATTTGAAAAACTTGCATCATCGTGGTAAAAAATTACGCAAATGTCAAAGTTTATATTTTTTGCTTATCATTGCCGTTCCTGGCTTAGCGTGAACATTGATAAAACAAATTGTCTTTTATTAAAAAAGTTGTAATAATTGATATTTATTTCTTGTAACAATGCTATTCATTACCACTTTTTATTAAAGCTCGAGCGACCCAGTCATAAAATGTAGAGACAATTTATTTACATTATAAAACATCTGAACACATTAATTAATAGTTTATGTAATCAGCTTGACTTTTTCTAGCCTTTGTGTTTCAAAAATAAAGAACTAGAACCTTCATAAAACATGCAACAATTATTAATAAGCTCAGAAAATGCTGTTTTTGAAAAAACGCTGAAATATATATTATATTTTGTGATCATAATTTTATTATTACTTTTTGTAATAAAAATCTTGAGCGCTATTATACGTCTTAATTAATCTGATAACAATAATAGTGTAGGCATATTCACAAAATATCAAGGTTATATTCTATAATCTCCTTTGAAAATTATTCCTGAAGACAAAGAGCTAAATTAAATTAACTTAGAAGCCATTTACCTCCAGCGTTGCGTCCCGTACACTGAGAGGGTTCTGCACTGGCTTGTCCCAGTCCGTGTACTCGTTTTTGAGCGTCGAGTAAATCTCGTTCAAGTGGTAATAGTACGCGTTCCGCACGAACGTACGTAGTATTCGATCCCGCCTGCTTTCGTTGAAGCCAAACTCCAAGTCTTGCGCATTGAATTCAAGGTACGACTCTGCAACGAATGCCATCAGTCATTAACATATTTAAGGAAGCTACCGCATACCAAGTGGGATTAGAACACACAAGTATTTAATGTATTCTCATAGAAAACGACCAAAGTTAGAGAATCTACTACTGAAATATCTCACAGAACCCTTATCTTATTAAGTCCACTGATATACGCGAGTTTACGAAGTTAATTAGTCTTGTTATGTTGTCGACAATAATGGAATGACGACTAGCTACATCACATCATTATAATATGGAAAAGCATCGGTAAACCACCCTATTATTTCTGACGTAGGAATAGCATGTGAGTAACTTATTTCTATGTTGTTCGTGGCGAGATAATTATTAAATAAAATATGTTTCGTAATTATTTCGACTTTTAAGAACCATGAGAGTATTTTAATGAACTGACAACGTTTATATTATGACAACATCGATGTATGTAGTACCTTATCTATTTCGAATTCAACATACACATAAATAAAAATACACATATATTTCAAGGATATGTGAATCACTATGCAATAAAAACAGAATTAAATATACCTAGGTATACTTTTCATAAGAAAAATGTAACATGCTATTCGCCTGTTTACTGCCCTACACACACTGCAAAGGGTACAACACATTTCATTGAGATTTCCACCTGTCATTTGATTGAACCATATGTTATTTAGTATTTTTTCGTAGTTACCTATTTACATTAAAATTTTGTAGGAAATGTCCGTCTATAAATTTAACACGATTACTTCAGCAATTTTGATAAGGTACACTTACCGGTGGTCGTCAGTCCGAACATGAGCTCTCTGTGAGAGAAGTCCGTAAGCTCGTGGCCAGCCGCAGTAGCTACCGCAGCGGCGCCCGCGCCCAGCCGAGAGCTGTCAGTCGGGGGCGGTGCCTAAACGAAATACAAATTCTCAAAATGTGCTGCAGAAACACTGTTGGTCGTTAGAGTGTTTTCAGTAAGAGATCACGAGTACTTTATTAACGCAGTTTACAGGGTTTTATCACAGTAGTTGTAAATCTAGCCTAACCAAACAAAACCAAAAAATAAATTATGTTCTCGTAGTACGCAATTATAACATTTCACATTTGTTAACTCTACACTCGTAACAGTGTAATCAAACCTTCTTACTTTGGTAAGAAGAATAACTTTGTAAGTATGTGTGTGTAGTACGGTTTAAAATAAAAAATGCCTTGTCAGATGATGAAGACTAATAATACTGGCGTGCAATGTACTGACCAGTTCCAAGGATTTAATCCAGCTTTTTCTTTATTAATCAAACACATGTAAAACAGTATTCGTTTCGATTAAGGTTTTAACAGAAAACATTATAAGATATTTAAAACGGTAGCTATTAGAATAATAAAAGACTCTCAAGTACGCAACCCACTTTGTATTCACATGTTGTGTAAGTGTAAGATTTTAAATGATCTCTTCAACAACACCCCACGCAGGAGGGTGCATAGACAAGTACTAGAATGAGGTCGGAAATGCTAGAAAAACTTAAGATATAAAACTTCATTGTGTAGCTTTATTAGCTTTACATTAAAAACCTCCTTATTGTGTACCTTAAAGCGAATGTTTGAATTTTCCGCATTTTCCTATCGGCAAACTTTTTACCATAAAACCAGCATCCTAATTGCATAAAGAATATTGCAGATGTGGCATTAAAAGCAAAATATTTGTTTGAATTTCGAAAATGATATTTTGATTTTATTTTGTTGTTGTTGTTTTTATTTCATCAGAAGATAGGTACTTTAATGCGCTTTTACCAAAACTTAAAACACATAAAAACTTGGTAAGTGAGGCATTTATAGTAAAAAAGAATTAACCAACACATTTAAAAACATTTCATTTTTTCTTTAGATTAAAAAGTCGAAATTTCCCAAACATATTGCCGTCTGTAATTAAATTAGTAAAAACTTTCCTAGCTTAACTGAAATCTAATCACGATTTAGCTCATGAAAACCTTTCTCAGAAATATTCCGTAAAATATTTGGCATTAATACAAGTTTTGAAATCAAGGTTTCCCTTATTCAAATCGTTAAATGACTAAGTTTCGACCAAAACTAATCATACAGTTTTCATCTTTGGTTTTTAAAACATAGTGTCAATTCATTTTATATAAATGATACGATCAATGTTTTGTGGACCTAATTTTTCTATCTGTTTAGTTATTAACGGTGTGTGAAGCCTTAAAAATACTTTAATGTTTTTTGAAATGTAGGTAATTGGGTATTACGAATTACTGCGACCCCACTTTTGGTAATATCATATCACTAAAAACCTCAGAATATCACTACATATAATACTAACAGTCAAATAATGTGACTTATCCTTAATCCTTGCAAGATTAATTTTAACACTTTCCGGGCACCAACCGCCTGTCGACGTGATAATAATAAAACTTCTATTTTGTCTAGCATTGTGTCCGTGAATGTATTAAGCATTAACACTTACAAAGTCATACTTAATTAAGAAAATAAAGATTTACAACTACCATAAAAAAGATTCTGAGAATCAGATTAGGCAATGCCTTTGAAGTTGGGACTTTTCTGATTTCCATAGTTTCATAAATCAGCAAGTGAAGTTTTAAACTTGAACATTTAATTGAGATCCTGATATTAATAGGGGTTTAAATAATAGTTTTGTAATTGGCCTATTCAAAAAAAGCTCTCTAAATCTCATTAGTTTTCAAGTGCCTTTAGGCGTCTGGGAAAAATATATTATACAATGGTAATAAAATAGTTGAAATACTGGAATATTCTAGTACAGATTCATTACGTCAGGTGGGTAGACGACGGTCGACAGGCCCTATGGGGAGAGAGGCAGATATTAAAGGACTTGGCGCTATAACAATTACTTGTGCAATCCAGCTGTTCGATCCATTATTAAGTGATTAATTCCAAGGTGTATTGAACACTAACGATTCTAGCATAGAGCAGATTACACCCAAGGAACCGGCGAATATGAATTAATCCGCGATAATTTTGATAACAATATCTAATAAAATTGTGATTTGTAGATATATTTCTTATTCCACTTACATGTATAATATTTAATCACAATTTGGAGTGAAAATCAACTTTGTTAAAAAAAATCGAAGATCGGTTCATTTATATACACACACAAGTTAAATTACATTTATGTAGATGGAAGATACACGAGTTCCCATGCATCATCGACATACGTTGCGTGGCATATTGCAAGTCTTTTAGTGAATATGTCAGTCGACCAGTGATTAATGCAGATGTTTCCTTAGTAGAGAGTTACTACCACCTACTGTTGGCCTTGGAGCAATAAGAATGATCCAGCGGAAGCAAAACCGCCGTAGCAGCACTCGGCAGCCAAAAATAATCAGATATGGTTTATATTTACTAACAAGAAGAATAACCAAATAGAGATCATTTTGCCCAGCTGTTAATGTCTTTTGACTGACCTGATGATTTTGAAACTTCACTTTGGTTGTGCTTATACCAAATGAACAATGATATTTCAAGCTTCTGAGTTATTTTTTTTTTTCTTGCACTTACAGAGGACGGATTAACAATGACCGTGCCGTCGACAAACGGTGCGAAGCCAGGCAGAAACCGCGGTGGATCTAGCCGCACTGCCAGCAGTTCGCTTAGCGGCTTGTTGCGCAAGCACGGTGCGAGATCGTCTTCTAGTAGGTCCCCATGACACCCTGTTTGTTCCGCAACCTGTTGCAACATCAATTAATAAGTCAATTCAAATAAGTCTAGTAATAAACATTTTAATCGTTGATAAATGTTAAGATTGTTAGGTAATTAAGATGAACCAGTTGTTCATACGAAGAGAATCTCCACTTACAATTTTACGATAATCATAATTCAATCATAATAATACCAGTACCATACAGAATTGCTCAGTGAAAACATTTACAGAACCATTATGAAAATTAAAACGATTCATTTCACTTTACAGCTTCCTGTAAGTAGCTCAGCCTCAACTCACGTATTTCCATATTTATAATTCAAGTAGCAGAAGTCCTAAATAGTGCCGTCTCACCTTTCGTTTTATCGTAAGTGGCTCCCTTTGCAACGCCCACGAGCTCAACCCAGACCCGCTTAACAAGATGACTCGCTTCAGTAGTTCTGAAACAGATAACCTAATTTAATTTTGTCATTTCGGACGGGGATCACTGAGATAATGAAATCTCTTCGAAAGAAAACATTTGTATTTCGTCTCGCCCGTTATTCTGGGTGAGATTTTTAAAGAAAGTCGAGAGTAATGTTGATTATTTAAATTGCGCACCAGTCTTGCACTCGTGATGTGACCCTTTTAATCGCATTAAGTGACAGAGGATCTAAACGGGATGGTGACATGAAATAATGAAATCTGCCCAGAATGGTGTAATTATGGACAATGGTAAGGCTGCGGGAGCTGCGGGTGTCGCTCGGTCGTGTTCCGTGTCTGCGGCGACAATTAGATTATACTTTTTCATTATTTACACTTTGCGTTGTTCACGGTGGCTTAAATGCGAACAGCACATAAATCTTTCGTGACTAAACTGTGTATTAAGGAAATAAATACTGGTAAAAGGCGCACAAACACTTTATATTTCATTTAAAAAACACCTAACAAAGCTTTTTCTCGTTTTGTAATTTATGATTATACCTATATCTGGCCGCTTGCGCTTTACAATATCAGAAACGAGCCTAGTTTCAATATTAGAATTTGACAATTCTAGGATAATGTAGTGATACGTGCAAATTTAAAAGATAAACTGAAAATTGGCAACGATGAACTACCTATAAATTATTCTCAATTTTCTACCTACTAACCTCTAGCTACAGGTGAGACAGCCAGAAAGTTGGCTAACGCTGCCCCCGTCCCGTGCCCCATGATGGTGACCCTTTCAGGATCTCCTCCGAATGCTGGCAAGTTCTCCCGCAGCCAGTGGAGTCCCGCCACTAGATCCATTAGTCCGAAGTTACCCTGCGCCGACCCCTTAGCACCAGTCTTTAAAAAACCTGCAACAATTTAATGTTCTTATCTAACATGCCTAATGCAAATTTCCTATCTGTTATATGTATATTACTCGTATGTTAATTTGATTAAGGATCTAAATAATGATCCTTATCTACATCTACACTAATATTAATAAAGAGGAAAGATTTGTATTTTTGTGTGTATGTATGTTTGTAATGAATAGACTTAAAAACTACTATGCCGAAATCAAAAATTCTTTTACCATTGGAAAGCTTCATTTACCTTGAGTGACATAGGCTAGGTATATTTATTGCTAGAAAAGATAGGGATGGGATAAGGGATCCATATAAAAAATCTTATGCTAGGAGGCCGTATCAACAATTTTAGATTTTTGGCGTACATTTTCTTAGTGCTTTATCTTGATATTTTTGTACTGGTCTACTTATACCAAAAGAAAAAATACGTCCCTTGTTTTTGTGTCGTAGATCGGTATATTCAAATTTGGAAGGTGGTTAAAATTTCACCCTGTGTAATATTTTTTTCAATTTAAGTAAATTAAATTATCTTCCAATGGCGAAAAAAAAACTGTTTCAGAAAACGGCGAACACATAACACTAGAATTTCGAAAAACAGTTTGCTCTAACGCGGGTAATTCCAGACACAATAATAATCAATAGTCATAAAGGTATTAAACTATATGGTTTGTCAATGTGCACTTCACAAAAAGAACTACGACTTAAAATAGATATAGAAATATCTAAAAAAAAAGTTGCATACCTACTCAGAAAATACAAGAGATAAGTGGGGTCCCAAAATCAATGAAAAAAATAAAGGCACAAATAAAATACAAGAGATTCTTATGAAGTCCGTAAAAGGCATTCGTGAAGGAGCCATTTGGGTGTATTTTAACCTCTCAGGTACTTAAAAGTCTCGATACTGACCTGTGCTTTATTTCAAAGTACGAGTACCTACCTACCCATTTCAAATATTAGTAAAATTTTACAAATGAATTGATGCAAACAAATAACGATCTTACAGTTTATGTAGTGGTGCGGTGGTTTACTTGCTACGTAGTCTCGGGTTCGATTCCCCTTCGGGTCAATTTAGGAAACGATCTTTTCCGAATTGGCTCGGGTTTGTCGTTGTCCTCGGCTTCGTTTGCAAGACAAGTTAATACAGTTTGCAGTGACAAAAAAGAAAGATTGCATTTTGAATAACCCTAACTTGTTTGCATACTTCAGGGGTCAAAGTATATATTTGCCATTTCTACCAAAATAAAAAGTTTTTTACATATTTACTAAACAAAATATAACTGTCCTTAGAATTTAAATATGACAGTTCAAATTCATTTATGATTTTGCGATAGAGTTCTGGGGATTTATAATCGACAAACTGTGTAAAAGCATTTTGTATTGCCACCTGAGAAAAAAATGCACAGAAAATTATCCAAATCTCGAAAAAAATGCATGTCAGTTAGGGCAAGATCAGGGTATTTTTCGTGGTTCGTTTTTTCAATCAAAGTTTCCATTACAAAAGCGTTTAAACCAAATAGAGCATTGATGTTGCGAGCCATGACGCGTCGGCTTTCGTATTAAAAAATAAAAAAATACTTAAATTTTTAATGTATGATATTTTCCGTCCAAGTTGAATAAAAAACAATCAGAATTTGAAAACCAATTGCACATTATTTATAAGAAAATGTTATCAGGTATCATATGAGACTAGTTTCACTTGAAAATCTTACAATGTGAAGATTTAATATCAATCCAAAGTATTTTCTACTATTAAATGGCTTTTTCATACTACAACCCCTATTATGACTGCAATGTATGACAAAGTTTCAACCTGGAAGGTTATATAACTTCCTCACCTCTTAAGAAATACATTTCTCTAAGTGAACACAAGTGCTAGCTTAGTGCACATTTTATGCATTACTACAATATTACAGCTCAAAGGCTTACTTGTATAAAACATGGGCACTTATTGCGATGAGTCTGCAATTCTACAGTGACAATGGCAGCTAACCCAGCATAATAAATTCCGTCGCATTTTTAGCTTTTATTTCCGTTATAGGTGTAAATTGTCTCACGCGCTTATTTGTTCAACTTCGACGGAAATTTTCTTTACAAAGGAGACTCGGGAAGTTTGATTACATTATGTTGTCACAACAAACAAAAAGAAAAGACAGGGGCAAGTGTTTCTAACAGATAGTTAGATGTTGTTTGTTCCGGAATTCTCCCACAAATATAAATTTAAACGTACAAATAAGCATCCGTTCTGGAATTAATGATAAAAGTTTGCTGTAATAAAATTATTTCAGCTAATATTTATGTGAAAAAGAAAGTTACGACCATAGCAACTTCATGATTTAGGCTAAAGTGATCATGTGCAGCAGTAAGAGTTGAGTCAGGTTTAACTTATACTCAAATAATATTAATAGTTTATTTTAATCTGTAATATCAATCAATAAATAAATAAATAAATTGGATTACAATCGAAGCAAGAAGAAAATATGTTCAAAGCACTTCTTTTTTGAAATTCAGGGCAAGTGTCAGCAGTGCACTCAGACCTACACCCGAGAAAAAATGTTTTTTTTTTTAAATTGATACGTCTGGGATAAAACCCGGGACTTCGGAGCAAGCGAGACCTTGTGAACCGGTATTTACACTACAACATCAAGAAAGTCGTCCAAATAATTGGTAAGAGCTTATCGTAAACTTAGGAAGATTTATAGACGAATATACTTGCCCTTATTTAGGCATCTTTTTAGGACGAAACGTACACGTAGAACTTATAGTTTTGCCATGTCCGTCTTTGTATCTGTTAATTCATATTACAAGAAAGAAGTGTATTGCATGGTTAAAGCTATTAAAACAAAAACTTTATGTAGTGAACCGATTAGTAAATGTACTAATCCAAGTATTTTTCCTTTGACAACCTCTGAGGCTTTAAACTAAGAGGGAAGACAAAAGCTAGGCCGAATATGTATTTTAATGTTGTTCATCAAAACATTCAAGGCCTGGCCGGCAAAGAGTTAGGTTTAGGATTATTTTTAAAAGATTTTAATGTTCATGTAATTTGCCTCACAGAACATTGGATAAAAAAACATGAACTAATGTTAAACATTGAAAATTATAAAGTCGGTAGTTTGCTCATAAGGGAGTCTGCATCTAGAGGAGGATCACTTATTCTTGTTAAAAATGAATTCAAATGTAAAGAACGCAAAGACATCGTGTCGCTTTCAGTTGAGCGAACTATTGAGCTAGCATGTGTTGAGCTGGAACAATTTATAATAATTAGCGTGTATAGCCCCCCCAAATCGAATTACCATATTTTTGAATCCACTATGGATGAGGCTCTGAGAAGGCTATCAAAATCGTGTAAAAAAGTAGTTGTATGCGGTGATTTCAACGTTAATACTCGTATATTAGAAGACACACAAACGTCCACTCAATTTCTTAATCTCTTCAAGTCATATGATTTAATAAATCTTTTCAATGAACCTATCAGGGTAACGCCCACGTCGGCTACTTGCTTGGGTAATATTTTTTGTAATGGTAAAGTGTGAAAAAAAACCATATTGAATTGTCTAACTTCAGACCATAGTGGACAGGAAGCATCATTTGAGCACCATCGTGTCCCAAACATAGTAGATTATGTGTATAGGCCGGTTACTATTAATAAAATAGACAGATTTAAAGCAAAAATTGAAAATGGTGTTAATTTACTAAAGCCTGGTAGTCAGAATGTTGATCATTTATATATGAGGGCCTTTTTAGTTTGGTAAAAAATGAATTTGATAATCATTTTAAGCAGAAAAAAGTAAAAATCAACAAACAGAATTGTAAGTTTAATGAATGGGCTACACCTGGTATTTACAAAAGTAGAAAAACGTTATATGATTTGTATAGTCTAAAAGCTGAATCTCAAAACCACAATATTATAGACCATGTTAAAAAATACTCCAAATTATTTAAAATAGTATGCGCCAAAGCAAAGTCAATTTATCTTCATAATTTAATTTCGGCTTCCAAAAATAAAGCGAAAACTACTTGGAATATTATAAATAAAGAAACATGTAGACTAAAACCAAGCAATCCTGCTTACTCTCTCAAATTAGGGGATAAGTTAATAAACACGAGCACAGAGGTTGCGAATACATTTGAGAATTTTTTTTAGCTTCCTCCACTACTGAAGGGCTTGCTTCTTCCGCTGATCTAGCTGAATCCCTCCTCAAGTCGGCTGTCAATGAGTGCAAATTTTCATTTAATTTTAGACATATAAACCCTGATTTAATTATAAAAACTTTTAGAGAATTGAATATGAAAAAAACTGAAGATCTTTGGGGAATTTCCGTTCATATTATCAATACAATTATAAATTCAATAGCCCCTCATCTCGCAATAATTTTCAACAAATCTATTGATGATAGACAGTTTCCAACTTTAATGAAGTTTAGCAAAATTATTCCATTATTTAAATCCGGCGAAAAATTTGATCCCGCAAATTTTCGACCAATATCTATCTTGCCAGTACTAAGTAAAATATTTGAAAAAATTATGTTTAGTCAACTTTTATCGCACTTTAGTTTGAATAAATTATTACATCACAATCAATATGGATTCAGGAAAGGTAGAAATACCACTGATGCGGGAGTAGCACTTCTAAAACACGTATTTGATGCTTGGGAGAGTAGGTTAGATGCTATAGGTGTTTTTTGTGACCTGTCAAAGGCATTTGATTGTGTGGACCATAAAACGTTAATTAAAAAACTCAGACATTATGGTGTTTCGAATGATTCGTTAGATTTAATTCACTTACAGGTAGAACACAAAAAGTTTGCATTGATGGAACTGAGTCTTCAGGGGCGGCCCTTATCATGGGTGTCCCTCAGGGATCAGTATTAGGACCCTTGCTATTTTTAATATACATTAACGATCTTCCATATTATATGTATAATCTTTGTGAGATGGTATTGTTTGCAGATGACACTTCAATAATTTTTAAAATTAAGGGGGGCGAATTATCATTTGACGATGTTAACAATACCCTCTCTAAATTATTGCATTGGTTTGCTACGAATAATCTTTTGCTTAATGCAAGAAAAACAAAATGTGTTAAATTTACTTTGCCTAATGTAAGGTTTTCCGCCACAAATGTTATTGTAAAAGATGAGCCATTAGACACAGTAGACTCCTCTACCTTTTTAGGTATAACTGTAGACTCTCGACTGCAATGGGGTGCTCATATCAGGTCTCTGTCTGGAAGACTTAGTTCTGCTGCTTATGCTGTGCGAAAGATAAGACAATTGACTGATGTTGGAACGGCAAGATTAGTATATTTTAGCTACTTTCACAGTATAATGTCATACGGAATTTTGTTATGGGGCTCAGCGGCAGATATTGAGTCTATTTCTATATTGCAAAAACGTGCCGTGCGGGCAATTTACGGCCTTAGACCCCGTGACTCTCTAAGAGAGCTATTCAAAGAGATCAACATACTAACAGTTGCATCTCAATACATTTTCGAAAACATTATGTACGTCCGTAAAAACCTCAAATTTTTTGTCAAAAATAGGTACGTACACAATTTTAATACCCGAAATAAAGATAAACTTGCCGTTCCAGGATTCAGACTGCGAAAAGTAGGTAATTCGTTCATGGGAAATTGTATCCGTATTTTCAACAAATTACCACTGTCAATTGCTGACCTCCCTGTACATAAATTCAAATCATATATCAAAGTTGTTTTAATGAAAAAGGGCTATTACACTATTGATGATTATATAAATGATAGGAACGTTTGGCTATAAATTGTATCAGCTCGCACTGGTATATATCTTATGTAAACATGTTTATTTAAAAAGAGGCTGACAATAGTGTCCGAGTTTCTTGCGCTGCTTCTTCTCGGCACTAGCCCACATTTGTCCCGAAGCAGTGGTAGGTTAAATATTGGGACGTGTAAAATCGCCTCCAGGGGCCTATTTGCAGAAATAAAACTGATTTTAACTGATTTTATATAAATGATAGGAACATTTGGCTTTAAATTGTCCCAGCTCGCACTGGCATATACTCGTATCATTTGTAAACATATTTATTTAAAAAGAGGCTGACAATAGTGACCGAGTTTCTTGCGTTGCTTCTTCTCGGCACTAGCCCACATTTTTCTCGAAGCTGTGGTAGGTTTAAATACTGGGACGTGTAAAAGAGCCTTCAGGGGCATATTTACAGAAATAAAACTGATTTAACTGATTTTATAATTATATAGGAATAATGCCAAGAAAAAGAAAAAGTAAAACCTTGCAAAACATTTCTAGGGTAAAGCGTACCTACTTACATGATTGATGTGTGTATGATTTTTTCCCCCTCTATCCCATACATATCGGGATATCGGTAGACAGGTCTATATTGAAGGTAGGTTGGTTAACACTATTTTGATTAAGGAGATAAAAATGAAAACAATTACAGCTTATCACAGTAGAGTTTACAGGTCAAAAAGTTATCGACCGAAACGAAAGTTAGTTAGATTTATATCATTAGTCAGTAAAGTTGTTAGTTTCGTGAAACAGGTATAGTTAATTAAAATTTACGAACCACCTTACTTAGTCATTTGCTTCAGAGAACTACAATGCAATGATTTCAAAGTCACCTGTATTTTACTGTATTGTGTAAACATTTTAGTACTCATAATTTAGCCTTTTTTCATTTGATACCCCACTCGTTATGACTGCATATTTTGTGTAGTAGTTGTAGTATTCGTTACCCGGACTATAGTTAGGATTCATTCATTAATTCAAGAAGTCATTTTTATCATTTGATAAATATTGTTTATTAAGATTAAAAAATAAATAATGAAATAAAAATCCTAATGGCGCTATCTCTGACAGTGAACTAAAATGATTTATTCTGGTCAGCGTGACAAACATAATTATTATCATTCAATAACGTGTAGACATGTGTCACCTTGAAATGGTTCTTTTAACTTAAATAATTACATCCGTAATAGGAATGGGTTTGCGCGGGTCAGCAGCTTGGCAAATTGACGAAAAAAAGCTCTCAATATCTGTCCAATAGTGACGGATGTAGAGAACGTTTGTAAAATTAAATTCAATGCGTAAGGTTCTTTGCGGCATATACCCAAACCTAACTAATAGTTATGGGTTGATTACTAACCAATAATAATAATATCTTACCCAATACACCTAATCTAAAGTTGATTGTCACTACAATAATGTTGCCGTGCGCTGCGAGTGTGGTCCCGTCGTATGCGTTGCCGGAGCTCCACTCGAACGACTCGCCGTGCACGAACACCAGACACGGAAGCCCTGGGCCTTCGCCCTCGCCTTCACCACCTGAATAACAAACAACTAATTAGCTTAAACAATCATCATTACATTATATAGCGCTTTTTTCCATTGCTGCTACATTTGAGTACGATTCAGTTACGATTTGTTATTCAGATCATTTCAGATATTACAGATTGAGATGAGACTTAATAAGTTTAGATGTAGATTTCTGGCCTTACCATGATCGACAATCATGTATTAAAAATAAAATATAAAAATGGTCACTTTGAAGTGTTTGCGATTGATCTACTTAGCTGTTGTAATGCTTAATACCTGCCTTAATGGAAATCTAACTTTACAAAAGTACAAAAAGGTTAATACTACAAATTAAGTAGGTACCTCCCAAACTCTTTAGTGTGTGCTCATTAGGTGAGTTTTTTGGTCGATGATGGTGTTTTTTTTTCTACATGTGTCAATCAATAAGTAGATAAGCAATGTATGTATTATTTACTTCGCCTTGAGGTCAGGAAAACTGGTTTGCTGGCTATAACATATACACCACCAAAATAATGTAAATAACAGATTTAGCTTACAAGACTAAGATTTAAATAAAACCAGTTAATTTTTATGCCCGAACTAAAGTTTTTACAAATCTTCATAAATAGATTGTCACGTCTAATAATTAATAATTAATACTGACAAAAACTTCGTCTTTTACATTGTAACACTTAAAAAGCTAAAAATTTCAAGTTGTAATAACATTAATATCTTACAAAAGTTGTGTTTAATTGTAAACATTTGACTTGCATAAAAATATAATAATATTTTCTCTCACTACTATTTAAAACTATACTTACAATATAGAAAATAATTCAGTTTATATTTAGTATAAACGAGTACCAACATCTTAAATAAGTGAAAGGTAGAATACGGTCGTAAATTAATCCTGAATCCAAAGCAATAGCGCCTTTGAAACCCTTAAACCGTATTTAAAAGCAGAGACCGCCTTAACGTCAAGCCTACCCGTGAGAAGAGTTCGGAGCGGGATTCGTTCGAGTGAGCGCCAAAGTCTTTTGTACCTTCAGAAATAAAATCATTTAAAGTCAGACCCAAAAATTCTGCTTCGTACGTTAACCACCCATATTCGCAGTTCGGAGTGTCGTAATAAAAACTGAAAATGACTGACTGATAGGTATTTTTGTAAAGAAATAAAAAAAACGCATTTTTTTCTAATTTTAATATTTTACCTAACTGCTACTAGATCTGGCATATACCTCATCAAATCCTTTACTAACAAATATGTATTCTGTGTTCTAATTTAAATCAAAAATAATGCTTTTTTTTATAGCAAAAGTGCTAGAGACAGACAGAGTTTCTTTTAACAATTATTACGGGGTAATACTGAAGGAGTAAATGTAGCAGCCTGTAATCATCCTACTGCAGGGAAAAGGCATCGAATTCGAATTACCACATCAATGATGGATACTGGCATAATAATCAGCACGCTTGCCAAATGCTAGTTGGAGATCAAAAACCTGAGCAGTGTTCGAAAATTCGAAACTATTTGTTGCCCGACACGGAGATCGAACCCGGGAACTCTTGATTACTTTAGACTTTCCCCGAAATGGGCTTGTACTTTTTTTGATAAGTTTTCGATCATAAGTTTTATTACGTTAAGTACACAAAGTGACTGAGTTAGTAAATATATAACTAAAGTTAAGTATGAAGCAAACATCTTAGCGTTCCATGGATTCATCAAAGTTTATGTTTAAGTTATGTTAAAGTTCTCAAGTAATAACGAACCGTTCTAATATACCTAACAGTGTTTTTTCACTTTAATTGCCTATTTGTCGTCCTTAAATTAGTTATAACTTATAACAAAGATACTTTCAAAGAACATACTAATGCTACAACTGCGAAAGTACGTGGGTAACACTGAAAATGTTTAGAACTAAGATACGTAAGAGTCAAGTTCAAAAAATATTACACGAACATTTAGGCGTCAGGAAGCTTTGTACCAGATGGATTCCCCATACTTTAACCGACGACCAGAAACACCTTCGCATGGACTGGTGTCGCCATGTTAGATAAGTTCAACGACGGTGACTTAATCAAATGCTGTATTTGACATCGTCACAGGTGATAAAAGCTGGATTTATTGCTATGAACCCGAAACCAAAAGAGAATCAGTTCAGTGGGTGTTTCCTTTCGAGGATCGGCCAACTAAGGTAAAGAAAGGAAGAAGTCAAGGAAAAAAGATGATTGCCTCAATCTTTGGTCTGAAAGGTCATTTCGCGACAGTTGTGCTAGAAGATGGAAGGGCAGTTACTGCAGACTGGTATATCAATCGCTGTATGCCTGTTGTCTAGGAAAAAATTCGACAGCAGCGCCATCGAAGCAGGATCCTCCTTCACCACGACATGCTTCAGCGCACTCCGCAAAACGGACTGTTGAATATTTGACTATGGCAGGTGTCGAGATAATGAGTCATCCGCCATACAGTCCTGACCTGGCGCCCTGCGACTTTCATTTATTCCCAAGAACTAAAGATAAAATTCGAGGTATTCGATTTACGAGCCCTGAAGATGCGGTGAAAGCGTACGAAAATGCCATAGAAGAGACCCCTAAGGAAGAATGGGCCCACTGTTTTTCTCAGTGGTTCCATCGAATACGACGATGTGTAGAGAGGAACGGAGATTACTTCGAAAATTAATAAAAGAATTGGCAACTTTCTAAATTAAGCCGTTTTTAATTTTTTAAACATTTTCAGTGTTACCTAGGTATAAAAAATCTAACATGGTATAGTGATATATATTGAGTATATTGAGCTTTGAAAAACGACAGAAAATAATATTTTTCTCCCTTAAGGGATAAAAATGGTGGTTTAAGATTAAAAATTCTTTAAGTTTTGTTATTGCGCTAGTAACATAATAATAAGCTACCCAAATTACTAATTCCACGCGTACGAAGTCGAGGGCCAATTTGTTCAAGCTAATACATTCATATTTTGATATATTGACACCCAATTTTGTAAGTATATATTTATTGGCTCAATATCAATATGTTCGAAGCAACGTAGCATTGATTGCTAGATACATTTAGCATAGGCAAATAAACGGGTAAAAGCTTCGAAATATGAATCCGAAGATAAAATGTAGCAAACAAGATTGTGTGAGCGTTTGAATGAAAAGAATCGAGTGCCGCTGACGGTTCCGATTGGATTCTAATCTAATGAAACTGGAGTGAAAATAACACAAGAATGAGGAAATCCTTCGAAATGCATTGGATTTTCCAGAAGCGGAAATACTGTTTTCATTCATCTCCTTATCTTGTCTGTAAGCTAGCAAATAATGTACAATCGACCAAATTGAATAATGACCCACCATAAGGTCATTTTCCTGCTGTCATTCTATACAAGTAGGTTGAAATTCGCTTGAACATACATTTCCTAGTAATGAACCTGTTATTATTTTATTAGACACTGACAGTCACTGACAAGGCTATGATTATTATTATTATTCGTAGTGAAAAGAGTTTGAATTATTATTATATAGACTTACATTTAAATTCAAATTAAGACGGGTATATAAAATATGTCTAGTGCTGTGATAATAAAGATTAATCTTGCATAGATCTATGACCCGTAATGACGCATTTTTATTCATATTTAAAACGTACTAAGTGCAGCATGCATGACAGCTAAGAGAACCTTACTAATTTTATGAGTTTAAAGGAATGATTGGCAAAGTGGGTCATGACTCAATTTGGTTGACTGTACTCAGAAGAAACAATTGACGAGTGAATGTAGAAGTTACATTAAATAAATTCCATTCATTTATATTCCGTACGATTGCGATATTAACAAAAAAGCTAGTCTCGATTCGTTGACTACAAACAAGGTAAATGACAGGATAGTCCACTAACATTACAACGCTGTGAACAAGAGCAGTGATAAATGGCGTGTGATTTTCATTTTTTGCGTCGCTTTCCGAATAGGGTCGGACATTACATATTTGACCATAAATCGTGGCCATTCTATTCATTTCTGCATAGTTTGTAGAATGCGAAGTGCATGAGGTAGTGTTGTCCCCTGTTAATAACCTAAAAGTGTATAATTTAGGTAGAGGGTTATTTGCAAAGTTCCAAAGAAGTTCAGTACAACTATCGTCGGCGTAAAAAATATGTATGAAAAAATGTACAGCGCCTCTAGAGCATTTGCGACATTATACATATTCGAGTTCAAAATATCAAATATGAATAAACTTTTTCGACATGAAATTTAGAATGTGTATGGAAGAAAACGATTTAAAAAGGTGTAATACTAGATTTTTCCCAAAAATTTAAGTTCAAGTTGTAATAAGTACGTTCTATTATTAAATATTTGTATAAAAAATAAAATAGTGAAACTTCAAATATCTTCTTTTAAAAAACGAATGTAGCCTTAAATCTTAATCATACTATATTATTATTATTGTTACTTATCTTACCAATATTATAAATGTGCAAGCTTGGATGGGTGTTTATTACTTAAATATGCCAAGACCGGCTAATCTAGGCAAGAAGCTATTATAGGCTTAAATAGTACATATGCTGTAACGTGTTTATAGCAGAATGATGTACGGTTCCCGTGATATTTAAAAATTCCAACACGTACGAAGTCGCATATTACAGCTGATATAATATTAAACCTAAATGCGAAAGTTTGATTTGGCAACGGCTGACAGATCTGGATTAAATTTAGCATAAACATGCAACTGAAAAAAACTATCGCCATCAGTTATTGTATCAGTTCACACACAAACACATCAATACTTGCATGTTAACAAAATTGAGAGCAACAGCTAGTCTTTCCTAAAAGAAATTGTGTAAGATTTTAACGAAATAAAGTTCAAAGTTAAAAGCACAATTCTAATACGAATAGTCAATTAATTCAGCTACATTTCTCCGTCACTTGAAATTTCTCGACGCGACGAAACCGACATTCTTAGCCTCACTTCCGCACTGCTTGCAGGGAGCACTACGCACTGCAATGCACTACGGAATTGAGGCCTCGAAGCCATTCACTCGCTGTCTTCACTTACACGTTGAATCTCCAACCATTCTTCATTCCCCGTCCTTGAAGACACTTTGCAGTAAAAATTCTTGGCGTTCCATCAATTTTCACACATTATTAATGAAAAGATGTTCTTAAGTTGCACATTTACTAGCACACTTCTGAGCACAGTTATAGAATGTTCAATTAATCTATACATAACTATTTTAAGTTAGTAGTTTAGCTTAAGTATATGTACTCCGGGACTCATTACTGCTCATATTCAAAGACTTCTATATCGGCACATGTAAATTACGCACTACTGGATCAACATACTTTACAAAACAAAGAATATGAAAATAATGTTATCGGTCTAAAATATTGTATACCCATTATTTATTGAAATGGTAAAACAATTACCGTACAAATAACATTATTATATCAATAAATAGCAACAATCTAACTTAAGTAACTTAAGTAGCAAAAAATCTTACTCATCACAACAATAACGACTATCAGAACGAATTATTGTTACAATTCGATACAAAATAAAATGTAAAATTTAACGCAAACTCAGCCGATTTTTCAATTTTATGGTATTTCATACAATTTTTTGTTAATATTCATGTCTTAAGGTAATTGTAACTTCTACTTACAATGCAAATTGCTTAATTAATATGCATGACTTATTTTCATGAAATATTCCAAACAACTCAAACAAAGAAAGGAATCGGAAAAGTTTTATGAAACTCTGTATACTAATGAAGCTACAGAAAAGCACATGTGGATTGTATTCCAAACAAATTCCTACACAGCTATGATTAAAGAAGAATTTTCCCGAATCTTTGTAGCATCGCTACCTAAAATTGGAACTCAATATTTAGTATTTACCTACTACATTAAGGTTAGGTGAAAACGGGAATACTAAACTATAGTGGTAGGTTGGCAAACTATCTATATTTATACATAATTCAGTGTTTCGATATTTTATAAAAAATTGGTACAAAAACTATGCGTGTTTCATCTTCCTCTCACTAGATGTTACTTGGAACGTGAAATCGCTTACTAAGTATCTTTACAACCTTTTATTAATAACACAATCTTTGTAACCTTAGTCAACCTACCGCTATAGGTCATCGTTTAGAATAATAAAATAACGTCATTCTGAAACTGATGATTTTACAACACGTTGTTAACATCACAATGTAAGGGGAAAGTATATTTTTCTTTTAGCAAGCTCAGGTATTTAAAAATCCTTACATAATTTTTAACTTCTTTAACCATTACACAACACAGTTGTTAAATAAAATGTCCTAAAAAGGCTCCTATACTATTTTGTGTGTAACCTTATAATAACCAAAAGTTAAAATAAAAACTCTTCACAGTAAAAGGTTAAATTTTCTACTGAGCAAAACATTGGAATACTTAGTTAATAGGTCTAACACGTTCTTTATAAAATATCGCAATATCTTCAGTGCTCGGCTCGCTGCATGTTTGAAGAGCGGCTTATTTAACGGACAGTGAATTAGTGGAGAAATGACGTGAATAAATTATGAATGAACCGTCTGGCAAGGATTAACGAGCACCGCGGGACCGCACGAAAATCAGCGCTACCAGCTCATTACCCTGATGTTATTGTTCTGTTCTATCAGATGTCACTGCACCAAGAAACCAGAGGGAACAATCAAGCTGACGTCATTACCTTACATTAAGCCACGCACTCATTCACTTGAACAAGTGATTTAACTCATTTTAACATCATTTTAAAGGACGGCTTTTGTCCCATAAATCTGTGGAATAAGTACCGGAAATTGTTTACTTAAAAAGTGGGCTTTTAACGTGGGCGAAAAAGTTGGGAATTTTCATTTTTGTTGTGTGACTGCTATTTGGGACGCAGAATTTGGTGTCAAAAAGTTTGTTTGTAATTAACTTTTACATCTTTTTAAGTACTACACGATTTCATAAATCAGTTTTATAATGGGTTCCAGACCACAATTTTTTCTCATTTATTTTAGAAGATGTTTCTTATGTTATTTACGGCTTTAGACCCCCAGTGACTCTCCAAGAAAACTATTCAAAAAAATCCAGATTTACGAAAATAATATTTATGTTCATTAAAACCTGCATGTACCTATTATATTTCCTAAGAAAATAACACACACATTTTTAACACCAGACATAAAGATAAACAAGTTGCAGACTGAGTATTATGGAAAATTGCATTAATCTTCTTACTGATTGCTGAACTACCTATATATAAACTGAAATCCTATGTTAAAGTGATGTTAAAGGCTACCATACTATTAGTAACTAAATAAAAGGAATGCCTGGAGTTCAAATGTCGTAGCTCGCACCGACATAAATATTTATTTGTAATTGTAAACAATATAATTTTAAAAAAGGCTGAATTGTCAAAAATAACTCTAACTATTGAGTTAGAGTTTTTTTTTCTGCTACATCTTGAGACTAGCCCACTATTTTTAATAACCTAGTGGTAAGTTAAAATATTGGCACGTGTAGAAGCACCTATTTGCAAAAAGAAAACTGATTTATTGACGCTATTCTCACCGTTTACAGGTACGTAAAGGTTTACGTAGAGGCAGTCCTCGCTCTGGTTGGCAAGCACGGGCAGGAGTCGCTCGAGCTGCCGTATTCGCGCGCGAGGATGGATAAGCAGAGCGTCTTCCCGCGGTGCAGCCGCCGGGGGAGCCTGCGGACACGCCGGCCCTAGCGCATCCGCCAACCGCGTGTTTCGCCACTGCGAAGGCGTCACCGGCGGCATATATCTAAATGACAAAGATGAATGTTTCAGTAGTAACATCCTATTATCATCCCATTGCAGCGCAGAGGCCTTCATCAATGAATTCAAGTTCGAATGAGGGTTGGTGATCACAAGACTGGGCAAAGTTGGAAAATTCGGAACTCTTGTTAATTGACTCAAGCACTACATCAACGAAGCATTAATGAGTATTTGAAAACATTCACAAATAATTCTTAAACACCATCACTTCAAAATTACAAGTAGAAAACCGACAAGAGTAGAAAAGTAGAGAGGAGCCCGATGCCCAAAAGCGGGAGCTACAAAGGGTTGTTAAAGGTGCATATAGAAGGCCTAGTTACATAGGATTTTATTTGCTTTTAAATTTATATTAATAGTAATTGGTCAACTGTATTCGGTAACTTGTGTAATTCTCGATTGCGTTTAAAAATTTATGGTAGAAACTACTGATCAGAAAAAGTACGGCAATGGATTAAGTGGCAGTGTCTACTACCCAATTCTCACAGTGGAAAAGTAATAATTTCACCCACCTGTTTGTAGCGTTGATAATTTATTCGTGAATAAAAAGGCTCAACTCCTCCACAGCGTATACTGGTATTATAATAATTATACGGACGACGTGAGAAAAGGTATAAGGGGAATTCCACTGAACCTTCATGTTTTATAACATAGATATTAAAAAGAATTTCATATAGCACTTGCGTACAAAATGTTCTTTTTAGTACCACTTTATATTAGCAAGCCAAATCTAATGTCTCTGCTAAACTTATATATCATACATAGTACGAATAATCAATATTCTTGGTTTTTCTTATTGAATCGAATTTAGTTATTATCATGAAAATACACTCATGTAATTGTTTATTTGTGTATGTACTCTCTGTTTAAGCATACCCAAGCAAATAACCCGCTCAACCGACATTTGATAGTGGAAGGTTGATGGCTTGGTAGATCTATCAATCTATCACCTTCTATCAAGTAACTTTAAATATTTTATTGATTTAAAAACTACTAAGGCACCGTTGGCACTATTACCTAGCACCATTTTGGCTCTCTAACCAAGCACCGCCTAAAGATGGACTAAACAATATGACACGGGATGGCCATAAGCATCCTCGGCATTGTTTGGGCAGTGCTTAAATGAGACAGTCATTGGGTAAGCATATTTAACCTCTGAATAGTCCACGACAGCCTTGATAGCCAGTTTCAAAATACTCTCAACAGTTGGTGACAACTTTGGCCGTAAAGAAGCGGCAGACTGAACAGCTGTTTTTTGATATAATTTTTCCCGAACCACATCAGCTAACTGCTGGATGTAGGCCTCATCCTATGCAGCAGTGCAGCATGTCACTGACCTAACTTTAACGGATCTCCGCTCAATCAGGGTGATAGAATTATATTCAAAAACCAGGCAAAGGCCCACTGTAAGACTGCAGTCAGATCCTTCATGAGTCCATGAGAGAGGGATCTGACTGCAACCTACGGTGTGGGCTGCTTTAGATAATCGGCAGTGGGAAGGACACTAGAATAGAATAGACTATTCGTGAGGTCGCAGCTTTAAAGGACTCAAAGACCGCCTAGAGCAGTATGTCCTGCAAAAAAGTTTATCGTCTAGAAAACAATGCTTACCTAAGACTACCGAGGGGTGGCGTAGCATACGGCACGCCGAGGTAGGCCTCGACCTGCGGATGCGAGTGCACGACGATCCCGCGCAGTGGTCCGTACTTGGTGCGCACGACGCGCGTGCTGTACTTGTGCGAGGAGAGTGCGGCCGCGCAGCAGACGAGCCACGCCAGCAGCGCGGCGCGGTCCGCGCGCATCACGGCCGGCCGCGGGGCGGGGGCGCGGGCGCGGCCGACGCGCCGCCGGGCACGCGCATCACGCGCCCCGCCGCCGCCGCACCTCGCGCCCCGCACTCATCCCGACGCACCCTTCTCTCGCGCACGCCGCCACTGTCATCACACGCACCTAGGTTTTCGATAGCGATGCCGTTACGGATAGTTCCGCTATCGTAACCTTGAAAATAAGAGGGTAGTGACGATACTTTCGATATCGTTATTTTAAATTGTGTTTTTTGGAACACCAGAATCGATTAACACTGTTGAAGGAAACTTAAATATCGTCTACTTATCCATCTTATAGATTTCTAGTATGTACATAATAACATTTAGATTTATGTATCATGAAAGTGTCGATACTAATATCATATTGTTTAGATTTATCACTGCTGCACTGTACAGTATCAATAGTACTACCACATAATTTTCTACAATTACCATCGATATAACTATTGCTAGACTATTGATAACTAGTTTTCACATTGACATAGCGATTAGAATTCATTATTAAAATCAAGAACCTTATCACAGAATAGTAACTCACCCGAATCATATTTTGGCCGAATGGAGGGTTTCTGTTAACTTAACCATTTGTAAAACCTGCAACAAAATAAAATATTGTTTAATTTAGATAAACAAAAACTTTCATACAATAATTTGTTTGTAAAATACGCGTACCTAACTACCACATAGCAGGTAAATTTTCATAAAATTTCCATTTTAATCAAATATGAGCGGAGTAAGCCGGGCCGCGGACAATGGAGTAGGTAACGGAAAATGTTTACCTAACAGACCTAACCCGGCATTCGTATAATTTAATGTAACACAAACACGGCAACATCGCATTTCTAAGCGTTTGTCGTTTCGTAGTAAGCTTTATTTAGTCGCGCCGGAACTTGTGTGTGCATCTAGATGCATTTTCAGCGTTTACATGCCTTAATGCAATCCAATTTACCTTTCAGTTAATATGTATTTGCTTTTCTATTTCAATTTACAGCAATATGTTTTGCCGGTAATGTTGCATCATTAACGGCAAGCCATATTGTGTGCTTGTTGAGTTGACTGAAGCAATGATTATTATCATCGTCAACCGCCCATTTCAGTCTACTGCAAGAAACAGTCCTCTTCTTATGGAGGAATTCGCCATAATTTCAACGCTTGGCATCGTAGTTTGCCATTGGTAGAGGGAGTTACTGCTGCTCGTCTTCTTCTGAAAGTACTTGTTTAGCCTCTTACGGCAACCACGGGAAGAGAGGCGGTGGTGAGATTCTGTTAACGTGGCGGCACCACACGACGCATGCAATAACTCCTAGATATAACACATACCATAAAAACAAAATACATGTCTAAAGGAACAAACCCTCTTAGATCAATATATCTACTTACATAGAAACATGCGACAGGTGTCGGCTATAGGATTTTTGTCGACGAAAACGTAACGTCGTTTTGAGATGTATTTGATGCGCAAGCGGTTTACAAAGAAGCGAGGGCGCCATCAATCAGAGCCGTGACACGCATAAGCTTTGTCGTCCGATATTTTGCTGCACAGACCTTGATATTGTCGAGTCAATGACCACCGAAATGTTTCGAAAACATTTTACTTAAAAATTTCTAAGCGCGATATTTCGCAAATTTGTAAATATTACTTCTAGAACGCTTACATAAAATGTATGAATTATAGAGCTTTACCTATACTATGAATACTACCATTAACAATGTATTACAAAAAAAGTAAAGATTGAGTTGTTTGTTTTACATACTGAAAATACTAAAAGCATAACTAGAAGTAAGCAAGCTAAAATTAAAATTAATACGAACCGCGTCAAACATCAAATTTTGCGCCATACGTGGCGCTTATGGCAAAAACTTCCTTTTTGTGACCACGGATCCAGTAGTGGACAAAGTAAAGGCTGGCAAATTATTACATCACCACCTCAAACTTTTTTTTATAAAAATTGCAAACATAATGCTTTACATTTGTGCAAAATTTTGTCTCCATTAATGAGTCTTAAATGTTGTATTTCAATGGCAAAATATTTGTTAAACGTAAAAACGTTTTGTTTTTTATCACATTTACCCACGTCAGTGACGCTCGGCATACAAATGTGCGTAGAGAACAGGTAGACGACATCTATTTAAATGAGCACCAACATTAACAATAACAGCTCCGGGCCTGGAAGGTATTGCAAGAGAAATTCAGAGTCAAACCTTTTTAATTATTCTAATTATTCACAGGTAATACGACTACACATACCTAAGTATATATTATTATGTTGACCCGGTGCTATGTTAGGTATTAAACATTTTTAAAGTAATGAAATAAAATGTATGCGTACAGTACATCGTTTAGTTTCGTGTGCCGGCACAAAAAAAATACAGCAAGATCGGTGCCGTAAGAAGCGACTACAAAAGTATCACCTGAAAAATAAGCAGCATAAGCTTATGGGTATATAGCAGACATCTCTCCACCAATGGCCAAACTGCGATCGCCGACCTAGGCTATACGTACGTGTACATCCTCCTTTTAGGGAGGCCTATGTCTAACTATGTACACGGGGAAAAAAATATTTTACAATACTACCAGAACGACTTGTAAAAACAAATCTATTAAAAGTTAACAAAAGACTGCGAGTGCTATCAGATTTAGTTTAAATAGTCGCTTAATTGCAAATACTCAAAAAATTCTGTTAAGTAAGTTAAGTGTACGAAACATGTCAAATACGAGTAGTATCAGTTACTACTTTCTTTGTAAAGATCAAAATAATAAGTTAGTAATGGGCACAACTATGTTTAAGTATTGCTAGCAGTAAAAATTTGATGGTAAAGTGTACCGAAAAATGTATTCAATGTACCAGATAATTCACGTTACTAAAAACTAGATTTTTAAAATATCATTTACAAAATGTATAATTGTCACGTATAGCACTATGCGTTCTAGTTAAGTTCCTCAAAATTCTGGTTAGTATAACTAGACCTTTTTCTCCGTGTACTAACATGGGCCTTAATGATAGAGTAGATCAGCCATAACTACGATAACTAGTTCATTACCATTTGATTAAGTTAAGAAAAACCGTTACAAGAGCACAGTTGCGTTGCCATGTAACTAAGTTTACTTGCCGCTTTGAGCCTACTCCCCTCGCGGACATTACGCTTATCGGCTCTCTATATTTATGGCCGAGAACGAGCGTGCTTACTCCGTTTCAGTAATAGCCAATTTTAAAGACTAAACGAACTCGAGCTGTTATTGGGAAACTAATACACAGTAATTGCATTGCCGTACAGCTTAAAATCTCGCCACTGTATTTTCTGAAGTATCGACACCGATCTGATAACATTTTAATCTTTCGAAGAATTTATTGGCGAACTGACGTATCGTTATTAAGAGCTTATAATAGGGCGTTAAAATATCGCCGGTGAATTTTCCGAGGCATCGACATCAATCTGCGGGGAACATGTTAATCTTTTTAAGCGTGATCGAGCTTGGCATGTCGCGCCGGGCAAGATAGGCGGCGGTGGAGCGGCGCGGGCGCCCTGTTGATCGATCGCTTGCCGTCCGTGCCCACTCAGCCGGCTCACACAAACGATATCACCATCTCCACTTGAGCAATCTATACTCACCATTCAGTGCAATACTATTAACATTAAGTGTCAATTGAAAAAAAAAATCAAAGTGATTTAATCTTAATGCACAGACTCGTTAGCTATCACTATAGTCTTGCTAATTGCACAATAAATTACGATTCTTCCAACGGGCAGAATTAATTAATGCTACCAATTTATTAACGAAACTTTGGGTCTCCCGCATGTGCAAAGTTCTATTAACTCCTGTAATACCTTCTGCAGATGTTCGCAGAGCGTTAATTAATGTATGAACATTAATGTTGAAAAGATATTTATTTCGTGTAACATTTAATTGAGAAACACCTAAAGAACTCGTTACTGATGGCACCGCGCTTCGGTTTCATTACGAGCGAGCAACACTAAGTAATCAATTACATTAATGAGTGTAACAGAAGCGACGAGTGGGTTGTTTCATAAATGAAGACATTCGATTCGCTGAACGCGCTCTCATGTTAGGCATTCAATTATGGTAAGTAATAATTTTAATTAATAAGGCCAAAAGAATAAATGTGTAGCTTACACAAATTTGGATTCCAATTTTGAATGAGGAGGAGAATAAATAATAATAATGACAAGGGGCATGTAATGAGCTGTGGTTAAATAATGGCGGCTTGACATTATTATTATCAGCTCATATTAGTCAACAGCTGGACAAATGCAATCGCTTTAATATAATTAGCATCGCAGAGATTGACGATCACAGTTTCAGAAACGAGAAAACGAGGTTGTGCTAGAAATTAATAACCATATCTTTTCGTACGGCACCGCACGACGTTTATACCTAAGCGGTCATAATTCGCATCTGGTAAAGGATAAAATTTTGCGTAATGAGCATCATTATTTTTAGCCCAGTCAATAATGTCGCTGGCCATAAGGAGAGACCAAAAACTAACTAGAATAGGTAGTTGCAGCTCGTGGTCTAAATTATCTCGACGATCCTAGACTTACTTAATATACTAAGCTCGCTGCACTCTAATACGATTCTACTTACCAATAAGGAGTAACTAACGCAAAAAAAAACAATTGAATGCATGGAGCGGAGCGTGCCAAGTCTTATAACGCTTGAAGCGTTGGAGCCCCCAGCTCTCTGGTGCCGGACAAGTGGCGAATTGGCATCATCAATCACGGGCCAGCCGTCGGCCGCAGAGCTTTAATGGCAGACGCTCGTCTTCAGACCCTCATGGACCTTAAGAACACCCTTTAAGGTCTAATTTACAAAAGCCAAATTAGTTGCTAAACAGTGCCAGAAAAACTTGACGCATATTAAGAATGCAAGAACAAGTTTTAATGGCATTTGCGTTAGTACCTTATAAAAAAACCGCAAATCAATTTGCTGGATGTGGATGTTAGTTACGACTAACTAATCACTAAATAAATGGAATACTAAGTACGAAGTATTATATTGTATTTTTTTATCTTGAACTAGGTGACCCGTTGAACTTTGCATCAGCTATCCTAACGACATATAGGTATGAGTGAAAATGTTGATGTAGAACATTTTATATAAGAAAATGAAATTGTTGCTTTTACTATCTTCCTCACAATTTTTCCATATTTACTCACCTTTTAAACCTTCTCTGGACTAAGACAAACATATCAAAACCAAAATCAGCTAAATCGGCCCGGCCGTTCTTGAGTTTAAGCGAGACTAACGAATAGCCATTCATTTTTTATGTAAGTCGTAAGTTTATTATTTAGCCACAAAATTAAAAATATAATTCTGAAGGCAGTTAACGCGTTCTAAAACACTTATATTCAATATCCTTCTCCCGCATAGGAAACAAGATATCACCACCACAGTATCTATGCGAAGCCATTTACATAGTAAACACAGATAAAACCCCGAACGTCCCTGGCCGGAGTTTACTAGTCGCCGGCGTCTTAATGGACACCGATGCGCTAAATCTCAGTGGCTTAAGCCTTCCCGCAACATCCAAATTGGTTACTCCTTGTCGTTAGCTTATCTCTACGGGTAAATATCGACGCCATTTCTGGAACAAAACCCCACTATGATCGTTGTTTACTTTTTCCAAAGCGTTTTATATCGAGCAGGTTTTCTCTCGTGGAAGACGATTTGGTAACAAAACAGAGAGAGAGGGAGAAAACCAAAAAGTAAAACCTCTAACAAACAAGGAAGTGGTGAGCGAATTTGTTTACGGAAAATATACAAATTTAAGTTAACTTGATGTTACTTAAATACAAAGCAAGCCTGCTATCATAACAAGGCTATATACAAAACTAGCTGTTCCCCGCGACTTCGTAAGCGTCAATTTCTGTTTTTATGATCGCGATTATTTTTGCAACATTTTTCACTGATGCTTCGCTCCTATTGGTCGCAGCGTGATGTAATATAGCCTAAAGTCTTTCTCGATACATGGACTATCCTAAATTTTTATTTATATTTCAAATTTACTGTTCGTTCCCCAGGTGCTTGTAGTCCTTAATAATTAATACCAACGCGAAAAATAAACTTCATTTCGTTCTATAAAATTAAAGTGTTGAGTCATCAAAAACTCATTAATTCAGATTTTGAAAACTAAATTTTCATGACCTGTTCCCTCTTCACCTATTGAAATGTTAAATTGGTTAAGGATATTAGAATCTGCTGAATGTTATTCACTAACGATTTGTATCTAAAAATGTTTAGTACCTGATACCTGGCCTAAACAATAAACATACCTAAACAACAGAGAAGTGCATTTTCTAAGATACAAGTATCTGAAATACAGATACAGAACCAATACAAGATATGTATTTCTATCTTGTATCTAAAATACTTTTTAAAAATTCATTTTGTATCTTGCATTTAAATATATTTTGTTGGTATATTAGTATTTTATAAATACTTTTTCTGATGAAATACTTTTAGTAACATGTTAAAATTCATTCATAAAATAAATGCGTAAAACTAAGCGTGTCATTATTAGTCCAACATTACATTAATAGATGGGACTCTTTATTTTTACTATGTCATCAATTTCGTAGGATTCTGATTCCTCTATTGCAAGTGGTGAAATACAGGATCTACTGCCAGCTAGCACCGCTAACTTAGAAACACAGCAATACCTGAATATTAAAGATTTTAGCATAAGGATCTTAAATGCTTACCCTAAATAAATAAATTAATTAAATATAACACCTGTTTGCCACTGTGGAGCGACTTTTTTTTTGGGGTATGATTCTAAGACCTCATCGAAGAAAAACTTGTTTTAATTAAGTCTTTTACTTAAAATATAATATTTTGTCTTGTCTTACTTTAGCGATTAACACGATTTATTCGTAAATAACATTAATGTCAATTGTCATAAATAAACTTAAATTCATTCAAATAAAATCTTGTTTTCTAACAAAAGTATTTTCATCATATGAAGAATTTAGAAGATACTTATTTTTTATCTAGTATTTCAGATACTACGAGTATCCACGAAATTATTTTAAATCTGATATCTGAAATACTTAATTTAAAAGTATATATCTTGCATTTTGTATTCCAAATACTTTTTATTTGGTATTTTGTACATTTCTGCTAAACAAGCTATTTATCATTTCAGTAAATCGTAGATACTAATAAATAGATTCACAAAAATTTGACTTAAAATCCGGTTATTTTTACTATATTTATTGTTCGAGTGACTTGAAAGGGCACTGTTTATACGACCGAAGGGTGTACCAACACACCATTAGGATTCTGTGAAATATTACCATCACTCTGTGTGAAATGCCATTAATCAAACCAAAACGTCCGATCCGTTCATACTCGTATCAACTCGCATCGACCGGGCTCCTCCTCAGGAACATCTCAAACTTGTTTAAAGGAAATCACTTACATACAAATCACGCTAACATAAATTTAAAAATCTTGATATTAAGTTTATTTATTTATTATTATTTATTTTGTACAACTTTTTCCACGATTTTTTAATCAACACTAAAATTAGTCACTTGTTACTTAATCACTTTCAAACTGTGTAAATAGTATGAGTATCTACGAGTATACTAATATTATAAAGCTGAAGAGTTTGTTTGTTTGTTTGTTTGAACGCGCTAATCTCTGGAAGTACTGGTTCGAATTGAAAAATTATTTTTGTGTTGGATAGTCCATGTATCGAGGAAGGCTTTAGGCTATATAACATCACGCTGCGACTAATAGGAGCGAAGCATCAGTGAAAAATGTGCAAATATAAAAACAGAAATTGACGCGTACGAAGTCGCGGGGAATAGCTAGTGTAGTATAAAACATTAAACAAGAAATCGTTAAACTAATTCCGTACGTAATTAGTTTTTAGGTAAAATATATTTAAATAAATAAAGTGAACAGCTCACTATTTAAGCTACGTCAAATGAATACTCAATATTACGCAATAAATTATTCAACATGGGTACCATTTTAATTTATTTACCTTGTCAATACTTTTTCTGACATGTTATTACATCGCACGATCTAAGTATGTAGATATATGGTTAGTATGTAATTATTAGGTATATATATTTTTTATAATTATTGTTTTTCGTTTAATAACGTACATTATATATTTTCAAATTGTGTCATTGAAACCAAAAAAGTATGAATTAAATTGAGAAATCTAGTGTAATTGATTGAAATCATACATAAGAGGCGAACACAGAAGCGGCTTCTAAGAGAAATCCACTGTGATTGTGGCTATAAAGACAAATCCGCCTTCACTGGAATAAGCAATAAAGGCTATAAGCAGGATATTTCATAAAGTCGTGGAACATGGGTCGATATACCGGAGAGAGGCTGTGGCGAGAAATGCTATTTGTGACTTAGGCTCGAGCGCACTCCGCCCGCGGCCTCCGACAAACTAGATTAACTCGGTGACCTCGTCTTCTTCAGACCCTCTGTCTTAGATCACCGCTTTGCACGATTTTTATACATACCAAAAATGTGACACAAAAGATTTCAATTTCTAGAGAAATATTTTAGTAAATTTAAGATCAGATGCGGTAAGATCTAAAACATCTGTAATTAACTTGCCTAAATAAGGTTTGTGGTTTACGAAGTTAAATGTCTTGCAAAAGGAACATTGTTATTTTTCAGAAAAGGTTAAAACGTCTTTGTGTTGTGTTTTCTTGTCCTTAAATTATTTATTTATTCTTTGAACATATCTAAACAGTTATGTATTATAATTTTGGTAATGATGTTACCTGTTGTTAGAATTGCTTGTATTTTTTGTAGATTCCTTTTTTTAAATCTTTGTTTTGTTTTAACTAACATTTTCTTCTTGCAATTTATATTTACAGGTTGACTGGTAAAAAGGTACACTCGCTTTTGTTTGTAAATAAAAATAATTTACGTTTAATATACACAGTGAAAATAAATGCTTAGCCTTATTGCACGTAGGTGTACATTTATATGCGATAACAGCCTTGTCGATAGGCAAGCTGTGTAAAATGTATTTTGTCGCTATCAATCATTTTTGTCCCGCTACGGATCGCGGAGCAGCCGATAAGCCCGACAAATAAAACGGTATAGCAAATCCCAGATAGTCCGGTTTCTAGCTAAAACACGGCGACGGCGAAGTTCACAATACACGTAAAATCAATTTAGCAAAGCTACCCTGAGCCACACTGACCCTTACAGGTTTATTCACAATCACTCGTTTCCAAAACCTTCAGTTGTTTGAGCTGTATTTAATTTATTACATTGCCTTTTCCAATGTTTTTACTAGTATTTTCTAACTATAGGTGTTGGTATGAATTAAATATAGACAACTATAAAAGTAAAATAGTATTTTACAATAATTCACACTTGCTAAGATTTATTTCGCAATATACTCGTATTAAACCATGACAAAAAAAATGGTGTCACAAAGACTTCGCCTTGAACAAAATTTACCGTAGCTGAAAACGTACAAATTATACATTATATTCTGGTTAAAGTTGTATACGAAATTAGGCAAGCCCTGGTAATTAAATCTAAAAAACTTAATAGACTCGTAATAGTGATAAATAAATAAACAATAAATGTATGTTTCTTACCTCTTGACGCTTAAAATGCTAAACCGATTCGAGACGAAATATTGTACCTTGAGAACCACCTTTTTTTCTTGCGTCTTTTTCGGCTATAGTTAAAAAATAGTACGTCCATATTTAATTCGACACGACGTATCCATTTATATATTTTTTATGTATAACAATGAGCCCAAAAAACATAGGTTGAACATGCTACAACTAATAATACGTCGGTTAGAAAAAAAATACTTATAAAAAAGCCACTAATTTTGCGCTGGTACCAAATGTAAAATCACTCACAATCTTTTTGCATCGACTAAAATTTATTAGCTCAGTGGCTGTTGCACGCGACTTCGTACGCGTCATTTTCTGTTATTATGATCGCGATTAATTTTGCAAAATCACTGATGCTTCGCTCCTATAGGTTGCAGCATGATGTTTTATAGCCTATAGCATTTCTCGATAAATGAACTATCCAACACAAAAATATTTTTTCAGTTCGAACCAGTTCTTCCTGAGATTAGCACTTACAAACAAACAAACAAACTCTTCAGCTTTATAATATTAGTATAGATTTAGTACTATTTATCATTTAAACTTTTGTCAGTAAAGTATTATTATATATTCGCTAGCAAACACAAAAAAAAGTCAAGATGATTGTCAAATAATTTATAATATTAGTTTACATAGATTTAGTACTATTCATCATTTAAACTTTTGTCAGAAGAGTGTTATTATATTTATATTCGCTAGTAAACCCAAAAAAAATATCAAGATGACTGTCAAACAAAAGACGTATGAAGTATCGCAATAAAAAATGTTAATTTTTGTCCCGAGGAGATGTAACGGGGCGGAAAGGGCTGCGGTCGGCAAATGTTGCTTGGCGACCGCAGATAAGAAAGTTCAAATCGTTAGATTTTTTACGGAGACAATTTGCTGGGCAATTCGTGTAATTTGCTGTTTCAAACATTTGTCGATGTAATTCTGTGTACAATTACAAACACTGATTTTTATAGACTAACTACATCTTACAATAGAATTGATTGTTTGGGGTTCCTACACTAAAAATACAAAAACATTTTTTTGTAAATCCTCAAATTGACGCAGGTAAAACTAGAGGGCACAGCTAGTTTACAAATAAATAATACTGAAGTTACATGGGCTATATTAACAAATAAATGGCAGTTTTTATAATAACTGACTGTCTGTTCAATATTAAAATCCCAATTAAGCTTTAAAATCCAGTAACATATATAAAATAAAGTAGTGTTACTTATAACTCGAGAACGGCGATTTGTTAATTTTTTTTTTGTTTAAAACCAAAAATGTCAGCGTTTAGAATAGAATTCAATACTTAAAAAAAGTGAGAAAATTAAAGTAAAAAAAATTATATTGATGACAATGAGGCAGGGAGACGTTATTTCTCCGAAACTGTTCACAGCTGCGTTGGAGGATATTTTCAAGCTTCTGGATTGGAAAGGATGCGGCATCAACATCAATGGCGAATAACTAACACACCTGCGATTTGCCGATAATGTAGTTCTTATGGCTGAGACCTTGGAAGACCTGAACATTATGCTCGAAGTTCTCGGTAATGCTTCTCAAAGAGTGGGTCTAAAGATGAACATGGACAAGACGAAAATCATGTTAAATGCCCATGTTGCACGCTCCAGTTAACGTTAGGAACATTGCACTCGAAGTTGTTGACCACTATGTTTACCTAGGACAGGTCCAGTTAGGTAAGTCCAACTTCGAGAAAGAGATATCTCCTCGAATCCAGCTCGGATGGGCAGCATTCGTGAAGCTCCGGCATATATTTGCGTCCAAAATACCTCAGTGTCTCAAGACGAAAGTCTTTGACCAGTGTGTTCTGCCAGTAATAAACTATGGGAGTGAGACGTGGTCGTTTACTATGGGTCTCATAAGAAGGCTCAAGATCACCCAGCGAGCAATGGAGAGAGCGATGCTTGGTATTTCAAATCAGAAATGATGAGATCCGCAGGAGAACTAAAACAACCGACATCGCTCGAAGGATTGCATCGTTGAAGTGGCAGTGGGCGGGACACATAGCGCGGAGAACCGATAGCCGTTGGGGCGGAAAGGTTCTCGAATGGCGACCGCGTACCGGACGACGTTCCGTGGGCAGGCCCCCTACAAGGTGGACCAACGATCTGGTCAAGGTTGCGGGAAGCCGCTGGATGTGGACAGCACAGGACCGATCGCCGTGGAGATCCTTGGGGCAGGCCTATACCCAGCAATGGGCGTCGTTCGGCTGATATGATGATGTTGATGATGATGATGATGACAATGACATTTACGACGTCAAAATCAAATATTATTCTGAGGCGATACGAAGCTTTTGGGATCCGCTAGTCTATATATATGTATAAATAATGTTATGTTGGTTTGTGTACGCTTCAAAAACTCAAAAAGATCTGCACCGATCGAGCTGAAATTTGAGCATGATATATAATCCGCATCAAGGATTGTTTTATCTATTTAACCGCTATCGCGAAAAAAAAACCATAAGAACCAAAACTATTCAATCAAAATGTGCCACAGCGAAGCGTGGCAGGGAACAGCAAGTATTAAATAAAACAGTTCAATTTAAATTCACAAATTTTCCGTATGCTTATTTTTGCATTTTGCATACAATTGTAAAAAATGACACCTTACCTACTGTACTTTGCGTTAAATTTGAAGTTGGTAAATTTTCTAGAGTAGGAATTTAAAATTAGGCGACACTTTTTGTTAGAACGGCGCAGACTGCAAAATTACAAAGTCACAAAGTGACAATTCTTTAAAAGCATTATGATGCTGGAGCACTTCAAATTTTAGAACTTTCTAAGCGAATTAATGAAACAGGATAACTGAATCAATTTCATGTTTCTCAATTTTTAAGCACAAACTCTTTGTTTATTTGATAAAAAAAAAACAGATTTATATCAAATGTACCTACATTAAAAATAATTAAAACCACACAAGCAAAAAGTAAAATCAATTGACGCTAAACAACATTTTGGTGGCACTGTTCTTGTAAACTTTAACGACAGTGTCAAGTTATTTGGCTTGTTTCGTACCTACATAAAAAGTGTGGTGATAAATGTAAGAAAGAATGATTAGACACAGGCGACACTGACAAATGACGTGGTAAGGGCACTGAGCATCTGTAATTTACAAGAATAAGATACACACAGTCATGTTTTGCCACTTTCGGAGGCTCATTGTTAAAACATGTCAGTTTGAATTAAAGCATCGTATCTAGGCAGTAAGTGGCTAACTTTCTTATCGACTAAGTTGGTGCAAAATGTTTTTGAAGTAACAGCCCTTCGCTTTATATAATAACGAAGCGATTTTATTGTCCATTGTAAAATATATTTGGTGGATAAGTATGCTTATGCGGGAGCCATAATAATATATATGCGACGAACTCTATCCAATTTTAGAGCTGTTGATTCAATTTTGTAGAACTGTACGAAACTGTAACAAGATCTCAGTCTAAGACATCACAAACAGTCCAAACTACTCTCCTTTACAGTAAGTAAAAGGATGCGTCATAATATTGGCAGCTCTATTAAAGTAGTATTTTATGTAACATTGTATTATAGTAGTAGCTGATACTTAGTAGGTTCCCTTTTTTTTGTACCAATTTTTGTTACACACTCCGATTAGAGGTTATGCTGTACTTTCATAAAAAATATTTTAGTTCACTTTCAGCATAGTACTGGGCCTGTAACACATGACATAGTTCGTCATCGACACGAAGAAGAAGAAGAAGACTTTCTATAAAAACACTTACTGCTTATTAGTATAAAATATGTTAACACGAGTAACCTTTACGGCTTAAATGATACATTTATGTTAGTTACGTTCTCAATTTAAATAATATATCAAAATGTATAATGTACGACTTTCAAATACGACCCAAAGAGATTTATTCCAAGCAATTTGTGAGACAAATGGAAGGACATGCTTTAGCACGTAGGAACATCGATTACAAGTATAGCAGACCTTGGGGTTCTGAAGATTTTTTTTGCCCTTCTTATTCTCGATAGGCGGAGGCTAATAGTTTTTCCATTACGGGACCGTGAGCTACATCATATTGGCAAGAAAGTGGCCGCTCACCCAAGGTGGACGTTAATATAACCATCTGTTTAAATATTCTCCTAAGATATGGTAGGAAAATGTAACGGTTAAAGTTATTTTCGTTTGGGATTTAGTTCGACACAGAAAATAATTAACAAGATATATTTATATTCAAGTCTTCTAAAACTTTAAAATAAAGTAAAATAATTCTTTAAAATTACAGATGCAACGTATTTTACCCAACGGAATAGAATACGTCAGATGCTTTCTTTACTTGCTAAGAATAAACTTTCTTTTTTATTATAATTAGCTTCTACAAAATAGCAATTTTGACAGGAATAACGAACTCACTGTAATAATTACTCAATGTTTAATGTTCGCTTAAGATAGGTCTTTATATCGAAAATAGCGGAAGTGCTGAAACTCGATCCAAAGTGATATTTCCGTAGTATATTCCATATTTATTTCATCACCGCTCATCATTATTCGTCTGTTAATAAAAAAAACGATGTCGAATAGCTAATTCAAAAACATTCAAAGAATCCTATAATTTACAAAACCTACAACATTATTTTTAATATGCATTGAATTCTTAAAAAGAAAAACATCTAATATGTTGTAGTTGTCGGATATATATTTCCTATTCGCTAGCACAAACTTCTAGTTATGTCGCTATTTCAGAGTATAATTGATTACATACACAACAACTGAACGATTTGCAGTCCATTGAGTTAGACGTTTGGTCACATACATCAACTGACGCTCGACTAGATTACTAATATCGAACTGTAAGAATAATGACCATAAATTCGATCATATATCAATTATTATATCTTAACTTATAAATATATATACATGCTCATGTAGAAACCGTCAACAGAAATATACCATCAACAGAATATATTACATCTGTTAATTATAAAAACGGATGTAAAAACGATATTTAATTGTAACGCGTACTACTCACTTCTTTGACGTTTCGGTCGCGATACGTGGTCACAAAGCGACTAGTAAGCGGCGTCTTCGTCTACACGAACGGTCTTGTCAATTTTTATCCAGAGTCTACACCCTCAAATTGTCATTTCTAACTATTTATTAAGACAAACATTTTACTTACTAAAACAGTTACTGATAAATTTACGAACGATTTGAAATTACCTGTCAACAAATTTGTGCAACTACAGAACCCTACACTTGGCCGGTTTTGTACTTATGCAATCATACTGAAACACGAAATTCAAAATCCTATATCATATGGTCGTTTAAATGACACGGTTTTGCAAAATCGTCATGCAGCGTCAGCAATAAATTAAAATAAATTTCTGCCGTGAAATTGGACGAATTGAATCGAATTACAACTTACAATATTCTTAAGAGACATTCGAATCTATTTTTACGGACTTAAATTAAATAATTATTGATCAACAGGTTTTGGATTGCGGGAAGTCGTTTTATGCAAGCAAATAATGGAAAATATCCTTTTTGTTTTATTAATTACAAATATTGAATTATTGCGTAAAAAACAGCATAAAAACATCGTATAGCTTATATATTAATAAAACAAAAAGGATATTTTCCATTATTTGCTTGCAGTTGCCAGGTTTTTATTCATACAGCGCGTTCTTTTTGTAGAGCACGTAAAATGGACGTTTAACTTATGAGTAGTAGTCAATGGAAACTGCCATTCACTGACTATTCATGCATAATTAATAATACGGTTTTATTTCGACGTCGTTCGATATCGCCGCCAGTTTCCTAGTGGCTTCGAATGTATTAGACATGGCAAGTGCAAAGTAATTTGCTTGAATAATGCATGATCTATGCATTGTAGGCAATAGAAAGAAGCCATCGAATAATACTTCGTGTCTTAGTTTTTTTGTGCGAAATGGACAAATATTTATTATTGGGGGTAAAGTTTGTAAAGGTTTTCTATTTTCTTTATCTTATATAATAATTTATCTTATCACATATTTCCCTATTATAGTTATTGCATCACCTACTACCTATATACTTTACATATTATACACCTCTGACCAGATTAAAATTAACTCAATTGAAATTATTCCAATCTACACACTCACATTCATATGGCTAATTAACCAAATCAAATAATAAGCATTTGTGACGTGCATTTATGAAGTCTGACAAGTAGTAAGTAAGTAGTTGCCCGTTTTTATTTTCAAAAATGATTTTGGCAGTTAATAAACACAGATGATAATATTGACAGATGTGTGCCCATCGAATAAGTTATTCCCTCACTTTATTCCCGTTTGGTGGTTTACGTAAAAAGGCAACATCATCAATCTCTCTCACGTTCGTACTGATTTTAATATAACTTTTTTTTATTACTTTATAATTTTTTAATCCATCAGAGGCGGGAAGGACTCCTAACATTTGTTGCGCGTGAAAAAACATGTGCTGTGTGTTTGTGGTTAGCCATATCAACTACACCTCAGCTCGGACTAAGTATCATAATCCAACCAAGTTAGCCATACTAAGATTTACATAGTTGAGATGTCGTAAACCGATCCACAGAGACCACTTAGACATTGTTGCGTAACTTCACTTAACCCTTTTGGACGCGTGATACGTTGAGATACGAAGACATGTTTTGTATTCTGTCGACAAAGAAAATCTGTAAATAGTAAAAGTTATCGGTTTGGTAAGAAATAATTGAATTGTCAGCCAAAGAAAAATAAACTTCTCCCGAAACCTATTTATGAACATTAGCATATTTCAGATTTTTGTGATTGAAATTTTTTTTGGCTGACTTTTTATACTTGATTTTAAAAATTTAATAGCGTTTAAATTTAAGGTGACTTCTTTAATTGTAACAGATCGAGTTACAATATGTTAACTAATGTGCTAACTATTCAAGTGAAGTCGACAAGCTGCTATTCGGTTTCATTAAAAATTACTTCACTGAGTTCTCGGCATAGTTATGTGACTTGACAAAATTGGCTCCCAGGGAGTGACTATGTAATTAATTTATGACGGTGCACCGTGTGCCTTAATTTTCACGTCCCGCGATGAAAGAAAAGAGCACCTTTCGAAGGAAGCCATTTCATAAAATAACTTCACCTTAGTGTCAATTTACTGAGGACAGGTTTTATTACTTTCCAATACCTGCTTACATATTACTTCCTTTTCCAAAAAAATACCTTGTATTTATTTTTCTTAGTTACAATATATCTTCTGTAATTACAATGGAAACCTCGCCAAATTAACAGCATCTTCTGCCAGGGACTCAGGGATTATCTATATGTAACACTTTGGGATTGAATATACCTACGATTCCTTGAATAAAAACTTCAACTGCTTTAGATGGAAATCGAACCAGCAACCTCTCGCTTACCGGGCAATTGCTCTACCTCAATCTTCTGGGATTTGAAAAATATCCACGTGGAAGAAACGCCACTACCTACTGCCGAGTTGGTAGGCGTCACAAATGATTATTATTGAGACAAAACATGAACACATTCTCCGCAATTATCTTGCATTGTCAGTGATACTTGAGCTTGACGATTTAATTTAACTAAATTAAATCCCAAGTTCCCTGGCGGATTGTTCACTGACTGCTATCATTACGGAATAAGCCGAGGTGAAGGCAATGCTACGTTCAAAGTTGAAATTTATAAAATTAAGAAATATAGGCAACATCAGCTTACAAATAGAGTTTCGTCCTCTAAAGCTAAAGCGCTGGTCCCTGAGGTCTCAACGCTTCTTAATTCCCAGTGAACAGTAAGCTAAAACCAGTGATACTAATAATAATAGACAGTTACCTTACCGACTAAGCATCACAACTTGACGAAATCCAGTTTAAAGCAACTGGATTTCGTCAAGTTGTTATGCTTAATACAAGAAAAATAAACCTTCCTTTTTGTCTCACACGAACGTAATCGTAGATACCTACAGTTCAGTTTAAAAGCATTATAGCCTAACTTTAGTGTTGACAGTTGATACGCAATCGACCGTTAGTTCCAACAAATATTATCCTACCTGTTAGCAACTTGTACTAACATTGGTTTAACTATCAAAGTACTATTAAGCCTTATTTAGACTTGGCTGGGCTGCATTGCAACGCGTCTCGGTAATGCTCTTAGCGTTACGCTAGAGTGCTGCTTTAAATTCTTTATGTTGTATCGTAAGCTGGAAATATTTTGTCGCGATGTCCAGCATTGTGAACTAAGCTTGAGTAAATGTGAAAAATGCAATTTACATCATATAAAAGATTTACTTTATTTGATATTTTAGCAACTTAATTGCACTTATAATATCAGTATATAAACTTGAAAAATTTTGTCTCAGGCGGGACTCGAACCCGCATCTCCTCGCATGCGAGATATATAAAAGATTTCCCTGAAAAGGGGCTGAAGAAAAATATACCGAAAGGACTAATGTTATTGGTAGATAGTCTTATGTGATTATAATTAAGACTATATAATTTACGCTAACAAATTGTAATTTCAGTCACTAATACTAATCAATTTAGTTTTATTTCTGCAAATAGGCCCCATTAGGATGAGTTTTACACGTCCCAATATTTAAAACTACCACTGCTTAGGGACAAGTGTGGGCTAGCCCTATTGTTAGCCTCTTTTTAAATAAATATGTTTACAGAAAAATTATACCTGTGTGAGCTAGGACAATTTATACCCATACGTAACGTTCCTTTCATTTGTATAATCTAAGTTTATGTACAGGGAGTTTAGTGAAAATATGTATAAAATTTCTCATGAACGAATTACGAACCTACTTTTCGGCGTCTGAATCCTGGAACGGCAAGATTATCTTTATTTCTGTTATTGGAACCGTGTATGATACTTCTTTTTCAAAGTAGGTTATGTTGCATGTCGATAGACTTCTCTTTTCCTATGACACAATACAAAATTAAGTTATTGAGGAATAATATACGAGTAAATTTAAAAGAAAGCTAGTTTGAACTTTTTTCACGGTTGTATCGACAATAAAATAGCTACTGCACAATATATTATAACAATATAGTTGTATGGAATCTAACTTGAGGATCCTCTTAGATGGTGTTCAGCCTATAAGCAGGGGAGAGTGGGGTTGATTCTAACAGAAGTAAGAATGAACTGGCTCATAGAAACTACGAGTATAATAAAAGCGTAAAAACTGTGGTACTCATTTAGAGGGTCAATGTACATCATCGAAAGCCCATCAAACGGCTTGTATTGATAAATATTATATTATCCCAATTTATTTATTATTTTAATACCCACTGACACTTATCACACCTGCAATTTTTAAATTTAATCTGACGGGATTAATTTCACATATATAACACAATATTATTACTAAAAGTTAATATTAAGATAAGACTAAATTCTATAAGTGAGTGAGTGAGTGAGTGACTAAATTCTTCTAAGCATTGAATCAAATTATTGCAAAACACAAACACAATTAGTAACTTGCTTACCTGTCACTCTACACAAAACTTTTAAGGGAAAGCTGTCTGACAACTGGTAAGCCTTGACTTATACTGACCATCTGAGCGGAGTACCTAATACACTTTTGTGATTTCACACTTGTTATTAGCAGCATGTATTTTTATTCCCGCTAGAACCTACCCAGCTTTCCTTTACTTATAATAAACTTAAGATTATACCGAGAAAACCCTCAAGTCAATCTTGACTATTAATTATAATAAACTGTAAAAATTGTTCTCTATTTTTTAAAGAAATAATAGGTTGTAAGATTACAACCTATTATTTCTTTAAAAAATAGAGAACAATTTTTACAGTTTATTATAATTAATCGGTAATACACCTTGTAAGGGCATTGAAAACATAGTATTTATTGTAGAAAAAATCTGTGTTTATGTTTATGGAAGTGTTTCCTTAACCACACTACCCCAGGCACTCAGGAGACCCCGAACGGAGCCCTTTGCCTTTTCCAATTTTCAACCAACTTCTACAATCCTAAATCCAATTCAAAAGGCCTACAAACAATTCTTTACGTTTTTTGTTTGGTTTACGAGTGGTTGAATGCATAGTCTTAAACAGCACTTTTTTGGTGAATCTGTTTTTCCAGAGGCCTTACTCTGCAATTCGATGTCCGAATATTCGTCTCTATCTGTATCGCTCACTCATACCAATGTGTCAAAGTATCTGAAAGGGACAGATAGATCTGTAAATACGAGGTTCGTGTTGCGTAGTAGGGCCTCTGAGTCTTTGACGATATCAATGCTTTCACGTAAAAATGACGTGTACTGCTTAGTCGAGTTGTACGTCATGAGACCGAGGTTGTGATCATTACAAATAATTACATTTATATACAAACTTTAATACAAGTCTATGAATGCAATAAGAGTCTCTTAGAGTATAATTAGGGATAAGTTTTTTTATATCAAACATTGTCTAGCTATCTATTGTTGCAGACATTTCAGATATTACTTCACACAAACAAACTGCAACTGACAAACTTAATTTTATTTTAACTATTTATTAAAACATAATAGAAATAAGAATAATCATATTCTTCCAAGTTGACTACAGCCCCTTGTAAGCCATTCAAAGGTCGCACTCTATGGTTCGGAAAATGGATGTGAGCGAACATATTGATAATAATAACAATATTTAGTTATATACGTAGTGTACATTTACTTATTCTTTATATATTACGTTCAGCAATTTTATGATTTAATTTACTGATACTGCTTAAGCACGGCCAATTAGTCACTCAGCCACGTGGCCCATGCCAGTTTCCGAAAGCGCCTGTATCAAGTGGGTAAACAACGGCCGATATTTTTACTCCCCATTTTATTTTCCATAGATACAATCAACAAACCCCGCAGACGAAGCCACATTTAATTACCGATTAAAAGATTAAACGTTAATTACCTTTCCTCGTGGTTTACCCCGCCGTAAATAAACAATTTGTGCTTTCGTTTAGTCGTAATTAAATATTGAATGTACGAACAATTATTTTTTATCAATTACTTATTGGAAAAACTGTGATTATAGCTAATTGAATTGTTGAATTTCTTAAAAGTTACATCTTTATACAATGTTATTTTACGTTGTTTTGTTTTTTCTGTATGGTGTTGGGCAATTGATTCCAACTCCTGGACGTAAAAAACATTGCTCGGCTATTGTTTGCATAAACGAATAGGTTTTTTTTAAGAATTTGAGACAAGATTCCGAATTTAAAAATATCCTTGCAATGCAGATTTTATTATATTACGTCATTTACATGCTCGCTAGCACCGCATTTGCAATTTATATTTCGCGTAAATCACAATTTTCCCGAGCACAGTGCTCAAACCGAACTGCATTCATCATAGCCGCTGAAATTAGCCCGTGCCATCAAAATGTGGATACATTACCTATTAGTGCGCTTTTAGTGTCACTGTTGTGACACTCATTTGTCTCCCAACACTCAAATTGAGCACCATTTGTACAACGTGCAGCGGTCTGCCTTACATGTTGATTGGCATGTTCGACTAGCAATTGACTAAAATTGAACCATCATGTTATTGTAAGTATATTCATCTGAATTTATGCATTGAATGTTAGTATCAATAGTTACGTACACAAATAGGCTTCATTTGATGATTAATAATTATAATCTTTCGCAAAATTGATTATTCCAAATAATAATGTACAAACAATCGTTTCTTCAGTTCCAACTGTCCATCTGTCAGGTTTTTCTAGTATTTTTAGAAAGTAAGTAAAGTTAAAAGTAAAGTCAATTAACTAGCAGCAAACCGCATACAAATATTTAACGGCCAAAACTTAGTAGTATTCCACCAAGGTATTACTTCAATTTAGATATACTGAACACAAACTTAAAGTTTGATGCTGAAATTAAGTGCATCGTAGACAAACTTACAGCACTTTATCCACTTTCGAACTGTGTTAAACATTTTCGTGGTAAATTTACGGTTTTATACCTACAAGATACATATTACACACACAAGGCCAAGAAATTTGCGTGTTTTGATTTAGTACATCGTTTTCCGAACTGCTTGGAACCAGAATTTAGAACCAAATTAGCGTTTTCGTCGATATAAACGAGATGTCGATACAAATGTTTATATTTCGTTGAAACTATTAAGTTTTATCTTTTTCTAATTTATTATATATATCTTGTTGTTTTATCAGAAATTGCTAATTAAAGCACTAATTAAGTTGAGTTAGTATTTGTTACTTAAAATAATCGTATAAAAGTTATGCTTGCAATGTTTACCTTTAATTAACAATGTGGATTTCTAGATTAACTGTAAAAGTAACAGTGCGCTGTTGATGAACCTATAAGAAAATGTTCAGTACAATCTGTTATATTACTCAAATAATCCCAATATTTTATGCTACCACAGTCTTCGATACAACTGTGGGCTAGAGCCAAAAAGAAGCAACGCAATTAACTCTACTATAACTTTTTCTTTTAGTTTGGAAAATCCTTGATAATGAAGTAACCTTTTTTCATTATCATTAACTTAACATGTGATTTAAGTTTATAAATATTTAGGTTCTACAGTAATAGACTACGGTTATTTTTGTATAAATTAAAAAAAAGTAACGGACTATAATCATCCGACTGCCGGGAAAAGGCCTCCATCATTGAATTTAACTTACCACAGCAGTGATGGGTACTGGCACAATAACCACGCTTGCCAAATGCGGGTTGGTGATCACAAACCCGAGCAATGTCCGAAAATTCGAAAACGTTTGCTGCCCGACTCGGGAATCGAACACAGGACCCCGAGATCTCGGCCCGGTATCCAAACCTCTAAACCGAAAGGGCGTTAATTTTTGTATACTATATAATATTTGGAAATACGAGTGCAAATACCATGAACGAACTAAAATATGTACCTACGAAGTTTACCTACCTACCTGTTTACGTACCTCAAAAGGATTTATGCACGATACTATAATTATTAATGTAACTTTTTGTAGAAACTGAATATAGAATATTAAATTTCTTGAACAGCACTCTCAGCTAGTGCCGTGGACTGTGGTTCTAAATTTACATCGTTTTCAAAAAGTATATCAAAAATACTAACGCAGGTAATCGTCCATAGATTTCTTTTAAATCGGATAAAAAAGATAAAATTTGTATATAGGTATAGTGATTGCTAGCCCGAACTGCTAGTTTCAAACAAAGGTTGAACAAGCTTAGAGATAGTTCACTTTGAAGTTGCTGAAGGCTCAACCTTTGAGCAGGCGCGGATCAAAGGTAAAAAGGGTCACAGATATCAAAGTTAATTGAAAACTTATTAAAAGATGTTAGCTGAACGATTTGAGCGAGCAATATTTTAGGTGTCGCTAACATAACGTCAATTGTCAACGGATATTCATTAATGGAATATTGTTTTATTTAGTTCAATGATGCACGAAGAGCACTAGTATTCTAGACCAAACCAAAAACTTCAAATAATAGCTAAGAATGTTTAAAAAAACAAGAAGCATTAAATAAAAATAGCTTACTGTTGCAGCTAATGTTGTATAACTTTGGTAATATATGTCATGTAATTCAAAAGGTAGAACAAGAAAAAATGTGCAAAGGTTCTATAGACCTTTGCATTTGGAACCTACTAACTTCAAGCATTTGTGCTCTCTAGCAGTTTAATAAATTATCCAACGCCTTTTTAGGTGTCTAACCGAGAACTAAACCCGTAACCACTATTTTTAAAACCACACTTAAATCAATATCATTGGCGCTTATCAGGCCATTAATGGACATAGTCTCTTCAAAAGAAAGAAAAAATAAATAAATAAATTGTCCACATCACATATATCGTTCTAATCCCAAATTATCAAATCACTTGTCTTTATGGAAATCAGAAACAATGACGGAACCACATATACCCAAACGAGTTTTTTTTTACATTGACCCTTCCGGCGTTTGAATTCGGGACTTTAGAGCTGGCTACAAAAATGTTGGAAACCGGTGTGAACGCCACTATACCACGGAGAAAAGACCCTGCTGCCAATCATCTTCTGGGAGTACTACTTTAATAATAAATAAATAAATAAATAAATATTTAAGACATGCCTCACTGGGCCACACTGAGCCATCTAGTCCCAAATTAAGGTACTATTAAGTACCCTGTCGTATGGGGTACTAGACAACCGATAAACTTACTTATATACTTTTTTTTTTGTAAATACATACTTATAATACATAGAAAACACCCAGACCAGTACAAACAGACATGTTCATGCACACAAATATTTGTACTGTGCGGGGATCGAACCCGCGACCCATGGCTCAGAAGCAGCGTTAACTACCGCTGATCCAAATGGTCGTTTAGTACAACACTTATACAATGAGTAGAAGTCGTGCTATTCGATTTTTGGCTGGCAGCATACGGCATACTTTAGCTATCTAAGTAAAAATCAATCATTACTGAAATCACCGATACTTGGTATTTGTTCACACAAATACGAGTACCTACTTAGATCTGTGATATTAACAGTACTTATACACCGTGCAATTTTAACCACATGTAAAACGAAACCCACGTTATGTAACAATTACATATAACATCTTGGCAATGTTATTGAATTTTTTAAACATTTTTTTTAAATTAAAATATAGATTATTGGTTCAGCTATTTATTTTGAAACACGCTGTGACGCCCACAGATGTAGCTGTGTAAGGTCCATTCAACCGAGACCCCGCGCGCCGCAGCAAAATAATGCGTCTGGGCGCGTCACAGCGTGTTACAAAATTAAAAGTCTGAATCAAAATTTAAAATATTTCAAAAATTATTTTTAATAAAAAAATAAATAACACTGCCATGATGTTATTTATTTATTTATTTATTTAGAACAGACAACAAGAGATACACAAACAAGTATTACATTCTGCGGTTTACGTGTACATAGTGCTGCCTTACTTAAAGTCTGCCACGGAAAGTTTATAAATAAGTAGTAGTTGGGAGCAGAAAATTATATAAAAAAACAAAGGTTGTCTAAATTACATGTTAACGTAATTTCCTAATATTATATTTACTTAGCATACAAGCCGAGATAAAATACTAATGTTATAGGTAATACAAAAAATGAATAAAGTGAGACCTTAAATTTCAGAAATTTTAGGAAGCACATTCTTTTTGAATCTATTTAAGCTATCTTTAAATATATCTACATCTTCGTTTTTACTAATACAATTGTAAAGTGCTTGTAACCTATTTAGTGGAGAGTTACGGCCAAGATTACTTTTGAATGAATAATGTTATACATAATGGTCCAATAACGTAATTTACAGGTGGTTAAAATTGCACGGTGTATAAATTCATCCTCAATTAAATTATGAGTGTGGATTCATATCATTACTGTTTATAGTGTTTTCGATTGTCTGTCCGAGAAAATGGCCACTGGATTAAGGGGATAAATTTTAAGGACCATAAGAGTTAATTGTTAGCAGTGTACTGTAACATGATGCATATTTTACTACTATTTATGTCCTATAGATCAACAAATACCGAGTGAAGTCCCAAAAAGAAGTAGTGGATAGCCAGCCTAGTAAGCTGTTCATTTGTTAACTACAGCCACTCTTAGCGCGAAACCGCTAGATACCGAGCGACGACTGGTGTCCCGACGCAGTACAAAGGATAGTTTAAATTCCGATCGAACACATAGTTCTCCTGGGAACAGTCCGCCCGCAGATAGCTGCTCCGTGCAATTCACAAAAAGCGTTGACGATTTGTAGAGCACAATGTTATTTAACAAAAGTCTGCTACTCTAAAATTATATATAAAAAAAATTGGTCCACTGCTATTTATGCAAATTAAAGTAGTTAATGTACAGACAACGGCAGGTCAACCTACTCAAAAAGTTAAGGTCATTCTTTGAATTGATTTTCAACTTTAAGTCCAACAAGTAGAGATCAATATCAATTGAGAAAATTTGACGTTTTGTGGTAGTTTGACGTGCTGTTGTCTGTACTGAAAAACTGAAAAACTGTAGAAGTTTTAACATCAAAAATATCATCTTTTTTGTTGACTCAGTGCTCATTCTTGTTGGTTATTGGGGCTGATCAGAGAAAACGACGTGTTTTGAAATACTGTTTTATTTTATAAAAACTCAAGACGCACATCAAGCAAGAACAACTGTCACAAGAAGAGGAAGGCCATTTGGCGGCAAAATACAAAATTATAATTTAATGTTGCCAGAGTTAAATTTTCGTTTTATTTCTCAACACTCCCACTAAAATTTAACACCATGCAACACCTTTAAAAATATTATAACTACTCAACCTATCTATTTAATGAACAAAATCTGATCTTTTAAATAATTAAAAGTTTGAGTTGGCAACGCTTTAGTTAAAATATCTGCTAATTGACTTTTACTTGAAACATATTTAATATTAATCAAACCCAACTCAACTTTTTCTCTAATGAAATTATACTTAATGTCTATGTGCTTTGTTATCTTATGATACATAGGATTGCTAATCAGTTTTATTGCACTCTGATTATCAACATGTAATGTTATACATTCAGAACTTTCTCCTAATTCCAATAAAAGTTGTTGCAACCATAATACCTCCTTTGCAGCTTCACATGCAGCTACAAACTCCGCTTCTGTTGTGGAGAGAGCAACTGTCCTTTGTTTTTGACTAGACCATGTGATTGGACCACCATTCATCTAAATATATAAAAGTGAAAACTGATTTAATGACTGACTGACTGACTGACTGACTGACTGACAGACATATCAACGTACAGCCCAAACTACTGGGATTTAAAATCTGAAAATTTTCACCACGCTTCCTTTTATAGTGTAGGTGAGCACTAAGAAAGGAATTTTGGAAATTCCGCCTCTAAGGGGATAAAAAGGGCTCCATAAGTTTGTATGAAACTCCGTCAGTTTTGAAGCTAAGTCGATGAAAATTGGTATCCAGCTACCTGATTAGAAATTATGAATGACGTCTTTCAGGATTTTTGAGAATTTAGTCTTTAAAGAGATAAAAAATGGAGGCAAAGTTTGTTCGGATCCGTTTCATATCCATACTCTTTACATATTTGTACTCTCTGATGTCACTTAGTTTGTTATGACATTCAATGTGTCAATCAGAAAATAAATATCATTGCTTGCAAATAGAAGGGTATTATTTTAGAATTTAATAAGAATTGGTGCCGAAATGGATGAATTAACTAAGTTAAAACGTACACGAACTTCAATTAAAGGCTGCATTAAACAATTCGGCAGCCAGATACAAACCCTACGAGAAATTTCTGAATATGAATTAAAATTAGTGAGTGACCAGCTGGTGACCAGTCACAAATGTACAAAATTACCAAGAATAATTGGGAAGAGATACGACTACAAATAATGGTATTACTAATGAGATGACCCACACTTGGAAAATGAGATTTAGAAAAAAATTACCTTCAGGGAACTACAACACGGCTTAATCTAAAACTGCAGAACTGAATTCAAATTCAATATCACGAAACAATTCCATGTATGTAGAAGGGACCGAAAAGCAAAGGTCGGTCACAACACAAACAAACCTTAGCATATCTAAATTGAACTCAGTACTATTAGACAAGGGCGAAACATTCAAAAACATCATCAATTGTTGGATACTTACTTAAAACTGAAATATCTATACAAGGAAATACAAGTTTTTAACATCTATGAGCCCAGAATTACATCAGAAAACGTATTATATTATATTTATGTGCTCCACGGGATCCTTGTGAGTCAGAATTTGAGGAGTTAGTTAAAATTCAGTTAATAAATTATCAACAACTCAAAATTGGACAGATTACTAGAAGATTTATCAATGGTGTTTGACGAAACTCTTGTTTGCATATCAAACTATAAAGCTCAATAAGAGCTTCAAGAAGATGTGACATCTAGCCGCGACGTATTCCATACGTCATGAACGACAAAATAGGAGGCTATGTAACGAAAACTTTTGATAAAACTTGAAAATTCCTGTTGGCTGTCTTATCTATATTTAGGTCCATATTTAGAAAATAAATATCGGTACTTACAAATAGAATGGTATTATTTAAAACTAACTCATTTCTAGGGATCCGTACCCAAACGGTAAAAACGGAACCCAATTACTAAGACTTTGCTGTATCCGTCTGTCCGTCTGCCTGTCACCAGGCCATCTCAAGAACCGCGATAGCTAGACAACTGAAATTTTCACAAATTATGTATTTTTGTTACCGCAATAACAAAAAATACCAAAAAAAAAATTATTAAAGGGGGCTCCCATACATCAAACGCGATTTTTTTCCTTTTTTGCTCCATGTAAAAAGACTTTGCTGTGTCCGTCTGTCCGTCATCCTGTCACCAGGCTGTATCTCAAGAACCGCGATAGCTAGACAGCTGAAATTTTCACAAATTATGTATTTTTGTTAGCGCAATAACAAAGAATACCAAAAACAAAATAAAATGAATATTAAAGGGGGCTCCCATACATCAAACGCGATTTTTTGTCCTTTTTTGCTCGATATTAATAATGCCAACAGGTAGGCACTTGAAATATTCACAAAACACTCAGTTATATTTCTAACTTTAACGACAAATAACAGAATGAAAATAAAATTAGTATTTAATCCCATACAAAAAAATGCCATTATTTTGCCTATTATTGCTCGATATTAATAAATGGTAACAGGTAAGCACTATATTAACTAAATTAATGTAGGTACCTACTGTTGTTTACGTAATCAATGGTACGGAAACCTTCGTGCGCGAGTCCGACTCGCACTTGGCCGATTTTTGTATACGGTAGAGAAAAATTTTGGGAAATCGAATAAAATTGGTGAGTGAATTTATTTATTTGTACAACCAAGACTACATATACGCCTAATTCCATTACATGCAATATGCATGAATAAGTAGGTAAATGAAATTTCGAATCTTATAAACTACACTGTTGTACCTTATGATATTATTAACTATATTAAGCAGTACAAAAATACTTCCTAAACTGGGCATAGACCCGTATCTCAGGCAGAATAAGGTAACAGGTGTGTTGCAACAACACGAAGCAGCTGACTGGTGGATTAAATCAATATAGACTGGTAAACCATTTGACAAGCTTCCATTTAGTAGGTAATTTGATAATCTTCCATTTAGTAACGTTTTTTTTTTCTAGGACGCACCACTTTTGAGGGCCTGGCAAAGTTTGTTTAGTGAAACTGCCTATCTAACGCATCAAAATTATATTTTTATTAAATTTTCTCCATATTTAAAAAAATACACTTTTAAAACATGACAGTAAAACGAAACTTTGTCTATCGATCATGAAGGGAGAATGACATAGGAATGTCTTTTCCAGAGCTTTACACCGATGCTGGTACTACACCGTCTAGGTCCGTCGTCCACCGTCCGATCTAGGTCTTTTATCCAAACGTAGTATGCAAGCAAATTGTCTTTGTGAAATCGCATTTACAACGCATATGGATCGAGAAATGGATTTACCTACTTGGTTGGAAATTTAGAATGTGTTTTTTACACAGGACCACTTCTTCCAGGGCTCTAGGCAGTGTTGATCATATTCGAATAAAGCCTTGCAAGCTGCTTTGAATGGTTTTGTTGTACTACAGCATTGACAGTTTTAAGTCTTCAAATTATATTAGACTTTAAATTTCATGTAAATGCAAACAGATGTGGTGCAAGCTCGCTTGGACCACGGTACGCTGAAAGAACCAACACCGGATCCCTTCAAACAATAGCATAATTCAGCCCCTTTCATCCAACTATTGTATCAGCGTAACGGACCCCGGTATGCCGACAACGACGTACCGGCTCCCACTAAGTACCCAACACCACCTCGCCCGTGATGGGCACCCCAGGCACTGTATGCAAAGAAAGTGGAGGAAATGGGGTTTAGTCATGACGAAAACTTTGTAACAGATCAAATTCCACGCGGGCGAAGCCGCGGGTATCAGCTAGTCTATCTATATATATAAAAATGAAAACTGATTTAATGACTGACTGACTGACATATCAACGCACAGCCCAAACTACTGGGATTTAAAATCTGAAAATTTTCACCGTGCTTCCTTTTATAGTGTAGGTGAGCACTAAGAAAGGAATTTTGGAAATTCCGCCTCTAAGGGGGTTAAAAGGGCCCCATAAGTTTGTATGAAACTCCCTCAGTTTTGAAGCTATGTCGATGAAAATTGGTATCCAGCTACATGATTAGAAATTAAGAATGACGTCTTTCAGGATTTTTGAAAATTTAATCTTTAAGGGGATAAAAAATGGGGGCAAAGGTTGTTCGGTTCCGCGTCATATCCATACTCTTTACATATTTGTACTCTCAGACTTTACTTAGTTTGTTATGACATTCAATGTGTCAATCAGAAAATAAATAGGTAATTTCTTACAAACAGAATGGTATTATTTTAGAATTTAATAATTGGTGACCAGTGACAAATGAACAAAATTACCAAGAATAATTTGGAAGAGATACGACTACAAATAATATTACTGATGACCCACAGTTGGAATCTGAGATTGAAGAAAAAAATAACCTTCAGGATATTACAACACAGCTTAAACTAAAACTGCAGAGTTTCAATTCGATAGCACGCAACAATTCCATGTATGCAGAAGGTACTGAGGAGCAAAGGTCGGTCACAAACAAATCTAAGGACATCTAAATTGAACTCAGTACCATTAGACAAGGACGAAACATTCAAAAACATCATTAAACGGTTGTATACATAGATTTAATATACTATTAAATCTATGGTTGTATACTTACTTAAAACTGAACAGATGTGATGATATTATCGATACAAGGAAATACACGTTTCTGACATCTTTGAGCCCAGAATTACATCATAAAACGTATTATATTATATTTATGTACTTCACGGGATCCTTGTGAGTTAGAATTTGAGGAGTTAGTTAAAATTCAGTTAGTAAATTATCAATAACTCAAAATTGGACAGATTATGAAGATTTAACAATGGTGTTTGACGGAACTCTTGTTTGCATATCAAACTATAAAGCTCAATTAGTGCTTCAAGAAAATGTGACAACAATTTTCATTTAGCCGCGACGTATTCCATACACTTTTAAAACATGAAAATGAAACGCTGAGAAAAAAAATCACCTCACTTTATAATTCCGTGTTGTTTAACTTAGGATTAGCTACCACCACCCACTAATGACCAAGCAGCAGTAATTAATGATGTTTTGCTGACATCATTTGAAGTTGAAGAAATATAACAATGTATAGACACAGTGGTCAGTACAGACGAATCAGTTCTCTATCCTGTCAAGTTTCTGAACACTATTTATCCTACTGATCATCCTTTACCATTCATGCCTCGAACCCACATCCCACATGAAAGTTTTGTGAAACTACTAGCTTTTTGGTATAAATTTTGTGAAGTTATAAGGATCTTTTTATAATTTAATATTTGAGGGGGTGAAAACGGTGGAAAATTGTGTGGTTAATTATTTGTGTTTAACATCATATTGAGGTACTTGAAACTTCGTCTATCGATCATGAAGGGAGAATGACCTAGGACTGCCTTTTCCAGAGCTCTACATCGATGCTGGTACTACACCGTCTAGCGGCCGGTCCTAATAACCTATCTATCTTCAGTTTTGGCATATCGGAGATAGAAAACAACTTCTGTCTTTATTTCTCTGGACGGAAAAATCAGAGATAGAAACTGTTTCCTATCTCCGAAATGTCAAAACTGGCGATAGATGGATTATTGGGACCGGCCGTAAGTCGTCATCCACCTAGATGTCCGATCTAGGTCTTTTATCCAAACGTAGTATGCAAGCAAATTATCTTTGTAAAATCGCCTTTTTAACGCTTATGGATCGAGAAAAATGGATTTACCTACTTGTTTGGAAATTAATAATGTGGTATTTCACACAGGACCACTTCTTCCAGGGCTCTACGCCAGTGTTGACCATATTCGAATAAAGCCTTGCAAGCTGCTTTGAATGTTTTGATGTACTACAGTATTGACAGTTTTTAAATTTTCAAATGATATTGTACTTTAGATTTCATGTAAATGAAAAAACAGATGTGGTGTGAGCTCGCTTGAACCACGGTACGCTAGGAGAACCAACACCGGATCCCTAAAACGATAGTTTAAATCGGCCCCTTTCAATCCAACTATTGTATCAACGGGCCCCGAACGACGTATCGGCTCCCACTAAGTGCCCACCACCACCTCCCCGAGATGGGCACCCTCGGCACCGTAGGCAATGGAAGTGGAGGAAAAGAGTGGAGGAGAGGGGGGTGAGTCGTGACGAAAATTTTGTAACAGATAAAAACCCACGCGCGCGAAGCCGCGGGCATCAGCTAGTTATAAATATATAACCCGATGTAGATTTCCAAGTATCTATGTCGCCTGCAAAATTTGAATCTGAATACCCAACTAGATCGTTGCTTTCTCCATATTTTATACACAAATCTTTTGTATTAATTAGGTATCTAATAATACGCTTTAAAGCATTGACGTGCTCATGACCTGGATTGTTAACATATCGACTTAATACATTCACAGCGTATGAAATGTCAGGTCTAGACACTGAACATAAAAATAACAAAGAGCCCATGGCTTCTCTGTAAGGAAAGTTAACAATACTTTCATCCTCATTTTTAGAAATAATTACATTCACATCAGCTGGAGTACTAATTGGATTTGCATCCCTCATACAAAATCTATCAATTATTTGTTGTATATAATCCCTTTGATGAATATAGATACAATCATTGAATCCATTTACTCCCATGCCCACAAAATATTTTAAATTTAATTCTTTAATTTTAAACGCCTCTTTTAAGTACTCTATTATTTCTTTGATAAGTTGCCTACAAAAAGATACCAGAAGGGCATCGTCAACATATATTATTAAGTAGATTTAATTCTGATCAAAAATTCCTATAAATATACAATTATCAGCTTCTGACTGTACAAAACCATACTTTAGTAAGAACTCAGTAAACCTCTTGTTCCAACATCTGGAAGCCTGCTTTAAACCATACAGTGCTTTATTTAATTTTAATACATAGTTACTGTCTATTGTTACTCCTTCAGGTACTTCTATAAAAATATTTTCCTCAAGAAAACCATTTAGGAACGCAGTCTTTACATCAAATTGTTGTATCTCTAAGTTATACTTTGCTGCAATAGAAAGAATAATTCTAATAGAGTCATACCTTGTTGTTGGAGCAAATATTTCTTGATAATCAATATCTTTCACCTGATTGAAGCCGCGCGCACACAAGCGAGCTTTATAACGTGTGACTTGATTATTTTCATCCTTCTTGACAGTGAAACCCATTTTGTAGTTAGAGCTCGCTGACCAGATTTTTCAACCGCAGTCCATGTATTGTTTTCTTTGTGTGCTGATAACTCTTCTTTAATGGCCTCACACCATTCACTTCTCTGTGGACTCTTCAATGCTTCAACATATGATTGAGGTAATGATAGCTCTACCAGGTTTGCCTCGTATCTTCTTGGCCTTAAAGTGATATTCTGGTAAGATAAATCTTCTATTTCTTGAGATGGTTCATTGATGGATCGTCACTATTGCAACTTAACAAGCTGTCTTCACCCTCTGTCAAAGGTTCAATTAATGTGTCATCAGTGCTCCTTTCCTCTGTTTCACTATTATAGTTTATTCTTGTTGTTTCATTGTCTTCGTTACTGATACATATCTGTGCAATATTTCTTCTTATTTCTGGAACTTGTTGTTCATCAAATATAATATTTCTAGATACTTTTACTCTCTTCTTTGTCATATTATACATCCTGTAGTTGTCATTATCATAGCCAACTAAAATCATTTTCTCGCTCTTCATAGCCAATTTTGTTCTTAGTTGATCAGGAACATGCACATATCCAACACAACCAAACACCTTTAAATGACCTAATTGAGGTTTGCTGCCATTCCATAGTTCAAAAGGTGTTTTACTTGGAGTCTGGCTAGAGGAGGTTCTATTGAGGATGTATACTGCACAGTTTACAGCTTCTGCCCACAGATATAGAAGCACATCTCTCGCGTACAACATTGATCGCACACTTTCAACTATAGTGCGGTTTTCACGCTCTGCACGACCGTTTTGTTCCGGCGTGTATGGAGCAGTTAACTCATGAACTATTCCTTCTTTGTTCAAGTATTCTTTGAAACTATTGTTCACATATTCTTTACCACTGTCGGTGTGCAAGATTCTAACACCATGCATGTACTTATTCTTAATAATAGCATTGTATTTCTTGAACATTTCCATGGCATCACTTTTATGTTTAACAAAATATACATGGCTGTAACTCGTTGTTGCATCTTTGAACAAGACAAAGTATCTCATGCCTTGGATAGATGTTTGACTCCTCGGCCCGCAAACATCACTGTACACCAGGTCTCCCGGCTGTAGTTCTCCTCGTACAGATTTGTGGAATGGAAATCTGCACTGTTTCCCATATGCACAAGCTTCACAAACAAAGTCATTTTGGTCATTGCTATTAATTTTTAAACCTTCTACAACACTGTTAGCACTCATATCTTTTATTTGTTTTAAATTTATATGTCCCAACCGTTCATGCCACATTTTTAAATCACTTTGACTGTTTTGCACTAAATTACATGTATCAGGAATTAATGTTTTTATTTTCAATTCATACAAATTGTTCTCTGTGATATTAGCACTCATTACTATTTTATTGTCTTTATAAATTAATGCACTTTTGTCTTTCTTCATAATTGTATAGTTTTTACGTTTGATTACACCTTCAGAGAATAAGTTCCTACGCAAACTGGGGACATACAATACACCGTGTAGTTCACTTGTCTCCCACTGTCCATCAACATATCTTTTAATTAACACTTTTCCTACACCAGACACTTCTACTGATTGTTTGTTTCCCAATGTCAATGATTTCTGATCACACTCAAACAGTTCAACAAAGAAATTCTTCCTGAAGGTCATGTGTGCACCACTGTCCAATATCCAGGTATTCTCTTCAGTATTGCTGGAGCTGTCTTCCACATTAAATGCCAACATGTTATTACTCGTATTTGCACCTTCTTGTTGAGGTTTTCTGAACTTAGTTTTTCTTGGAGCACGACATTCTCTGGAGAAGTGGCCTCGCTTTCCACAATTGTAACATTCAAATCTATGTTTCGCAGTGTTGTTTTGATTTATACCACTCCCACTTGCTTTTGGCTCATTCTGCTTAGGCTGATTCCTCCACCCCTTATTAGCAACAAGAAGAGCTGTTTCTTGTTCTTCCTCACTTTTTAAACTAGCTTCTTCATCTAATAGGAGGGCTGTTAGGTTATTCAAAGTTTGTTGTTTTGGATCTAATGACATCCACGCTTGACGCAGAGATCTATACTTATGAGGTAATGTTCCGAGAATTTTAGTGATAATGGCCATCTCGCTAACACTCTCGCCGCTTTCTTGTAATTGTTTAGCCAAGGTTTCAACTTTCGAAATATGTTGTGCCACACTGTCTCCCACTGACATCTTATACTGATAAAATCTTTCATGGATTAACATTTTACACAGTTCACTTTTCTGTTCATATATCGACTCGAGTTTTGTCATTATTTCTTGAGCGGTTTCGCAGTTTTCTATTAATGTAATCTGTTTGAAATCCATCGATGCGGTTATGATGAACATCGCCATGCCATCGTTTTTCAACCATTCACTAGTGTTTGTTTCAGGTTTCGGCGCTGAAATATCAATTCCCTTTGCTTTCAAGGCGCACTTTATCTGGAATTTCCATTGACGAAAGTTATTTCCATCAAACTTTTCTAACTGCATGGACCGAGTGGCGGGATCCATTTTGAGGTTATTCTGACAACGTGGATGGTTTCGACTTGGAACTTTTCTTTGCTTATTTCTTCTGAATTTCTAGTTTTAACGTGCTCTGGGCCCATAACCTGTTGGTTATTGGGGCTGATCAGAGAAAACGACGTGTTTTGAAATACTGTTTTATTTTATAAAAACTCAAGACGCACATCAAGCAAGACCAACTGTCACAAGAAGAGGAAGGCCATTTGGCGGCAAAATACAAAATTATAATTTAATGTTGCCAGAGTTAAATTTTCGTTTTATTTCTCAACAAATCAAAATCAAATCAAATCAAAAAGTTTTATTGCATCAACAAACCAGAATAACAAAAGTTGTTTGATAACACTCCTTTTAGATATGAAAATATCTGTATTAGGAAGTTATCGCCCTTCCGTACCATTACAACATTAAGGTAAGTGATATACTCGTAATATAAGTACCTACATTTACATAATAATTTAAATTCAGAAAACTTAACTAAGAAAAAAAAATTGTGTGTGTGTGTGTGTGTGTGTGTGTGTGTGTGTGTGTGTGTGTGTGTGTGTGTGTGTGTGTGTGTGTGTGTGAGTGTTCGTGTGTGTGTATTAAAATACAATTTCTTCATGCCACTTTGGTAGGTATACCTACATAAAATTTAACAGAGTATTATTTTATAGTTTTATAAAATTGTTTGCCGTAATAATAATAGTTTAGCTTGTCTATAATCTATTTAATTTAATGGTTAAGTTATGTTATACGCGTAAGTAGATTTTCTGTATCTGTATAGTTGAGAGATTTTAGCCAGTTTGTGAGTGTTTTCTTGCATTCATAGAAGTTTAGGTGACATATACGAAAATGCTTACTTATGGCATTGTACAGAAATTTTGATTGTTTATCAAATTGTTTAGCTGCATAAGCAGTGTTAACTTTATGAAGAGGAACTACCTTATCTCGTCTCCTTTTACTTACTATAGTGGGGTCATATGTCAATGATTTATGAACTTTAAGTATACAGTTAAGTATATAAAGTTTCCTTACTGTCAGGAGGTTACTGTAGGTGTACAATTGATCAGTGGGGAATCGAAAAGGTAAGAAGTGCATTACTTTGAGCAGAGATCTTTGAGCTCTTTCGACCTCTAGAAACTTCATTTTAGTAGCTCCACCCCAGATGGGTATGCAATAGGACATAACCGACTGAGCCAAAGCAATGTAGATATTAGTGAGCAAAGTTTTGTCAACAACATGTCTGAGTTTTTTGAATACCCATATTAGTTTTCTGATCCTACTCATTAATAGATCAATATGTTGATGCCACGATAAGCGCTGATCAACCACCACTCCCAGGTACTTAGTAGTCGTTACTTTATCAATACTTTGGCAGGAGCAGGATGGGTTTCTATGATTTCCACAGCTGTGTATTTTGATACCAAAGTCATTGCTAGGCTGTGTTGTGTTATTAATAGTAAAGCATGTAAAGTTGGTTTTATCTATGTTTAATGTAAGTAGGTTATTGTTTAGCCATTTAGAAATCCTTTATAGTCCCTTCTCAGCAGTATTTTGTACTTCAGCCCATGATTTCCCGGAGAACACAATAGCTGTGTCATCCGCGTAGGAAAATATATTTGCCTTTGGGATTTTCAGATTACACAGCTCATTTATGTAAATTAGAACAATTCTTGAGCCTGCGAAATTTTGTGTAGTGTAGTGTGTAATTAAGTGTACTGTTAATAACTAGACACAGAAAGATAACTACCTATGAAGTAAACTTTGTTTAACCATAAACTGCTGAACTCATCACAATCTCTAAAATGTTGTATTAGTCGATCACAATAGGTCATCTTCATTATTACCAGACTATATCTGTCCACTGCTGGTCATTAGGCCTTACTAAAAGGAGAAAAAATCGTCACAGTGAGGAGACTGTTCGCAGTTTGGTCAATAGCGGAAAGAAGACACTGCTGCCTGTCAACTTTTGGCACTACTCCATTAGTCACCTCTTACGACACCGATAGGAAGAAAAGGTGTTTCTACTAATAAGAAATTTCTTGTAATATGAAATCCCAGTATCAAACATGGGACAAATAGGATACCTAACTAAAGTTATACTGTTTAACTAAGTTACTGGTTTAACTAAGTTATCTGCTAGTTAAACAAGGAATAAGCTGTACCTACAATACTTTTTTGTAAATGGACTTGCTTTAGAACTAAACTCAATCTTTCTTAAACCGATTGAGCTCAACCAAAAGTAGTCTTTGTTAGCATTGAGTAATTGCCTTAATTCATTATTTTGTTGTTATAAGATACAAAAAATAAGTAATTGAAATGATCATATTTTCATATCCATCATTCTAATTACAGATGATTAAAAATATCTACAAAAATCCCATGTGCAAACAGACGAAGCGAAATTGAGAAATTCGCCGGAGGCAAAGCTTCGTAGCCGGGGCTTTAAATATATCTTGCCTAAAAATACCGTAATTTTCACTTGAAAATGAGGCTCACGGTAACGTTTTTGCTTTATTAAAAGTACCAAATAAAATTCGTTATTGGTTTCCAAACACAATTACCTTTTTTATTCGTCGCATTCGCTTTGGTTCAGAAGCAAGTATCACTTATCATTTGTGTTAGTCTGTAGATAATACAAATCAATGATGATACAATTCATAAGACACACAAAAATAGTTTTAAATGAACAGGTATAAAGTTGGTGAAACTATGTTACGTACTACACAGTTTTTATGATAAGCAACGAATTGATACATGTTTTTATGGAAATCATCTCATTATATCTTTTTAAAACACTTCATTGCACACAGGGTGGTGTAATCCTGATATGAATGGGTAATACATGTTAAGAATTATAACAAATACTCTACATTATTGGAAGTGTTTATAACTAACTTAGGTACCTATTGATATAAATAAGTACCCCACTGTGAAAGTGATTGAAAATACAAAATAATAAATAAAAGTGTTAACCCTTTTGTTAGTTGGTAAAAGGTTGAATAGATTTCGGTCCCACGTGCCCGCAAAACACGAAACGAAATGATAATTGTGAAGGGTCCTACGGTTCATCCGTCCAGATTGCCGCGCAAAGGACATTGTGCAAGATAAATAAGTAATCTACCAAGTGGGTTTATTTCAACGTCCCCATTTTGTGTAACACACACTGTTAGCGTTTAAGGGTTAAATAGATTAAAGTCCACGAAAATTACTGAATTAACGAATTTATTTAGAGAACAATGGAATTTTATGTTTTCTTTGACTCCAGCTCTCTTTGATGAATGTGGACTATTTTAACAGACTTAAAGATATCTGCAGTTTATTATTACAGTTATATATATATATAATGAAGGACTTCTGACTATTTTTTTTTGGTGTGTTCAACTTTGGTTCTGTTAAATCCGTGGAGCTACCTATCGGATTACTTCCGCGAATTTAACGTTGTTTTTAACGCGGTGGAAATATTATACTTTTGTTTTATTTAAAATTTGTTGTCTTATTTATTGAATTCTTTAAAGTTTTGCACGATGTGCTTGATTAGATTTAGATACGAGTTTAATGTGATTTTTTTTCTGATTATATCTGAGATTTTGAAAGGGTTTATATTTAAGAGTTGACAGGCTGTTAGGTGATTATGTCTCTTGTTTGAGAAGCGGGGGCAGTGTTGGAGAAGGTGCTTCCAGGATTGTGTATTTGTAACGTCACATGGACAGGTATCTGTAGTGGCAATTTTGAAGCGATTCAGATATTCTCTATGGTAACCATGGTTCGTAAGAACTTAGGTTGTAGCAAATAAGGGTTTGGCCACAGATGAACGCACATGAAGAGGGATGTTCGTATAGGGCTTTCTCATCCCTCCTGCATATTTGCCTATTTTGTTGTTTAATGTAGCTTAGGGGGACGGCGAGGTAGTCTGGGGCCTTGTGTAGTGTTGCCGCGTGCTTGGCAGCAGCGTCGGCAATTTGATTGCCTATCTAAGCCTATGTGAGCCTTGATCCAGGCGAAGTTAATGGAGATTCCAGTAGTTTGAGCTGAGTGTATATTTTTTAGAATATTGTCTTCATAAATAACATTTGGCTTGACAACCTTTGCTTAAAATAGCAATATTTCAAAAAAATATCATATGACACAACAAGGTTCAGTAACTTTGTTGTGTCTTATGATATTTTTTGGACCACTTTCATGATCAAGATATTTTAAGTAACTATTATATCGTGATAACGTGATATTTTTTTACATTAATGTTGACAGCGCGTTCAACCATTACCGAAAAAAATATTAAATTCACAAAATATTCACAGTGACATTGAATTAAACGTTGTAAATCATGAAACCGTGACAAGTATTTAAAGCAGGAAAAGTTTCAATCCCACATTAATTTCCATTTAGAAACAGCGATGAAAAAAGAAAAACATCTTGCCGCACTCGTTACAAGGATTCCTTGAAGATATTGCTTCTCTTTCCTTTCACGTAATAAGATTAAATTTTACTAATGAAACAGAAAATGAGAATTTCTTCAACAGAAACGGAATTTGCAAAATAACTTTGTGCCATTTGTCTTTGTAATAAATAATTTGTGAATCCCATCCGTAAAGACCTGCATAATTTGAAAGATATTTTATTGATTACGTATGTTTGAAATATCTGAAATAGTTGACAACTTACTTAACCCATTTATATGACGGGGTGGTAGTAGGGTATTAAATACAAAGGATAGACTTGCAACTTGAGGTTCCTAAATGACTTTATATTTTAATTACTGTTGCAATCATAGATTTAATATATTATTAATATATTAAATCTATGGTTGCAATTATTACATACATATAAGTTACTCAAAATGTATTTCTCTCCATCATTGGCAAACTTCGATTGTCTACCCGCCTACCAAGCATGACGATCATAGCAAAATGCTCTTTTTTAGGATGGGCCAGTGTTTAGCAGTGGACCGATAATGGCTAGTGATGAATAAGTTTTGTAAATTACCTACCTTATTTCTGGTTCACTTCTCATTCTTAGGAAAATCATCTTTAACTTTGCCACAAAAAGAAGTATTCTCTTGAGAAAAGTCCGTAATAAGAAGATACCAATTTGAGGGCTACCCCAGGGATTCCCGAGCGCAAATCAATGTAGGTATCTACACCTCGAACTTGGATTCCAATATATTACCCACCACGATGAACAATATTATTCCAAAAATTAGTGTTAGGAAAACTATTAATTTACATGGACAAACTGACCATTTAGAACGCAATGACGTATTAATTTTCAATGCACTATGTGCAACAGTTTTGTTATGGTCATTAAATAAAATTGTTTCATAATTTATTATAATTATTACAAAAGAAGCTTTTTTTTTAATAAAGAATATGATATTAAGAAGATAGCCAGTCATTGTATTTTTCAATTCACTAGCAACATATCATTTTTAAGCAAATCATCTTATATTTTAACTACCTACCTAATAGATAACCGTTATCTGATCATTGAAAAATCAGCCCGGAAGCGTATACATTATAATATGTCCAAAGATAGCTTCGCTGGAATCAAAAAGATATTTTATTAAAGCAAAATAGTCATTGCGCTCTCTGTTCTATCTACAAGCTACTACTATCATTATAAGATGGACTTAAATATGTATTTTTAATAAGATATGAGTGCGAAAAACGAGTTAAAAACCACGTTAATCAAACGGCGCTTATTTTGGTACAATCGCATTCTAAGTGCGCGCTCCCGCGCCCACCGCGCTGTCCTGAATCTTAATAGCTCGGCTAACTTCTTAATTGAAATTCTAAGCGGAATTGTTCTTCGTGTCCATCAACATTCAGTTACGGATTTCTTAAGACGCCTATTAATTTTGTTTGCTCACTTCGATAAATAGACGCTTAATTTTAGACGCACAGTTTAAAAACCATTTTGATCCTTGTTTTACGACAAAAGTACAAACGCTTTCAAATCCCGTAAAAGTCGAAGGGTTTACTAGTCATAATCAAATACAATGACTTCAGCAATTATTCTTAACATTTTTCTTGTAGTACACCATGAGCTATAAGTTTTGAAAATTGCCGAAAAGATCAATTCAAGACATCAGATAGTAAAAAAATATAAGAGGAAAACGCATAATAGGATATTAGGTATAGCACAGACACTCAGATTATGAAAGAATTTAAGTCGACAATCAACTTTAAAGTTTTCTAAAATCGCGACACCTGCATAATAATTTTGATAGCCTCAATTAACCTTTTTGTTAGTAAGACAATATAATGAGTGTAATTTAAGCACCACATTAACTGCCTTTTTAAATTAAAATTCTTCTTTATCCAATTTTCACCCGAATCAAACGAATATTACTGGAACACATAATTTTAAGTAGGTTTCATTTGTTATCATTTATTATTATTATTATTATTTATTATTATTATTTATTAATTAATTTTTTTACACTAATGACGACTGAAACCTTTATGTTTTCTATCTATCATAGTGTCTTTAAAACAAGTGACTTAACATTTACTAAAAAAAGACTTACATAATTATTATGTAAGTTTTTTTTAGTAAATTTGATCAAAGATATATTCAAAGTGGTTTTTTGCACCAAATACGAGTATAAAAGTTCAAATATTAGTTGAATTATAAAATTTGCTAACAGATTTCTACATCCTAAAAATTTTGTTACGCGTTATAAATTACAAGTTAAAAACATAAAACTATTCTTTTTTTTCATGTGATAAACGTCTGACAACGTAAATCAGTGCCCATACCGCGCACAATTAAATGTAACCAATGCTTGAATCGGTTCCCAGCTATCTTATTAGCCGAATTGAGCAGCTATTTGTATTCACCCGGCCCTGGAAAATATTTAACTTAGAACCCGAAGTGAATTGGGTTTAGGAAACAGGGGTGGCAAAGAATGGAGTGATTGTGAAAATAACATTTCTCTTGTTCAAAACATTGAATCTGGTGTAAATAACGAGAGTGAATTCGCTACCAATCCCGCGGGATCAAATACAAATCAAGTTTCTTTGTTTCCAGATTATTGATTTGATTTTTCATGTCTATCATCGGAACTGACTATACATCAGATAATAATTTTGGAAAATTTATATATTTTTTTCAGAAATGACCAATTGTAATGCCTACCTACTTATTTTATAAAACCTAGGTAAATTGTTATTTAGAAACGTAGGTAGGAACACCAAGGTGATTGCAATCAGTCCGAATTAGTTAGGTGATCTCTTGAGTGGTTTATAATTACCTATCTACTTGATTTATGTCGTTTCCTTTCGAAATCATACCGTAATGGGAAAACGCGGTCTCTACGCAACGAAAACCGACTCGGAACACGATCCCTAATCTCAGACTCACGTTGCCCCTGAGGGCAGGCTAATATTTAAAAAGTTGAAAAACGAGGTCCAGTTTACGTAGAGCTACCTACCTCGGCAGATTTTCAACCGAGCTCAAACAGTTATACTGGAAATAAAATGCTTTGACAATGTTTGCAATTTTAGAAATGATTTCGCAGCTTTGACAAAAACAATTATACATTTTTAGTGAAACAATTACTTAACCAATTTTTTGTAGTCTTACATATTAGTGGCTATAGACGTCATAACAATAAAGCATTTTTTGTGTCTAATTGGCCACCCAGATTACCTAGTAGTGATACGAAATAAGTAGATGTCTTTATTTATTTGACTACGTGGGTGCAACTCCAGGTAATTTCACGCCATTATGCTGGAGCCTAACCATGATTTCATATAACAATATTCCCTCATAAGATGTCGTTAGAAATCCCAATATTAGCAAAACAACGATGATTATTGGATGATTTCACTTGAAAAAATAAACGACGGTTATGAATATAGTAGACAATATGTTTTCAGATAAATTGCATTTTTTTACTTTGACCTTACATAGTTTTATTTATTTGGTAGTCTTATAGTGAAAAACCACCTAGCTTAGCTATCTTTGACGATCATTTACCACGAACGATGAATGCTAGTTTTGCGAATATTGCCAGACCGTTTCAGCTGCTGTCAGCATATCACTAAGCCTAAATGACAGTTATACAAGAGACAGGAGTGAAAGCTTCATAGTCACTATTATAGGAATTTATTATTAGAGATTTTTACCATATGCCTTTTTTATGAGTTTCCGTTATTTTGGCAATGTTGCATGTGCCATGATCATGAAAAAACGCCAATCTACCTTCGCAGTCTTTTATTGCAAGGCAAAAACTACAGAATCATCAACTCTTAAACATGACTTCAAATACATACATAAATATCAAATACGCCTTCTAATGCTTAATGCCTTTTTATACCAACTTAAGCAATATTCATGACGACATAATCGTTTCACGTTGGGCAATTTGAATAATTACCCGTGTAACAGGGCTATATGGTTAATAAAAAAGTTTTGGGCTGGTGGCGGTGTATTGTGTGTGACGTCGTTTAATCACAGTGACAAATGTGCGGCTTCTGTCAGCCGCGCATCCCGCCGCAAATTGATAATGCTCAATTACAAGCTCGGCAATATGACAATCGTTTTTCAATGTGTAATTGACAGTACGGTGTCGACGACGGAATCGTTAACGAATCGTTTCAATGGCACGGTGTGACTATGAAATTATTAAAAATCACGTTCAGATAGCAATCTGTCTATCACTTTTGGAGAATTTCATTGCAATTTTTTTGGTAACCATTTCACTGACTAGGTTAATTATTAAGTCAGTGAATAAAATGTAACTACCAAATGTATCATTAGCTATATATTAAACAAAATCATTTATTTTAACTAGAGACGATACTAGTTAACTGTAGCCGAGTTGATGAAATAAAAAGTATGGAAATACAGAATAGTGTAATTTTACTACCGCAATAAACTTTAAGTAAATTCCGCACAGAACCCCCATAAATATGTATGTTAAAGGGTTTACGAGAGGGCGTCATAAGCTTTTTTGCCTATATGTATTATGAAATGACCAATAATAAATGTATTTAATTTGATGATAGTAGGTACAGTTAGCCAAAAATCTAGTATATTATCCTAAAGTTGTTTACTGTATTATAAAAATGAGTTTTGCTTTAGCGACTGTAATTTCAAAATTTTCTTTAACTAAATATCAAATTTTCATTCAGTTTATTTGTTTCGAACAAAAAACTTTCATAAAAGAAGAAAAGACTTCATTATAGGAAAGTATTAGTATGAAACTTAAGGTACGAAGGTCAAAATGCCGTTTTTTACTTTATATTTCAACTTTAAAACAAATTTTCAACGAATAACATTTTGAACACGATGTGATACGTGACACCACTTTTTGAGCGACTTTACCTACTTCTTTATAAGTAACAGAACCGTATAATGTTTACCTATATGCTTTCAAACAGTATTTTCGAAATTTGTGGTACGTGTGTAACTTGTATTCTTCATAAATAGTCAGATATCTAATACAAACATAGGTAACATCTATGTATGCTTAGCGCTTAAAGATTGTTTTGAGGAGTGTGCAGTTGTCCAATCGTACACCATATTGATAAATTATTGAATCGTTCATGACGTCAAAAATTTGATATATTATTAAGATATAAATTTTCTTGATATATTTTAATTAGGTATACAAATACGAGAGGTGCTATTTGTAAGAAGAAAAAAACATGATGTTCATTTTCGAAGCATTCCGTAACTAATACGAGTATGCATAATAATATGTTGGCAGAGTTTAACGCCGTGTGCATGAAAAGATTAATTCATGACTTATACCATAGGAAAAGAAATAATAGGGGTTAAAGTATGAAATTGCCGATTATTTTCCCACTTTTTATTTTGTTTATAGCTCTTAAGTATCAGTCATATTATTGCGTAATTGTATTGTATCAAAAACTAAATAAAGTAACTTTTGACTAAAAAAAATGCAATACTAGTGCCTATTACTTCAAAGGAAGTCGTTGAAAAGACCCCTTACAATGTGTCAGCTGTCCTTCTTGCTTCAATTGAGTATATTTGTATTATATACTTTGATTTTCAGAAATTTAAATATTATAATGCGTAGCTTTATAACCATCTAACTTTCACCTTTAATTGCATCGAAAACGGTTCAGGCGTTTTTTAAAAAACAAAAAATTGTTAGTATGGAAAAATGACTTTTCTCGATTTCGTCTATAAAAAACGGCAATTTCATACTTTAACCCCTAATACTTTCCCTATGCTTTATACTAAAAATCGCTGAAAAATGGTTAGCAAGCAGTAAATGTCATGACCGCAAACACTGACAGCCTTTAAAGAGGATTTGAAAGCCCGATCGACGGGTATTGTGAGACCCTTGAACCAATCGGCCAAATTCAGAGTCGATCGAAGCCGGCTTTCAGCCGACCGACATATTCATATGTCATGACCATTCAACAGATATTAACAAACAGACGAACTTTGACTTTACAACACCAATTAGAGTTCAGTTTAACGGGAAAGTTGCCAATTAGCGCAAAATTTATGTCAGTGACGCAACCATTGTAAAAAATATTAAAACAAAATCGTGATTATGACGCCTAAACACCACGCCGAACCCATCCCCTCCTAAATTAAATACAAAAAGTTTCAGGTGTTACAGAATGTCGAGAAATAGGCCAACGAGAAACAATTTTATTATCACAAAGAGAAGAAATTTTGACGTGATTTGAGACAAAGAATAGTCAAAAAATACATTGAGATCAGATAAAAATTATATCATACATGAAAATTTAATTTTTGTAATACTGTGAATATTGTCAAAGAGTTTTCTATGTGACAAATTTACTGATTTTACAAGCTAAGCCGTAATTTACTGTTTCTAGTCATGATTGTCTGGATTGCCTATCAGATCAACGTTCCCATTTTAGTAAACTGTTATGTCAACTTTTGAATCTTAAATATACGAGTATTATTCTGATAATGAAATAATTGTGGTTAACAGTTTTAAGACCTGTGAAAAGACGGTACTCGAATTAAAATAATTTTACTTACAGTGATTGGATTTGGTCGTTTTATTTAAAAAATTCGTTGGCTCTTAGGGCTCAAGCTAAACTGGGATGGGGGCGCCGCCCGCCTAATCCACCCAATGCCGCATGTCAGAACGTTTAATTTCTAAATCTCTTAGCTCAAATACGCTTCCATGAAAAAACCCGCCGTCGTTTTAATAGACTTTTAGCTTAACTGTCAATTATCTGTCAATTTATGTAATTAAATAACTTAATGGCTTTACTGACGAAAACTGCAGAACATGTATAAATTTTTAAATACATCTAATGTAATAAATAAAATAGGAGCAAAACAAGCAACTATAAAATGAATAAAACTACAATAATGACGTAATTATCATTGAGTTGTCGTTAACTTTAAGTTCTACGCAAAATATAAATCTTTTGCCTTTATCTTGTATCTCGGGGTGGTGGGATCTACCTCTAGTGGTCCACCCTGGGCAACGGCAACTTTGGTTTTCTTACCAATGATGAAGGCTAACAGATCCCTCTGCGGTGGTAGGCTTTGTAAGACCAAAACAGTTTTTCTGTATTGCGCTGGTGTGTGGGAGAACCAGTGCCACTTTCTAGGTAAGCTTGCTCCATCTTAGGCTTCTTCTTAACCGTAGAGTTAAGTATGTGGTCAAGAACAAGCCCATTGATTAGGTATATAAAAAAGTATAGACCAGAAAATTCACACAACTTGTGCTAAATTAAAATGATTTGTTGTTGTGATTTTATCATTCATAGTCGCCTTTGATTTCAGATTTATCTTTTCCGTTTTTCGATCTTTTGATCTAGCTTATAAAATACTAGTTGTTATCTAAGTTTACGTTATTATCATTTATGTAAAGGTTTGGTTATTTTATTTACAACTAGCTGTTGCCCGCGACTTCGTATACGCGTCAATTTCTGTTATTATGATCGCGATTATTTTTTCAACATTTTTCACTGATGCTTTGCTCCTATTGGTTGCAGCGTGATTTTATATATAGCCTAAAGCCTTTCTCGATAAATGGACTATCTAACACAAAAAGATTTTTTCAATTCGAACCAATACTTCCTAAGATTAGCGCGTTTAAACAAACAAACTCTTCAGCTTTGTAATATTAGTATAGATTTTATTTAACAAAAGTGTGAAAAAAATAACACATCTGTACGTAATAATGCAGCCAAAAAGTTTAAAAACCCTGTACCTAAAAGCTAAAAGCTTCTTTACGATGTAGAAAATAACATAGTTCAATACTTAGAAAACGTACCCTCGTATATCTATGAACGTTTAGTTTCCTTCAAGCAGACATTCCTTATTAAATTCTCTTATATGATAACGAGTCGTGATAAGTAGTTTCCGAGAACTTAGTTTAGCTTTCTCCCATATTTGACACTAGCTGTTGCCAGCGACTTGGTACGCGTCAATTTCTGTTATTATGATCTCTATAATTTTCGCAACATTTTTCGCTGATGCTTCGCTCCTATTAGTTGCAGTGTGATGTTTTATGCCTAAAGCCTTCTTCGATGAATGGACTATTCAACACAAAAATATTTTTTCAATTCGAACCAGTACTTCCTGAGATTAGCGCGTTCAAACAAACTAACAAACAAACAAACTCTTCAGTTTTATAATATTTGTATAGATTTCTTGTAGTTTCAGAATTATTGTCAAAGATAGGACAAAAATTGGAATTAACGGTTATATAATTACAACTACAATCAAAGGCCTGAAGGCTAAATGGATGAAGGTGAAGTGTCGCAAAATTATTGTTTTGAGGTAAAAATTTTCAACACTTTCAACTATTACTGGTAAACCCTAATAAAAAAATTATATTGTGTCTAGCTTCTTGGCAGTTAAATCTTAAGGTATTATCAAATATATTAACTGCATTTTGCCAAAAAGTGTGTCAAGTGGCTTGAACAACTAACATTCTCATAAGATTTCAAGTTATTGGTAATCCGACAAAGCAACTTCTTTTTTTAAACACTTTACTTATTTAGTATTTATCTAAAACCAAAATTTATAAGAAACACCCTCAATATTTTTAAATATGTATAGGTTTTTTGAGAAAATCATAATAGTATCGTTATAATAAAAACTCGACTTTACTATCTTAATTTATTAATTTTCTATTTGATTACATTTTTTATTATTTTTTTACTATGTATCCATTTTTATATTATTGCTAACAGGATTGTCAATAAGCAACCATTCAGTGTGCAGAACCACAGGTAAAATAATGCTTACTAGTAGGTACATAAAAACTTAAAAACAAGCAATGGATAAGAAATGGTTCAATCGGCACTTATTTTGATTGGTACACCGTTTAATTAATTGTTTGTGCTTTATTAATTAAAAAAACTTTAGCGGGAAATGCGTAAACTCCCGCTGGCGACTCTCGCCGGTTTGTTTGATCCATGCCAACAAATGATATTAGCTCCGTGCGCTCTGTGCAACATGTTCGTTTTGTAAACATACATAATCTGTTAATAGGTCTGAATCGAGCTGAAATAACAAATCAAATTTATAAAGGGAAATTAAAAGATCGACTAGAAAATAACTTAGTGACTGACAATGACATACTGTTTTAATAACTTGAAGGATGTGAATTTGAGTTAGCGTTAAATTAACTAAACTAACGACGAATATTGACTAATCATAAAATCCAAAACGAGCTTACAAAAAGTGAGTTGTGTTTTATCCAATTCAGATATTAAAATTCAATCCGTTACTAAGTGACTACATTACTAAGTGAGCGACTAGAAATAGGTACAGAGAGGGCAGGGCAACTTCAATATTAAGATGGATTCGATTTTTCCAATTGAGGTTTCACATAACGAACTACTAAAAAGTTAACTTTAAGCTCAGTTTTGTAAGCTGCTTTATTAATGATTGTTGGTTACTGATATTGTATTTGAGGTATTATGTTTTTTAATTAAAACTAAAAACGTATAAATGTAATAATAAGTTATATGACGCCATCCTCTCTGTCTACTAACATTTATAACATTATGGAATGCAATACATTATTTGAATTTGAATTTGAACGTTTTGGGTCTAGCAATTCGGCTCAAACTAACAACACCACCACAGGCCCCCGAAAAAAACAAGGCTGGCCCGCTGAGTCCAAGCCAGCACTTTTTTTGCTGACTGAAGCGTCTTATTTTATTTTGTTTTTTTGTTCATTTAATTTTAGTAAATGCATATTGCTTTATTCTTTCGGAAAACATTGTTTTATTTAATACCTACTCTTTAATTTTAATAATTAAATTTAATAAAATAGCCAATGGAAAAGTGTTTCTTCAAATAGTTATTTCATAAGATTTTTTAATTCTCTGCTCATTATTTTTCAAGGTTTTTTTTTTGTATACAAAACATTTCATTTAAGATAAAATGCCGCTCAGTATAAAAAACCATTTACAAATATTTAAAAAAATGCAGGACGTAACGTTGACACTCAAACAAATGTAACTCAAATAAATGTTTGTATGTTGCTGTTCTGTTGATTTCTCGTAACTCACAGTCAGTCGCTCACTTAGTAATACTTACTATAGCCTAAATTAATTATTTTTGACACCTAAAACTTTAATTTACAGTTACTCGGTTTATTACTACCCATTTATAAAATTAAAATATTTCATATAAAAAAATAACTATACAATGATAATTTTCTTTTCACATAATTCTAGATCAGAATTAATAAACACCTTCATCATTCCACGACAATTGGTGATTGTATAAAGTTATTCCTTTAAAAAATGCGATATCTCTATTATTTAAAATCTCACAATGTCTTAGCCTATTACACATTATCTACAGAAGTCTCGTTTCCAAAAAAGAAAGAATAACTTTCTCCCTCTATCTCTCTCTCTCCCTCTACCTCTCATTCTCCTTCACCTACCTACATGGTATAAATAAATCTGAATATTTATACCTTCTCAAAATAATAGCGTGGAAACGCCTTATTAAATGTCTATGTTATTGTCTATTTGTCGCCAGATGTTTGATCCGATAAAACGAATTGTTTCCTATCGATGAAATCTTTACCGGCTACCGACATCGCTCCCGGAAACACTCAGAACGGGACCGAATATTATTGTATCTGTTTCATCATCAGACAATTGGCTTGTTCGTTAGTCTTCGCAAGCTGTTTCATGTCAATCAACCAATACAAAAAAGTCCCGCAATCTATTTTCTTGTAAGGCTATTTAAGATTACTTAAACTGCCTCTTTTGCCAATACAAATTGGTATGATACACATAATTAAAATAATACTATTAACATCTCAATTAACAAAATCGATCTATTTATAAACTGGCTGGGAAATACACCTAATGATTATAGTTTTAGTCTAATGTCACTTTATTCAGTTGTATTTTTATCGGAATATTGTTAATATAATATGTTCCTTTTTATAGATGTCAAATCCATTAAACTATATTATTATACTAGTTAGTAAGGAAAAATTTGAAATAATATTGACAGTCCCTACAACAATAAGACCTAAAAAAGCATACATCGTAGGTGTTGTCATGTATTATACCTGCCATTATGGAATTTCAACCTTACCAACACGAAATTAGGTCGAATAACACTAATTTGAAGGGTCACCGATATGTACTCGTGGCGCTCATTTGGTGAGCATCTTTTTCTGTCGCTGATTGTTTATCTAGTCTTTCATTTTATATCTACGGTGAAATTCCAATGAATACATAGCTATATGAAAATATAATTTACATCCGTAATATAACCTTAATGTAGGTATATCCAAATTAAGTAACAGACTTATAATACCAGACACAAGATTTAGATAATAATATGCCTAGTACATCCAGCCTTAACATACTTGAAAGATAAATCTACGAGTATAAATAAATAACTATAGTTGGAACATCGTTTCGTTCTAAGCAATGAAGTGTTTCTATTTATTTAATGTATTCCTTAAAATTTTACAACTTGTTTACAAAAGACCAATGAATATGTTTAGTTCAACAAATAATCCCTCTCAAATAGGCAACTAAAGTTTTATTTAGTTACGCTAAATTCGTGTCGCGTGGTGCCGACACATAATGATAATAGCACCACCCCTTCTCCTCCAAGAGGTACAACAGCATCTTCTCTCCACAATTGGGCAAACTGTGAGGACCAACCCGCCTGACAAGCGTGACAATTACGTAAGTAAACTTTGGGGTGGTGGGATCTACCTCCTAGTGGTCCATCCTAGGCGACGGCATCTTTGGTTTTCTAACCAATGATGACGGCTAACAGATCCCTCTGCGGTAGTAGGCTTCGTAAGAGGTTGCCTGGATGCTACCACGCTCCTGTCGGAGTTCAGCCCCGAACAGTTTTTCTGTGTTCTGCTGGTGTATGGGAGAACCAGTGCCACTTACTGGATAAGTTCGCTCCATCTTAGACTAGTTCTTAACCGTAGAGATAAGTATGTAGTCAAGAGCAAACCCATTGTTAATTAAAAGAAAACTCTTAGTTTTGGAAAGGCCTGTGCTCAAGAGGACCGATAAAGGCTGTTGATGATGACGAACCATACATATAGATAAACGGTGTTGACTATAGTTCATTACCTCGATGTGGTATTGCCAAATTGTCTGCCTAAGTGGAAACATACGAGACGTATGTAATTTTATATCTATGCCCAAACAAACTAGCAAAAAGCTTAACACACCTACGCTTTCCCCATTAGAGCAGTTTTTTGCTTTCCTGGTTTTGTTATTTTTCACACTATGCCATTTTATGCGAGATTTATTCACAATGTGGACGTTTTTGATGGCATAGCTGTCTAATCAAATGTATAATAATAATACCTATAAACTCATATCACAAGATCGTATCTCCATCATGTAAAACAATCTCATTACACAAGACATTTATCGTACAGTTATTATTACATATTGCTTAATCAAAAACTATTAAGCAACCTTATTGGTAATGCAAACCCGCATACGTAAGAAGAGTAAACCGAAACATCGTGCCTGTGCCAAAAAGATATACACTGTTATGTACTTCCTCATAGGTAAATACACATAGGTGACGCTTGCGAACGTGCGCACGCAAAAGCGAGACACATTAAACAGCCGACATACGGCCGTATGTTACGCACTATAACGTTTATGTGTTTGTTTTGCTTGTCAATGATCGCGGGGTAGAATTCGACTCCCTGGATGGCATTACCGTCCCATTACGTTGTCTCGAGGCCTTATAAGGCGATATATGTTGTCACGTTTATCCAGGAATACAGGTAAGCTCACGAGCTCAATCAGAAGAAACAGTTTGTAAACGTATTTGAACAAGCGCAGAATGAGATTTAATTTTACTACGTTGTAAACAAGCTTAATGTGTCAATTCAGTGTTTCGGTATATTAAAAACATCTTAAATATGTGTCTGGTGATGCAAAACAGACATTCTTAAACACTCAAATGTCAAGTAAACACAAATTCAAATCTACATAAAACTGCTTATAAGCCAAGCAAAACTGATCAATAATTGACAACTTAGGGATTTCGTCTAATTCTGAAGTCCAGTAAGTCCCTTACTACTTACAGGCTCTTAGTGAAGAAGAGACTTTATTAATAATGACTTGAGCAACAGCTTATATGATTAATTTATCCGTTAATTAACGGGCAGATTTGGTGAACATCCTTCCTTTGTAATTAGGTACTCTTGTCCCGCACATAGGCCGCTATTTGACAAACAAACTCTTCAACTTCTCTAAAAGGTTCAAAAGAGATTTTGTTCCTAATGATTCGCATAACAAATAAAACTTAATTATCAAATTGCCCTACTTGAGAGACTTAGCGGCAACTTTGAAACTACTATGAAGACAACAACCCTAAGAAAGTACACTGGATACATTCCAGTATACGGCGCAGTAATGAATCAAATTTATTGAGAAACAACACGAAGTTTTTATTGTTCCTCTCAGTATCTTGGCAGTGTAACATTTAAGTTTTACAACGTATTTAAAAACAGTTTAAGTACCTATAACTTTTTAGAAGATGTTTTTGTAACCACCAGATTAGATAGATATAATGTGCTATCAAAATATTAACCTGCTTGTCTTACAAAATAACAAGTGGAACGACACATTTTCAAAAATGTGTACCTAATAGAAATAAAGTATAATTTAAACTTGTGACTAGAATTTACTATAGAATTAGAAAAAAAAGGTGACAACGCTAAAATAAGCTACAGAATAGCCACTTTTTGGAATCGAATTTAGTGGTAGGCATCAGGAGGGTTAATAAGGGAGAGTGCAAAGCTCAGGAATCAATTAGAGCGAACAGAACCGTCCATAATTCATGCTACATCGAGCGCCTGTTGCTGCCTGTTCTATCCACTACAATTAACTCCAGGACACAGCATATTAATTTCTAAGGGACTTGATTTTACGCTTACGCTAAATGTTAGGCTCTAGCTCACAGCAGTCTCAGCTAACAGCATCACTAACCTGAAGAGTAATCTTAGCTTGTGTAGAGTGAGGTCTAAATCTCAGAGTTATATCTAATTAATAAGTCATTTTAATGATGATAAAATTGGTAGTACCTCTAAACATTACAATCATTGTTGCTAACCTATTAAAAGACTAATCTACCATTTATTAATGAATTGTAGTCTTTGGAAATGTAAGAAAGGACTTATTCGGAGAGCGAAAAGCTCGATAGTCGTTTAACAAAAAAATGATTATGTGACGACGAAAGTTACTTAATAGTGCGAGTCGACCTCGTTAATCAGGGCTGTTTTAAAAGCGAAATATTAATAACCTGTGAAGATTTACAAATACCTTGAGTAGAAAAATTAAGAATTTTTTTCTTGATCAAGGGAACGCCATCTGATTCTTCCTGATATGAAATGAAATCCCGGGACCGAACATCCTGTTATTAAAGGTACTGAGCTGGCATTCTCGAAAAATTCTAGAATAAGTATATAGAATATGTATTTATCGACACTTCTAAAAAAAGATTAAATTTACAAAAATAACGATGGATGTGCCAAAAAGGCCCACACTCAGCATTAGTCGCAACAGCCGAAGGCATACTGCGACGCTGATTTTCAGTGAGTCAATTACGTATTTTTGTTATTAAAACTAAACATAATATAATTTTTTTTAAAACTGTTTTTTAAGCAAATAATTTGATAATGTAAGTTGAAAATTGAATTTCTTGGATAATATTTCAAGAAATGGTATTTTCAATGATATTTCAACTTTTTGCCCGTACTTTAAAGGATCTTACGGGACACATGAGCTTTCTACATGTTCCATTTATAGACGACAAACAATATGCACAAACATGCAATAGGTATTGGCGGCATGTCTGGAATAGTACCTATCGCATCGCAATTTGCCGGCCATTTGCCTTAAACATATTATTATTTGTATGTTCCTCACTTTTTAAAATTATATAATGTAGTCTAAGATCCCACCATACAACGACCTTCACCGAGCTGGTTATTGGAAGAAAAGTATTTTGTATTCAATTAAATATGCCAATAAATATATTACAAATGGGTTGCCTACAAAAAATCAGTCCAGAGTATGATAAATTTAAAAAAAAAAATCTTTTCACTGGTTTGGTTAATAGACCAATTCCATACCAATCGAAAGTATGAAGCCCATAGAATATGCAAACGTTAGGTTTTCAATAATTTTTTCCGTCACAACTCTTGAGTAGGCAGGTATAAATAAACAGGTAAATCGATACTAGTAACTTGCACCGGTCTGGTTAATTAAATAAAGTTAAATGCAAATAAATATTATTTAATTATGAACACGGTGATATAGGGTTGAATGCGAAAAACCAGAGCTGAAATTCGGTTGTCAAATTTTAAAAATTCTACTCTGGACTGAAATTTTTTGTAATATATTTATTGCCATATTTAATTGCATATAAAATACTTTTCATCCAATAACCAGCTCGCTGAAGGTCGTTGTATGGTGGGATCTTACTCTTATACTAATGCCAATTGTCATACTATGTCCTAATTTTTTTTTATTAGTAGCATTCAGTTTAATTACCTTAAAAATTTGTTCAATATACGAACAGGTATTTTGCAACTCTGTGATTGTATTTTATAAAAGATATTTCTAAATAATAACACATTTTGTTACATAAAATCGTAAATTATAGCTAAAAGCTATCATGGCATTCTGAGGAAACTCTATTTGAAGACCTTTTTCTCCTGACTGCATGAAAATTTATTGCTTTTGAACATGCCATGACTTTAATAGTGTTTTTACGATTGTCAAAGAATCCAAATGTTTTATACCTTTAGAGCGATATTACCTAAGGCTTCTTTACTTCAGAATAGCTGCATGAGTCCTTATTTTTGTAGTGGTAGTGATCATTATTACATATTAGATAAATTGTTTAGGTATATTGTATTTTACATTCGTAATAGTTACAAAGTTCGTTTTAGTAAATTGAGGAAAGTACTCATTGGCAATTTTAACCCCATACAAGTAAAATGAATACCTGTTCATGGCAACATTATTCGACACAATTAGAATGAAGCCCTTTCAGCCCTTCAACCAACCGCGGGCGGTTGGATTGTCATAATTTTATTGTGCTCGAAAACCCTCCACAAACTATCTCATTTAGCAATTTGTGATGTTATATGATCACTTAGCCATTGTCTAGTAGAAAAACAATGCAATGAAAAGAAAGTTTAGTCACGCGAAATTTAAATATGATGATACTTTTAACATTACAGTTACAACTGATATTTAATTTTCGTACTCAAAACTTTAGGAATTTTAAAACTTTTCTGAGCGAAGATAGTATAGCAGATATCACATTTTTCTTGGAAAAACCAACAAAACTCTTACGAAGTCATGAAATGTGATCATAAATTTTTAGGGAAGCCCAAGACTGGCGAAACGAAGTCGCAAAAATTCTTATCTTTATGAACACAATTTTAAGGTATTCGGATCTCGCTCGAGCCATTATGGCGGCCGGCGGAGGCGACCAGTCTATAAATATACCAATAACAATAGCTCTACACTTGTGGACATAACCTATTATTATAAATGATTTACCAATAGTATCTCTACTTAAATCAAATCCCTCTAAACATTTTTAATTAAATATAATAAATGTAGAGGAACAATACATATTTAGAGATAACATACATTATATATTTATCATGAAACAATTACTTAGACACGCACTAGTATTCCTTCAGCGGAGGCGTTTATTGCAGATATAATATTACTTCGTTTATTCATCATCTTCCACCGTTTTTTTCACATACACCATTTTGCAGTAATAGCTTCCTCGTTATTACGACATCTATACGTAGTACCTATACATGAAAGAGCTTTTATCTAATAATAAAAAAACGTAAACTGGAAAATATGCATAGTCTGAAAGTTTATTTACCTGATTTAATTTATGAGAACTTTTAGCTGTTTGAGAACTTTTTATAATGACATTACTTTAGTTCGACTAATAAAATTGTAAAAAGTTAAGAGTTTAGATTAATGATATCTAATTAAGAAACTTTAGAACGAGAGCTGAAGCCTGAAGGCACGAGAAAGTGAGTTGTGGTCTCGATAGTCTGCAGCAGATGCTTTTAATGCGACTTCCAGACTTCAGTTCATTACATACCCAAAGTTCAAACAGTTGCAACATTCTTCATAACGTTTTACTTAGGGTAGTGGACAGGTAACATACTTTATCTGTTTTTTTTAACATTAAAATATTCAATAATTGAAAGTATGCCTGAACTATACTTTTGAAGATATTTAAAAAAAATCAGTTTCCGTAGGATAGCATCAAATTCAAAATTTCACGCGAACGAAATCAACGCAAACAGCTAGTAATACATATACAACTCTTCTGTACGTGTGTATGTCATCGAAATCCTCCTAAATGGTTGGACCAATTTAAAATGAAATTGTGTGTGGATATTTCAACTATTTCCTGGATGATTTGAAAACATAGTGGGACCCGATCGGTGTCGTTGCTTTACCAGGCAGGACAGCGACTACCGGATCCGTTAGTATTTACATACAAAACTAAAACGTTGCTTAGAGACAAGCTAGTCATGGTATCGCTATCGCTCTACCACACGTCACGCCTCGCTCCTAATCAATTCAAGCCTTCGTTCTGCAATTCGCAGATTACAACATTGTCATAATCAGTAGGCTAAAGTCGTAAATTAAACTAGGCCTTGACAATGTGTCATTCATAGTTTTACGACCGTGTTAAAATAATTGTGTTTTGCACATCGATAAGAAACCCTACTATAAAAAGGGCTCGTCTCGCTTTCAGATTCATTCCGTCAGTAGCCTTCGTCCAGTAAGTCTAACATTGTAATATTGACATCATCATCATCATCATCATCAGCCTATTGCAGTCCACTGCTGGACATAGGCCTCTCCAAATGCACGCCACTTAGGTCGATCCTCGGCTTCTCGCATCTAGCTCCTGCCAGCCACCTTGCGCAAATCATCACTTCACCTGGCCTGAGGGCGTCCTACATTACGTTTGCCAAGACGCGGTCTCCACTCAAGAACTCGTTTACCCCATCGGTTGTCGGTTCTGCGGCTAATATGGCCAGCCCACTGCCACTTCAGCTTGCTAATCCGGTGGGTTATGTCGGTAAGTTTAGTTCTCTGCCGCATCACCTCATTTCTGATTTTTTCCCTAAGAGAGACTCCGAGCATAGCTCTTTCCATAGCCCGCTGAGCGACTTTGAACTTGTAGACTAGCCGTACCTTCAGTGTACACGTTTCAGCTCCGTATGTCATGACGGGTAGGACGCACTGATTGAAGACTTTCGTCTTGAGGCATTGTGGGATCGACGATGAGAAGACTCGACGTAGTTTCCCAAATGCTGCACAACCCAACTGAATTCTTCTGTTCACCTCATCCTCAAAGTTATTTTTACCTAACTGCAGTATCTGCCCAAGGTACACATATTTCTGAACAACTTCGAGGACGGCACCGCGGATCGCAATCGGTTGCGGTAGTACGTGTTCATTGAACATAACCTTGGTTTTATCCAGGTTCATCCGCAAGCCGATGCATACAGAAGATTCAGCCAGGTCATTCAGCATCTGTTGTAGGTCCTGCAGCGTTTCTGCCATAATGACGATGTCGTCTGCAAATCGCAAGTTAGAGATGGGTTCGATCCCCGCACAGTACAAATATTTGTGTGCATGAACATGTCTGTTTGTACTGGTCTGGGTGTTTTCTATGTATTATAAGTATGTATTTACAAAAAAAAAAAAAAAAAAAAAAAAAAAGTATATAAGTAAGTTTATCGGTTGTCTAGTACCCCATACGACAGGGTACTTAATAGTAGCTTAATTTGGGACTAGATGGCTCTGTGTGGCCCAGTGTGGCATGTCTTAAATATTATTATAATTATTATTATTATTCGCCATTGATGTTAATGCCTCGTCCTTTCCAGTGCAGCGTCTTAAACATATCCTCCATTGCATTTGTGAACAATTTCGGGGAAATGACGTCCCCTTGTCTCACTCCTCGATGCAACGGTATAGGTTTTTTTTTGCTGATTCTGTACTTGGACGGACATGGTGGCGGCTTTGTAGAGACATCTCATCACTTGGACGTACCGCCAATCTACTTGGCAACGCTGCAGGGACTTCAAAACGGACCAGATCTCGATCGAGTCGAAGGCTTTCTCATAGTCCACAAATGCTAGACACAGGGGCTGATTATACTCTTCGGTCTTCTGTATAATCTGCCGCACTGTGTGGATGTGGTCTATGGTGCCGTATCCGCTCCGAAATCCAGCCTGTTCCGGTGGTTGGAAGTCGAGTCTTCGCGCAAGGCGGTTCGTGATGACTCTTGAAAATAGCTTATAGACGTGGCTTAAAAAGGAAATGAATGGTTCGATAGTTTTTCAGCAGGGACTTATTTCCCTTTTTAAAGAACAGGACGACCACACTTCTACTCCACGCCTCCAGAGTTCTCCCTTCAAACAGGATAGTGTTAAAAAGCTTTTGAAGCTCCCTCAGTACGGGTTTACCTACAGCCTTTAGCAACTCTGTTGTAACGCCATCCTCTCCAGGGGCTTTTCCATTTTTCAGCTGTTTAAGAGCCTTCTCGATTTCGCCAATGCTGACTTCTGGCAGGTCTTGAGTGTAGTGGCGTGTTAATGTGGCTCTAGGGTCCTCATTTTCAGGATCAGGTTGAGATGCATGCGAAGCGTATAACCGGCCATAGAAGCGTTCCACTTCGGAAAGGACTGCTGGCTTCGAAGCAACGAGTTCTCCACTTGCTGTGGTCAGTTTCATCAGGTGGTTTCTTCCAAGAGATTGTACGAACACTTTCGACCCTCGATTTTGCTCGATCGCTCTTTCAATCGCAAGAGTATTGAAGCAACGGAGGTCGTGTCGTACGAGCTTTCTGATCTCTTGGTTTAGAGCCCGCTTTCCCGACGAAGTGACGGGTGGGTTGACTTCCTGCCCTTACGCTGCATTTCACAAAATCTCGTACCTTCTTCCCTGAGGATTTGAAACACATTTTCGAGGTTCTGGTTTACGTCTGTTGTGGTTTCCACGGCAGCGAGTCGGTTTTCCAGGTTTGACTGGAATGTTTCAGATCCTTCCTTTCATGGTTTGGAGCAAGGTAGGTCAGAGCCTAGACTTCATCAGACGGACACGTTCAGCCTTAAAATCGATATTCAGAGAGCCTCGAACGAGTCGGTGATCGCTTCCGGTATTAAACCTGTTGATCACGGAGACGTCTCTGAATATATGCTTCTTGTTGGTCATGATGAAGTCAATCTCATTTTCGCGTCATAATGTCGGGGCTCTGCCACGTCCACTTCCTTTGGGTCTGTTTCTTGAAGAAAGAGTTCATCAAGAAGAGCCCCTTCCATTCGAGGAAGTTGACAAGCATTTGCCCCCTATGGTTTCTGCATCCAAATCCATGGGATCCTACTACCAATTCGTTGCAATTCTGTACTCCCACTTTAGCGTTGAAGTCCCCCATAACAACGCTGTAGTGAGTCTTAGTGGTGAAGTGGAGGGCCTTTGATATGTCATCAAACATATCCTCCACCTCTTTGTCCGAGTGTTTCGAGGTCGGCGCGTACGCTTGCACCACCTTGAGTTTATACCTCTTGGTGAGCTTAACAATAAGGTACGCTACCCTGTTCGACACACTGGACACTTCCACAACGTTATCAGAAAGGGACTTATTTACCAGAAACCCAACGCCACCTTGGGATTGTTGATCTCCCTCACGGAAGTACATTAGGTGACCCGATTCGAGGGTTATGGTGTCCTCCCCCTCTCTTCGGACTTCACATAGCCCCAGGATATGCCACCTAATCTTCTCAAGTTACGTCGCCAGGGTCAGTGGTTTTTGGTGGCCTCCCGTAACCCGGAGATTCTTTGCACCCCCCGTCCCGCCGTGACCGTGGTCGCCACCATGACCAGGAATAGCGGGATCGCCGGGAACTGGGGGCCGTGGCTTATTTTGCGTCTGCATTTGAGGTATTGCCCATAATCGCCACGCTGGGCAGACGGGTTGGCGATCGCAGGACGGAGCTTCTCGCACCGGTGACGCTGCTGCCCGTCACCGGCCTGCTATATTTAACTACGCCTTGAATTTGAATGGCTATACCGCCATCGGTCGGTCGATCGCCAGAGCCTCGTTCGTCGTCCAGCAGGATGCACCGCGTGCAGGTGTAATATTGTAAGAAATTATAATTAAAGTATACATATATTCAGTCAGATTGACATTTATATTCCAAGTCCGCTTGCCTTCAAAATCCCTCTTGCCGAGCTCTGCCTGGCGATTTGCGTTTACTAGCTATACCTATAACAGCAAAGAAAATAAAAATACGGGTAACAACTCCCTCGGTAGCTCAACGAAGAATAGTCGTCCGAAAAGCGAAAAGATATGGGGTCAGTTCCTTTCTGAGGTTAATATAATGGCTATAACTATCGTTTTGATATAAGTTCCATAGGCAAGCTTATCGACTGAATAAATAATTTTGTATTAATATGCTTACCTATAGTAAAATGCTGATGCATACTGGGGTGACGTGAAGTAAGATGAGTCAGCTGGAGCAAAATGCATTAATCATGCGTTGTGACTCAAGCACTAAATATTACTGAAGTAGATCATAGGTTTGTGAATAAATAATAAACTGAATATATGGTAATTTCACTGCAATACACATATTACTGGGCATAGCACAGGCTTGAAGCCATGATCGCGGAAGAACTCATGTTCTTCCGCGATCATGGCGCTTGCAACAGTGCCGAAATATCGGAAACTCATAAAAAACAAGGTACATGGTAGAAATCTCGAAATAACTAACTCTTATAAATCGACTGCTTTAGGCGGGACTTGACCCATAACCTTCTGCACATAGGCCACCTACTCTAACCATCTTTTTATTCAAAGAATCTTATTTCCTAATTAAAAATGAGTACTAAAATGAGTTATCATTTTAACAATAATTATCAAAATGTTCTTCTCTGTTTTTTCAAGTACAAAACAAAAACTATTGATTAAACTGCACTGGCTTCCAGCATAAAGCCTTCAATAAATTTGTTGAAACAAAAATGTTTCCTACAATAGTTAATATAAATTTAATTTATCGTATACGTATAAATAAAAGTAAAGGATGTGGATTTGACCCTACATACGAATAAGACAGATTACTATTTTATTTGAATTGAATTCAGTAATTGAATTACATAAATAATAGTTTCAAAACAGATAAATGAAAAGATAATGTGTACAGAAATCGAGGTATTTCTATCATACGTGCCCTACATCTGACGAGAAAAACAGCAAAAACACGCGTGACTTGAATAAATAGCCTCATAATATTCAAGTCCAAAGCAACTCCAACGTTTTTGCACACCCAAGAAATACTCTATATTTTATTCAAAACAAAACATCAATGTATATTAAAATTTCATACGGTTTTTTCCTAAATATTAACATACTTGTACCTACTGTGAATTGTGGTTACTCTAAGGAAGTGAGGAAGATGCTTAGAAATAATTAGTTTTCGTAGGCGTCGGGGTAGTCATGTGTAACGAAGGGGGAGGCTCTTATTTCACAGTCTTAAAGGAGGTGAGACCCTGTCAAATGGCCATGTTCGTAGGTAGTCCGATGTTGATGAATCTTCAAGATTAATGTAGAGCATGTCGTAATATAAAAGGGCCGGGTGTTAGGACAGGTGAGGTTGTTCGTTATGGCAGTAATTATTCAGTGTAGAGGTCCTGGAAGGTGCATATCTCAAGGTGAATGACAGCGGGCCTGACACGCACATGTTACGCAAGTCCACCTACAATTTGTTACCCGTCCCGTTGTGGGCAAGCTTAACTCCACTGCATCCGTTATTAATGGCCGCGTCTGTACCTGTACAAAATCAGTCCTTTACTGAAACTAATTACTTGATTTGATTGACTGTTGTAACACATTGTTCTACAATTGATGTATCAAAACTAACGAGCGTTCTACATATTCACAAATCTTAAACAGCGTTCTCAATAACTCGAACCTTGTTCTGCTTTGTTTAGTTTTGTCTGTAAAAGTATGAAGTAAAAGCAACACTGCTTAGCTATAGTTTTACTTGACGTAAGGCCCCTGCGGTTCAGCGCTTATGGTGTTGTTCGAGATTCGGGTTAACATTTTGTACCACACAGTTCTGCTTGCCACTGAATGCCACTAGCTACGCTCGTACTACGATTATCGTAGCACATGCTACAAATTTTCGTAGTTTGCAATTCTACGACTTCCAAAAGAAGCATTTTTCTAGTATTCATGATTTTTACATAAGCTTATAGTGCAAAACAAATACTTATAAATCTCATGAATACTAGAAGTTATTACCATATCATTACTAACGCTGACAAAAAGTATATTTAAGTACACATTATACAAATGGTTTAGTTTTGTGTTTATCTGTTTGAAAATTAACTTATTGGCAGAAGCCAACCAATCATAAGATTCATCGATTGGATTATATAATAAAATATTTAAGGAAAAGATATCATATAAAAAGTCTAACGTTAATCCCTTTAATAAATTATATTACTTTATAGTATTAATTTTAAAGGCTGTTTTGATGTAAGATAAAACTTTTCTAATAGTTACATCAATACATTCGTTAAGGTTAAATGTGAAAGATCATAAAAAAACCTAGTTAATTGCCGAAGATTTCAGATGTAATAATTACAAATACGGACCCTTTTATGAAAAATAATTACATGAGTGACCATTTGTGAATTAACCAGGAGCGAATTGGTCTTACTTGACTAAGTAAACCTGACTAGGTTTACTTTTCTATTTTATTCACACCGTGAAGTAGGCCATAAGAAGGTGTTAAAGAGTGAATTGGCAAAGGAGCGAATGAATGGAATATATGAATAGGCTGGCAAGCCCGATCAGCATCCACGGCTGAATAATGAATGGGTCAGAGCCGATAATGCTCAGCGCTTCACTCAACACTACGACACATATTGCTGTTTCAAGCTGCTCCCGTTCGCGTTCGTAATAATTGACAGACGTGAAAAAAATGCTAAAAACTCGTTAGTTGGCACATGTTATTCATGATATTATTTTAATTATAACGGATAAAAAAAGAAAGAGGTCTTAATTTAAGTTTTTAGGGTTCCGTACCTCAAAAGAAAAATCGGAACCTTTATAGGATCACTTTGCTGTCCGTCCGTCTACCCGTTTGTCTGTCAGACTGTTTATCTCGAGAACGCGTGGAGGTATGAAGTTGAAATTAGACCATACTATATACCTATACTTAGGTCTTTAATATATAATTCACATATTATAGATGGGTGCCATATAAATAACTAACAACTATAGTCATAATAACCAAACATACCGTGGCTCCTATTATTTCCTGTTATAAAAGTAAATTATATTCAGCATTGATATTATAACATATTGTACAAATGATGACTTTACGAAATACTAGCTGTGCCCGCGACTTCGTTCGCATTTATTTAGTGCTTGGCATGCTTTGACATATTTTTTTAATAATTAAAATGAACAAAATATCTCAATTTATTAGTCTAAATTACTTCTTGTAGCATTAGCTATCTGTGGGTGAAAGTCCCGTCTAAATCGGTCCATGTCAAGAGATTAGCTAGAACAAACAATGTAAAAAACTTTTTAGTAAATACTTTTGATATAAGTGCCATGTAGACTTTTATATGCATTTTGTGAGATGTTAATTTGAAATTACAAACAGAAACTTTAGTATTATTTATCTGCATATATTAATTATAAAAGACTCATCTGTTATCATGATTATAACTTTGTGTTAAAATAAGTGCATTATTTTTGATATTTTCTTTTCAAAGCCTCTTTTCATATAATCAAAAAATAAAAAAAAACCCGCAATATATTTTATTCATTTCGATAAAAAAGGTACTACCATATGATGTCACAATGTAAGTAGGTCAGTAATTAAGAAGATTCCGTTCGAAGCACTTAATCTATTGGTAGTAATTAGTTCCACGTAAATCCCTGACTCATCCTCTTTGTATGAAAAGGGTCCGATCGCAACATTCAAACTTGGGCGAGCAAGCCGGCCTAATTTTTGAGCCACGGTAGTCTACGTGACGCGAATCACTGCAGACCCGACTATCTTCCAGCTACTGACTACTCATATAGTCCATATGAGCTCTGTACAAAATATATTCGACATCAATTTATGAACTCTTTTTAAAAATGTAATTTAGGTCACCAGGCTGAAACACATCATATTTATGTAACATTTCCTTTAAATATTCCTCTAACATTTGCTTAAAGCAATAATATAATTCTTAAGGTTTAGTGGATTCATACATATTTTCTGAAAAAAATGTGTTCTTAAGTTATTGATATTTATATGTTGGTATATTTTAATAAATTGATATTTATGCATTGATAAATATAAAAAACTAGATAGATAATTATCGTCAAAAAAATGTCCCAACTAAATGTGCACCCATTACACAAAAGGGTGCACATTTAGTACAACCTATATTAATGGGGGCTATCGCTAGTGAATTTGCCACTAGAGGCGCTTGTGTCGCGTGAGGTCCAATAACATTCAATTTTCACTGGCTTTTGCGGGCTTCGTAACATTTTTTTTAATTTACCTGCTGGAAAGTGATCTCCTTCGTAAAGTAATCGCAAATATGAATTATTTGGCGATGAATGTGAACGCTTTGAAAGCGGAATTAAGAAAAAGCGCAAAATTGGGCGGACTACAAACTATTTCAGAAGTTATTTTATTGATATTTAAAAATAATAAACTTAATTAGATTCAACATTTAAAACTTTGTTTCGGCGCCGATCTTATAAAGTCGTCTTTGATAGCAATACCTCTGGACCTCAGTCAACAGTGGCGCCAACTGGCGAGCAAAGAAACGGTAGTCCCCATTGCATAGATACAACATGACATAAATATACTATTGCATGTACAGACAACAGCAGCACGTCAACCTACCACAAAACATCAAATTTTCTCAATTTATATTGATCTCTACTTGTTGGACTTAAAGTTGAAAATCAATTCAATTACAACATAATATTAACATTGCATTGTGCAAGTCATAAAATTTACACTGACACTGACATAAAGTCAACGTCAGTCGTTCAATCAAGGACAGTTTTAGGTATCATTCCGTATCTAGTTTTTATTATATATCGATGTATATATGCTTTAAACCTCTAACAAAAGGTACATTTAGTTAATAAGTAAATACAAAAAGAAAATTTTAGAGACTGTATATTATCTACGTTACTTAAGAAAATTATTTTGTGACTTACGACTTCAAGGCGCACTTGGCAAATCAAATCGTACTTTAGCGATATTAAACTCTATTGCTGCATCAATATCAATGTTTTAATTAAGTGGAATGCGAGTTCAGTATCGTGCTGCACGTTACCTCAGTGGTGTAACGTTTTTTGCTACTGGCTCTAAAAACAATGTTGCCAGATTAGTATTAATATTTTGTTGTATTTATTTCTGCTCAAATACGTTTATCAAGATTTAACCCAGCCATAACCTCTTGTTGGATCAACTATGTTTATTGTTTCTTGTGCATCGAGTTATATATGCTGCTGATCAAATTATATAAACGAAATAAACGAAAACATGTGATTGCTTCTATCTGCTACAACTTTATCCGTAGAGAAGGAAAACAGTATTTGAATACCAAGTATCATGACTTTAATATGAATGTTTACTTACATCAATGAAAAGATATAAATTGACATGCATAGACGGGCAGTTGCGTCTTCGTCACTATTAGCCAAGCTGCGATGGCCAATCCGCCTGATAATTAAGTCCTGTCGGATACTTTTCGTACAGAACATTTTTATGAATATTTCTAACTAACTAACTACTAACTAGTCCATAAATTGTTAGTAATAATTAGTAATAAAACAGCTTAATCTATGTTAACGTTGTTAGTAAATTATAAATCTTGTACATACAAACATAATCGCTTAAAACTACTTAATTAGGCCTATAGCTAGCTCGACCCAGTGCCTTTGTTTCGGACAGTCTGGCCTATCAGCAATTGCCATCAAGATGCTATTTCGACCGACACGCAAGCGCTGCAGCATGGAGGCGGCTTTCTTGCGCATGATAGCATGAAAGTCATCCGTATGAGCCTCCGCAAACATTCCTGACGCACTGCAACGACGTGGCAGTCGCAACAGCACCCTGAAAGCATTGTTGTATTGAACCCTAAGAACGTCGTAGGCTCGGCGCGTATATGACACTCATAGACCGCTCGAATAGAATGACTGACAGAACGCTTTGAATAGGCTTATTTTGACTTCAGTCGAGCAGCGACCGAACCTGCGGGCGAGCATGTTGCTCCTCACCGATAACGCCCTGCGCTCGCGCTCTATGTCATTGTCATCGCGGAGGTCACTGATGACGAAATGACCTAAGTACTTAAAGCTATCTACAACGATCAGTACTACGCCGTTGAGATATACCGGTGGTACACGGCGCGGTTGCTGTTTAGGTGCTTTAAAAACCAAGATTTTACTCTTTGCAGAGTTGTACTTAAGGCCGTGATCCACCGCGTACCTCTCGCAGATCGATAGCAACTGTTTTAACCCACCTATCGATGGACTGAGCAGCACCATGTCATAGCTTATATTATTGACACATATACCGTCAATGTGACAGCCGACATGTGTGCTGTTCAGTCGCTCGATAAGTCGGTTCATGCACAGGTTAAATAGCAAGGGCGAGGTTAGGCCCCCTTGCCTTACGCCGCATTCCAACCTGTATTCCTCCTACAAAGCACCGGCCACCGACCCACCTCCACTCGGTTTGTTTAGTGGGTGTACCAATATTTAAGAAGAGCTAAATACTCGCCCGGCACGCCCTCACCCCTCAACTTGTCCCATAAGATGTGATAAACGACGAAATCGAAAGCTTTCGACAAGTCAAGAAAGCAAGCGTATACCGGTATCCTTCTCGCTGTATAGTAGTTGCCAGTATATTTTAGGCTAAGGATGGCGCTCTCAGTTGAAACTCCTGCTTTGAACCCGAACTGGGCGTCATGTACATTTACACATTCTGAGAGTCTGTTATTTCTTACTACAAACAAAGTCCAGGGCACATATCAACGTATGTTCAGTGCCCACAGCCTACAGATAGGAAAATTCACACAAATACGAGAGACGTCAAATAAAAGTTAAAACCGCCTCAGGGCCTGTCGTTTATTTTTCGGAGTTATATAATGTTGCGAGGTATTATTTAGCTTTAGCACCTGCTTGTTGCAAATTAAATGTTCATTGAAAAACCTTTTTCAATTAACCCCTCAATTGTATGTTATTCTAGACCCAATTAAAATCAGTTATTATCGCGACCGCCGGCGGTCTTATGATCCTGTAGGAGTATCAATAAGAACAAGTAATCCTTTAATACTTTTCTTTGAAATGATCTGCCTTTCAATTCACGTTCATTCTTGCACATGATGTGCATTCATGTGAATACAGATAATCCGATTATATTCGTCTTTTGAAGTAAATCCATCTTTACGTACATAGCGTTATTATTACAGTCATTGAATCAATAACCCATTCCTCGTTCTTTTTGTACAAGATTGTTGCTATTAGAACTTATCTTTTGTAATCGATTATTATTTAATCTACGTATACACACCACAAGCAAGAATTAAAACTTTTATGTCATAACCAGCACACAACACAAGACTTCAATAAAATCGTCATGGTTGTTTATAAGGAAGAATTATACGTCAAAGTTAGTTGTAACCTCCATTTTGTGTAAGTATGTATATTAGGTGCTACAGGGGTGGGTGACAACAGTGCGATGTAGTACAGTATTTATTAAGAAAAAAAAGTGTATGGGTCTATTTTAAATAATTTCTTACTCCTACATGTTCAACTACATTATTACACTCATCATAGATCATAGTTGTATACATTTTTGTTAGTTCCCTAAGTTTTAATTATGGATCCAAATGTTCTTCTTGTTTTATTATATTGACTGCAATGAATCATTCGAAAACTTGTTATTTTTTTTTATAATTAAGTACTTTTTAACCCCTGAAGCAGTTCTTAAACAGCGGTATTCTATTAACTTTATGTATTTTCCCCCTTAATGCATAAACGCAAAGAAAACAAAGCAACAATCACTCACACACACACTAAATTTCATAATTCAGGTGGACAGCTTAATAGAAACGGTCACCAACGTAATATTTAGCTTGACATTTTAGTACTACGTCATGATCAAGTTGACTCTACAACCAAGTTTAACTCATATGATATCTGACAAATACGTAGAACTAATTTTTTTGATACTGAAACTATAATGTTACTGATTTTCAATAAAAATCACAAGTATAAATAGAAGATAAACAAAAAAGCGGATAAATATAATACAGATTTTCTTTATCCAATTGATTTTTAATCTAAAAGTTTAACAGGAGAGAGAGGAGATATTTACTGACTTCCAATTCTTCCTATTCGTTTTCCATTACAAATGAGAAGGATTTTTCTTGCTAATACATTATATAAAAGTATTTAAACTGCCATTGCAGTGTATTCGTAACATACTAGTCCATTGTTTCAAGTAGACGTAATAACGGCATCGCGGTCGAGGCGGGCCTAACGTATAATGACGGTCACCAGTACCGAACTGGAATGCTAAAAGCAAACTTGAGCATTTACTTTTCCAGAAAACACTTTTTTACGTGACTTTGTACAATAAAACGAATTATCTTTTGAGGTGCTCGCGCAAACAGAAACAGAAGCTAGGTAGGTATAGAGTTTTTAGGCGAAACTAATATTTTACCATTACTAAAACCAAAAGTTAAATAAAGTGAACTTGACCGTTCAGAATACTGGAAGATTATGGAATGTTATTGACGTCTTTTGCTAGTATCATCATAGTTCGTGACATTTGGTATTGACTTTCAGTGCATTTTCGATTGTCTTTTGTATAGTTCCGAATGCACCGAGCAAGTACACATTTATATTATTATTTTTAGTTCTATTGTTTTTTTTTTTTAAATATAACGGATTCCCCATTACAATAACATACTCGTTAGTCTAAAAATATTTGTACGAGCCGGTCTCCCAGCGCGGTGGGTTCAAACTTGCGTGAAAATTTATGACGATGTCGTATGTCTCGGCGAAATGTCTCCGAGTGCGGAGCGCGCTGGGCGTCTGCGGCTCGGGATTACACGAGGCCCTGATCCGAGATCGACCTTTTTTGAAGCTTCCTCGGTATCATTATAATTTTATATTACAAGATGTCGCCTCCGAGTGCGGGTTCAGGTGCTGTGCATAATATGCAAATAACGCCATATTTTCACATCTATTCTCCTGTTATGATGTTCCTTTGTCGAACTTTCCAATATTACAGCTTTCCAGTATTTGTTGATGGATACAGAAATCACTCTCAATGGAATGGTGAAAGTGAATTTTTAATACAATATATGTCTTCAAACATTACGATAGATTCGTATTAAATACTACATTTATAATTATAAGACCGATTATTCGATTAATAATGAATTTCAGTATTTGCAGTTACTAATTTCGAGTTTTGTTTGGATACCTCAGATGCATATACTTCTCCTTAATAGCTCCTTTGTAGCACCTGCTTATATGCGACTTAAATGATAAAGACCGTGTCTATTTTACAAGGTTTGAGTGGGTCTGACCATCACTGTTTTTACATTTGCTTGACTCAGTCTGGGTACTCTTGTGTTCATAATGTCAATTTTAGAAGGTTAATCGTTGTCAAATTTAGTCCGTAAAAAATCGTTAACGTCCATAACTTTTTATTTTGTCAGTTAGCAAAACAACGCGATTAGAAACCTCACACCTGACGGACGCGGCTAATCCCATCGACCACCCATTAAATCTCGTGCTTAAACGATCTGCATGTAGGCAGGTACTTACTTACTATGTGCTCATAGCAGCTAATTGTAATCTTTATTTAATTTTAAAATCTCATTTTTTTATTTGCTATCGAATGACTGACGAAGTAATTGGCAGAAATGATCATATTGAAGTTAAACTTTAACTATGCTTACATGGAAACAATACTACAAACGCACACATACTTCACGGCAACGTTCTCTTAATTAATCAAATTTTGCATCTATACATGTATCTATCAGATTAATTTTTTGAACTTTCAAAATTACTTACATAACCATATAAACGCATACATACAACAATAAATAAGCAAAGATTTTACTAAAAACACGATCAATTAATGTGAACAATTATCTTTAGCTGCTTGGTGTTAAATTTGTTTTACAGTTTGACTATCTAATTATCTAATATATTAAATTCTCTTGTCACAGTCCAAAACTCCTCCAAAACGGTTCGACCAATTCTTATGATGTTTTGTGTATAGTTCGTAAACTATTTTTTATCCCGAAATAAGAACCCGACGGTTCCCGTAAAATAATAATGGACTCCACGCGTACAAATACGCGGACAATAGCTAGTGTTATACTATAAAACGCGAGTAGACATAACAATTTTATTTAGGAACAATTTCCCAAGTATATTAATAGATTTTCATTAAATAAAAATATTAACAACTGTGTTTATAAAATGATAGGTAAAACCTAACGTATATTCGAATCAATTGCCGATTAGATACCTAAGTATTCTACTTAGTGGACAGTTAGTGACAGTAACTGAGCTACAGACATTAGGGCCGACCGCTGAGAAGACACAAACCACCAACCAACTAATCACATCAACAACTCATTTAATTACGTGGCTAAGTGTGCTATAAGTTAAGCCATTATGTCATTCAGCATTTCTACGATCGTACTGGACAAACTTTAGCTGTGTGGAATGAAAATCGAGAAAATATTTAGATATAATTTGTTTTTTAAAAACGCAATCAGTAATGCTGACGAACTTGCGTCTGAAGTAAGATCTCTACTTCCAATACGCTCGTTAATAAGATTATGTTGTGTGTTTGACGCGAATCTTGTAAATATCCTAAGCTTGATTTTAAGAAATTTGATCCGCATACAGTCCTATTTTTTCAAAATAGAGATATATAATATTTAAGTAAAGTTTATAAAAATGTATTATGTATGAGTATATCCTAAGTAGTTTGTACGAAGAGTTATATTTAACAGGACAAATATTTTTAAGCGTAGACGCATCATAGGTTCTATTTAATATAAATTTCTTAAGACTGTGCAAATCTGTACTGTATGCTTTTCAACTATTACTGGGCAGGTATTTGATAGATAGAAATAAGGTAACGTTTAAATTGCAATTGTAATTCTCAACTATGTTTTCTTTTTTAAAGATGAAGATAAAGTTGACTTTAAATGTCATATTATTTTAGAGAATTGGTGATAGTTCAGAGCCGGCAGGATTAGTAGCGACCGCTGTGCAAACGCAAGCCCCGACCGACGCGGCTAATCACATCGACAACTCATTTAATCTCGTGGTTAAAGCGCACCATGCCGAGTTTGACGAAGTGAGAGTAAGTATTATTTGGTGACGTATATTTGTGGCGATAATAGCCATAACATTCAATGGGTTACTAAATCATTAATAATCAAATCATTATGATAAAGACGACGGATTTAAATTTTTTATGCGTAACGGTAACTGTAACAATTTTATATACAATTTTAACAAGTATGGCTCCAATTTCCATATAAAAACTCTACATAAAATTACTATAATATGAGTAGTATGATATATCAACGATTATACTAATCTATAGATCAAACCCACCAAGTATGGGCTGAAACACGCACACTACAGGTCGCAAGTAAATGAGATGAGACAAAAAGTTAAAAGTTATGACCTATCCCAATACAAAGTTTCCGCGTTTATAGGACACAATTATAAATCATATTGTAGGTTTAGATGACTCTTATTTACATAATCAAATATAGACTCCAAAATACATGAAAATTTGTCACAGATATTATTTTAGACAAATATCTATACTAATATTATGAAGCTGAAGAGTTTGGTTGTTTGTTTGTTTGAACGCGCTAATCTCAGTAAGTACTGGTTCGAATTGAAAAAATATTTTTGTGCTGGATAGTCTATTTATAGAGGAAGGCTTTAGGTTATATAACATCACGTTGCGACGAATAGGTGCGAAGCATCAGTGAGAAATGTTTCAAAAATACTCGCGATCATAATAACAGAAATTGACGCGGACGAAGTCGCGGGCAACATCTAGTAACTTATAAGGTGCGATGAGTTGTCTCAAAATTATTCCAACATAATCTTAATAATAAAAACTAACTACTTTGTTTAATAAATATTAATTTGCAGTTAAAACTATAATCATTAAAACAATTCTTCTAATTCTGATTCAAGTACTTGATAAAAGCATTAAGTAGTTCCAGAGACAGAGGGTCAGTTATCAGTGAAGTTACGCTCGTGCGCTAATAGTGGCAGCTGATAACGTCTCCAGACGCTCCCGAGAGGCGGCCAGTATAATTAAGGGTTTCGACAAGACGATGATATAGTCGCCCGTCGCTGCACCACGCACCCGATAACACGCTACCCTTATCACTACACGCTCCTTACCGTTTGTCATAAATTTTATCACTCCGATGAGCAGATGCTGGGAAGACCTCTTTTCGGATTCTCTCCTCCTTCTCCGACTTAACGACCCGTAAACTCGTGAACGAGACTCCGGGTGTCCTTTTCAGTCACAATCACGATCACTTTCAAAGATAATAATACACTAGAACTTTTTTCTGACGGTACACTACACTAAATTCGACAACTACATCGAATACTTAGACAAGTTCACGCCGGTCAAACTTATTCCTTAAGTTTATTTATCAGTATTCAAAATATCATTAAGGTTATCATAAATAAAGTTATTACACTCTGTGAACTCTGCTAGTTTATCGTCAAATAACTCTTTGAACGGTCCTCGATAAGTTTGGAATAGTTTCGAAGCGATAGCAATTCCTACGGGAAAGGCGGTTTGAGGTTGTTCGAATGTTGTCGCGCGCTGAATGTCAAACGTTACGGCGTTGGAGACGCGGCGGTGGTCGGCAGTCGGTCGGCTGACGGCCGGCTGCGGACTGCGCGGGTGGCAGAGCACGGAGTCCGGCCGCGAGGCCCGCTGACGCCGCCCGCGCCCGCTGCCGCGGCGCACGCGCCCCGCCGAGATCGATACACCCCGCCCCAACCACCGAAGCGCCCGTCGGGGCCTACACCCACACGCGGACATGCTCACTACCTCTAACACACGTGACACGCACACACGCATCACCATGTGCGCCTTTTTTTTATGTTGTCCAGAGTAACCTTTCAGACGTACAAATCCAAACTTTGACAAAGTGTACGTGAACAAGCTCGTCAGGAACTTTTTTAAGTGGTCGAATATTCAGAAGTTTTTCCTTTTTGGCCTGAGAATGTTGTGATGTTAAATCATACTTTCTAAAGAAACATGTTCCTACTAAGCTTATAAAAAGTAAAGATTCCGAAAAGTTCATAATGTTAAAAATATTATAGAAGAATTAACGCTACGAGGATATGTCGTAGATTCGTAGCACACTGTAGCATTGGCAGTTTTAAAAACCACAATATGCGCTGTTGAACGTATAAGTCATATGACTGACTTATACGTTCAACAGCGCATATTATGCTTTAGTTAAATTTAAAAATATTCGTATTTAAAAAAAAGAACAAACTTTAAAATACGTTCTTTAATAACTACATTGGTTTTTTAAATACATAGATCTTGTTCGAGCATAGGTACTAAACTTTTAGAAATATGATAAAAAATGAACTTCCTTGAAAAAACTAAACTCAACAATACCTCAAATAATCTTAACCTTATTCCCTAAAATACTTTCCTACTGGTACTTTTGGTAACTCTAGACTTGGTGGTCAAGGGCATCTAATCAAACTTGGCGATTTTGACTAGTAAGTCTGGTTTTATATTCATTTTATACAACAATTTATATAAAGGACGACAATATTTTATACTTTTTAGTAGAATAAACTTATTACTAACGAAATACAAGTAATCATGACTTGAAGTGTAAAGACAATGAAAATATCTGAAAAGTAGTTTTCTACTCAGTATCTGTTTTGAATAAATTTATGACCTGAAGAATATCAGTATCTTAAAATTCTTACTTTACTGTATTAATATTAATGACGAAAACTTAACAAAAGTCTCTAAAAGCTGTGTCTTTCCTAACTGCTTCCACAAGGACGTGTTTGATTTATGCCGTGGCAAAAGACAGGAGCAACAAGTGAGTTCATGATCCATTTAGGTACAACTTGACGCCCTCCCGTTTGCAACGTGCTCAAACGTTTTGCTTTGACGGCTTTTGTAATGTTCAGATACAAAAGACATTTGTTATTTTGTTTTAAATTTTATGAAACATCGTTAAATTATGAGCGCTTCCATATCAACATATTTTTAAAATCTGAGACACAAAAGAACAAGAAATTTGTTCTAAAATATCAGTTAATTCCCAATTAAATTAAAAAATCATTACTGTAAATTGTAAACATTTCTTTTAAATAGAGTTAGGATTCATATAGTCCACAAGTTTAAATTTGTGAAACTAGGGTTAGAACCAATGTATAGTACTGCTTAATCCAATTCAATTCAATTTTAGTTAAATAATTACAAGAGTTCATTTCGAACGTTTAAATTTGTTTTAAAAATGATGCCTTTAAATTTTTACAATTAGGTAAATAGATCGCATTTCATGTGTTACAAAACCAATACAAAGGAATATTTACTGTTGACTATTCAAAATATAAAATTATCAATTATACAAGATTCTAAAATTAATTTTTACTATTTAAGTAGAACAGCAAATGTGATGTCTAATATGTATTAGATCATGTAAAAAAGCCGATAAAAAAAGGAATTTTCTGTAGTGATTCACGTTTGATTACAAAATTCATGTAAAATCATAATTCGTGAGAATATTCCAAGTGATTGAATGTAAAGAAATAAGTTTACAAAATTGTTGTTATTGCATTTTTAATACTATTTCAGTTGTTATCAAACTAATATATTTCTAACGCTCTAAATAACTTAAACACCCAGCTATACCTTGGTAAACAAGTTCGTAAATATTGATAGATAAATATCGTCATAAAATATCCTTTATACAATAAGACAGAGAAGGGTAGGGAGCGATTGTTTGAGTATTTCTACACACAGAAAGGCAATCCAAATTTATAGGGCGCTCAATCAGAGCGATAACAGTTCCTCCACAGGGTGTACAGGAGGAGAGCCGCAAAGAGTTTACACACAATAGCGAACCCGGAGGACTTCTTAATGTACAGTATATAATCAATAAACAACTAGCTTTATCAGGCTAAATGCTTTACATAAATGTATATTAAAGTCTTTATGAATCATGCAAAAACCCATATATAATATAAAAAGTTAAGTAACAGTCTATAATAATCCTCCTTTGTCATTTTACTAAAGTTACCACAGCAATGCTTGGTAATATAACAGTCTTAAAATTTCAATTTCAATTCTCAATTTAGTGCCTAAGATTTCGTAAGGAAGTCGTATGGAAGCCGTACGTAGCCATCTACGCACATCTTAGCCCATGCTAAGAGGTTTAAGAGACATGAAACTGTCATTGTGAAAGACAACAATTTCATAATTCAGAGCATTATAATTTAAATGCTTTCGTATAACTATGTTACGGTATATAATTATAACCCTAGGGATATAACTATATTACAGCTTTATCTATCACACTGCGACATATCTATTTGTTGAAAAATACGCATTTATCTCAGCATAGGTTATTTGTTGGTACTGGTTTTGCAGTTGCATAGAAAAATATGCTGGCAATCTAATTGCGGTGGTTCGTTCCAAAAATATTCAGTAAAAATATATTTTAACCAGTCCCTTACTTCTACGAGTGTAGAGCCATTTTGCGCTACATACACTTAGTTCCCACCGACGGACACCGTCCAATAGATTGATGGATGATGCTATTAGTTCTTTTTTTTATAATTTTGTAGTACGTTTATCTGGTGCATTCATAAGCATGCTGCACATGCATGAAATAATTCAAGAAAAGCAAAATTACATCACACGTCTAAGAATTAAAAGACCTTTTAATGGAATGAATACTATAAATAGGTATTATTTGTATATCATATTTAACCTCTCAAAATATATTATTTTCACTATATTAAGTAACACATATGGAAATATTATCGCTCGTCTTTTTTTAAGTAGGTATTTACACTTTGCTGCACAAACAAGAACCGTAAATTTCGGACTTAATGCCAAAAGCACGCTCTAACTAAGTACCAATATACTTTTATGGTTGTTGTTTGATGAAAAGTTTATAATATTTAAGTTCTTCAATCAAAAGTAAGTTAACTACACACGCGTTGAAATGGACATTTAAAATTAGTCAAAGGTCAAATAAAAAAGATGCTTATTCTTGTAATGTTTTATTAAATAAAGATTTTGGTGCCTGTCGACACTAAAATTATTAAAATAAAACAATTTGCCTCTCTGGATCGACATACCTGTAAAATGGTTCATCTAAAATTTTGCCGATTATCAAATTCCATCACAATGGATCTCATTGGGCTTCACAATACGTAGAAATTCTTCATCTCGAAATGCGGACCGCCTTTAATTAGAATTTTAATTTCATCTCTGTAGAAACTCATCAAATAAAATAAATTCTTATAAAATTAAATTCAACCAAGGGTCCTCGTAGTTAGTAGTAATAATTAATTATTATTATATTAAAACTCAACTGTTCAATTTAACCGGAAATTCACAGCGGAGAGAGTTCTGTTTAATGTTTTCTATTGTTAAAGCGTCCTGCAATTCTCAGGCAGTTATCATCGTAGCTTATAGTTTTTTTTTTCAGATTTATCTACAGAGCTGCAACATTTTTCGTATTAATAATTCTGTAACATTTTCAGAGCAGCAAAGCATCAGCAGAGCTACTGCTCTATATCTATCTTCTTGGTAATTTTAGTTTTTAGGGTTCCGTACCGGAAAAACTGATTCTATCGGGAAGACTGCGAAGACTTCGCAGTCTGTCCGTCTGTTCATCTGTCCGTCTCCGTCTGTCTGTCACCAGGTAAAATTTTCACAAATTACATATTTCTGTTAGTATTTAAACTTGAAAAATTATGTCTCAGGCGGGACTCGAACCTAAGACATAATTTTTCAAGTTTAAATACTGATATTATAATTATAATTGCAATTTAATTGCTTAAAATGTCATATAAAGTATATATTTCTGTTGCCGCTATAACAAGAAATAATAAAAAAAAAAAAAAAAAATATTTAAGGGGGGCTCCCATACAACAAACGCGATTGTTTTGGCCTTTTTTGCTCGATATCAATAATGGCAACCAATTGGCACTTTTAATAATCACAAAATACTCAGTTGTATTTTTACTTAATAATAAATAATACAATTAAAATTAAACAAATATTTAAGGCTCCCATACAAGAAACGCCATTTTTTGCCAATTTTTGCTTGATATCAATAAAAAGACACTTGAAATTTTAACAAAATAATAAATTGTGTATTAACTTAAATAATAAATAATACAATTAAAAAGTTACAATATAAAATTTGTGTAGGTAGCTACTGTTGTTTACCCTTCGTGCGCGAGTCAGACTCGCACTTGGCCTGGTTTTTACTTTTTTTGGTTGTCGCACCACCCACAAAACATTTCTGTTTAGCTAAGCGGTCAGGTATATAATGCCATACAGCATTAAATTCGCTATTTGTACATTTCCTCACGATTTGTGCAATATGTATTTATTTGTTTTAAATATGATGTGCTCTCATATCGTATTTTTGATGCGTATCGTAAAATAACGACACAGAATGTCAGAATTGTTAGTATTTGATTATTATAAAAAAATATGTCAAGCGCTTGCTCTAAAATTGCAAGTTATAAATTTTCAGTAGGTATATACCTATGCGTAAGAATCTAAATTATTTACCGGCCTAGTGCGTGTCAGACCTCGCGCATTTCTCAAATGTCAACTTACCCGAAATTGATGCTCCGTTTCATATACATATTTTATTTTATATCATAGGTAATAAGTTTAGGTACGCAAGTAGCGACTTTACCTAGATTCTTTACATGCCTATTCATAATCGCGCTGGCTTTGAAGTGCATAGTTTGGTTAGACCAGAGCCCAATATGTGGTAAATATGTTTTGTATGCGTAAAAATAATCTATGCTCTGCAACCTTTGTATTTACGACACAATGGAATGTTGGACACATGACACAATGAAACGTCTGTAATGGAATGTTGAAATAGTAAGACTAAACATTAATAAAGATTTACCTTTCAGCCTGGCTTAATTCTTTTCAATTAGTAGAATAGATGATGAATACCTGCCAACTGCGGAATGTTTCCGAATCTTTAAGTCGCATTAAAGATTCAAAGTTGGTTAGGCCGCAGTAGATTGAGTTCAGTCTAAATTTATTTGCACTTTCTATTCGTTGTTTTAGACACAAATACCAAGCCAAGCCTTGTTAGTAAACACCAAAGTGCCGAAAACTAAAAGTCCTATGTTTTGAGTTGTCATTTGAACTCCAAGAAATCCAAGACGCCAGAGTATTGTAGATTGCATCACTAACTTCTCTCAACGACTGGCAATGCAAATGTAGGTGTCGAAGAAAACAATAATTGATACACTTTCTAACTAGATTTTCCATGACTCACTTAAGTAATAAAATTTATTTTTCAGTGTCACTTATTCGCAAGAATATTCAAAACAACTATAGTTATCGATTTCATTATACAATTTATTTGTCAAATATACAAAGGTTTTTATTACTCCTGTAAAAATTAGTTTTTTTTTAGTTTTTTGTGTATTAACATTGATAGTGAGTGAGAACAGTTTAAAAACATTTTCTTTTTAAATAATGCGAGCTACTGCGGGTAAATAATTGAAGGAGCTAATCAGTTCAGGTCAAGATATATCAACATATTAATTTTACCTGGTAGCGAATAAAGAACTTTCTTTCAACTTCAAATCTGATGAATCTGTGGTTGGTAGTTATGATTAATAATTATTCAAAAAAATTCAATAATTAAAACAAGTAGTTAAGGCGCCATAAGGTACCGGTAATTTTGATCTTACATGTATCCATGGTCAATGTCCTTAATTCAACAATTTAAACTACTTAAACATAATTATTAACTACTAAAAATTTATAATGAAATAGTTTTTCAGCAATTATATTATCAGAGTAAATCGAAAATAGGTACAATTCCTTGAATTGTCATAGAACTGTACAAGATAATTGTTTTACATATAAGCTTGCCACTGGAATTGATATAACATCTAAGCTTATAACTTAGCACAACAATACACATCTGAGCCCTTAACAGATGTTCCCGTCAGTAGGGGTCGTTCAATATACCAGCGAGCAGCTTGTTAGACCGCTGCAGATTGAGTGGCCAGCCTCAACACATCTGCACTTTATTGCTAAGCTATTGGCGTAGACATAAACTTCAGCACTTGATTAGTGTTAAGATTAATATGAGTAATTTAAAGTCATGTTCAAATTTATTCATTAAACAATCCATTAAGGATTACTTTAATAATTAAAGTAATTATTATCGTATTATCTTTTCAGTTAGTTAACTTACTTGAATATTTTTCGTTTGCAGTTATTCTTGATACATTTTTGTATAATAATATAGTAAGTAAATAGCTCATCAACTTACGATAAAATTTAATTTTTTGTCATAGGATATTGATCTTTATATTAAAAAATAAATAACTATTTATTTTTTGAACTTATTGGTTGAAAATAAAACTTGCGCTGCATCAAAAACTAAGTTATTAGTACTGCTATAAATCTACACGCCCATTTGAATTCAGATGCAACACAAAATAATATCGTTGAACATAGGCAATGCTGAAAGAGGCATTTTCCATATGAGTAAACAGAACACCTGTTACCTGTCTGCCTCCTGTGTCTCCTCCTCCTCCTCTGTCTACTGTGCAGGGTCCCAATTCCGCTAATTTAAAAATGGCTCAATAGAATCGTAATTGCATCTCAATCGTATATTTTGACATTACTACCTTAATAAATGTGTCAAAATTTACAATTGAGATGATATTACGATTCTATTAAGCCGTTTGTATATGAGCGGAATTAGGGGGCCGGACTATTGGGCCACGTTCAGATATTTTATATACTCTATATTTCTACGTTTGGATTGTTTTTTTTTTAGTGAAAAATAGCACCAGTTTTCAGTTAGCCAGATTTAATTGAAAAAATCTCTAATTAAATAAACGGGTCAAATCAAGTCATCATTAGGTTAATTAATTAAGTACCTACTTATCTAGTTATCCTAGTGTATTTAGTCAGTTAAAATCTCATCATCAAGGATATGGTGGATAACTCAATGTTCTGTAATAGGATTATGTAGTGATCGCCAGATAATGCCAGAGCACTAAATTCTTATCATTGTACCTACGTTATTTTGAAGTTGTAAGCCCAAAATTCCATGATAACCGGATAGCACGCGCTCGTATGAAAGTGAAATTTTTATCTGGCTGCCTATCACAGAGCGCGCTTAACGGGAAAATATTTTTATTCCATATTTGAATTGCTTGCTTGTGACACAACGTGACGTGAACCGAATTTATTCCGGTTCAAATTGATGTAGACAATACTTTGTTATGCGTATCTATCTCATATCTCAAAATATAAAATTTATTTTATTTGCTAACCTGTAGGTACCTATTATTCCGTTGCTGTGTGAAGCCACTATTTTAGATGGTTCTATACAAAATATTTTAACGGATGCATGTTTCATCTCAACGTTTTAAATATAACATGTGTACGCGACGTGAGGGAATGAGAGATCAGGAAAGGAAGTAAATAAATCAAATAAATTAAAATATTTACAATTATAATTTTTCACACGCGTTGAAAAGCAAGAACAATGACAACTAAACAAACAAACAATTTATAAAGCGATGACAAGTAAAAAGTTAAAAATAGAATGATATAAATGTAAAGAGGTTCGGTTCGCCACAACATGTAAGAACGAATAATTAAAAAAAAAACTAAAATACCGCGTAGATTCTGTTTCAAACGTATTTATTTTTGTTGAACCAAAAAATATTTATATTGAAGTGGAGTTTTGTTTTTGAAAAATCAAGCCTCATTATATTTATAAAGTTACCTATTAATAGGTTTTATTTTACATCTTAACTTTTCAATTTTCTTATTCTCTTTTAGGGTATCTCAACCTGAAAGATCAAAATATATTTAAATAAACAATATGCTACACGGCGGCAATGCTCTATTTATAAAACCATCATGTAAATTAATGTTTTTCCGATTTCACCAATGAGTCGGTGAAATAACTAAAAACTCATTATGTGGCAGGTGTTTCACCCTACGACCAATAAAACAACTTTTATTGCTTTTCCTTTTACTGTTTTCTTGTACCATTCTTTCGGTCTTAAAATTATTTAGTGCATTACGAATTGTATTTGCAGTTTTGCTCAATACTATTTTTTGTTTTGTGTAATGTTATTTGTTCTTCAATTTTCGAGATTCAGGAGCACCTACAGATATTAAAATCGAATCAAATGGATTGAAAAATAACCTATTTTGTTTACTTGCAAGAGACGTAAACGAACGATTTAAGTGTAAGTATTATACAAAACCACTACACAAATTGAAAGAAGTATCAGACATATGAAATTGGCGAACCCAATCTCGTTTATGCGCTTTCCATAGCAATAGAAACCAATCCAATAATGGAATCTAGGGTGTACTCGTAGTTCTAATCGAAGTTAAGTCACCCACGCTACGATGGTGACTGGATGGGATTTGTGACAATTCCGATCACATTTAGTGACATTATAATAGGTATTCAATACTTTAGAAGACACGTAAAAATCTGGACCTGATTAATGTGCCTTTTGGCATTAGTCATTACGATAGTGGCCTTTGGTCGGTGTAAACACATGAAAGTAAGGATTGACATTTCTGCCTTTAAGCACCTCTCTAATGAGCGCACTGGGCATATTGATATATTTCTGAGCCATCCGAGAATATTTAACATAAAATATTTTATCTAATGTCTCGTAATTAGGTTGACGGTATCTACAGCTCGCAAGTTCGGTGCGTCTATTACCTTTTCTTATTGCGTTCGTGTTCGATCTTTATCTATAACGCCTGAATAAACTTTTAACAAAGATCTCCTGCTACAAAGTAGATACAATGAATTTACGGTATAATAAACGAGAAAAGCCGCGTTAGGCTTTTCCAAATTAATATATAACATTATATTGATTGTTATTTATGTAAAAGCCCTTATATAAATTACTTCGAACGCGAATAAATGTCGTCGTCATACGACAAGATACCTAAAATATTTTGTTTAATTACCCCTTATCTGTGACTAGCTCTTCCCCGCGAATTCGTCCACGTCAATTTCTGTTATTATGAACGCGATTATTTTGCAACATTTTTCACTGATGCTTCGCTCCTATTGGTCCCAGCGTGATGTTGTATAGCCTAAAGCCTTCCTCGATAAATGGACTATTCAAAACACAAATAATTTTTCAAATCGAACCAGTACTTTCGGAGATTAGCGCGTTCAAACAAACAAACAAACTCTTCAGCTTTATAATATTAGTATAGATTACTGATTACCCTCAGCGTACGCTTAACGTGTAACGTGTTTAGTCTATATTGATATTTATGTAGTGCAGCCCCTATACGCCTTACGCTTAACTACACAACGAGCCTTTATTCATTTCACGTACTAATCATTTTTTTATCTTTTGTTTCATGTTATGTATGATGGTTTTGGGTTTGCTTTTGTTAATGACAAAAGCGATTACTAATTGATTGTTTAACTTACTTTCAACGCCATATTCAGACAGAATAATCAAGAACATCAAATGATATTTTAGGAAACGTAATTTTGGCAATTTTTTTTTATTATTAACCATTCAAGCACTGGCAGGAGACAAAAAAGTTATGATAGTCAAAAACAAAATGTTTTTAGGGTTCCGTACCCAAAGGGTAAAAACGGTACCCTATTACTAAGACTTCGCTGTCTGTCCGTCTGTTCGTCTGTCCGTCGCTCTGTCACCAGGCAGTATCTCAAGAGCCGCGATAGCTAGACAGTTGAAATTTCCACAAATTATGTATTTCTGTTACCGCAATAACAACAAATACTGAAAACAAAATAATATAAATATTTAAGGGGGGCTCCCATACAACAAACTCATTTTTTTGGCCTTTTTTGTACGGAACTCTTCGTGTGCGAGTCCGACTCGCACTTGGCCGGTTTTATTCTATTTAAGGCCCGAGTTCACCAACAGACGTTTAAGTTTAAACAGCGTTTAAAATATCATTTGACATATTTTGTATGGGAATTGTGTCAAATTAATCGTCACTCTTTGTTTACCGGCTGTTTAACTGTTGAACTCGGGTCTTAGTATGATTTATTGATACTATAATATTATAAAGCTGAAGAGTTTGTTTGTTTGTTTGTTTGTTTGAACGCGCTAACCTCAGGAAGCACTGGTTTGATTTAAAAAATTCTTTTTGTGTTAGATAGTACATTTATTGAAGAAGGCTTTAGACTATAGAACATCACGCTGCGACCAATAGGAGCGAAGCATGAGTGAAAAATGTTGCAAAAATAGTCGCGATCATAAAAACAGAAATTGACGTTGCAACAGCTAGTTTTAATATAAATTTGTCTTTATTTTATAAAAAACATAGAAACACAGTACTAGTTGATTATGTGGCCGAACACAATCTGTGTTACTAACCGGCCAAGTGCGAGTCGGACTCGCGCACGAAGGGTTCCGTACCATTGACTGGGTAAACAACAGTAGACACATAAACTTAGTTAATGTAGTGCCCACCTGTTACCATTTATTAATGTCGAGCAAAAATAGGCAAATTATTATGTTTTTTATATGGGCTCGTATTTTTTTTTATATTTCAATTATAATATCAGTATATAAACTTGAAAAATTTTTTGAAAAATTTTCCCGCCTGAGACATAATTTTTCAAGTTTATATACTGATATTATAAGTGCAATTAAGTTGCTAAAATATCAAATAAAGTATATTTCAATTACTTAATTACCCTTAAATATTTCATATATTTATTTTATTTTAATTTTATCATTTAAGTAAAAATACAACTGAGTGTTTTGTTATTATTTCAAGTGCCTACGCGTTAGTTGTATGGGAGATCCTTAAATATTTGTTTAATTTTATTTTTTGTATTTTTTGTTATGACGTCAACAGAAATACATAATTTGTGAAAATTTCAACTGTCTAGCTATCGTGGCTCTTGAGATACAGCCTAGTGACAGACAGATGGACAGACGGACAGACGGACAGACAGCGAAGTCTTAGTAATAGGGTCCCGTTTTTAACCATTGGGTACAGAACCCAAAAATGAAAAACATGGGTCAAACTTTTCTAATAGTAAAACGGCTATTTTTAAAACGAAATTGTATCCATTGGTGATGGCAACTATTCATTTAATATTGGCCGGAATTTATTAAGAACATTTTTTGCTTTGAACTAATGAAACTAAACCATTCTGAATTGATAGTTTAAATATGCTGAAGACGATTTTCTCTCGAAAAAAAAATGCACTTAATATTTCTAAGTATTCGACAGCCCAATCTGTCAACGGGAATGCCTTAAACAAATATAATAATTTCTCCATTTTCATATTGCAATTCAAGCGTCAAGTCAATCGCTGTTAGTATCATTTCACGCCAAATTTTTGCAAACGAACTTTTACACTTAGTTCGGAATTCAAACATTTAATAATAGAAATTGACTTCTTAAAGCCTTTTGTAGAAGGTGCCAGCTAGCGTACCTCAAGGCGACCTAAAAAAAGGAGGAGGTTCTCAATCCTGCTACGACGTCTACCTCAAGCGTCTTCACGCTTTCGGGTGAAACAATTAATCGGGTCCGTTGTCGCCGTGCCTGTCTCGCCTTGGTTAATCCCGGCTGGCACGGAGTACTAAAACCTGTGTGTATGTTCTTGGTATTTAGCGATTTTTGTACTGGAATTGTCAAATAAATTTGATTTTTAATAACTTTAGCTTTTTAGCGGTTGATTGTGGTGGGTTTTTTTATCTATCTAGTTAAATAATTTATTTCCAGTCATTGCATTTTTTAACAAAAATAATCCTGTACACCGTGACTTGGTTAAATGAAGCGAGTATTTGTTGCAGAGATGTAAGCATAAGTGAAACAAGGGCCGGCCCCGCGCGGTATCGCAGGTGAGTGCTCCTCAAGCGATATTTGCCGCGTGCTCGAGTGCGGCGCTGTTTGCGCGGCAAACACTCGCAGAGCGCGCCTTGCCAGGGCTAGTATGAGTATTTTTTAATGTTCAAATTCTCTAGCAATTCCAATGCTAATTTAACTTTTATATATTCGCAACCATACTTATTTTGAACGTCGAAGATCGTAACCAAGACATTGATACTAATTTTACTCAGGATAAATAGAAACAGTCACCTGGATAGCAAAAAGTTGTGAAATACAAATCCCACCTGATGCCGCCGAAAAAAAAAAATTTTTTTTAAATTATCTTGGATTAAATCAATTCTTTACTTCCTGACTATGACTGTTGGCGTATTGTCTGACATGTATTCGCGAGAGTGTCTGTGTATTTTTCCTCATTACTGAATAGAATATGATCAGAAAAACTATTTTCCGAATAGTAATACGCTTGTTTGAGCGAGAGAATGTTTTTTAGTAACTAAATACTTTCCCAATATTAATAAAGTTATATACGAAATAGATATTATTTGAATGGCGCGAAAAGTATTCAATAATCTACCCATCAACATATTATAATGTGCATCAATGACAGAATTTAAAAACCTGCTATAGAAGAAGTGCTGCTCCGGGGACGGGACCACTAAGCTTGGTAAATTAAATAATCAAGAAAAAAAACTACATGATGTGTATAATACACGATTGAGGACACAATTAAAAAATATATTTATGTAAAGTTTTGTTGCAAAATTTAAATCTAAGTGAGCTTGCTGGAGATCAAACTCACCAGCAGACACTAGTGTGTCTAGTGTTAATGCTGTTATTTAAGGCTTTTTAATTTGTATATGACACAATAAAATATATGGATATAATGTTCTGGATAATACCTCTATATTCCTCTCATAATCGCTTCAATGACAAGTGTACAATAGTCATTTTGACATTTAGTTTAGTCTATACAAATTTTCGACCACTTTGCATGATGATGTAATTGTCCATTATAATATTTACACACCAACTATGGTAAAATGCACTGTCAGGAAACTTACAAAACCGTAAGATCCAATATGACGTGTATTTCAGTGAATAAATTTTAAATTTAAAACCATTGCCAATTTTAATCCAATATGACGTTTATTTTAGTGAATAAATTTTAAATTTAAAACCATTGCCAATTTTAATCCAAAAAAATTTTTTCAACGCCTAACAGCAACTCTGTGAGCTGTTCAGTGCTTTTGAATTGCGAAGAATGAAGAAAACGGAATAGTAGTTCACACTACAAAAAAAATCTACTTATCTTTTATAGCAGTTTTATGTTATTTCCTACTTATGAATCCCTGCACAAACATATGAATCCCTGCGTGACAGCCCTATGCTAGCCACCGCCTTTCGCCCCTGTCCGCGTACGATTCATCCTCGACCACAATGCTTCAGATTGCTATCACCTAAGCTAATATCGTTTTTATTAAAAACCTACAATCTACATCTCTTTTAAATTTATACAAGCTGTAACCAAGCAACAGTTTGATTTTAAGTCTAATATTAGGAATGGGAGTTTGTTGTAAACGTTAAGCCGCTAGCCCCAGCTTCTGTCGTCGTCTCTAATAGCGTCTTAAAAAACTGACACCAGACTATTTTTATAGTCATTCTACTTCACAAGTTTTAATATTCTGGATAAGGACCTCTATAGACCTCTACATTCCTCTCATAATCGCTTCAGTAACGAACTAATGAGTTAATTCATTACGTTTGAAACAAAATAAAATTAGTGATCTGTTGAAAGCTTGAACCCAGTGTGTAGCTAATATTCTGTTACATTTTAATTCAGCTTAGTTTTGAGATGAATTAGTCGTAATATACTAGGACTTAAATAACTGATGTTGAAACCGTATCACTGCTATTTCCTACAATCCCACGTGGCCAGCGATGTAGAGGCGTGAGCTAGAAGTTAATTACAAAATATATATCGTAGGTTCACAGTTACCATTCGAGTATACTGAAATAAATCTTCTTTAAGAATTCGAATCCAATTTTCATTTGTAAACAGGTGTTGGTACAGCGAACCGCATAAACAGTTTAATTGTTTGTAAATAGGTGACATTACGTAAAAAGATAGTTATGCTCGGTATTGTTTATAAGCAAAGTGTACAAAAATGTAAACTACCTACATTTTAGTATGGCGGGCAGGCAGGCAGCTACGTGCGGAATGCCAGCCGGTCGCGCGGCGCATCTCGCATAAATGTTTTCAAACATTGTCATCACAACCGAAACAATGCACACAGTATTTGTTAATTAAATATAAATACATTTTTGTTATACAGCATACGAGTCAATTGATACACTTTTCATGAGGTTTCGAAAAGTAAAGCTTTTATAGATATTGTATTGCAACAACGAGTTACAAAATGCTATATCTACTTATCTAAGCATTTAATGATTACAAAAAACTGAAAACGGAAAATAAAAAATGGAATTTTTCATCAAATGTAGTCAAAAAACGCATCTTAACGTTATTTATTAAAGTCGACAATGTCCTTATTGTCATAATCTTAAGGTAAGGAATTAAAGTATTATGTTAGCAGGTACCAGTCCTTCTTTGTTTTTCTTTTTCATTTTTGTTTTAGCGGCTCATAATACTTATATCTGTAATAAATATACCGTTAACATTATAATTTCGATTAAATTAATAACAGCAGAACTTCATTACATTTTTAGTACTTATATAAAATTCTAATTTACTGTTAAAATCTATTTTCAAGTCTCGAATAATTCACGCACTTTTTTTTCTACTACTTCACTATGGAATTAAATTAACCTCTAAAAGTCAACGATAGGACCTATTGTGGCGATCTTTATAAAACCTTCAAGACCCAACGAGGGCCCTGGGTACGATTGCTTTTGGAGTCAATATTGTGACTCCCCAGAGGTCGACATTTCTAAATAAATCGGCAAATAAAGTAGTGCAGCGTAATAGAGTGGAAAATTACAACAACATTAGGAACTTTAGATCGCTTATAGCTAAGGCTGCCTTTGCTTTTATTTAGGTTATAAGATATATTAGGTCAATTAACTCTACCCTGTGAAAAATGAAGCGTTTGTCTATCTATCTAAATGCTATCTCACTGAATATTACAAAAGGAAATAAGACTGATTAATAAAACACCATTTGCGTTTATATTTTAATTCGTTTACCTTTCTCCATTTACGCACGGTAACTCGTAAAAGGTTAGTAAAAAAACTATTTTTACAACCCTTTGAAAAACCGGATGCACAAACAAAAAGGAAAAATCCGAGATTTTATTATTTTATCTACTACTGCGTTATTTTCCTTCCCTATCATAATTTCCAGGTTAAAAATGTAAATTCATTTTCTCTATTCTAAAACAAAATCTATTCAGAACACTTTTATCAGTTTATTTCAAACTTTTATGTGTAAAGCTTTCTTATTTTTATAAGAATGAAATAATTATGAATAAATATATTATACTTCATGACAATGTCTTAAATAAAATCACTTCACTACAATATCAAAGGAGATGTCCCATAATAGGCCCAGACATTGTACACCATTTTCAAAAATCAAGAAAAAAATACTGTTTCTGGGAAAAATACATATAAATTTATTTAACGTATAATTTTGTGGTTCAAAAATAAGTAAGATCGAATAATTTATCAAACTCCATTAGGCATTCCAAGATGGCGTCAATCTAAAAAAACTTTAAATGTCAGTAGCTGTCAGATACCCCTTGTCACTTTGGCATAATCATTCACTTCAAGTTTTTGTTCTGCTTGTCGCGCTTTTACTGTAGTTCATTATAACGACCTCTTTTTCGTTTTCTGTATTTAGTATTGATCGACACATTACTTTAATAATGTTTGTTGTTACTACAGTAAGCGATGGCACTCGACTCCTAGCTGCGCGATTTTGAAACTGACAGACGTCATCATAATGTCATCTTCCGCCATGATGGTTTTGTTGTTTTGTATTGCTATTTTCTTACTTATCTCTTTATTTGAAACACTTAACGAAGCCATTTTAAAAGAATTGGATAATAACAAAATCTTGTAGGTGTATTGGTCTATCTTTTCGTGGGGTGTACAGGTTCTGGGCCTAGCCTCCATACAATTTGGGACATCTCCTTTCAGGGACAAAAGCTAAAAGTAAAGTAATATAAAATCAGTAATTTATTTGCTTATATTTGTTGAGACTCGGTTACTATAAGCAACTTTACACATTTTAATCTTTATCTCATGTGTCTAGAATTTGTACAGTATTTTAATATATCCAACCACGTTGATTCCCCTACCCAGATCTCAATTCATTTGGCTAAAAGACAATGAAAGGAATAATTCAACCATGAATATTAATGAACTAAGAATCGCACTCATCACTGTGCGCGCTTTTATTGCGTGATAAAATAATAGCTACTGAACGCTTCTTTGTGACAAGAATGTTACTTCAAAATTAAGTTTCGATTATCCATAACTCGAGTTTTCTGCTTTTATTTCAAAGTCTGACTGTTTCAACATTTTCAAGGGGTAACGTAATACAGACCGTGACCTCTTGCACAGATAGCAAACAAAAAGTGCAGGCGGTCGGCAGCGCGGTGACTCGCTGCATTGTTTACAACGTCAATAGCTATCAGCTACGAGCCGATACTACAAGGGGCGCTACGAGGGACGCTACGACGATGCTACGACGCTTTGCAACAAAACAAACTCGATTATTTAATGGTTCGTTAGCATTCAGACTTCTAAACTTTTTGATACTTTCAGTAAACGAGTTCGAAAAAAATGTTAACGAAGCAAAAACAGTTGGTTCATGTTTTGCTTTAACAAACACCCTAAATAAAATTACGAACTCTGTTAAATAAAACTATAATATAACACGTAAAATATCGTATCTATATGTATTAATCATTGTTCCAGGTTGTTTTAGTGCATCCGATAAAGCACAGCATCATGCGAGTTCAATTTTGTTCACGATATACTTCCACAGGACACTAGTCACTAGCCTTCGGTCTCGTTAAGTCAGCTCGTATATAAATGACTCTAAATTCCTGCATAATAAATATTATTGGCTTTTAGATAAATCGAAAAGGTGGAAAGCCCACAGTATAATCTTACTAGAGATTTTCCTGCAAAGTTTTTATATCAGTCGTCTAAGTTGAACGTTTGATCGCGATTGTTACAATTTCGCTTCTTATTAGATTATTGCTATGTATTTAGTGTATCAGAAAATGAATAAACTAAAATATTAATGAAAGGAGTACATCTGTATAAAAAAGACCACATTAATATTTGCTGTGGCATCACAGAGAGGTAGAAGTTATTTAAATTGGTAGTGTATCGTCATCGTATTTGGATCTATGATATCTTTTTTTAGTACAAATAACCTAAGATTATCTACAGTACATAAAGAAAAAACTATCTGCACGTTAAATAACCTGTAAACCAAAAATATAGTTAGTGTTATTTATTAGTGCTCTGTATTATTATCATAGTAAGCATTTGATTCTCTTCGACGTATTTATAACCTGGCAAATAATCTCAGTATGATATTAAAGTCTTAAATTCAAACAGAAACAGCATTTGCTTTAAAACTTATATCTATGTTTATGATGAAAGATAAATAAAAACTGCGAGGATTTATTTTGATCACAACCGAAAAATATTATGACTGTTACCTAATTCCAATTTCAGACAATGATTATACGGCATTTATATTTTATGTGCGTGATATCTGTCTAGTGAATGCTATGAACACAATATAAAAATATTAAATCGGGATCTGCAAGGCGAGCGTCTGAGTCGGCGCTCTGATGGAATAATAAAGCAAGTTTTATGGTCCCTCTTCGCTGCTATAAATCTGGACGATTGGCCGGCGCAGATGCGTGTTGATAGAAGCGGCGTTACACAGATAACGGACAGGACGAGGTTTTGTGGTTACTAACCTTCACCGATAGTCGGCTAACCAAAAACCTGACATAAAAATTTTCTTCTACTTTTTTCTTCTTTATACGCCAAACTCTGGCAGAGGTTTTTTTTATTTTCTTTGTCTTTATTAAGGAAACATATGGCATTTTCATAACACGAATGGGGTAGGTAGACACTGTCGATTAACCATCAGCATTTAAAATTTCCATGAACATGAGAACCTATCATAATATTAATAAGACAACGAACGATTACGAATTTTAAAATTATAATAGATAATAGCTATTATTTGATGATCATGAGCCTACCATCATGATCTAAAAAAACATATCTTATATGATCCAAACAGGAACAAAATATTACTAAAATTTCTATGAACGTATGTATATACGACACCAAAGCTCCAAAAGATTTGATTTCGGTTCTCAATGTAAGTAAAAATTTACAGGTAAAAAACAAAAAACTACCCGAAAGCTATTATATTCTAGTACTCAAACGCATTTCTTTTTTATATAGAACAAACTTGTCATCTCCAATTAAATAACGACCGATCATTCAGTAACAGGAACTAGCATCTTCTAATATTTACTAAATACTATTACACAAACTATAAATACGAATTTACTTCTGATATGGTTTTTCTTTGTTTTTACAAATCCCAGCGATTTGTCGACTTACCTAGATGCGTGTACGATAGCACCGAATGACCGAACCCCAAGTTGCGACAGGATTACTGAGATAACGGATAGTACAGAACCTAAAAGATGTTTTAGTCTAAAAGTCCTAGTGACTTCTACATCTAGATTGGCATCTCCAGATTCCCAGTATCGAGCAAATTGTTAGGCTATTGTAGTCATTTGCACTACTGTTGTAACTACTCGTAGTTAATTAAACAGCAACAGTTTTTTATAAAATCTGAACTGTTTTATTGAGTATTGATTTGAGTCTATAGAGTAGCTTCAGAAAGTTTTTACAAAAAATGTAAACAAACCTATTTACATATTGACTGTTGTTAGGCTTTTAGGATACATATTATTTATAGTACACTTACGGGTCGTTATCACGTTAAATATTATGAACATATAAATACCTATTTATTTACCCGACGTTTCGACTGGATTGCACCAAGCCGTGGTCACGGGCCGAATGATGACAGCTCAACGACGTCTTCGCGAAGAGCGGGATTCAACACCTACCCCCAATTGATCTTGATTATTTTTATTTTTCGCTATGAAATCGGTATGACACACAACACTGACAGTATCTTCACGACGGCGAAATGAGAGGTTTTTTGGCCTTGTACACTTGCTGATGACTGGGTTCCAAGTTGTTGATAGGCGGTATCCATCTTCGCGGTTGAAGTTGTTGTAATGTTTTTTGAATTCTACCGCTCCGCGTGCCGGTCTTTGGATAGTACCTGTGGCTTGTGTAGCTCAATCCAGTGATTGGTCCCTGCCTCCAGCAAATGCTCAGCTATCGCCGATTTTTGCGTCTGGCGGCGTCTTACAGCTGTGATATGTTATTTCACCCTCTCCGCTATTTGTCTATTTATTGCACGCCAATTTAGCGCGCAATTTTCATTATACAGGATGAAATTTTAACCACCTTCCAAATTTTAATATAGCAATCTATGAGACAAAAAACAAGTGACGCATTTTTTCCTTTGGTTTAGCCCAGTATAAATATGTCAAGATAAAACACATAAAAAATTTTCGCAAAAAGCTAAACTTTTTGATATGTCCTCTTAGCAATACTTTTTTTACGCGGTGCGCATCTCATTCATTCATTACGATACTATTCATAGAAAACTATGTTGCGATAAATATTTTTGAGTGAAAACTTGATTTACATTTTTTACTTCATAAATGGACTCTAAATACGATACTCTATGCTCCATTATAATAATTGTCGATTTCTATTCGCCATAAATTGATTAATTGTCAAAAATCTCGTGAGTGAATAATATAAAATATATCACATTATTTTACCTAGTACACGCTAAAATGGATGATTTTCATTTTAATTGATTTATCCAATAAACACACCAATTATTTTGCAAACTAAGAAAAGTTTATATTCTGGTTATTAGATAATAGACAAGAGTTAACTACTTTGAAGAATTTCCAACGCATATTTTTGTTAAATATATTTTTAAAATAACTGATTGACAAATTGATGTGATCATTGTTATCATAATCATTTTAACGTGAAAAGGAGGCTTTAAGGACCGCGTTGTGCACTACTAAACCAAGCGTTGTTAGAAACCTATATTAAAAAATTATTAAATATCAAAAAACTACTTGATGAAATTTGGTACTGAGATAATAGACGTTCACTAAAAACATTTTGTGACAGAACCGGTATAAAGAGGTCTAAGCACTCTCGCAAGTAAGTTTTTAAAATTTTGTGGCAGAACTGAACTAAGAGCTCTTATGTAAATTTATAAAAAACAGCAATTGCAAAAATTTTAAGTATCTGTAAGGAACGAGATACAGTTGGGGGCGTGATATATTCGAGAGCACTATATTGCACTCCTGGGCGCGTTTTAACCGAATTCCAGACGAACAAAGCAAAATAAAATCACCTAGGCCAAAAAATAACAGGATTGAAAAAACTGATAATCATAATCTGCTGACTCCGTTTTCAGTTATCCACTGACGATGAAATCCCTTTTTCCATCATTCAAAGACCGAAACATCCATGCTTAGATCCATAAATCCGTCTCGCTCACTCGTAGCAATAGTGAAGGGTTTAGTTGATGTTTGGTAAGAATTGTATTGCGTTGCTACACAAAAGCTCATAAATCCGCACTCCCAGAGGTACCATCCAGATAAACTTTATTTATTGGACTGAGTGATTTATTTCCTGCATGTATCTGACACCACCGCCCGTAACCGCTTTTAAATATTTTTGCACATTAAATTACGCGCCCTCTTCCTGCTTTATAAACAGATATTATCAATTTCGTTAACAGAAACAACGCACCGCACGCCAAAACGTTTGTTTGAACTTCGTAAGAAGCATATTGCAATGAATTTTAAGTAAGTAATTACTCACACTTATATTCATACAGTACCTACAAAAGCTTCAATTATTCACTCTGACAGTTGTGTGCTGTATATCTGGAAAAAGCTTTGGATAAGAAAATGAAATGGATTATTCATGCCGCGTTGCAAATGGCGAATATTGTTAACAATACACTTGTTGTTTTAAATTAGATAGATTAGGTAAAGAACATGATTATTGACAAATGGTCTAACAAATGCAATTAGTTAAAAACTTTGTTCGAATTGTGATAAATAGATAATCATGCATATTACACATACACACAGAGAAAGAGAGATAGAGAGAGACAACCAAAGCAATAATATAAGAAATTATAGGAGCAAGTTCCCCCGTGTGTGTTTTACACACTTATAAGTGTGTTAAACACTTTTTTAAAAGAGATCTTCAATTTTTATTATTATTATTATAATCTCCATGAAATATTATAAAATACTTAATTTCTATTTGAACGATAACGGGAAATTAAACGCGATCGTACCTTATTATTTTGCCTGACGTTTCGAACGGGTTGCACCGACCATGGTCACAGGCTGACTGGAGACAGCCATTAAAATCGCGTTTAATTTCCCGTTATCGTTCAAATAATTATGCAACGCGAAAGTTTATACATATCTTATCTAAAGTACATATCTTCTATTTTTACTGTTAAAGATATCACTATTGATAAAGAACATTTACTTTTTGTGTTTTCATTCCGAAGTACCTGTGAGAAAGAAGGCTATATAGTACGCACAGAAAATTTAAAAGTTTGCCGTAAAGATATTTAACCCTTAATGTTGCATATCTAGATTATTAAATTCAATGGTGGAAGTTTCAAAAAATTTAAGCGAGGTCAGTAGGTATATAACTTACAATGAACTGTCTATCTGATATTAAAGGTTTCGTCCGAGCAAAACTCTCGCACGACCGCGTCGGTGCCGCAGCGTGAAGTGAGTTTATCGTGCGTGTCGAGAGACACCTATCCGTGTTATCGCTTTTTTACCATTTTTATAGGTACGACAAAGTTTTTCACCTAAACGCCAACATCAGTAGAATGCTTGCCATTTGAAACAGATGAGACATTATTCTTTAATTCTCTATCGCATTTTGTATTGTTATAAAGAAAGAGAGAGGAAGATAGTTTTATCTTTATGTTTTAAATTCTTCTTATTTAAATTTAAATGAGAGGAAGATCAGACGCATAACATTTCAAATCTTCTCTTAAAGCAACGTTAAAACTAATTCTGAAACATTATCAATGTATGTAGTATTAGTAGCCATTTCGCAAACATTATTTTATTATGTTAGGAAGTAAAGTAATGAATTTGACATCTTATACAACTTTAAAAGTGCCCTAAAACTCTTGGTTCGTTACACCTAGTCTTTATTTTAAACTCGCTGACCCGGCAAACGTTGTTATGCCATATTTATTAAGAGTTGGTAGAAGAAGTGATGTTTTATAACAGCATATCATAATTTTAATTCTTATTATTCTATCCCGGACGAATAAAACACCTAAATTATAAAAATCAGTCCAGACGTTCTCGAGTTACCTATAAGTGGTGTAACTAATAAGATGAGCCATATGGATAGAAATAGCTTACTTGTACACAAGTTGTGACAAGCTTAAAGCTATTCATCAAACGTAATGAGCATGTAAATCAGTGAATCCCTTAAAATATATTCATAAAATATATAATTAAGAAATATCATTGTCATCAACCGGCATCAAGGCCAAGGTTCGGTAAAATACGGAGAGATGACGCTGCTACTCATGTTTTTTTTTTTTTTTTTTATTTATGATTCACCAACATTTGAGTACATTGTTACATTAAAACAGTTATTTTTTTCGGTTGTAAACTAAATGCATCAAACAATTATAGGTAAATACCACAAGCTTATGTAGAAACGTTACAATTTAGTAGAATATTAAAAACAGAAAACTAAGAAAAAATAACCAAATGTGAACAGCTACTTTTGACATTTAATAACAGCTTTTCGAACATAGTTGAGCGAGTCAAAGTGAACATCAAATGCGTTGCTATATTTATTAATAAGTTTGCATAATCGAGGAACTGGAGAATTAGCATTATAAACAGTCTTTCGGATTGGAGGGCGTAGTGGAGTAATTTTGTTACGTGGATATATTTTAGGTGCGCAAAAACTAAACAGCGACAATAGTGGGGGGCAGTCAATTTTAGCATTGAAAACCTTCAAGCAAAGCGAATATCAGTCAAATCACTACGACAAGCTAATGACAACATATTGAAATGACGTAGTCTATCAGCATACGGGGTTCTTTTAATTTTTTTCGATATGCCGTTAGCGAAGGCTAAATGCCATACGAATCGTTTCTGCACACGTTCTATTCTTAGGTGGTGAGTAGCAAAGTGCGGCCTCCACACTACACTTGCATACTCGAGAATGCTACGAACTAAGCTATTGTACAATTGAATTTTAACACTATTGCTTTAGAAGAATTTTGCGTTTCTAACTATAAAACCTAATGTTGAATATGTTTAATCCCTCGATCGTGAGTTATTCCAGACACAATTGAAATCAATTGTTATCGCGGCACGCGCGTGCCTCCTGGGGGTTGAGGAATTAAGGGTATTCATTTAGTCTCTATGTTTTTAAGGGTTTTCTTTTAGTCTCCTCTTACAACATTCTCGAGATAAGATGGGGTATTGCTATTTAATTTTAAGGTAGTACTACTAAAAAAAGCTGCGAAGACATAAAATAAGCCACCAATTTAAAGTTGGTGCATAATGATTAATGACCGTCCATAATTTCTTGACGGTATTTCTTTAAAGGTAAAGCTGTCATTTGTCTTTTTAGAGAAAACCTGTTTCGCTACAATTCGTATCTTTTTTAATTTTATCGTCACAGGTCAACATAATAAAAAGCTTTGCGTGATCATACGTAAAAAAACAGTTTCGATTCGTTCAACAGATGGATTGGTTTAGCTGGCGAAACCTGCGCACGAACGACCCGAGGCTCGCAGTACACAGAGGGGGGGACCGTGCGTGCGTAGCGAGTGTCTCGTGTTGGGAGGGATTTCACGCATCTCTACGCAAGGTTCCGCATCAAAGATCTATATTTGTGACATTTACTTCACATGGATTAAGTCTAACGTTTAAACATATATATTCTGTACATTGCAGTTGTATTTGTTCACTACTAGTTTTTGCATAAGTGCCTAAAAAGTGACTAGAAAACTAAGGGATCAAATTTTAGTAACAGCCTATCCCACTGCAGGGCAAAGGCCTCCATCATTGAATTCAAGTTACCACAGAAATGATGGGTACTGGCATAATCACTACGATGCCAAATGCGGGTTGGTGATCACAAACCCGAGCAATGTTCGAAAATTCGAAACTTTTTGTTGCCCAACCCGTGGATCGAACCCGGGACCTCGAGATCTTGGCCCGGTATTTAAACCACTAGACCAACGGGGCTATCAAAATTTAGTATCTTAATTTATTAATAAACACAAAAAACTTTAATTATGGGACTAACAGTCGAACCGAGAAAGAATGTAATCTTTTCAAATTCACATTAATAGTAGTACGAAAGTATTCTCATAATGCAAATTTGTTAAGTAACTAACAAAAGTTACACGGTAAATATTTAACAAAAAACTTTAATTGGTTTTTAAAGAAAGTCGTGTATATAGCAAACAAAAGAAATACACAAAAGCACGAAATAGAAAAGCTTTTAACTATAAATTTAATAAAACTTTGACTACGATCCAACTTAGTAAAATATAGCTCGCTACATTAATTGTTCTCAGAAGATTGCGTCACACGCCGCTACTAACGAATGTCTCTGCTGTTATATTTCATTTCGTGTCTGCTATATTTCATTTTGTATAAAAGGGGGGTTTGATATTCGACGCGGCCTCAAATATCATTTGCGAACAAATCGGCACAGACCCCTTTGAAGGAGGTTCGTCTGCGTGCTTTATTTCGTAGTATACAGCGGGGCCGGCGCGTCGGCGCGAGCGGGCGCGCGCTGAAGCCGTTCGAGATCAAAGGAACAAGAGTACTTTTCGATTAAACGCCGCTGTTTATTCATAATTTCTTGAAGTTCAGACGGCCATGCTCTACTGCCTTGACAATCTGCAACGTGTTTAGCAACTACCGCCGTAATAGCAAGCCAAACTCTAATAGACCAATTTTAATATCCCTTTTGAAATTATCACAAATGCACGGTAACATTTCTAATTCTATGTAATTTACTTGTTTACAAACCTCGAATGGAATAACACCCTTATTAGCTGTTATAATTTTCATCAAATAGTCAATCGATAAATTAAAATTATTTCCTTTTTTAAATAATATTTTTTTGGTAGACAGCTCGGTGCGGAAATTAGACTTAAGGTATATATTTTTGAACTGTAATATATTTATAATATAATATAATATATTTTCATATAATATATTTTCATAAAATTAATTATGATAAGATCAAGGTGTTTTTTAAATTAACTATAGGATGTCTATAATATTATGTGCCTGAAAAGTATTACATAAAGACACGACTACTTACGATTATACATTTAAATCAAAGTTTGCATTAGTTATAAAACCAAATCTAGAAAAAATATTTCACGTAGGATTTTATTTAGGAAATATCTTAATTGGTGTCCATCCAATATTATGTACAAACACCCTTTTTAATAATCCTATTTTTAATAAGTATATACCGTGTTATCATTGAACCTTTGTTAGGCGTCCAATTAATGTGAAACGAGAAGTGTATTCAGTTACATTTTGTCAATCCTTCTTAATTAAAACAAGATGCTTTGTCTAAAGACTAAACCGGTCGGTGGTATTGTCTATTTGAGAACAGTTGAATTGAAGCTAGATAACTGTTGCATTACAAAACGTGCTAAGAAACCTTAAAGTCGCTTAAAGCTCGTGAAAAAACAAACATAAAAACTAACAGTTGCGGTTAATAAAACTAACTAATCCCTGTGCATAAAATCAATGGTATTTATCTGTAAAGTGAGAGGTTTTAAATTCAAGGAGTCATTTTAAATAGCCAAGTTCAAGTATGAATTCAAATCAATAATGATATATCTTACTAATATATTTATTTCCCTATGCTAATATTTACAAATATGAAAGTCAGGATAGTTGTTTGTAACAAATTCATGTCACAAAGGCTGAACAAATCTAAATGAAATTTTGCACGAAGTATATGTCCTACTGCATGTCGGTCCTGTGGTTGTAGATTATGAGATGGTTTGGGCACAATACTCCACGATTGCACACGGTTATCCCAATCAATACACACCGTATTGATTGGGATTGATTGGGATGTTTTGCAAAACAGGTACTGTTAGGATGTAATCAAATCTAATCATTTCTATTTTTTATTGTTTCAGGACTTAATCTAGTAATGTATTAATTATACTAGTTTACTAGTTGTGAGAAAACGTACTCGTACCAAACGAAAATGTTAAACGCTGTAGATGGTTTTGGATTTTACTACGTTAGAAAATTAGTTTAGGTACACTTATATCTAATTTACTGACGTAGTTCAATCCAAAGCTATATGTAGCGTTTCACATTTATGTTAGGCACCTACGTTTTCTCATTGAAAACGCAAGAGACTCTTAATCAAGTTAAATCGAGCACATCGCGTCTTTTAAAAGATACATATCATAAATCGTCGTTTCCGACTAATGCCTTCTTCCAGAATAACAAACACCTAAACTTCTGCCAACTTTTCCTGTACATGCCATGTATACCTACTTTAAACGGTTAGGAAGCATCGCTATTTGCTAGCGTTCATTTTTACGACTTTGAACATTTCAGAAAGACAGCATTGCACCATACTGTTCTTAACATTCAAAATTGCCAAAGACCCGAAACTGTATTAATTAGAAAATAAAGAGATACCACCGAGGATTGAACCTCATTTATAACTTATGTAAATTGCTATTTGTAGAATTGAAATGACGTTGATGTTGAGAAATTAGATGCTTACAATATCTACATATTATATTCTCTAAATTATATTACACCAAATCCAATTATAATATTGCGCCCTTCTCATTTGGAAACAAGTCGTCAAGGAAGTGTTTCCATATAACCCGAACCTCAGTCGGTCTAAATTTCGTAATCAATGAATTGTAACTTCAATGTAGTTAATATTTTATTTCTCCTTCATTTTTTATAGAAAGTGTCATAAGTTAATAGTATACGTAAAATCGAGCTTTGAAAAAGATTGGGCGTAACAATTTTTTTTTTTATTTAAAAATATAGTTAGATGAACATGTGATTTCACAGTAAATCATAATCAAACTGGACTTGGACGCCATTTGTCGGAAAAAGAGTTTGTGATAATTCTGATTAAGATTCTGATTACTACTGATCTAGACATTATTTTAAAAATGCAACAATTTACATGCAAGGTACAGAAATCTTCCTTTAAGTTACTAATATTTTTATTTTATTACTAGCTTTTGCCAGTGTCTTCACTGGTGTCAAATTCGGAGTAAAAATAAAATTTTACCCCCTCTTTTAAAGGGTTAGGGGTGGATTTCCAAAAAAAAATTAAAAACAATTTTTTGGTTAGTCACAAATAGTCCGCATACCAATTTTTAGCTTTCTACCTTGAAAATTGCGGAATACTCCATACAAACTTCCACCCCCTATTTTAGAGAAGAAGGTGGTTAGAAAGAGATAAAAAGTAGTCTATGTCACTTTACATTACTTCAACTATCTCCACTTAAAAAATCATGTCAATTCATTGCTCTGTTTTGCCGTAAAAGACGGACAAACAAACAGAAACACACACTTTCCCATTTATAATATTAAAAATATAGATTTTCCATATTCAAATACTAAATCAAAGAATAAAGTCGTAAAAATTTGGTAGATCCGCGGAACGGCCCCTAAAGCCGGACAATAAGACAGAAGCAGAATATATTTATATTTATCTAAGAAAATTTATAACAAGTTTAGAATAACACAAACAACCTTCGTATAGTAAGCATATTTTATTTATATCTAAAACTGCGCAGTGCTATAATGCTACGAAAACAGTTTGTAGCTACGTAGCGTAGACTTCGTAGTAAGAATGCGTCTACGAGATAATATCCAACTACGCTAACGGTTTGAATTGCTTCACTAAAAGTTGTATGGGCTACACAGCACTGAAAACAGTGCATTAGTTAACATCCAAATTGCTGTAATTATGTAGTGCTGATGAAATACACTATTACCCTAGGAGACGGAGGCGCGGCTACCTGTTGCTGGACGGCCCTGGGCCGCGTCGTATTGTTTTATTCAATGCACGCCAACATAACTTACGGTGCACTAAGATCAACCCTGAAACCATGCCAGACATGTATCTTGTTATTACCTTTTAGAATAAATATTACGCAGATAGTTTGTATTCTTTGGAGAGAGTGTAAACTTTTTTCACATGATCAGTTCTTCGGACAAAATATGTGCTTCTTGTACAAATCATACAAAACAATTGAAGTATATTTAGCAATCTTTTCCATAGCACTACGAAATGAATTGAAAGATATATTTAAGGATTTTAATTCACGTTTATTTTAGGTTTAACCCGACGTTTCGAACACTTTACAGCGTTCATGGTCAAGGGCATGAACGTTAACATATATTTCATTTCAATGTATATGTTCGCGTAAACTTAAAGAAACTGTACATTACGAAATGCTTAAAAACGTTTGTCTAACAATTGCTGAGAAACATTGTGTTAAATCAAATTCAGTCATATGTTCAGTGCGATTGCGTAATATCATAAAAGAACCAGACCTTTGTCAAACCGTAACAAGCTATAATATAGTCCTATAAATCAATCAATTTATCCCTCTACTGCTTTTCTGAATGTTTGAGTACAAAATGATACGTCAAAGCTACTTTCTAAAATAACCACGATGAATGTTTGGTATCAAAAAAAGTTACATTATAAAGAACATTTATGATTGGTTAACGCATAAATTAATAAAATTGATTTAAAGTTTATAACTTGTATTGACACTAAACATAAAACAATATAACTTCTCAATTTCTCCAATGACCTATAGCATCCTCTCCCGGGGCAATTTACGCGCTGAATTTGCCAGCCGTGCGTGGGCTCATAGGCGGCTTATACCAGAAACAATGTGAAATTACACATTTAAGCTAGTATTGCATTTCCAACTAAATCTGTTCACCTTCACTTATATGGCTTTAGCGCTATCTAAACTGTCCTGATACGATAAATCGCATAAATTCAAGTTTCGGAATAGATTGTGGATTCGGGAAATACTACAAATCGAAATATGGATAGTAAACTTTAATAAAATATCGACAGTCGATATTTTACTATCACAAGTCGATATTTTAGTCACCATTTGTTAATCGAGATAAAATACTGGTAGCATAATCGTCCACCAATCGTACCGCTGTAGTTGCCAATTTTGCATGGTACAGAGCGGTATATCTAATTGAAAAATCGAAATATTGTCCGATATCTAAAGGTTCACCACTAGCCCCGTATAGCAAATTATGCAAATAGTAAGCTGGACTGGTGCAATCGCGGCTGGGACCCGTTTAGTTATGATGCTAATGCACCGCTCGCCACAATGCAGTGTTTGTCGTCGACGTCGCACCCATTTGGACCACATCGTTTACATACACTGTATTTCTGCATACATCAGTTAAACACAACCTGCATAACCATCCAACACATTATTAACAACACAAAAATAGCATCATATTAAATAAAAATTGTGTGTAAAAAAGTAAAAGTTAAGTTAAGAAACCGATAAATGGTGTCTTAACATAAAATGCCGCTTGTCGCCTCTATTCGCACCTTAACTTAAGGTCTGGGCCAAGGGTTGGACTAATGGAAATAACATCGAGATAAAAGTCAATGTTTCCCAAATGTGACATAATATGCAGATCAAATGGAACTTAGTTGTTCAACTCAGTTTCATCGTACAAACGCGGCAGAAGAGGCAATTGATTTAAGATAATTTTGCATGCTCTACACTAAATTGGTTGATAATTTAAATAAGCACGCGTCATTCCTACCCTTGATCTTAGTCATTAATCATTGAATTAACTGTCAAGACAGCTAGATGTCCTTTTTATATTTTTTTATTCACGTTACGTTGAAAAAGCATAGTTACTGATACTTTTTGGACCCAAAGTAATCATATACTAAGTGCAGGTAAATCAGTATCTGAACAAAATATTAGAACCCTACCTTACCCTTAACTTTTCATGATGAACTAAGTAATACCTGGAAACGCTATCTATCACACATTCTGTTACTAGAGAATCTTATTATTTGTCCGATGAGTCAGAAATCTTATAGATCCCTTTATTCCAGATCATTAAATTTCATTATAGACTTACCTACTTCGAACTCTGTGAATTGTTCGAATAACCGTGAAATACGTAAATGGGATCTTAATTGCGAATGAGATTATAAAACTTTTTAAGATGTTTGCAAATAACTCGCATAAAATTCATGCAGGGAAAATTTGTAAAGGTGAATCACATTAATATAACTCGAGAAAATCTTTTATGACTCGTATATAAGTAATAACTTCACCAAAATTTTGACAACCTTCCACTGGTTTTCAAGGTGTCGTCTTCTCAAAAGTACCGGGTTCGATTTCCGGATAGCTCAATGCAGAAAAAAGGTTCTCGGGTACGACAAATACCTAGTATTTGTCGTACCTTCATTGCTTTTGATTTCCATAATATGATTGCTTTGAATAGTACAGTTTGGGAATTACTGTGATGTAGTCCACGTTAAATTAAATTGGATTAAGATAAATATCCATCAGAAATGTATACATCTCAGAACAATAAATTATTTTGTATTTAATTTCTGTTAATTGGTGCCGACAAAGGCAACTAATCACACTAGCTGTACTCACAAGCTGTGTAGCACATGCTAACACAATGCTCGCCGCTCATCCTTCCACAAATTTAATGTGAACACAGGAAATGCTAAAGTTCACGTATAACCCTACATTTAGGTACTCCGTGCCTACTTGCAAGAGCTTTGACGCGTTTTTGCACTATATGTGGATCTGCATTTGTTTATGCTCTCAGAAGACTTTTTTTTTATTATTAGATAATATACAATTTCAAAGTATCCACACTACATAATATAATAGTTATAATAAAAACATAACAACATATAATTGCTTACAGGTTTGAGAACAGACCTCTTAAAGCTTTTTAAATTAACTGTTACATTTTTATTTTTTATTAATTTAGAATTAAGTATTAAATACAACTTTATTATAATCCTGCTGCCTGCTTCATGAGCCTTTTAGTATAAAGCACTTTTAATAAAAGTGACCCAGAATTAAATTTAAAGGTTAAGTAAACGATACAAAATCATTGAAATATGGTTCGACATGTCATCTCAGAAGACATTGTGATAGACACGTTCTACATTACAAAATGTAAACGTTCCAACGCTATATTTATCTATGGTATTATATTACTTATACTTGTCAACGTAATAATTACAATTACCTACACATTTATACCCTATTTTTAGTGCTAAGAGCCATCGTGGAAATCGACTCGCAGAGAGACATACAGACAGATGGACATGATGAAATTACCAAGATTCTTTGTTGACTATGGAACCCTAAAAATTTTGTTTTCCTACACATAGTTACATACAAATGCACTGAAATGCTCTACATAGTTTAACAGGTTGTTAAATACTAATCCAAACTAAATTAAAGTTTTATTATTATTTCAGGTATAGCCTACCTACCTACATCGTCCGTGAAAGTATTGAATATAAAATATGTCTGAATATAGCCACGTCAAAAACATAAAACGTATAATCACAAAAACAAATAAGATAATGCGAATATTTTCACACAACAGCCATTTAGCAATTCCATTAATCCGTAAAGAACTGTCTGTAAGTCAGAAGAAAACAGGAACCTGAAGGTACTTCCTTGGCGCAATGGAATAAGCCGCCCTCGCCGGAATCAATCTATTCGGAATTCTTCCATTTGTAGCCAGAGATGGGAGATGCGATTATTTGATCAATGATTGAGAAGCCACGCCATAAGTGGGTCATCATGAGGCCAGGGACGTTACGGAAAACGCATTGCCTACTATTAAGCAATTGACTGATGCATACGTCATCACCATAACTCTCGATGATCAGTAATTTTATAGACCAATCTATCGCTTCAGTAGTTTCTATGAAAACGTTAAGCATTTGCTTTATATATTACAATAGTTTGACATGAAATTACGTAAAAAACTATGATTCATGTAAAATATTATCTGCTCAAGCTAATAAGGTATATAATAAGTCAGTACCAAGGTTTGTATATAAAAATGTAGATGCAGAACAACGTAAGGAATTGATAACAAACCAATCCAGTCTGATACTCGCATTAAGTTGCAACAGGAAACTTCATTAAAGTTTAAATTGCGTTAAAATTACTTCTTTGGCAGCGGAATGTACCGAGTCGTAAAATAGTAAATTATTCAAGACTACATTTTAGAAACGAATGTTGGATATCATTTACTTATTTTTTTTCTAACATACTCGTGTATATAATTTAGTAAAATCAAGTAACTAATATTAGTTAGGAGAACACTTCATCCCGTGTCGGAAACAAAAAATAAATCGACTAGAAAACGTATAGCCTACACAATTTATAGCATGCGTTTATGATAGCGAAGCTTGTGACAAAAGCACTAAAATCCAATGTCTGTATAAAACAATGACTATACAACCACATTTTAGTAACGTCAGGTACGCAATGCAGAATTCGATCTGAAGAATAAGAATAAGAATAAGAATAATTTATTTGCTCTTGAATGAGGTACACCAGGATGACAGATAACATATTACAATAGAATCACTCATCCAGCCATATGAAGCAGCATGCAAATACATAATTAAAATTTTAATCAATTTAAATGTCATTAATAAAACAAATTAAATATTAAATTAGATTAAAAGCACAGATGTATAAAGTATGTCAAACCAATAATAATAATAAAATTCAAATTTAAAGTCACAGTAATATTTTAGATAGGAATTAAATGTCAGTTATACAGAAATCAAAATTTATATGTCAGATAATCTTTTATTGAATAAAAACAGCCGCTAACCAATAAATTAAATAATTGACGATTAAATAAGCTTCCCTTAAGTTCTTTTATTCGATCCGGTAATTTATTGTAAATAGTAACAGCCATGGCGTAGCAATTACGACCGTACAAAGCCGATCTTGATACGGGTTGTGCTAGCCTGTTTTTATGTCTGGCACTATACTTGTAAACATCTTCAAATTTCGCGAATAGTTTAGGATAGGTTTTGACGAACTTACAAATCTCAAAAATATATAAACTAGGAAGTGTAAGAATCCTATGTTCCCTAAATATTGGTGCACATGGCGTCCAAGGAGGCTTATTAAAAATAGCTCGTATACATTTCTTTTGGACAATAAATGTACTACTTGCTTGAACACCATTTCCCCATAATATGAGTCCATATCGAAGTAGCGAAGCTACATAACCATGGTACGCTAGAAGAGCAGTTTTGCTATCGGTTATAGTCGTCAATTTCCATAAGGCATATACAAAACTACTTAATTTCTTGTTTAACGCCTGTATGTGCGGTGTCCAGGAGCAATTTTGATCGAGTATTATCCCAAGAAAGTTTGTACAGTCACTCTCCGGAATTTCTTCACCTTTATAATTTATTTTAAAAGTATCACTAGTGGGTTTCCTATTAAAGAATTTAATGAATTTAGTTTTAGAAATGTTAACTTTTAGATTGTTGCTCGTCATCCATTCAATGCATGATTCTACGGTTCTATTTATTTCATTTATGTGTTCTTCAACTTCGTCATTACTTATAATTAAAGAGATGTCGTCAGCAAAAAGAATACATGGGTAGTGAGTCATGTCAGGAAGATCGTTTATGTAAATGAGGAATAATAGTGGTCCCAAAACACTGCCCTGGGGAATACCATATCTATTAAATCTATAGGTGGATGTATGCTTTGTCATTTCTTTTTGATTGTTTAATTTTGTTATTTCTACACATTGTTTCCTCTCCTGAAGGTAACTTTTTATCCATTCATATGCTGGCCCACGGACACCATAGAATTCAAATTTAGCTAATAATATGTCATGCCGAACATAATCAAATGCCTTGGTCATATCAAAGAACACCGCAGATACCAATTTCCTTTCATTAATCTTATCAAGAATTCCTTTTACTAATTTAAATGCAGCAAGTATTGTGGACTTTCCTCTCTGAAATCCATTTTGATTAGCCTTGATAGTATCAAATTTTTCAAAAAAGCTGAGTAACCTAACATGCATTAGCTTTTCGAAGATTTTAGAAAATATGGGGATTAATGTGATCGGTCGATAATTATCAATGTCTAGTGGATCATTTTTTTTAAATATTGGTATAACAACAGATTTTTTGAGACTACTAGGAAATTTACCTGATTGGAACGAGAAATTAACCAAGTAATTAAGGACCTCTGCAATAAAGCATGCGCTATGTTTAATCACATTTGTCGATAATTCATCATATCCCACCGATGGGGTTATCTTCAAAGATTTAATAATTTTAACAATCTCCAAGGGATCGGATGGTAGTAGATACATGCTATGAGGATTTTGTTGTATATTTATTTTATTAACATTATTTGTTGTGTCAGGTTTTATTGTCAAATCAGTGTAGTGTTTATTAAAGACATTTGCTATTAGGTCAGGATCACTTAAAGTTTTGTCAAGGAAGTTAATTAGAATGTTATGGTTTGGTTGTAATTTCTTGTTATTGTGCTTATTTATAATATCCCAAGAGGCTTTACATTTATTGTGTGATTTTTGAACATATAACCTATTCTCTTTCTTTTGTGATATCTTTATGACTTTTCTTAACAATTTATTGTAACTAAGATACTTGTTTTTTGAATGAATACATTTATTCTTGTAGTAGTCAAATCTTAGACTCCTTTTCGTGCAACATGAAGCCTTTATACCCGTAGTGATCCAGTTAGATTTTTTTGGCTTATTGCTAACCCTAGTTCTCAAAAGAGGGAAACAAAGATTATAAAATAGCAAGTAGTTATCGTGGAAGTAATTAAATGCAAGATCCAAGTCCTCAAGCCTATATACTTCCGACCAGGTGAGTTGTTTAAGACATTCTTTAAATTTATTTACATTGTCTTGGCTGTAGTCTCTTTTCCAGACAAACCAGGTTTGTATAGGAATACTTTTGTTTTTAGTAGCAAATTGTAAAGTTTGGCCTGTATTATGGTCGGATAAATATAACTGGTGAATTTCTCCTTCAGCTGCTTCAATATTACTAACAATGAGGTCTAGGCATGCATTTTTTCTAGTTGGTTTTTTAATATGAATTTTGAAGTTATAATACTGGAATAATGTTTGAAGTTTTTCAGTGTGCTTTGTATTTTTAAGAATATCTATATTTAAGTCTCCTGTTATAATTATCTTTTTATTATTTTTCTCATAGCGGAGCTTGTAAAGAATTATCTCTAATTTGTCAAAAAATATATTGATGTTAGAATTTGGTGTACGATAAATGCAAATTATTGTCAATTTATATTTAGGTATATAAGTTCCACAACACTCAAAATGATATTCTATTGCCATTTCCTTCAAGTATTTTAATTCTACAGAGTCTACGTAGTTTCTGCATAAAACACATACGCCTCCTCGCTTTTCTGTTTTTCTGCTGTAGGTAGAGGCAATCTTGAAGTTTTTAAGTCTGAGATTTTGCTCATTTCCTAATTTTATAAAAGTTTCACTTAAACCGATAACATCTATGTAGATACCATTTGAGGCGAACTCCTCAATGCAGATCTCTAGTAACTCTATTTTGCTCAAAAGGCCACATATATTTTGATGAAAGATAGTTATTTTATTTTCGAAAGGAATGGTTTGGAACTGTTTTTTGATTAGTTTTAGGTGAGTGTTCTAGGGAATTATTTCTGGAATCATCGCGTGGCACTGTAGTAGTTTGAGGATTTCGAGTGCTCGAGAAATAATCCAACAATGTTCTTTGCTTATATATTTTTGAGCTTTTATACGTGTATCTATTTATAGGTACAGGTTTAAACTGTCGTGCTAACGGCCGTTGCAATTTCATAAAATTTAGATACTTAATGTCATAATCTAGGCAATCAATTACATAATTAATTCTGTGACATAAAATTTTACACATATTGTCAGAGTTATAGCAAGTCATATTTAAAAATTTACAATTTGAAAATTGGTTACAAAAAATATTCAGGTGATTGTTCAACTTATTAACATTTAGGCATTTATTATTTAACACACTCAGTATTATTACTCGGGGACCGTGAGTTGGACTAAGAGACTTCAGAAAAGCACTAAGTTCAATTAATATTTTTGTTGGATTTGAGTCATTTTCCCCTACTGAGACAATTAGTTTGTCATCAGGACCCAAACTTAGATGATCTTGAGTTTTCAGGATATCTTCGGTGCTGGCATATGATTTTAACCAGCTACATATTTTGTATTTTTCATATTGTGTATTGATTCTTGATTTAATTAAATCTTCAGCTAATCCTGCGCATCCTTGCGATCCAAGTATTAAAATCTTTTTCTCAGTAGTAAGTTCTTTTTGTTCGATTTGGTGTATATTATATGTTATAGTATTCTTCGCAGTGTCAGTGCTCGTAGGCAATTTTATGGTTGAATTTTCGGTAAGGCTATTTCTAGATGTTGTAGGTTTAGGTTCTGTTGAAATCGATTTGGTTTCCTGCATATCGTCAGAGGTACATTTATTTAAAGTTGGTGTAAATCGAAAACTATCTGTGAGTCTTCGCTTAGCTTTTTTTTTACTGGCGGAAGGCCCATTAAGTATCAAAGATGTAACGGGGCTTTTGCACAATTGCTTTAATACAACTATTTCTTGGTTCATATTTGTAATTTGTTTTTTTAATTCAATATTTTCTAGTATAATATTTTCCAGTTCTTGTTGAGTGCTGGCTAAGTTTTTTGCTAGTTTATGTACTTCTTCCTTCATTTCCTCGACATGGGCCGCATACATATTAGTCGATAAGTCTAAACTTTGTCCTAAGACTTCATCACAAGACATAGGACTCAGCAAGGTCTGATCCAGCTGTTCTAATGATACAGCTCTGCTCAGCGGACGCCGTGTTCTAAATGTAATATTGTTTTTGTATTCGTTCATTTTTAACTTTGCAGTATGTTATATTACAAAGTTACAATGTTAATTTCTATTTAATTATATGAAGCTAGGTCACAATCTTTGTCTGTAGCACTTCGTACGCAAGTAAATAAATATTGACGAAAAATATTTTTCCTCTTTTATTTGCGTGATTTGAACTTGTGACCGCAGCGTTTAAGTCCATCCATGTACCTTCAACGCCATCGATTCATTACGTCATTCAACGAAATTTTAAACCATAATGTGATTGAACTTGTAGTAGTCTCGTTACTTTCCAAGAGATAGCACTACCAGTCTTTAAGAAGCTATATCATGTGAAGTAGTTCATACCGGAGCAACTAGATGGCGCTATAAAAGTTTTTTTTTTGAGATGTCGTGCTTAAGTCTAGGAGAATAGGATGCATAATCCGGTGAGCACTTGCACAATTCAAATATGATTAACCGTCTCAATTTGTATAAAACTGTAATTCGTTCTTTTAAATGTATATTGGTCACTTTGGAATGTTAAACAGTTTGTTTATAATGTCCACATCACTTTTCTTCATGTACACTTCACATTGTTTATGATAAAAGTCTTCAAAAACGAGCAGTCAGTCACAGATATTTCGCAGCTTTGTTTTCATTATAGCGTTATTTTTTTGTAGAGAAAACACTTACACGTTTTATTTTTACACTATGTATCATAACTTTCACATTAAAACTTCTAAAAATGCAAATTTTACAATTAATTTCAATTTTTATAATGGAGCCGATGTTATTATGGACGGCAGCGCCATCTATCTCGCATTAGTATTGCGAATCGAATTATGTTGGTGTTGCTATTTAAAGTCGCCATCTTGTAAGTGCTCAAGCGTACTCGTAAATCTATCTAATTCATATTTTATTCCACGCCTCAGCATTTTCACGAAATAAACTCGGATTCGGTGTTTACGAGTATTGAGCGTCACCTGTAAGAGCGCGGACTGGCGAGAAGATTCGGTGACTACAGGCAGGAATATAATAAGAAGCGAACCGTGAACATGGACGCAGATGCGACGGCGATCGTTTCGAGACCGGAATATTTTGATAAAATATTCGGTGAGTGATCCGAGGCGTCGTCGAGAGCGCGCGGTCATTACGGGCAAATGAAGTCTGTGCGCGCAAATGATGCGATGCCCGCCCGATTATGTGTTGGCATGGTAAGAACAGATCAGTCAACTAAGGATACTTTTGAAATATCAGGTTTTTTTTCCCGAACGATAGTAGACGTGTAATAACGTCATAAAGAGTTGGTTGTTTGTATAGCCTATCTCCAATTTATCGTCAAAAAATTTTTATTACTCTGAGGAAATGGAAATTTATGTTACCCATATTACTATTGCTAATATTGTTATTAGAAGTATTATACAATTTAATAGACGAACTCATATGGCACACGTGATGGGCTAATAATACGAAAGTTAAATGTAGTATCGTTTGATAAGTCGACGAGCAGGTTGGTGTAGTGGTGCGGTGGTCCGCCTACTTTACAAGGGACTGTTGTTGCGAATCCTTGTCGGAAAAATTAGGGAAACGACTTTTTTAAACGGGCTCGGGCCTGGAAGGTTCGTAAGGCACGCTGAGCGGTTGGTCCTATGTGCTGTCACAAGAGGTATATAATTCTTAAAACAAGTTAGAGGCGTGTGTTTGCGGCTAGGAAAACTCTAACACAAGTAAACTTGAAAGAATAATCGCTAGAAAAATTTAATTTACGTCAAACTCAATACAAAAAAAAATAAGACAATTACCTAAATATGCTAAATGTTAGCTACTTAATATATTTTCGCGGATAACTTCATCTCTGGTAAAAACCACAGTTGCAGTCGTAGAGCTTTTCTAGTAGACTATGGCCCATCATCATATACTTCATGTCCTGCTGATATCCGCCCACGCACCTACCTACCCTGCGCTACTAAAAATGCTGTGACAAAGTGTTAGTTTCACAAAGGCATAATTTGGTTTGACTTTGACTTTATAATTTACGAACCCCTTATCATCAAAAAAACATATTTTAAATGTTTTAAACCAATGATATTTAAAAAGTAAAAGAAGTACTTTTTGAATATCATTGGTTTTAAACTGATAAAAAAGTAAATTACAACAAATTTTAACGATGTTAGTAAAGTAACGGCCTATAATCATCCCACTGCAGGGCGAAGGCCTTCATCATTGAATTCAAGTTACCATAGCAATGATGAGTAGACGCATTATCACCACGCTTACTAATCCGGGTTTGTGATCACAAACCCGAGCAATATTTGAAAGTTTGAAACTTTTGTTGACCGACCCAAGGATCAAACCTAGGACCCCGAGATCTTGGCCCGGTATTAAAACCACTAGACTAACGGGGAATATTAACGATGTAAACTGCAGAAGTATTTAAGTTCTCGACAACAACGCCCGCCTCCGTGGATTACTAACGAAGTTGTACCTAGTTTACATAAGTTTATAAGTTATTTATATATGATTATAGCAGCTAGAACAAATAACATCCATACATACCAATATAGGCATTGATGTCCAATTCTTAATTAAGTTTTATCGACATTGTAATCGTCTTATAACAGCATACCAGGAATTTAGAGCAGTTATCTTTCAATTTAATAACTATGAAAATAATACGAGTAACATTATCAGATACTTTTTTGACGTGACAACGTCTTAAATTAGGTTGCGGCTGGGAGTCACTTATGAAAAAGTGTAACGCTCGGTAACGTTACGATGAGTCACCGAACGAGAGAGAGGCCCGCCGAATGCCTTGCGTCTCTCTCCCACTCAACTATGATCGGTCTGCCGCGCGCGCAGCACTAGAGAATTAGGCGCATTGAATCGGCGCATGCTTGTGTCTCTGTCTTTGTCTTTCTCGAACGTTCTTGGCGTTGGAAAAACAAGAAAGCGTCATAATACAAGTTCACACGTGTGGTTAAAGTATCGTCAGCTGTGTCTGTAGTGAAAAGACGTTGTCACGTAAAATCTTCGCCCGTAAAACCGACTTTGCAGGCAACCATTTTTTTTGTTTATTGTTTACATCCATAACAGTAAAAATAAAAATAAAATTTACTTAAATAAAAACCAACATGTGGATCCTATCAACCAGAGCTTTATAATAATTGTATAGAAACAATTAATATTTACCTCTGTGAACATAAAAGTAGCAGTGGCTGGCTCTTGTCACATGCATTGTGTAAACTACTTTTTTGTTTGTTACTATTCGCAATAACGTGTAGGTTGATCTAAATATGACAATATAAAGTGTCATTAAATTTGAAAAAGATACAACTTAGACTGTTCTTGTTTCTCTATAATGCCGTGGAATGGAACGCGCCACACGCACCGCAGTCGACTCTCCTCTCGCCGCCGACCACCCATTATGAAATTCGACTACGCTCATATTCAGGATGAACCTTACCGCAGATCGCCACCTAACCTACCTAATATTGGATATCGAATCTTCATATATACGAATTAGATTTGTGACTTTTCCAAACTGGCAGTTGAAATGACCTTCATTTCTTTTTACACAAGGAACGTAACATATACCATTATCCTCAAAAATATTAATAAGTTCGATCCCTATCTGAGCAACCAAAGGCCTTTTTGCATTTTTTTAATTAGGTATTATTTGCCAATATATTATTTTTAAATCCATTGAATATTTCGATTCGATAGTGTCGTCAAAGGTTTTATGCGCCGTGCGTTATATATATTAAAATTGCTTTTCTATCTACAGAGTGAATTTGAAATCAGTTCACAAAATTTAAAAGAATATTATGTTTGTAAATACAATTCCTTAAATATGTTTTTTTTTTTTGGCTAGCTTAGGTTAGATTTCAATCCATAGACTTCCGCTTACAGGGCGACTGCTCTAACCAACAGAGATACGAACACATTATTTAAACCGACGAATTTATTCAAGGCATTAATTTTTTTAACTCTGTACCTAAGCCAGCGGGGTTTCATCCGTTTTTGGTTTCGTACCTCAAACATTCGAGATAAATATTTGGTTTGAGTATTTGTCCGGTATTGTGTGGATTCAAGTCTCACCTAAGATCGTCAAAAAAATATTTTAGGAACTGTATTTTCTAGTTACATATGCAATTAAGTGGCTTAAATACAGTCTCAAAACAATATTAGTTTCTTAAATGAAAACAAGTTTTACGTTATTATGAATCGAAATTAAAATAATTATGGTTTTATACTGTATACTCCTGGACCTCCGCTCCGTCTCTCAACTCCGTCTATCCGCATGGGAATTGGGTACATCCGCACTTCCGATTATATCGCTTTTCCAATTCTACCGCTCTTCTTTGATATCACTCAATTTTGAACAATGGCTTTCTATTATTCTCAACAGAAAATGAAGAAAACATTTACTGACACTGCCACCCATACATTTTAACCCCTTATAAGGGATGATATTGATAAATGACTTATAAGAACTCAGATAATTTTCAGCGTTTCAATTAAAATTTATATATCTACACATCATTTTATTTACATTGTTTCAGTAGCTTAAACGTGAAGAGGTAACAGACACACAAACACACTTTCGCATTTATAATATTATAGTAAGTATTTATGAATTAGAGTCAGGTGTGTTTTCATACGCAGCTTACATTAAAATTATCACTAAACGATATAAACAGCTATAATTATTTAGCGATTCTACTTTGGTTTAAGAATATAAAAGCGAATCTTACACAAAATGTACGTACTTTTTTGATTCTTCGATTTAACCCTGTACTAGAAATATTTTTCCTTCATAGGTAGAATGACATGCTGTGACTGTACCTAAGAATAAACAGCTCCATCAGTTAGTCGTGTATTAGTTCTATTCTAATATCCGCCATGCTACCGATCCAACCAGAAAGGTCAGGCAGTAAATTTTGTTCTACGTACAGAACAGTCTACCACAAAAACTTCGCTCCATTTTGAACTTTCCGCGTATTGCATAATGGTGGTATATTTTTCTGCAGCTGACTGTAGTAAAGTGAACTTAGTGGGTAGTTCTCGTTTGGAAACACGCTCCTAGATTAGGTGCATCTGTGTGGTTCTAATTAGACCGCCGGTTAATTTACTAGAGTGTTAATTAGTTTTTTTGAAAATTTTGAAAATTAGTTTTATTACTCATTTGTATGTAAATAACTGATGTCTGTCGCTCACATCCATCTAATAAATCTAATAGATCTTACTAATATTAGGGGTTAAAGTATGAAATTGCCGTTTTGTATGGACGAAATCGAGAAAAGTCATTTTTCCATACTAACAATTTTTTAGTTTTTTTAAAAACGCCTGAACCGTTTTCGATGCAATTAAAGGTGAAAGTTAGATGGTTATAAAGCTACGCATTATAGTATTTAAATTTGTGAAAATCAAAGTATATAATACAAATATACTTAATTTAAGCAAGAAGGTCAGCTGACACATTGTAAGTGGTCTTTTCAACGACTTCCTTTGAAGTAATAGGCACTAGTATTGCATTTTTTTTTTAGTCAAAAGTTACTTTATTTAGTTTTTGATACAATACTTAATAACATATACTTAAGAGCTATAATCAAAATAAAAAGTGGGAAAATAATCGGCAATTTCATACTTTAACCCCTATTATAATATTATAAACGTGAAAGTTTGTAAGTATGGATGTATTACTCTTTCACGGAAACTCTTTAGTTTATTGCCTGGAATTCCACGCATACAAAGTCGCGGGCAACAGCTAGAATACCTAACATAAAAAATACAGTAAGAACTAGTGTAGCCAAAAAATCGATACTTTTGCCATCGATAGTTGAACGCTAATATAATCTATACGATCGCTAGGACAATCAATAGTATCGATACAATTGATAGTATCAAAATCTATTTTACTGCAATACTATCGGTTAGGGTAATTATTTACGAAAAACCCGCAGCCGCGTGTTATCAGCAATAATATCTACCGTTAGTTTCGATCGCTGACAACTAATATACTATCGATGTTAACGATATTAACGATAGTATCGACACTATCGATACTGATCGTTAATGCAATAGTATTGGATAAAGTATACATTCAGGTATAATGTGGCGTAGAATAGAATTTGGTGTCCATTTATGTCGTAAACGTACCTATACTTTGTTTAGTACAAAATAAACAATCTTATGAGTGCTTTTGCCTGCATGCATACATGAATTGCTATTGAATTATAGATCATTATCAACGGTATAAACTTTCGATAGTATTGATTCTATTGATAGTTCATTGGTTGGCAGAAATTACAGATACTAGAGGTGTATAGATAGCGATAAATAAATACATCGACCAAAAAATTAATCTAAATTGGTCTGACTAAGCTTAAGTTATCGTTGGTCATAGAAAAATTTTACCTATTTATACTTACGCATCGAATTGAGAACCTCGAGTCGTCGATTATCAGTTTGTTGATGTCATGACGTATTAACAAAGAGTAGTATACTTTGAAAGATTCTGGTTCAAATCAATTAGTCGTAGAAGTATGGATGGAAATTATAATTGTATACTCTTTGTTCAGTTTGATGAAGTGCGCATGTACAATCTTCTCCGTCCTGATGCTGTTTTTTGCAATGCAGTAATCAGCAAATTGACTCTAGGATAAGCTATTGACCTGAATGCTAGTTCTTAATAAAAAGTCATTACGAAAACAAATCATTTACGCTAATAAACGTTAACGACGGAAATAAATGTGTATACTTATTATATTTGCCTTTGTAATAAGAGGTTCGTTCAAATTTCAATCCGATGAAATTTCTCAAGTTGCTTCGGGGTATTTTAGGGAAGGCGCGAGGCAAAAAATTAAGTAAATTCGATATGCTAATATGCATCCATAGTAAAAGGTGCAAAGATCAAAAGCCTAGCTGATTATATTTAGTCGTGTATATAATACTTTTCGCATCGTGTGGCACACAGAAAGAATAGCATCACCCCTTCTCTTCCTATGCGTGTCGTAAAAAGCTAATCTAGGAGTAGGTACTACCAAAAGAAGATGGGCAGCATTATCTTCTCTCCATCACCGGCATCATTAGCTGTCGCTTATTTCAGAAGAAATTCAAAATATACAAATTATGATATTTTTAAACGACTGATGCTACAATAATTACTGGTTGTTATTTTTATTTGTTAATGATGAATTTTTGCCTTTAATAAATTTATAGGGGCATACTTTTCTCCGTAACCGTAGCTGTTCCATTCTCGGGGACACCTTGTATAAATCTAACTTCACCAAGCTCCTACTGCTTAGTTTTTTTGTTACTTACTAAATCAAAGTCCACCATGGCACAATTTTGATAATAACATTGTATGCGATCGCCATCTGACCTTCGTAGCCTTTGAACAGGTAAACGTGACCATTTCGTTTTGTATACATAGCCAGTGTAAATGTGCAGGCTTCCCTACGGTATTTTCTTTCCTCATTGCTAGGCCAGTGCGATATACCTTCACTACATAAACTCTGAAACATCTTGGTTCCATTTCACGATCCATGTAGGTACATGCAATGTGTGTTGCGGAACTGTGATTATGGAATTAATATCCGTTCTTTAAGAGTATCTACTTTTTTTAACTTCAAAGAAGAATCTTAACATAACCTTTTACTAAAAAAAGCATAGGTAAACATTATGTATGCGCTACACAAAGGTAAATCTATTTTGTAAAATATGTTACCTTACAAAATAAATGAAATACAAGATATACTTACAAAGTTACACAATACACACTACTGAAATACTAATAAAGACTACTGAAATACTCTTAAAAACGGTAAAGGATTGCTCAGAAATGATGATGATGATGATGATGATAGTTAACATGATTATGTTGTTGTTCCTATTTAACCACTAAACAATCAGTTTACTACCAAGCTACGAACTTACTGACAAACGCTAACGGCGATGACCTGCCCGTGGCCTATAGGAAAGTAAAGCCCGGATCGGCTTACAGGCACCAGGGCTTTAATCAATTAACAAGTTGAAGTATACACTCTGCCACTGGTGACTGGCAGTGCCTCGGCATCAAGTCAGCTCTCAGTGGATATTTGGCAGATGAGCTTTGTTAGTGATGCAAAGGGGTGTGTCTATCAATCACCATTGTGATGCGTACCCATTGTCCTATCGTATAACATAGATAATGATCTCCGCTAAATCATGCGATTGATTGCACATCAGTAGATACCTGTGATAACGTCGTAAGAAAATTGTATTGTCCTGATTTCTCCAGGTAATATTAACGACACGGTGTTTTGACACGGCAAAGTATTATAACGTATGGGAAATAATACAAGCAAGAGCATTAATTAAGTTCATTTGTTACTAAAATATTACGAAATCTAATTATTATTATTATCCAATTAAATCATGACTTTATTATGCTATTTTTAACTACCTATATGTAGAACACAATTTCTTACACGACTAAGATTGTTTATGCATGTGTGTATATGAGTGTGTGTGTATGTATGCATATTTGAATGCATATAACCAGTAACTATAGCGGAATATTTTCAGAATTAAGACAAAATAATTCGTATGGATTGCATTATGATAATTGGTAGGTACAAAAGGTTGTTTGTTAGCCTAAAGACTGGGGCAGCTCCCCGGCGACATCGTTTAACTGTATTAAGTACTTGCATTGTTTAGAGGGAAACCTGTTATTGGCCATATTAATGTCAAACTTTTATTAAATGTTACATACTTTATATATACGCTGTTTGTTTTCTAAATAAAATAAAATATGACTCGAGGGGCTTAATTCCCGAAAATAACTAATATAGTTGTTAGTTATTTTTTCGGGACAAATTTTTTAAACTTCATAAGTTCATAATATTAGTCACTTACTTTAGAGTTCGGTTGTAATATGAACAATTTTGCCAAAAATGAGGATAAACATGGTTTTATGTCAGATAAATGGTCCGCGATTTTTTATGGGTAAACCTATATAATTTTTCCCATTAACATTGATGTACCTATATTTGGAAAATTCGTTCCATTTCATAGTCGTATCAATATAATTATGTAACAGAACCCTATGTTTCCCGTTCTTTTATACGATGCGTCGTGCGTGTCAAGTGTACAAGGCTTATATAGTTAGCAACCGCCGCTTCTATCAATTCATTTAGACAACAGTGACTCGAAGTGCCGCAAGACCGACCTAATAACCAAAGGATTATGGAGATTCATTGGCACAGCAACATGTCGTTGACGTGACGTTTACCTTAGGTCATGATTTAGATTTGTGTCATAGTAACAAAGCTTATATTTTAGAATCTCCTCAGCACACAGCTTCAACGTCAACCCGGTCGGTACCCGATTCATCAAGCCTTAAAATGGAATCATTATCAGTTCCATTGCATCGTAGTCTAACCACTGTTATTATCAGATTATATCTGTATTCTGTGTAACGCCCCGTTAGGTCTAGTGGTTTAAGTGACGGGCTAAGACCTCGGGGTCCTGGGTTCGATCCCCAGAACGGGCAACGAGAGTTTCAATTTTACGATTAAGGGGACTACTAGAGCTAAGTGCTGCCCCCAAGTGTTTTAATTTTATTACTTCGAAACAAAATCATTTATTGAATCACTGTTAAATGCCTTTCATTCTGGCATTCTTTCGTATTGTACACACAGCGGCACATCAGACTATACATGTTGACCTTGAGACCGCCTTTATGCCCTACGTAATAAAAGCTGTTATCGCAGTTCAACTGTTTAACTTGATGTGCTGTCGAGTGTACATTATTGCTAAAAGCGGCCGCTTTTGGCGTTGGCGACAAATTCGACTTTATAAAAAACTAAACGAAAAGTTTACTGTGATTCAATAAATATTAGAGTTAATTTGCTAAAATGATACTGTTCTAGTTTTTTGAGAATTTATTTTGTTTTGAAATAATAAAATTAAATCAATTGGGGGGTAGCACTTAGCTCTAATAATCGCCTTAATAAAACTACTACAAAATTTACCTCAAACCTATACAAAGGGATCACCTAACCATACAAAGTAACAAACAAATTGTGTGTGAATAAACAATAAAACCCTAGGGATTAACGTTCACTGCTGTACCTTCATAATTCTAATCGAAGCGGCGGAGGCTCTACGGAACACCAATAACTTCACAAATCATGACGTGCCGACTGTGAGTACAGTGACACAGCTAGTGTATCTTTGTGGATAGTAGCTAAATACTACATCTTGCCCAAATAACAATGGAGACCATTTTGGTGCCATTAGTTTTAGGTTCTATTGTAATCTATCAAGTCTTAGTTATTTAGTAAGTACTAATCTTTTGGTGCCAAATAAATATATATTCTTTCCTTCTTTCTTTCAATGTTGAGCGTTCCGTAGTCAAGAAAGAGAACCCTTACAGTATCGTCATTTCTGCATATCCGTCTTTTTTCCGACAAAATTATGTTAGTCGGCATTTGCGACGTACAATTTTTAACGCAAATAAATAAATATTCTATTCAAAGTATTCGATTCTAACTACGGAACCGAACCTTTCAAAGCACGCATTTGGACGGTTTTTTTATACTTGTTTATAGAAGGTGGAGGTCAGAATCATCTTAAATCATAAACATTTGTAGTATCATTATGACCATATCTACAAGCATTATACCACAGCAACTTGTTTGCAGACCCTGCAATACTTTTTTGCAAACGGTTGGCGCAATCCTGATGGGCAGAGTGTCAACTACCAGCGCTGCCTCGTACAGCAAGTTTGCCAAGAGGAACAAGGCATTTTGTTGTTTAACGGATTCTAGTCGCTTTAATTTTCCCGGTTATGGAACTAATGAGTCCTTCAGTGTCATTTTCTTGTTATCAGTTGTATGTTATAACCTGCCAAAATTAAAGTTTTCGTAATTGGTAACTTTGTAACGTAACTTTCAATTCTTTGACTTTACGTAAATCTTTTCCTACTTATTTCTTTGTCAATCACATACACTTCATAAGTAATAGTAGAAGTTTATTTTTTATTATACATTTTGTGCCTGTACCAGAAGATATTACTCTGCCATATCCAAAATTATTACGACTATTGTAGGAGTATGTATGATAATGTCAAAAGGAAAGAATAGTACAAAATGATTAATGTAGCTTTTTATAAATAAATAAAATTTGTTACTAACACAATATTCAGGTACGTTATGCGTGATACAAATAATATTATTTCTGCTTTGAAGTTAAACCATTGTAAATGGTAAAAAGAGTAATAATGACGTACGTACAAATGATAATAATTATACGAAAACATTATAAAGATGTGGTCACCCTATTTGCGAGGAACCACCGCATATTTGCATTCGTTAAGCCTACTGCTAAATCGTTTACGGGTTCTACGCTCACCGAATGTATTCGAAAATAACAACACGAAGCATGAAATCCAGAATATTAAACAAATGTCATTTTAATAACAATTTAATTGATGGTCCTGACCTTCTTATTGGAACACAGACAGGTAAAAATCTCGTGACAAATATTTATAGCAAACTCTACCCCTATAATAAATATAACTTGAACAGAATAAGTGCCCGATGACACTTCCGTTGTCAAAGCAGTAAAATAAACAGATAATCCCTCGTTTCAACCTACGCTTATCAGAAATCTTTGCTGGAACAACTTTAAACAATTCGCTATAAATAAGTCGCCATCTCCCTGCCCTCGTTAGGACGACGATTCACCTACAGGACTTTTCTTCTCAAACCTGCAAATACCTAAAATAGAACGGCCGTTGTTCCATCGACGTACCGCACGTCTTCATTTGCGGTGAAACTAGCGATGTCTCATATAGCCTCTACGTGCCTCGAATGGATATCAATGAGGACCGACAACCGGTCCGTGTCATTGTATGCCTTTGTCCATTATATTTGGAAATAATGGCGTATACACCGATATTCTTAGCACGATGAATATAGGGATCAAAATCGCAGGAATAAGGTTCACAATATTGGACGACGCCTCCTAAGTATTAGTCTAGATCCTGGATCGGTGACCAAATGAAGTCATCTCTTAATTAGAAGTTACAATTATTAGGATATGGATAACCAAACAATACGTTTACCTGTAAGTATACCAACCTGGCTGACCATTTATATGACTGGAACAATTCTGTGTAAAATTAATACCTTATCTATCAGTAGTATTGTTATTACTTATTTTATATTATTTAAGTATTTTAATTGCCCCATTCTGTTGATTTTAATATAAGTATGTACACACAATAGCAGGTCAACCTACCCAAAAAGTTAAAGGTCATTGAATTGATTTTGAACTTTAAGTCCAACAAGTAGAGATTAATATCAATCAAGAAAACTTGACATTTTGTGGTAGGTTGACGTGCTGTTGTCTGTACTTTCTTTAATCTCTTAAAAGATTATTTCTTAGAAGTAGGCAAGTCTAGCATAATGCATATCAACACTATCAACATTAACTTGCAACTAATTTCCGAGTTTCTGACTAACAATGCAAATCCAATATCTGAACCGTGCGAGTGCCTAGACAATAAGTAGTCAAAGTTTTGTCTCTAAGGAAATATTCCAAAGTTATTATTAAATATAAATTTTATTTGCTAAAACCCTAAAACAAAATTTCGATGTAATGACTAACTTTACCTTTACCATATTTTTTCTGTATTAAGGTATAGTGATCTGCCAGACTATAATTTTTTGCTGCAAAATCGCTTTTATTTCAACTGTATAAGATGCCCCAGTGCTTACCCTGATGTGCTGTTGTCTGTACCTACTTACAAGGATAATAGCGGATTGTCCCGGGCCGTACGAATAGGTATCCGAGGAAGATCGCGGGTGACGTAGGTCGGACAGGCGTGGGGACATTTTTGTCATTCCGCGTCTTCGCATTAGTCACCCGCGATGCCGCTATCGCCCTAAATATTTTATGGTCACCAAATAAGCCTGCTTTACACATTCTGCTCAAACCATGACCATACTTCCACGTATAGTGCGCTACTCGAACGGTTCACTTTGAGGATCTAAATAACAAAATACTTTACGCCTACCGCCCACTTCAGAACATTTTTGTCCTTTCACTAAAATTAATTATGCCATTAATGTATAGTTAGGTGTGATTCGATAATGGCACTCTTACCATTGAAGCAAAACAAAACAGTCATATTTTATGCAAACTATAAACGATAGTTTCAGATAATAATATCTCTCCTCTATTCGAGCGGCTGTTGTTTCAACGAAGATTACTAATATTAGCCAACCCGTTAATTTGTTTAAAATGTTTTGCTGATGAAACAAACGTTTCCTCATTGGTGTTTCTGTAAAGTAGTAAAGAAATATTATGAAAAATATTTAACTAACGGATAAAATATAATCCTGACATTGACAAAGATCGTGTGTTTTCGTCAATGTGCTATTCGCATTTAGAGTTGTATCTAAAAAAAATAATTCAATAATATAATATGAGATTAAGTAAACCTTCTGAGGTATGTCAGCTCCAGCGCAATAGGTAATTTATAGTAAAACATATTAACCATATTCTATTCTACAAATAATTTCAAGTTATAACGGCGATAAGATTATTGCTAAGATCCTCAGAACGAAATAAAGATTCCTGTCACAAAGTAGTTACTAGTTAGTACTTAATGAACGGATTAGTTTGAGGTTTGTTCTCCGCGCTAATCAATTGGCCTCATAAGCTCACAATTTAGGGCAACTGTATTTTATGATTGTATTAACTGTTGATTTTATTGAGCTTTTTTCAGAGAGATGGATCACTGCGAAACGAGTTTCAGCCAACGGCCCGATCTCGCCCGTTAGTATTGGGCCCGGCACAAGCAAACATGTGGCTTCACTAGGTGAAGCCTTATCCACGGCCGTGAGGGGAGACCGCTGCTTATCTGCCCGGTTTAACTGGTCAAAGCCTTCTCTTATGGCATGTAGTGATAGATACGCCCTAAAAAAAACAGTTGAAATATCGCGCGTTTTATGGCTAGGGATGCTCTACCCATTCGTAAGCGCGCTCGTCTGGACGGTGCTAATTTTATTTTGTTTTTATTTTCAATAACAAGATTAACAAAAAGCATTAAAAAAAATAAGATATATTTCGCAAGTTTGATAATATGTTACGTACATTGCTATTTGTTACAGATCGTGAAAAAAGCTATTGTTTCTTCATGCTAGTAGCCAGTACAGTCTCAACTGACATGAAATAATGAATATGTCATGTGGTCAAATAACGTTCCTTTTATCTTGTTATCTATCTAAATATATAAAAATGAAAACTGATTTAATGACTGACTGACTGACATATCAACGCACAGCCCAAACTACTGGGATTTAAAATCTGAAAATTTTCACCGTGCTTTCTTTTATAGTATAGGTGAGCACTAAGAAAGGAATTTTGGAAATTCCGCCTCTAAGGGGGTAAAAAGGGCCCCATAAGTTTGTATGAAACTCCATCAGTTTTGAACCTAAGTCGATGAAAATTGATATCCAGCTACCTGATTAAAAATTAAGAATGACGTCTTTCAGGATTTTTGAAAATTTAATCTTTAAGGGGATAAAAAATGGGGGCAAAGTTTGTTCGGTTCCGCGTCATATCCATACTCTTTACATATTTGTACTCTCTGACTTTACTTAGTTTGTTATGACATTCAATGTGTCAATCAGAAAATAAATAGGTAATTTCTTACAAACAGGATGGTATTATTTTAGAATTTAGTAATTGGCGCCGAAATGGATGAATTAACTGAATTAAAACGTGTAGAACTTTAATTAAAGACTGCATTACAAAATTCGGCAGCCAGATACAAAACCTACGAGAAATTTCTGATAATTAAAATTTGTGAGTATCAGCTGGTGAAGTGACAAATGAACAAATTTACCAAGTATAATTTGGAAGAGATACGACTACAAATAATATTACTGATGACCCACAGTTGGAAACTGAGATTGAAGAAAAAAATAACCTTCAGGGTATTACAACACAGCTTAAACTAAAACTGCAGAGTTTGAATTCGATAGCACGAAACAATTCCATGTATGCAGAAGGTACTGAGGAGCAAAGGTCGGTCACAAACAAATCTTAGGACATCTAAATTGAACTCAGTACCATTAGACAAGGACGAAACATTCAAAAACATCATTAAACGGTTGGATGCTTAAAACTGAACAGATGTGATGATATCGATACAAGGAAATACACGTCAATCATACATCTTTGAGAATTACATCAGAAAACGTATTATATTATATTTTTGTGCTCCACGGGATCCTTGTGAGTTAGAATTTGAAGAGTTGGATAAAATTCAGTTAGTAAATTATCAACAACTCAAAATTGGACAGATTACTAGAAGATTTAACAATGGTGTTTGACGGAACATTGTTTGAATATCAAACTACAAAGCTCAATTAGTACTTCAAGAAAATGTGACACCAATTTTCATTTAGCCGCGACGTATTCCATATGCCCTGAAGGACAAAGTTGACGAAGAAATAAGGAGGCTATGTAACGAAAAGACAAAACTTGAAAATTCCTATTGGATGTCTTATCTATATGTATATTGGTACATATACAGAAAATAAATATCGGTACTTACCATAAGAATGGTATTATTTAGAACTTAATCATTTTTAGGGTTCCGTACCCAAAGGGTAAAAACGGAACCCTATTACTAAGACTTCGCTGTCTGTCCGTCTGTCCGTCTGCCTGTCACCAGGCTGTATGTATCTCAAGAGCCGCGATAGCTAGACAGTTGAAACTTTCACAAATTATGTATTTTTGCTACCGCAATAACAACAAATACTAAAAACAAAATAAAACAAATATTGAAGGGACAAAAAAAAATTTTGCGATTTTTTTGTCCTTTTTTTGTTCGATATTAATAATGGCAACAGGTAGGCACTTGAAATATTCACAAAACACTCAGTTATATTTTTAACTTTAATAATCAATAATTAAATTAATATTTAAGGGAGGTTCCCACACAACAAAAAATCAATTTTTTGCTTATTTTTGCTTGATATCAATAAATGGTAACAGGTAGGCACTACATTAACTAAATTAATGTAGGTACCTAATGTTGTTTTCGTAGTCAATGATACGGAACCCTTCGTGCGCGAGTCCGACTTGCACTTGGCCGATTTTTGTTTATACAGGTAGAGACAAATGTTGGGAAATCGAAAAAAGTGTATAGAATTACACTGTTGTACCTTTTGACATTATCAACTATACTAAGCAGTACAAAAATAATTCCTAAACTGGGCATAGACCCGTATCTCAGGCAGGAAAAGGTAACAGGTGTGTTGCAATAACACTAAGCAGCTGACTGGTGGATTAAATCAATATAGACTGGTAGACCATTTGACAAGCTTCCATTTAGAAGATAATTTGATAAACTTCCATTTAGTAACGATTTATTTTTTCTAGGACGCACCGCTTTTGGGGGCCTGGCAAAGTTTGTTTAGTGAAACTGCCTTTCTAACGCATCCAAATTATCTTTTTATTGAATATCCTCCATATTTAAAAAAATACACTTTTAAAACATGAAAATAAAACGTTGAGAAAAAAATCACCTCACTTCATAATTCCGTGTTGTTTAACTTAGGAATAGCTGCCACCACGCACCCACTAATGACCAAGCAGCAGTAATTAATGATGTTTTGCTGACATCATTTGAAGCTGAAGAAATATAAAAATTTATAGACACAGTGGTCAGTACAGTCGAATCAGTTCTCTATCCTGTCAAGTTTCTGAACACTTTTTATCCTACTGATCATCCTCTACCATTCATGCCTCGAACCCACTTTCATGTGGGATCACATGAAAGTTTTGTGAAACTACGTCAGCTTTTTGGTATAAATTTTGTTATGTTGTTTATAAGGATTTTTTTATAATTAAATATTTGAGGGGGTGAAAAACGGTTGAAAATTTTGTGGTTAATTATTTGTGTTTAACATCATATTAAGGTACTTGAAACTTCGTTTATCGATCATGAAGGGAGAATGACATAAGACTGGCTTTTTCAGAGCTCTACACCGATGCTGGTACTACACCGGTCTTCTATCCAAACGTAGTATGCAAAAAAAATTGTCTTTGTAAAATCACCTTTTTGACGCTTATGGATCGAGAAAAATGGTAACCTACTTGGTTGGAAATTAAGAATGTGTTTTTTTACACAGGGCCACTTCTTCCAGGGCTCTACGCCAGTGTTGATCATATTCGAATAAAGCCTTGCAAGCTGCGTTGAATGTTTTGTTGTACTACAGCGTTGACAGTTTTGAAAGTTTCAAATGATATTGTACTTCAGATTTCATGTAAATGCAAACAGATGTGGTGCGAGCTCGCTTGGACCACGGTTCGCTAGGAGAACTAACACCGGATCCCTAAATACTCGTAGTTTAAATCGGCCCCTTTCATCCAACTATTGTATCAACGGGCCCCGGTAAGTCGGCAACGACGTATCGGCTACCACTTAGTGCCCACCACCACTTCGCCCGAGATCGGCACCTTCGGCACCGTAGGCAAAGGAAGTGGAGAAAAAGAGTGGAGGAGAGGGGGGTGAGTCGTGACGAAAACTTTGTAACAGATCAAAACCCACGCGTGCGAAGCCGCGGGCATCAGCTAGTATTTCATAATATTACAATATTTTTAACAATAAGTTTTGTTAAGCTATAATTGTTAAGACAAAACCAACTTTATTTATGTAGGACTGTTTAAAAAGTCATTCCGTATCGGTAAGACCAAAAGTTAATAAATTTTTATTCAGACCATATCTCGGTACGTCGGAAACAACACTACGCCAGCCTCGCTTTGTCTTTCAATAATCCAATCTCTTATATGAGACATCTTGGAATTGAAAATGTGAAAAAGGCTAAAACTCAGTCATAAGCAAATTCATTGCTTCCCCAAGTATTTAAAAAAAATAGAATATGTAAACATTAACTTAGTATTTTCTATTATCTTATTTTTTTATTAAGTATTCTTTATCGATATTCCGAATGTATTCATACAAAAATTATGGAAGAAAATTATAAGGATTAGATGTGTTCTTCAGTATTACAAGTGGTACTTATTAAAACAATATCAGCTACATATTTAGCATGTACATATAACGCCGAACTTTGTATGCATACATGTATGTTATTTGTGTATTTTTTTTTATTGATTGATTTTAAAAGGAAAATATATATTAAAAATAAAAATATTACGTTTTACGCACAACGGTTAATTTTAATATTATCGATGACTAGCGGACCCGACAGACGTTGTCCTGTCTAAACTATGAATAATGATTTAGAATTGGATATATAAGATACAAATTGGATTGATTTATCTTCGAATAAAAATTTTTTTATACAGATAATTTTACAAAGAATCAAGTAAAAATAATAAAAATATAAACCCAACCAAACCCAAACAGTAACCTAAAACTGTAGGATCGGGGAAGTTAAATAGACACTTTTAAGGGGTTCCGTACCCAAAGGGTAAAAACGGGACCCTATTATTAAGACTTTGCTGTCTGGCCGTTTGTCCGTCTGCCAGTCACCAGGCTGTATCTCAAGAGCCGCGATAGCTAGACAGTTAAAATTTTAATAACAACAAATACTATCCCATACAACAATCTCGTTTTTTTTTTGGCCTTTTTGGTACAGAACCCTTCGTGCGCGTGTGCGATACGCATACGTCTACACACTTTCACCGCAATCTTCCAAGATATAAATTGTTTATTATTCAAATTGTTCAATATAAAAACTCCGACAGAAGCATCAGTTTTAAACGATAACTTTGTATTGTACCATAAACTTAATACTAGGTCTATGCTTAGAGGTCTATGTATTTTATCTTTATTTGAAGATGTTTGCACCACGCGTTCTGTCAATGTTATGTCAAACGCCATAAACTTAAAAAGTTTAAATCGTCTAAAGGTTACATTACAAATATTTTGCTATGGTGATTAAATATTCTTAAATTTTCTAATTTTCCGCGCCATTTTCTTAATTTTTCCTTTCATAAGAACATTCTCCTGACAATAACAAACAAAACAAAATTAGATTAATGAAATCGGTCCAGCCGTTCACGCGTGATGCGATGACCAAGGGAAATAGGGATTAATTTTTATATATACCTATAGATAATGTCGATGATTTCTTGTTTGGCACCGATGATGATGATGACGTATGATTGTTTGGTAGCCAGTTGGAGTAGTGATATTTGCTAAATGGGCGTGTATCAGGTGGGTTAAACTATGATTTGGAAGGGTACGTCAGTTGTTAGTCCCGTCTTCTGTCGCAAGAAGAATTTCATAAAAGTAGTCACGTTTTTTTTTTGTAATATTTAAGCTTGCAATCAGTCCATGTAACTATGAGCAGATGTTTTGACTGGGATTAGACATGTGGAGCTATTCCTCTTTAGGAATAGCTCACTAACAATTTGATTAACAATCTAGGAGTCTAGGCTGTCAAGTTCCAGTATTTTACGCCTTTTCAGGCCTTTTTCATGTAGTCATGCCCAGGTGTTCATGGATTTCAGAGTTCCTTATGAACCAGGGTGCATTGCATATTTGATTTAATATATTGTTTTGTGATCTTTGGATAATGCAGATGTTAGAATTGCATGTGGAACCCCATAGTTGGATGCCATAGGTCCAGATAGGCTTCAGAACAGTCTTATATATCAGCAACTTGTTGTCAGTAGACAGCTTGGAGTTTTTACCCATAAGCCAGTGCAGTTGTTTAAAACGAATGTTAATTTCATTCCTTTTGGTCTGAATGTGTTTCCTCCATGTCAACCGGCTGTCAAGGTGAATACCTAGGTACTTGACCGAGTCACTCTGGGCAAGTTCTCTGTTGCCCAGTTTTATGGGTGGGCATTTTTCACGCCGCAGGGTGAAGGTAACCTGCACATATTTTGTGGCACTGGCCTGTATTCGCCATTTTTCTAACCATTTGTTTATTCTAGTAACGCTTTTTTGTAGTATTGTCGATGCCAGAATTGCGGATTTGTTAGTGGCTAATATAGCTGTGTCATCAGCATAGGTTGCAATAGTAATTTTAGGAGTTTGAGGCATATCTGCCGGAAAGATGGTGTATAGAACAGGTCCGAGATAAGACCCCTGTGGCACTCCAGCTGTTATGTCATGGAACCCAGATGTGCTAGTTCTTTCCTTTACTTGGAAGATTCTGTCTGTGAGGTAAGACTTCATGAGGTCATAACAGGAGTGTGGCAGGTATTTTACATAAAAGCCCCCTGTGCCAAACTCTGTCAAAAGCCTGTTGTATGTCTAGGAAAGCTCCTGTGCAGTACCCTTTCTTCTCAAGAGCATCTCGGATTACTTGACAAACTCTATGAACTTGCTCTATTGTGGCATGGTCTGGTCTGAATCCAAACTGGTGTTCCGGAATAACAGGCGATGATGAGAATGATTTCAATAGCCTTCTCAAGATTATTTTTTCAAGTATCTTTGACAATATTGGCAACAAGCTTATTGGTCTGTATGAGGACACCTCATGCACCGGTTTACCCGGCTTGTGGATCATTATCACCTGGGAAACTTTCCACAGCATTGGGAAGTACCCAGTACGTAGGATGCCATTAAAAAGATCATTGTTAAGTACATAATTCCTTTTTTTGGCAGTTTTGAAAGCACATTTTTATCAATGAGGTCAAAGCCTGGAGCCTTTTTGTCTTTCATATTTCCGATAGTTTGGTTTACTTCCCGTGGGGTGACAGTTTTCAGAGGCCAATTCAGTTGATAATCTTGCTTGAGAGTGAGATTGACGTCACCCTCATCTATTGAAGGATTGGCTTCGTTGGGTGTAAATATTCTTGCCAGATGTTCACTAAAGACATTTACTTTTTCCTGTGAGGATCTTGCCCAACTATTGCCTTCTAACCGTAATGGTGGTTTAGGATGTGTTGGTTTATCTGTGGACTTGACTGCCTTCAATAAGGAGTAATTTGAGGCTCTGGTGGCAGTGAGTGATTTTATATGTTCTTGAGCAGTAGCATTTTTCGCATCTTTTATATTTTGTCTTAGTTCACGAGTGACTCTGTTTAGAACTTTTTTGTCATTTGGATGCCGGCTAGTGTGCCAGACCCGCCTTAATCTTCGTTTCTCTAGGATTTGTTGTTTTATTTCAATAGGCACTGTGTTTTGCCTCGGATTTTTATTAAGGTCTTCAGGAGTGCTTTTCCAGCATGCTTCTTGAATCACGGATGTAATTTCCTTCACTGCATTCTCGATGTCATCTTCTGTTTTTAGAGCAATCTTTAATTGGAGGGTGCTGTCCAGAATATATCGAAATTTATCCTAGTTGGTTTTTGAATTGTACAGTTTAACAGTCTTTATGTCACGTTGTGATTTCTGAGCTGCGTACTAATCTCTAAATACTCACGTTCAGTTAATACATTCATTGTTTCATTATTAAAACACATTTAATTTCACTTCAACAATAATCGAGTTTTGTTGTTTTGGTTATTGATCTGTCAATTACAAAGAGCTGTCAGATGCGCATGCGACTGTCCGTATGCTCTGAATGACTAAAATAACGTTACGTTCGTTTGTCTACGTTTAGCAAACGCACGGAACACATACTCTTTTCACAAAGGTGAATGATTTATTTCAATAAATATAACAATATTTTGTTTTCTATATTTTTAAGATTATGTGTTGACATTAAACTTATTTAATAAAACTTCACGCAGCCGAAGTAATTTTCATGAGCCTGGCAGAATGACGTTTTTGACCTTCGACAGATGTTTAAAAAGATAATAAACAATAGTAGTGTGGCAGGTTTATAAACATTGGGAATTTATTAGGGAAAAATACGTGTCTTGAGGACTGGTTGTTAAAGAAAAGAATTTAATCAAATGTCCAGCCTTTATAATAATAATTGTGATTGGAATATTAAAATAATGTAAATTAATAACCTAAAAAGTTTGAATGTTTTCTTGTTAGTTTAATATGTGTTTTACAAAGAAATAGTTCTTTGTGTTGTTTCGATTGTTTTGGGGAGATTGGAGTTGGTGTGTTGGGCGCTCAGAAATTCCTTCGTGACAATGATTTGCATTTTTGCAATATTGGAGGTTTCGTTCGAGGATTTCATTTGATTGATTTCATTCTGGTATTCGGCTTTGTGTTGTGAAGATGTCGAGGAGGACAAGTTCACTCTGGCTGTCGGCCAGGAAACCGAAGGAGAAAGATGGAGGCCGACACCTCAATCTTGATACCGGCCGATAGTCGCCGTATAAATTATTTTTGAATTTTGTTCCGGTCTAAGTGCCGTAAGTATATTTGCTGATTTCGAAGGATTTCGTTCATTGGGTCGCTTATTGCAGTTCTATAACATAAGTGGTTTCTTTCAGATCTTTTGATGGCCGCTTGGTTTGGCTACCAGGCTTAGCACATTACCTTCCGTTTTATGCTGACTTTCCGCTGATCAAATGAAAGAAAAATTGAGGTGTCGATTTACCTTTGTGAAAAGAGTATGTGTTCCGTTCGTTTGCTAAACGTAAGCAAACGAACGTAACGTTATTTTAGTCATTCAGAGCATACGGACAGTCGCATGCGCATCTGACAGGTCTTTGTCATTGACAGATCAATAACCAAAACAACAAAACTCGATTATTGTTGAAGTGAAATTAAATGTGTTTTAATAATGAAACAATGAATATATTAACTAAACATGAGTATTTAGAGATTAGTACACAGCTCAGAAATCACAACGTGACATTTAGACAATGGAGAACAGTTGAACTTATTGTCAGGATGACTGGAACATGATTCGTAGACCCGTCCAGACAAACCTCAGTTTTGTAGAAGGATTGAGCCAGCCCTTTCATCACAAAGAAGTCCAAGATATCAGGCAATCTATTCGGATCAGATGGCCAATGTGTCGGTTCGGTGGTAGTGATAGTAGTTAGCTTATTAATATCTACACATTTTTTCAGCTCCCTATCTCTTGTTGTGGTTAAGCGACATCCCCAGTGCACATTTTTGGAGTTCCAATCACCCCCGACTATGAAGCGCGCTCCTAGCGTTTTTATGAAGGTTGTAAGTTGGTTTTCTGATAATTTGTGTTTAGGAGGGCAGTATATGGAGGACACATTAAAATCTCCAGTTTTGTTATAGACCGTAACTGTGGTTGCTTGAATGTGTTCTGTTTGGAACTGTGGCATCTCATGATGTTCTATAGTCGATTTTATTAATACAGCAGTTCCACCATGTGCGGTCCCATCTGGAATATTTGTGGTATATATGTTGTAGTTTTTGATTTGAACTCGGCTGTTGGCAGTGAAATGAGTTTCAGAAATGAGTAATATGTCCAGGCAATGGAGTCTAAGAAGGGTTTCTACTTCAGTTTTGTTAGGAGATAAACCATCAGGGTTCCAGGTAGCTATTTTGAGTGTATCAATCATTTTGCCATTTTGTTGACAAGTGTTGTGAGGAGTCCTAGTAGGGTAGTCATTTGTTGTAGCATCATATCTATCCTTTCTGATTGTTTTAAGAAAATTTCCTCAATCCTGTTGGTTGGATGTGGTAACTGTGTTAAAGGGTTATCTGTTTGGAGTTCTGTTGTTTGTTGGTGAGGGCGTTTTGTCGCTACACTTGCATAACTCTTTGGTTTATTATTTTCTACATTTGTTTCTTGGTTTTTGTTAGTTAAATTCTGGACTAAATTATCAATGTTTTTGGGAGTATCTTTGTAGTTCCTGTCAATAGTTTTGCTTGTTCTTCTGGCCAGTATTTCCTTGTATACTTCACAGCCTTTATAATTAGCCGGGTGTGGGCCAAGGCAGAGTGCACATGTAGCTGGGGTATTTCTGTCCTTCTTGGGGCATTCTCGTGTGATGTGCGATTCTGCACATTTAAGACAGCAGTATGGCCTCATGCAGTAATTCTTCGTGTGACCATACTGTTGACATCTTTGACACTGTATCACTGTTGTTCTCTTTTTGGGATTTATTTTGCCTGTTTGTTGTTGGGTCCCGCAAGAAGATTTACAAAGAAAGTGGATGTAGGTTTTTTATCTGGTCCGTATCTACAGTTGATCACTTCTCCAACCACTGTATTACCTGTACCCTCGAATGCACTTATAATGGCATCATGAGGAGTAGTGTGGTGTAATTTTTTAATTACCAACCGACAATTCTTCTGCTCTTTTCTGTTGAAGGTGTGGCCAATAAGCCCATTTTCCCGAATAACTGACAAAAGTGTCTTGTAGACTGTCACATCCTCGCTTTTGATACTTATTTGATATTCATTTATTATTTTGTAAGTAAATGTTGTCTTATCTGCCACATTTTCGAGTAACTCTGTAAGCTTGTTTACATCTTGCACTCCATAGAGTATAATTGACCTTGAATTCAACAGACACCACGGACGACGCGCTGTTGTGCATTCACTCATTTTTATTTAACAGAATACCTACAAAATTACATAAATAAAGTATGGATATTTTTTTGTTTTTTGGCTAAGTGATTGTTATTTGAACTAAACACTGTAAAATGTAAGTAAATTAGGTACCTATTTTTTAAAAAATGTGTCGCTAAGTTCTGTTCTCGTTTCCTATGTGTCAATTTATTTACTATTAATCTAGTGTTTCTCATGTAAGTGAATTGTAATATTCTGCTTTGAGAAATAAATGTCTTAAACCATTAATTTGTTGAGTACTAGCCTGGATCGTTTCATCAACTGGTAGACTTATGTATCTATTGGTTGTTTCAATCTGTTCTGGTCACTGGGAGTTAGATGTTTTTCTTCTTTTGGGATTCCGTTGTGTTGGTACTTTTTGCCATTCAGGAGGGGTAGGAGTGAGTTCTATTTCTGTTTGTGTGTTCTGTTGATCGAGATCCACGCTTGGGTTGTCTGTTGAAGATGCGCAGCCTAGAAAGGCGCTTCTTGGACGAACATTAAAGAGGCTAGGATGGAAAGCCTGTTGCACATACTTTTTGTTGTGGCCAGTAGCATTTACAGTCACAAGAGCCTGGTCACCTGCCCCTGTGCAGTCTTCGGTAACATATTTCACACTCCCTGGCCCGGGTACCAGGTGGCGCCGGGGGTTAGCCGGATCGCATGACATCGCATTCTCATTAATTGACTTTTCCATATTTTTTCAAGAGTGGGAAGAGCTCATGATACTTTCCCAAGGTACCAGGGACACTATTTTTTTTAAAACTAGTCACGTTAGATTTTTTTTTATGTAGAAAAAAAATACATTCGCGTAGAACAGGGTTACGAGTCCCCATTCTGTCTCTTTTTTATCATCATCATATTTATGTTTACCAAACGACCAAGTAACAAACGACATTAATAAAATATATCCTTCTAATAACAAGTACGAACAAAGGGACTAACAAAAAAATTTTTTTTTCATTGGTTTCCTTATCTTTTGGTTTTGTGCAAGCTTGAAAAGCTGTTGACTACTAAGCCGACGTTACCCGCGTTATACGAAAGGAAATATTTCATTATCCAAGTGACAACTTTCCGGCGAGTGATTCGGGAGGGCGCGGTCGCCTGTAACGAACTTACACCTCGACGGGACTCTTCCGCTCCTCTCGTTTGTTCTGATTTATGGTAACTGGTTTAATTACAAAGGCCGAGCGATATAAAAAACGTACCTACTAGTATTTTTCTTTTTAATATTTTTTTGTATTTAGTATATTGCGATGAAATATCACATTTTCAATTACCTACTTTATGTAATCGTTATGTGTAAAAATTTTAAGGTCCTAAATATATCTTCAATTATAGGGTATGTCAGTGTGAAAACTATTTAAATCTGATAAAATGGCACATTTATAAAAGCTCTAAAACATACCGATATAATTAAAATACATTAACGTACCATGTCAGGGAAAATGCCTTTTGTACTTTGTATGTAATTAATGATGTAGTGAGAATCAAATCTCTTAATGCAAGAACTTTTTTTAATACAAATAAAAGGTTAAAACCTATGAAACTAAAAAAATATGAAAATAAATTCATTCGCGTACGGACCGTCGCAAAATCAGACTAGCACAAAGTTAGTTTAAACGTTTCCAGTAAGGAAAATTAGATATTAAAGATGCCGTAAGCTCTAAATCGCTCAGTAACGGCTAAACTTGACTCTGTTTGTAGGAAAATGAAGTAGGAACAGCATATAAATAATTACGACATGCAGTAGAATTATAGGCATTCACCACATAACCATAACCAAATAAATAAAAAGTCAGTCTCTTCTCCAAATGCAGCATTGATATTGCTATCCAATTTTGCTGCGTTAGTGCGTGTCGGAACTCGTATTCAAATATTACTCGGATTTTTAAGGTATCAATCTTTCCCGTCTAAACTAAATAAAAAATCAATTTGATTTCGAAAACGAATGTTGCACATAAAAGGAAAAACTTCACAGGTATCATGTGCAAAAAAGTCTTACTCGAAAATCTTACACCTTGAAGGTTTAATGTCAATTCAAATTTTAATATACTTCTAGAAAACAGCAAATTCATACTTTTACTTTATCTATACTAATATTATAAAGCTGAAGAGTTTGTTTGTTTGTTTGAACGCGCTAATCTCAGAAAGTAATGGTTCGAATTGAAACAATCTTTTTGTGTTGGATAGTCCATTTATCGAGAAAGGCTTTAGGCTATATAACATCACGCTGCGACCAATAGGAGCGAAGCATCAGTGATATAATAACAGAAATTGACGCGTACGAAGTCGCGAGCAACAGCTAGTTTACTTTATAAAATAATAGGGGTCTATTATTTTTGTAACTATGGGTATTGGAATGACAACATATTATCATCAAAACGTCATATCTTTATGTAGTAACAATTATTTTAACAAATATTAGGGAATAAAACTCATGACTCCGTATGTAAAACACGGAAAACTGTTTTCTTCAACCTAATATCTCAGAGTTGCAAACCAGTTCGTCCCTCTCACTAATCTTCACCTGTACCTATTACATGTGCATATACCAGCACGTGCCCTTTGTTCGAGGATAATATTTGACTTTCATAAGTGCCTATAATTGAGCATTGAATAATAAAATTTTCCGTACCCTGCTATTATCTCCAATAACTGGCATGGAAATTGCGTAACCAAGAAAAACACTGCCCTGAATTTCACAAATCGTGGATAATGGTTATTTGGGAAAATTGTGTGTCTAAGCCTAAATTTTGACAATTTGTAACTACAGATTTCGATTTACGTAGATTTAGGTTCAACACACGATTTTTATTACACAAAAGAAAAATATAAAATCCTAAAATAAAATGCATTTCGTAGCGGAATATACTCTTAACAGGATTAGGAAGTACAAGATACAATATTTCATATTATTATTATAATATCGTTTTAGCAGCGTGATCTATAAATAAATAAACCTTCATTAATATTTTTTACTCGTGCGAAACTTCAACACTAACTACTAACTCCATAACATTACTTCTATTATTATTATCAAGACAGTTAAAAGTTTATTATAAAATTTAATATACCAAAGAACCTATGGGAAACGTTGACTATCTTAAACCTGAAACCTTGAAGACCTTATACGAAAGGATATATGCTATTATCAAGTGACAAGTTTCTGACGGTCGATGTGAGTAGGCATAAAGACAAAAGATGGTCTAAATACTCAGACTTACCCTAAGATCCCGTAAAATGTACAGACAACAGCACGTCAACCTACCACAAAACGTCAAATATTCTCAATTGATATTGATCTCTACTTGTTGGACTGAAAGTTGAAAATCAATTCAATGACCTTTAACTTTTTGGGTAGGTTGACCTGCCGTTGTCTGTACAAAAAGCATTGAGATGAATGTTACAAACAATTATTATCTTAATTTATCTGCAGACTTCTTAACTTTTCAACAATAAGTGTGCGTTGAAAACTTCTGTATGATGTATCTTTTAAAATAAACTCACTCGCATGTCGTCCTCTGCCCAGAATGAAGTAAAGGCAAAGAAAAGGGGTCGCGTTTCTTAGGTGTGTCGGTTCAAAAGACACACATTTGCGACGAGGCACCCTCGGGCCTGCTGTCGGCAAATAGCAATGTTATATCCCAGCGACTACAGAATATACGGTTTAAGATAACATTCGCACCAATATCTTTTCACTACATAAAAGAGCAGTACGAACATGCTAAATCTTTGCGAGAGTTACAGAACTGGGATGCATCTACATAAGAATACGTGAACGTAAACGAATTTTTGGCACTGCACAACTTTAAAACAAAGGCACGCTCACTCTTAACATTAAGCAATTCGATTGATTAAATTAAAACAAAAACAGTCACAATAAAAGTAAAAAAAAAAGTAAAAGTAAAGTAACAGCCTATAATCATCCCACTGCGGGGAGAAGGCCTCCATCATTGAATTCAAGTTACCACTGCAATGATGGGAACTGGCATAATCACCACGCTTGCCAAATGCGGGTTGGTGATCACAAACCCGAGCAACATTCGAAAATTCGAAACTATTTGTTGCCCGACCTGGGGATCGAACCCGGGACCCCGAGATCTTGGCCCGGTATTTAAACCACTAGACCAACGGGGCGTTAAATAACTTGAATTCAATGATGGAGGCCTTTTCCTTGCAGTGGGATGATTAAAATAAGTAGTTACAAAAATAAAACATAACATTTTTCGGAACGAGATGTAATTTTCCTAAATGATAACAACATTTTTATTTGTGTATATTTAATAAAAGAAACCAAAGTTAACACAGCTTAATTATAGAAATTCAAAGTCTGTATTATAACAAACAAAATTAATTACTATGAAGACCAAGTAATTTGCCGACACAGCAGTTTAAATATACATACCATCATTCGTAATCTCACGCCGTGAAAATGTCGACGTCGAATTTAATAAAATTTATTACCTCCGCGTATTTCGCCGCAAATTGATATCTACTTATGTCTGCAGCCCGAATATTGCGGGAACCTTATAAGAGGACCTTGCTATAATTTTGTATCGTATTTTCACAGACGTCAAGATTTTTTCTAGCGATATTTGTTATTTTATTCAGCAAGAAATACAGGCTTTGTCGATTAGATTTTGGGGTTGCTCAAGTCGTAAGCCGTGTAGTATCTTTGTTGTAATAAGTATATTTGTATACGTTATGAATGTTCATTGGAAGATCTTCCATATGCTCGTCTAAGCTAAATATCATCTATTTGCACAGAGAGAGGATTAAAAACCAGCTCGATCTGACGGAGACATGGCGTTCGAAGTATGGCCTTTTTGAACATATAAATAATATGAATCTTGTGAATGACTCCACTAAGAAGCTGCCTGGTTTTGATATTGACCACAAATCCTGAACCCGACCTAACCGATTCCGATCCAACCAGGGGGAGGACTAACCACCACCTCTATAAATGGGGATTAAGGGAGTCAGCACAGTGCGACTGGAGAGCACCTGATCAAACCTTTTCCCATGTGGTAAATGAATGCTCACTTCGGTGGGCCCACTTCAAGAAGAGCTCATTCAAGAAGGTGGCGAGTTAATAAGCTCAACGGTGCTTACAGCTCATTGATATTGATAATCCAGAATCGGACTTAGTAGCTTGCTTTGGGGTCGCTTATATCCTGCTGCAGCAATGCTGCTGCAAACTTACAGAGCTAACATAGAAAGCCTAAACGTATTTAAAAAGCTCTTAACGATGAGTGCCATAAGTTTAAAACCACGAATTATCTATACTAATATTATAAAGCTGAAGAGTTTGTTTGTTTGTTTGTTTGTTTGTTTGAACGCGCTAATCTCGGGAAGTACTGGTTCGAATTGAAAAAATATTTTTGTATTGGATAGTCCATGTCTCGAGGAAGGCTTTAGGCTATATAACATTACGCTGCGACCAGTAGGAGCGAAGCATCAGTGAAAAATGTTGCAAAAATAATCGCGATCTTAAAAACTGAAATTGACGCGTACAAAGTCGGGGGGAACAACTAGTTACTGAAAAAATTCTTTCTTTAAAAGATTTAAGTAAGTCCGACACACCAGCCATTACTAACATCTAATAACATTTTCACGGATCTTTCAACGTATTTTCCTAGTTATAAAAAAAGTTTGTTTAAAATACCTACTTACACGCTTATGCAAGGAGCTTAATCCTTTGACGATCGGATATTCCAGACACAATTAAAATCAATTGTTATCGCGACAACCGGTTGTCGCTTGGGGGTTGAGGGATTAAGGCGACTACTAGAGCTAAGTGCTGCCCACAATTGATATAATTTTATTACTTCTAAACAAAATCAATTCTCGAAAAACTAGAACAGTATCATTTTAGCAAATTACCTCTAGTATTTATTGTTTTTTTTTTAGAAGTAATAAAATTAAATCAATTGGGGGGCAGCACTTAGCACTAGTAGTCCTCTTTATGTCCGTGGTGAACTCTGTTGCTTTAACGGAAGACCAGCTGTGTACGGGACCTGTAGACTCATACACTTGGCCCACTTATGTCTTGATGATGTTACTTTAAATTATGTATTTCTTTGATCGGATCGATCATACATTTGCCTTGTACCTAGGTAACACTGAAAATATTTAGAAAATGAAAAACGGCTTAATGTAGAAAGTTGCCAATACTTTTATTGTTTTTCGAAGTAATCTCCGTTCCACTCTAAACATCGTCGCATTCGATGGAACCACTGAGAAAAGCAGTGGGCCTATTCTTCCTTAGGGGTCTCTTTTATGGCATTTTCGTACGCTTTCACCGCATCTTCAGGGCTCGTAAAGCGAATACCACGAATGTTATCTTTAGTTCTTGGGAATAAATGAAAGTCGCAGGGTGCCAGGTCAAGACTGTATGGTGGATGACTCATTATCTCGACACCTGCCATAGTCAAATATTCAACAGTCCGTTTTGCGGAGTGCACTGAATCATTGTCGTGGTGAAGGAGGATCCTGCTTCGAGGACGCTGCTGTCGAATCTTTTTCAAGACAACAGGCAAACAGCGATTGACATACCAATCTGCAGTAACTGTCCTTCCATCTTCTACCACAACTGTCGTAAAATGACCTTTCCGACCAAAGAATGAGGCAATCATCATTTTTCCTTGACTTCTTCCTTTCTTTACATTAGTTGGCCGATCCTCGAAAGGAAACACCCACTGAGCTGATTGTCTTTTGGTTTCAGGTTCGTAGCAATATATCTAGCTTTCATCACCTGTGACGATGTCAAATACAGTATTTGAGTCACCGCCGTTGAACTTATCTAACATTTGGCGACACCAGTCCATGCGAAGGTGTTTCTGGTCGTCGGTTAAAGTATGGGGAATCCATCTGGTATAAAGCTTCCTGACGCCTAAATGTTTGTGTAAAATTTTTTGAACCTAATTCATAACAATGCCCGTATCTGCTGATAGGTCACTCTCTTATCTTCCTCTATCATGCGTCGCACAGCACTGATGTTATCTTCAGTAGACGCTGTTAAAGGACGTCCTTTACGCGGATCATCATTGAGATTGCTACGTCCACGCTTAAACTCGTTAAACCAATTGTAAATTAGTGGCACGAGCTGGGGCTTCATTAACGGCTGGTCCCAATAATCTATCTATCTTCAGTTTTGGCATATCGGAGATAGAAAACATCTTCTGTCTCTGATTTTGCCGTCCAGAGAAACAAAGACAGAAGTTGTTTTCTATCTCCGATATGCCAAAACTGAAGATAGATAGGTTATTAGGACCGGCCGTAAGAAATGCTAATCGCAGCCTATCATAGCTTTGTTGTTGAGTCAACGAAAGTCATAATAAATCATTGACCGAAAATTTTCTCGCGTTAGGTTCATTTTCACGTGTAACAAGAGTTTTAGATTTGCCGCCAATTCACAAAAACAAATGATAAATGAATGCAATATACTACATTAGGTTACCAAAGAGTTTTAGATTAGTTTTAGTTTTAGAGTTTTAGAATGGGACTGACTCGACTGATCAAACGAAAAAAAACAGATAAGGCATATAAAATTAAATGAAAATCAGATAAATTAAGATTTAACAGTAAGTCAGTGTCGTGATCATTATGAGAATAATTGTAACAATCATGAAAATCAATTAGATTTTTTTTAACGCATGTAGAATCTAATAAATTTGAAAATTTTTCGTCAACTGTTAATAATTGCAATTTGATGTTCTAAGCATCAACCAATGCTCATTAAATAATTTGCAACATTTATGGTACATTACTTCGATTTTGAAATGCTGTTAGTCTGTTGATTTCGATTTGTCGGTTTTACCTCATCACTAGCCCTTATGAAAAATGACGTAACCTTGTAAAGACGTCTTTTCAAGTTAGGTGTAATTTTAGTGACTGGATTATTTTAATGATTTTAACTTTAAATATCTATTTTACATAATTAAATTGATTAATACTCGTATGTACAGCAATGTATAAAAAAATATTCTTAACATGCCAGTTACCAATGTTTTTTCGTGTGCAAATGTGTTTCACTTTTGTGACGCTGGTACAAAGTTACGTCGTCTCTTTCAGTGAGAACTGTCATTCTAATCAAGCTATATTTTAAAGACTTTAAATGCTCTTGTGTCGCAGACAAATAAAAATTTCTTTCCGTAAACATAGAATATTGCTTTTTTTCTGTGTCGTTTTGTTAAAATCAGTTAAAATCAGTTAAAATCAGTTTTATTTCTGCAAATAGGCCCCTGGAGGCGCTTTTACACGTCCCAAACGCTCCCACGCTTTTAAACGTTTTGATTTTAAGATCAGAAGTAGCCTCCGAATCCATTGCAAAAAAATTTGGTATTTCTACCTGTAAACGCCCCGTTGGTCTAGTGGATTGGCAACCCGCATTTGGCAAGCGTGGTGATTATGCCAGTATACCCATCATTGCTGTGGTAACTTGAATTCAATGATGGAGGCCTTTGCCCTGCAGTGGGATGATTATAGGCTGTTACTTTACTTTACTTTACTTTACCTGTAAATTCGTTTTTAATTTTCAAACTCGTAGCGTAGCGCAATATTTTCCTAACCATCGTTAGATACTCGTAGTTAGAAAATTAAATATAATATTAGAAAAGAAAAATAACCAAAGCTTTGGTCGGCAGTACAAAAATATAATCACTCCGTAACCTCGGCGATCTATCCCGACGAAAATTGGTTCCAATCTTCTTCAGAGAGGTCAGTATGTTTCTGATTTCCATTTCGTTTTATTATGCCCAAATATAAAAACGTTATTGGAAAGAGGAATACGACCGGATGTGAATAGATCACATTTTTATAATATTTTCAGATTAAAAGAAGTGGACTGAAGAAACCGTATAATATATATCAGTTACTCTTATTTTATTATGACAGAGTCTGAATTTAGAGGTATACAGGTATACCTGCATAAAAATATATTTTGCCAATCATTTTGTAACGATACAAAGCTGAAGGCAGGTCAATACTGCCACAGTGGTGTTTGAACGGAGGCATAGATGACTTTTGCTATCTACATAACGTGATTAGAGTGTGTCCACTCAATAGTGCTGTGCGATTCAAAGTTAATAGGAATACTTCGAAACTGTATCTTTCTTTTACTAATATCGTCTTCACTGTCTAAATATTACACTTAAAAGCAAATACTATCTAATCTATCTAATGACTTATCTCCATAATCCTCCAGAAGGACTGGGTTATTCGTCTCAATTTACAAATTCTGCGAATACCGCACGAAGTTTACCCAAGCGACTGTGCAGTGGTATTTCTTTTTTTATTCATAATTTACTGTTTATAAACATTTGTTGGTAGACCTCACTAAAAAAAAAACTAAGAGTTCTTTGACTGGGAATGCGAAGGTGAAGACGATATTAGTAAAATAATTTAACCTTCGAAACATGGATCTGAAGCTAAAACTAAAAGCCACCGAGCGTTTACCTGTTAAAGAATGAAAAAACATGGGCTCGTGCTTGACCGAAAAGTCAAAACTAATTAAAACAAATGATTATGGACAACATTAGATACGTCGTTCTAATCCCAAATAAGTAACTGTCAAAGCACTTATTTTGAAGAAAAATCTAAAACAATGACGATACGAGTATCATCAACACCCAGTCGCTTTACAATAATTATTATAGTAACAATGAACTTTTATTCTACATCTCCTGTCACCATGTAAACTATGAAGGTCGTTAAAATTTTATTTAGTAAATTAATCCTGTTTTTTAATTGTACATGAAATTAACTGGAATAATAAGTTTTCGCATATACATAGTCAGGTCATAAGTTCTGTCACACAATAAAAACTTTTGAATTTAGAATGCTGGCCACAAAAAAGTTTATTGAATTCGAATTTCGAATTTTCCATGAAAATAAAAATGTGTACTTTTTAGAATTTTCCTCATTTTTAAATATGGAGTGGACACTTAAAGAAGACCGTGTCGCGGTTACGCGCCAATTCAGATTTTCGATTTACTGAATTTTAATATAATCAAAAGATTCGTTTATCGTACCATAAAACGATACAATGAAGACTCTAGTGTAGATGACAGGTCAAGAAGTGGTCGCCCTCGCTCTGTGTGGTGTGGACTCCAGCAGTGATAAAAGCTGTGAAGGCGCGAATTCAAATAAATCCCATACGTAAGCAGAAACTGTTGGCCCTTCAGATGGGGTTAAGCAGGACCACGGTGAAAAGGGTGTTAAATGAAGACTTAGGGCTTAGGGCATATCGAAGAAAAACCGGACATCGTTTGGACGCTCGTTTAATGGACCTGAGACTGAAGAGATGCCGCGCTTTGTTGAAGCGGTACGCGGGAAAAAGCAACGGGAAATTCTTTTTTCGAATGAAAAAAATTTTACCGTGGAAGACAGCTACAACAAACAAAATGATAAGGTGTACGCACACAGCAGTGAAGAAGCGAGCAACCGTATTCCGCGTGTCCAACGAGGTCATTTTCCATCCTTGCTCATGGTTTGGTTGGGAGTCTCTTATAGGGGCTTAACTGAGATATATTTTTGTGAGAAAGGCATAAAAACGAATGCAGTTGTGTATCAAAATACAGTCCTCAAAAACCTTGTGGAACCTGTTTCTCATACCATGTTTAATAACAGGCACTGAGTATTCCAACAAGATTCTGCGCCAGCTCATAGAGCGAAAAGCACACAAGACTGGCTGGCGGCGCGTGAAATCGACTTCATCCGGCACGAAGACTGGCCCTCCTCCAGTCCAGATTTGAGTCCGTTAGATTACAAAATATGGCAACACTTGGAGGAAAAGGCCTGCTCAAAGCCTCATCCTGAATTGGAGTCACTCAAGGCATCCTTGATTAAGGCAGCCGCCTATATTGACATGGACCTCGTTCGTGCTGCGATAGACGACTGGCCGCGCAGATTGAAGGCCTGTATTCAAAATCGCGAGGGTAGTTTTGAATAAACTTTATTACCATATGACTATATGTTTTATTAAGTTCATTTTGCTATATAAATGGTTACATAAATAATAAATTTATTTATCTCATCATCTCAGCCAAACAACCCCCAATGCTTGGTATAGGCCTCCCCTTAGGATCTCTACAACAATCGCTTCCGCGCCACACGCATCCTCCGGCTTCCTGCGCCGTTCACCAGATCATCGTCCGGTGCGCGGTCGCTATTCCAGAACCTTCACGCCTCAACCACCATCGGTTCTTCTTAAACTATGTGTCTCGCCAACTGCTCCGCAATTCTTCGAACAATGTTGGTTATAATCTGAGTCCTCCACGGATTTCCTCATTTCTGACGACGATCACGACGGCGATACACCAAGCATTGCTCTCTATCTCTATTTATCACAAGGAGCTTGAAATGTTCGAGATTAGCTCGTTTTTTAAAGTCGTTGACAGCATTAAGATGACATTAGCAGTCTCAACCCTAAATTCAGAGATTGTTCGACAGGCGGACGCCGGGCGGCGGGCGAGGCGGGGGCGGGCGTCGACTCACGCACACAGTGGGCATTAGCGCGTATCCAGTTTCGGGTTAGTTTAATCTCAAACAAGCAGATCGAGTTACTGTCCAAAGGCCTTTTTGTCCCTCACTCTCATTTCCAATGATAGCTTTTATCTAGGGCACCTAGTTTAATGTTACATTCTGTTCCATAATTGTATAATTTTGATACAGGACTTGAGGTATCACTTTTAGATTTCATATCGTATATTTTGTAATCAAGTAGGCCAATTTCGAAATAATATAGTACAATAGTAGCAAACGTTTAGTTGTTTATTATACTCGTATTTCATTATCAAATTGCAGGTTGGAATGCTGAACGTTGCAAATATGTAAAAGACAAGTGAGAACGTGTAAACCTGGGGTGCGCAATATGTAAACATATTAAATTAATATATTAAACGTCATCTAAACTTCATAATACAAATCAACCTATTTTGAAAAAGAATGGTGTAAATATGGCTATTGACTAAGTAAACTGTCATGATAATTTAACTTTCATGATCAACCCTATAACTTACAAAATTTGTATAATAAATACCACACTATTAAGGGCATAGAAGCTACTCTGCCTATGCGAAAGTTAAGTCTAAGTTAAGTGTAAGTAAAGTTAAATGTTTATTACTCAATCAGTCCAAAACGGATGAACAGCCCTGATTGTAAGTTGAAACAGAGATAGATAATACTCTGAAATATTTAGCATATAGGTTTCAGTGGGATAAACATTTGTTTTTCATATAAAAATATATCGACATGTTAGTGGGTAAGGACATGTTAGTGACTGTACCTAAGGTTGAGGATATAGCATAGATAACATTTTATCCACAAATGAAGTCGCGCGCAATCGCGAGTATAATAATGAACATATAGACCTACACCAGTATTATTATAAGTTGTAATATAAAAGCCATAAAACGTAACGTAAATGTCTGTCCTCGATTTGAAAATATTAATAACATAAAAAAATTCATCGCAAACTTCCTCGTAAAAATTGTCGTAAACAATAAACTTGAGATGTCTTCAACAACAAAAATGATCTGTACGAGTAAGTATATTTGTAGAAATAGGCCAATATAACAAACCGTCGTAATAATTTGTTGTAAATGTTTATCTGATTGTGCCATTGTAAATATAATTTTGTCTATTGGGCCTTAGCCTTTCGAAAGCACTCACTTAACCCCGAGTATAATTACCGATTTTTACCATTTCTTCGTGACTCTTTATCTATTTCAATTCCGTATCCATCTTTTTTTCCAACCTTGAGTCGTTAATCCTACTTTGATATGAACGTAAAAAATGAGCTTATGATTTCTGTTATTGACGTATTCTTAACCGCAGCCCACACGGTCCGTCGGGTCCCGAACGAGCAACTTTGATCTGTGACGATGTTGAGTTTTTTTATCGATATAAATATCATAGTAGCAAAGTTTGAAATACGAAATAACTTTGAAACTGTAAAAGTGTATGGAAATTTCAGTTAAGTATTGTTTCCGTTTAAATATCCATTTTACGTTCGGCATTCTATTGCGAGAAATTGACGGCTTTTTGGTAAAATATCACATGTACTCGAAACAAGTCAAACGTACCGCAACAGAGTAATAAATTGCGCAAACAACTCGCTACGAGAACAGTTCGACAGATACCGTAGCATACGGTAGCATTGTAGCTGTAGCGTCTCGTAGTCAGCTACGAGGAGTAGCAAGATTGGCGCGGTTAGGTGCTTCGAGATGCCAAGTGACGATATTGCACGATAATAAATAAAGAAATACTAACTTACAAAATTGCACAATTAATCCGTTAAACAATAACTAGTTGCTATAATACAACTACAAGTTTTGGAACGAAGTTCCTTATCGCGCGTTGCGAAACCCCTTTCGCAAGAAAAGGGGCTAGACGGAAAAAATTGTAACGACACTTTTTGACCGACACTTTTTGCTATAGTTGTAAGCCGTGCGGCGAGAGAGAGAGGGAGAGGGAGAGGGGGAGAGAGGGAGAGGGGGAGGGGGAGAAAGGGAGAGAGGAAGAGGGAGAGGGAGAGAGAGAGAGAGAGAATTAAAAATAAATTTAAAATAAAATAAAATTTGATTACAATTCCTTCACTAAAAATGAACTACGTTCCATCCGGGTGTCCCTTGACACCTCTCAAGTTTTTTTAGCAATTTTGTTTTTAAGTTCCTCTCATGTTGAACTTATTAGTTATTAATTAGGACAATTTAATGAAAAAACATGTATGTACAAGTGTAGTTATAATCTTGTTCTTAACTTTTATGCGAGAATGAACCTTGAGAGTTTTAAGTTTTAAATTGAGTTAATACCACGAAAAAAAGTCGTGCGCCAGCTTGTTTTAGCTAAAGCATCCGTACAAATATTATAAATGCAAAATTATGTCTGTTACCATTTCATTCGAAAATCGCGGAACAAACCATTTGGTTTCGAGGTATTTTGAGTCCCGGGAAAGGACATGAAAATGAGGGTAAGAAATTGTATAGGGAATCAATTATTTATGAACCAAAATATTTAAGATTCAGACCCTGAAAATCATGTAGGATAGTTTTTGTTCTTGAAATCATCATTTAAAAGGGTTGGATCAATCAATATATTCTTAATTTGTTATAGAGAATACAGATAGCAATCGCAAATGTTAGATGATCACTAAGAAAAGTGATATAAGTGCTGGTAGCAAATATATCTTCCATTTATCATCATTCAAGTTTTATGACCATTATTTCGTGAAGATTGAGTCTCGTAATATTTGCTTACAGTGTTTTAATATTTTAAGTCAACCGTTTGACCTGTTGCGTTACGTTAGTGTAATAGACACATAATATATGCATTAGTACTTGTTTCATAAATGTTTGTAAACAGTAAAGTATTGTCTGTTATCTAGTCACTATAGAGCAAGTTTGATTAGTTTTAGACAAATTCATATTATTATCGTATTGAGAAACCAAAAATAAAATGTTGATAGGAAATAAACAATACAAATATAAATTCGACAAACTGAATAAACAACCCGGCACTAACCCAATAATAGCAGAGCGCGACACTACCTGCGGCGACTCTATAAATTGTACACCAGCGGTATATTGCAGTCGCACACGAAGTAGGTATACAACTAGTGTTTGATTATTTCTAAACCATCTTAGACACAGCTTTACTTTGAAAATGATTCTGCTTTTGTTTTATAATTTTACTAGTTGTCCGTCCGATTACCAGTGGAAATAATGCAAGCAAAATTTCTGCCTATGATCATTTTACCTTTAACACACTGTTAATGAAGATATTTCTAAAACAGTTATGTTTTAAACAATCATCAAACATTTTCTACCATACAGACAATTAAAAACTTAACAGAAAAAAGTTACTAAATCGTTGCGGCCATTTTGAAATACTGCGTACATACATTTCGGTTATTCAATTTTATTTATATATAGATACATTTATCAAATACATCAAATGTAAATCTACATCTATTTATCTAAGAGTCGTTTACTACTACTGTAACCATAACATTGAATACAATCCATTTCCACGTATGTGTGCGTATGATATTATAATAGTCTATCTAAATTAACATAACACTGGTATTAGAGTGCGGGTAATTTGGCATGTTCATAAACATCTCCAGTGCAATTACTCGGGGCAGCAGAAGACGCCATAAACAAACACATAAATAAGGCGGACACGCAAACATAATCCACAATTAGCTCCCAACGGGCGATGGAATGAAATGACCGGCTTGATTTCTATTATCGGGTAGATCTTTATTTGCGCACTGCCCACTAGGAATTATGTGACGGCATAATAACACACACAGTGAACTTTAGTAGCTTGTCCTCGCTTAAAGCGGGAAATATCTACAGTAATATTTTGGGGTGGTGGGATCTACCTCCTAGTGGTCCACCCTGGGCAACGGCATCTTTGGTTTTCTAACCTGACGACGGCTAATAGATCTCTCTGCGGTGGTAGGCTTCGTAAGAGGCCGCCTGGATGCTACCACCCTCCTGCCGGAGTCCAGCGCCAAACAGTTTTTCTGTGTTTCACTGGTGTGTGGGAGAACCAGTACCTCTGAGTAAGCTCGCTCCATCTTATGCTTCTTCTTAACCGTATAGTTAAGTATGTAGTCAAGAGCAAACCCATTATTTATAAAAAATATGTATATACTAATATCTGTAGAGAGCAGGGACAACATAGGCAACTTCGATAAGTGTAATAGGTGTACGATGCTGAAAAGTTTCCAGTTTTAAGTTCAAAATTTTCCATTTTTCAGCTCATTTTATATAGTAACAGTATCTGATCTATCAATTACAGGGGTAACATGATGGATCGTAATAGAGAGTTCAAATGATAACAGTGTGTCTCAGTCTCCCAGTTGCATTAAAAAAACAGCGAGAAATACAATATCGCGGAATGGCCCCGAGCCAACTGGCGGCCCCGCGGGATTACACCAGCTCTTGGTAGACACGACGCACCAGCATCTGTCTCCCTTCCTCCACAGTCTTTGCATCTTGACTTTTTGATTGTTTTATGAAAGATTATTTCATAGGCACTTTGAAGTTTAAACGGTTAGCGACAGTCTAGGCTACTTTTAGATTAATTATCGTTCGTGTTTTACTTATCGTTCCTGCGTCACTAGTTGCAGTTTCCTGCCCCTCCCTCATTAAAGATACTGGTGATTGTTTAGAATTTTAACGGCTTAATTATGTGTTATATTTTTCATAATATGATAACAAAAAATATGCTGTGCCACCAATGTCTAAGACACAAAGCTGAATTTCTACAATGAGGTGCTAGCTTTTGTCACGGTCTAAATTGATTAAAAACTACATGAATCCTTATCTTTTTTTTTTATAAATATGGTCATATAAGTCATGATGGTCATGGTCACTTAAATACTATACTATTTCACTAGCATATAAACACTCAAGTAATTTTTTTAGTTTAAGTAATAAGGAAGGATATTTAATAACAATGATCGATCGTACAGTAGGTATGATCTAATGATAATAATAACAATGTCGATGGAATGTGAAGTAGTTAATACACGAGATTTAGTAATTTCGTCGATACTAGTATACCTAGAGGTAGTTTAAACAGAGAATATTTTTATTTTATTTTATTTATTAGGTATGTACCACAGTTGACAATCATGGGTTAGGTAAATACTTCTAGGTTAGTAACTTAGAACTAGATTGACAACCTAAATGTATACACACTACATGGCAAAACTATGAGTGTCACGTAGTGTAACACCATGAATAATTATTATTATTCAATAATAATGATATCAAATACATGTACTAATAACCAATATATTAACCAATTTTGAGTGTGAAAATTCTTCGGTTGTTATGGAAGAGGCTTATATTTTCTCCTATTGTTCTAGGAACAATTTCCTGATATGAAACCCTTTGTTATAGTGTGATGCAAGCATCTGGCTTGCCGCCAGTTCTCCTACATGTTTCATATTTCACTGGATCAGCGCAACTTACAATAGCGGATATACATTTCTTAATTTTTTTCTTCCAATGCAAGTGTTGAATTCTTGACATGTCAGTTGAGCTAGTGAAATATTTGGTCTTGGGTTCCGCAATGTCTTTACTGTAACTGTTAAATATATATTTTACAGTTTCAAAGCACTATTGTAATACCTACTTGTTATTAATTTCACTATACCACGCATTTCACTGGTAACAAAATTATTTTACTTGTACTAGCTAGGCACATACTTTATGTATTTGCAATAAGTATACGAATATGAAACTCTCAGAATTCGGATATTCTCGAGGAAGTGTTTTTTTTTTTTTTTGGGACAAAAATATATTTCACATGTGAAAAACAAGATAATAACTTGCGTCTTTGGGCTTTGATAACCGTTTTTGTGATTGTCACACGTGTATGTACGTAGACTAATCACAAAACAATTTGGAGCTTATCGCCAAAAAAACAATGTAATTTTTTTTCTTAATTGAGTATTTACTTATCTAACAGATATTCAAATATTACTCAGTCACCAATATTTTTGATAACACTTGCATCACTATTCACTAGATTAGCGTTGTAGGCAGATAGAAATTAAATCGCCATGCACAAATAGGTCTCAAGTTTGGGACAAAAAGTATTATCTTATTATTATTATTTTTTTATTATTATTTAAGACATACCACACTGGGCCACACAGAGCCATCTAGTCCCAAATTAAGCTACTATTAAGTACACTGTCGTATGGGGTACTAGACAACCGATAAACTTACTTATACACTTTTTTTTTGTAAATACATACTTATAATACATAGAAAACACCCAGACCAGTACAAACAGACATGTTCATGCACACAAATATTTGTACTGTGCGGGGATCGAACCCGCGACCCATGGCTCAGAAGCAGTGTTTACTACCGCTGATCCAAATGGTCGTATGTAATGGTCCAATCTTATGTATGGGCCAATATTGATACATTTATCAGATAACGTTATTATAGGTTACTGTGTTTTCTGAATTAAGTTTACTCTACTTTATACGATATATAAGCAATTTAATTGCAATATCAGTATTTTAATTTGAAAAATTGTCTCAGGCGGTACTCGAACCGTACGTATTAAATACTGAAATTTTAAGTTAACACTACTTTCATCCTTTTTCATAAGATAATTTAGAACAGATTGTTTCCTAAGTCAAACACGAAACCCTTACAACAGATCACCGCAAACCTACACCAACTGGGTCGTCGTATTTTCAATAGTGACCGTGAGTTTTATTTTGCCTTATGTGTTATCTCATTGAAGTTTCTGGTATGTTAGTAGCAAAGCTCGTAAAGTAACAACATCTCAAAAAAGAATTGAGTAATTCTTACAAATGATTTATCAACACACATAAAACACAGTTAAGCAAAAAACAAATGCCTATAGTTAACGAAACAATCCCTTGTGACGATACTTAGTTTACCTACCTTACTTGCTTTTAAGATGTATAAATGTATAATAATAAGCTAAATTGTTTTTGAACTGTTCTTAATGCAAATAAATTGCTTATGTCAATTGAAAATACAATTCTGAGGTAGGACTCGAACCCACAACCTTCCACTTTCCCGGCGACTACTTTAACCATTGAGCTACCCAGACATTTGGTATGTCGACGAATTTATTCAAGGCTGAGCGCTGGCGTGCAATTGGAGAGGCCTATGTCCAGCAGTGGACTGTGATAGGCTGATGATGATGATGATGATGATGATGAGTGCTGTGAGCCATATCGGTATTCTATGTTTTCGGTTAGTGCCTCCAACAGTTGTGGGTACTATTTAATTAAAGAAATCGTATTTTCTATCTGCTGAGTTATCTTCTATAAATGTGTATGATATTATTAGAACTACTTTAAATCATTATTACCTACGTATTTTATTAATTAAGCCACCTAAACAATTTCTAAATACTACTTCTCCGCATTTATTATAAATTATACACTGGTGCATACTGTCAGTTTCTGTTTTTAAACAAAACGATTGGATAATGCCTGGGCTAGATCTAGAGAGCATAATTATATTCCCAAATATCACGTTTTACGATTTTGAGATAAGAGGTACCTACTTATTCCTAATAAAAACATTGATTAAAAACTAGAGTTCGTATCTGAGTAAAAACCTAACCAAGATATTCATCGTTGCGACTTTAAACCCACAGTAGATATTTTAAAGTCAAAACAATTAGAATTAGATTTTTCATTATTTGACGTTTGAAAGTGAAACACAATTCACCGTTCTTCTCCGACAACCATTAACTCCGGTGACATCACTGAGCTATTTCTATTCAAATAAGCACCTTTCCGACTTAAGAATTCTAAGCAAATCAGGAGGAAGTGGATTCGTTATAGCAATTGCTTCACGTTCAATCGATCGCTAATGGCGTTCCCGAAACGAAGCTACCAGCGGGTGCCGCCGCAAGGAAACAGTTCCGATGGCAAATAATCCATAATTATTTTTTTCTGGTCGGTATAAAAATTTATATACTGTTTGATGGTTTTTATATCTTAGTGATTTGGCAACCCATTGATATTGATAATCAATGTTACAAACAATACACCCGGTTTCGTCATTGTTTAAACCATAGATTTAATATAGATGATAGTTCAAACATTAATCATCCGTCTTTTTATCTCTTTAACCTGACAGACGTCAAAACACATTTTTAATCAATTGGTTTTATAACGCGTTTTGCGTGACGCGTAGACTGAATTTAGATGAATTTACTGCTCGCTTTTTTTGGTACCTTGAATCATACAGTTTTTTTTGTTTCTCACTTGCTTAGCGTCCTTTCTATGTACTACTTTTTTAATAGGGTTCCTTCAACAGTTACATTTTCGTAAGGCCAATGGAACGAGTTTGCGAAGCTACTCAAAGACAAACCTGTTTAACTCTCGTTTTTGTTGAACTACACCTACGCAAATAGTGCGGGACACTATTTGGTTCAAAAAGCTCTACGAGTACTAGCAGGGTCCCAGTACGCAGTGTTGTGTTAGGATCACGTATTCACGTCTCCCTCTTTAACATATTACGCCACCAGGCCACAGTACGTGTTACTGCATATTTTTGCTGTGATGCAGGCCCGCCGCAAGCGGGCGTGCAACGCGTGCACCGCACGCGGGCGGCACGTCCAGGGGGGTGACAAATCGAGCGACTCATCACTTAATTCAAGTCATAATAGGTACCCACCCCATGTGAAGTATAGGGAAAAGCAAACGTGCAGGAACTATAAGTGGCAGCCAATAATATTACATAAAATATCATTGGTGGCAGCACTAAACGACGAAAGAGACAATTCGGGACAGTAAAGAAAACTTGCCAAATCTGTCATTACGTATGTTGTAAACAAAATAATCTCTTGAAATATATTATATTTCAATTTAATGTACCTAAGTGTTAAAATATGGGTTCTAGTCAGTGCAAGAATCAACAATTGCCGCCCCTACTGACCTTTAAAGTTAGATACACTGTTCACTATAACATTAATTCCTTTTTTTTTTAAACTTTTTCGGCTCATTTTTAAGCTAAGAAAAAAAAATTTTGTTTTTACTGCTCTAATTATAATTTTTTGGGCCCATTTTGCCGCCCCCCCTAATTGTGCAGCTTCAGCATTTTCAGCTTCTATGGTAAATCCGGCACTGGTTCTGGTCTAAAGTCGTCTACCAATAATTATCGTCAGCGTGGTCAAAATATGTCGAAACTTCTTGTAAAATTTTGTAATTGACAAGTATTAATAGATAGATGTGATTGGCAAACAATAGCTAAAACAACATTGTTTGTTTAGCTATTGTTTGCCCATCACAGTTCTTTACACCTACATACCCAATCTAGAAAAAACGGAGCTCTATTGTAAAGGTACAGTATGCCTTTGTGAAATAAGGAATTTGTAGATATGATGAATTTAAATTTTTCGGCGTAGTTAGGGGTGATTTAGGACATGTTTCCTCGCGATAGACGCACGGTAAACCTGCGATAACGCTGACACTGGAGTAGGGTCACCATGTGTTGGGAAGTAAGCCAGCTGGTGAACGACTTGTTATGTTAACAAAGAAATAAAATTTTAGATTAGTCACCTACCGCCTTTTTAAGTGTAGTCAAAACATTTAAATGTGATATTGACGAAAATAAAAACAAGGTTTTGTAACTTATTTTAACCATAAAATATGTAAATATGTCATACTAGCTGTTGCCCGCGACTTCGTCCGCGTCAATTTCTGTTATTATGATCACGATTAAGAAGTTCACTATTAAATACTCTCTTAATCAACAACACATTAATTAGGATAAGGATTAATATTAATATGTTGATAAAACTATTTGGCAAATATTGGCAATAATGCATTAATTTCGACCAAATTTGATTACCATAAAAAAGGTTATAGTGAGTCAATCTTAAAAGATAGAGATATACTGTCTCTGACAGTTTTTTAAATGATTTAAACATAAATAATTCTTTCATGCATATTTTTTTGGTGAAGCCGACCCCAAATAATGGGAAATGGCTAGGACAAAGAAGAAGAAGAAGCATATTTTTTTGGTGACTTGAACCGTTTACGCAGCGCACGCAACGGAAGCCTTCAAATATGAATAATTTTCCCCGTTTTTGCAACATTTTTTACTGATGCTTCGCTCCTATTGGTCGCAGCGTGATGTTATATAACCTAAAGCCTTCCTCGATAAATAGACTATCCAACACAAAAAACAAATTTCAATTCGAACCAGTACTTCCTGAGATTAGCGCGTTCAAACTAACAAGCTCTTCAGCTTTATAATATTAGTATAGATATGGATATTTAAATATGGTACAATATTTGATTTGATTAATTAGTATTTAAATACAGGTGCATTATAGAATAGACACTTATTTTATTAATTTGTTTACGAGATAATAAGTGAATGAATGATATTTTAAACCAACACTTTAAAATAAGTAGGATGTACCTAAGTACTTGAAACCATTATCCATGTCATAAGTAGTGAATATCAATAGACAAACAAAAAGGTTATTAACTTATTATCTATTAAAACCGCTTTCAATGCCGAATATTAAAAGGGACAAATTTGACAGATTTCCGTTAACTTAATATTTCATCATATCTAACACTGGAACACGTAAAATCACTACGTTTTAATGCCTACCTTGGGCCTTGAAAGTGTTGAGCGCTCACTACCCATACTAGGTACTTTTTTCGCTATCATTATCATTCATGCCATTCAAATCTCATAGGGTTTCATGCATGAACTCTAGCACCTATATAAGATGCAAGCAGAATATGAGTACATCAGGGTTTGATAAGTGACAACTATAAACTGTCAAAAAATTGGTTCTGTGAATAGTAATATACTCGTAATGTCGATTGCTCTCAAAAGATGAAAAACAAAATACATTTACAACTTAACCGATTTTAAAATTCCACCAAAATCAAGATGATAATAAAATAAATAGTTTAAAAAACTGTAACCCGACTACAAAACTGTAACCCGACTACAAAACTGTAACCCGACTACAAAACTGCAATGATTTCAAAGTCCCCCTGTATATTTGCTGTATTGTTTAAACATTTTTGTACTCAGAAATTTGTCATCTTTCATTTGATACCCCACTCTCGTTATGACTGCAAACTTTTTTTTTTCAAATAAGGTACCCCGCATTCACCGAAATCAGCTCCGTGGTTAAGCTACACATGTGGAACCCACATAAATACTTACATGCATAGACTGCTAAAATCATAACCCTTCCTGTTGGCTGTGTCGTAGTCGGGTAAATATAGTAGATCAGTCTCTTCAATGTGAAAGCAGACAAACTAAGGCTGTCTGTCATAAGCACTAGCCCTCTAGTGCTGAAACCTGGAAACAGGATGATACAATCAACAAACAGCGACTTACGACTCCGAGAAAACATTCGGTTTGCGAGCGACCAACTTATTGTAAAAGTAAAAAAAGTAAAGTAACAGCCCATAATCATCCCTTGCAGGGAAAAGGCCTCCATCATTGAATTCAAGTTACCACTGCAATGATGGGTACTGGCTTAATCACCAGGCTTGCCAAATGCGGGTTGGTGATCACAAACCCGAGCACCTTTCGAAAATTCGAATTTTTTTTTATTGCCCGACCCGGGTATCGATCCTGGGACCCCGAGATCATGGCCCGGTATTTAAACCATTAGACCAACGGGGCAACTTATTGTACTTGAATCTAATTATACCCAACTCCAAAAATACAATCTGCTTTTTGTTTCCATAGCCTCTACTACCGAAAGCACCACTTCTTTTCCTCTATGAAGTCAAAATGTAAAAAATCTTATTTTAATTAAAAACATATCTTAATAACAATTTGCAGGTACATATACACAGGTATACTAGTTCACGTGTGAATATTCTAGACTAGAGACACCTTTGAAAATGTTAATACACTCGTAGCAATCCTTTGCCGACAGTTACCATGTACCAAAATTGTCTACACTACAATCACATGGATTCCAAAGCAAATTGTCCCTTTACGCAGAGCAGTGCCAACAGAAATACTTATTACGTAAATGAATCACCACCAATTTCTTAAGTACAAATATAATATGCATAGTTTTATCATAGTTTTACACATAATTGTTTATTAGTTTTAGTTTACATACTTACAGCATACGGTGCAGAGTCATAAAATAACATTGAAAGGATGTTATTACCATATGCTTACACGTCGAAGAGGATAAAGACAGACGCTAAGGAATCTGTAATCGTAAACGACATATCTGCGGGAGGAAATGGGAAATGGGGGTAAGACCGCGAGCGCACGCACGGAAATGAAGCGGGCTGCGAAGGCTTCCTCCGTTTACACACAGCCGTTAGTCCAGCCCACACCCGCAGCCAGCGGAACAAATGCACACGCCAGTGGTTTTTCAATGTGCCACAATAAACATCATTTACAAAGCGGAAAATCACATTCTCATACTGTTTACAACGAACGCTAACATTAGCGGTAGTGTACCATATTTATTACAGTGTATACCACGATACCAATGACACACAAAACACTCTATTCAAGAGCTACTTCACCCATTAACTAATTTGTCAAAATAATAATCTACCAAATATGAAGCTCTTTTTCTCATAGCTCTTATAGCGGATTTCTTTTGTATGCGGATAAAGTGTATCTGGCATTAAATAAACAAGTAGGCCGAGAAAACTTATGGAAGTAGATGGTGTCGAGTCAGCACGTAGACAGGCCGGAGTGACAGCCTCACTGCGTCACCCTCTTCTCATTACATACCTGTCGAGTGCACGCCTTGTGTCACAAGTCAGCCCAACAAGCATAGCTACGATTACATTAAGTCTATTTTTTTAAGACAGCTGAAAACTTTAAAACCAGTCGACGTATTCAAATGTTTTATCTCGAAAGCTTTTCTTTATTTCCTTCGTAATTTGATCAGAGTTTTTGGGGTGCTTACTTGGGAGTGGTTCAGTTTATATTCGACGGCAGTCTCCGTACGGCACATTTGCTTCCAATTCAATTCGCTGCTCGGCTCGTTGCAGCAGTGAATGAGCCATCGTAGAGATTGTCTCCTCGCCGCGCGCGCCCCGGCCGCGCCCTGCGCCTATCGTCTCGACAAATGCCCTCACCTACAAGGGAATGCGCTCATGCCTTTACGTAACCATTAATGCGAGCAAAACACTCGTTCACTGCCAATTTTATTAATGACATTATCATAATTGAAAACAACGTAGAACGTTTATTTATCAAAAACCTTTTTTCAGATTGATTTACCTTACGAAAAGCGTGAAATAAGCCACCAATTTCGAATCGGTGCTTGTCAATTTGTCAGTAAATTTTGTTTGGGACCGACACTTTTTTTTTGTTTTTTTAGTCTTTAAGTCGTTTAAATTTTTTCTAACAATCAACTCTAAACTTCGGGGAGATTTGATCAAAACTAAATGGGACCAAGTGACCAACAACAAAAAAATCTTTAAATCGGTCAACTCGGTAAAAAGTTAAAAGGTTAGGAGCAAAAGAATCATACATGAAAAAAATTCACATCATAAAAATTTAAAAACCTCTTTTCTTTAGTCGGTTGATAAAAGAGCAATGACTGTCCAAATGACAACAAATACCGAGCACGACGCGGGATCCACCCGACTAGAATGTGTGAATTACACCTTCGTGCCACCGAATAATAAATATCAACCGGGAAAGCAACACTCCCGCAAGTTTTTGCTCTCAGCTTAGAGGTGTTGAAACTACTTTCTCACTAGCACTACTGCCATTGTTCGTAGTTAACTAAGTACCAGCAAATCTTACCTATGTGTTTTATTCTTTCATTAAGTGCAGCTTTGTAAGAAATGTAAATTCACTTCGTCGTAGGTGTATAATAAAATGATACCTATATGCTTTCGCATTCAAATTCAAATGTTTTATTGCGTTCCATATGTTTTACAGTAGGTACATTTGATTGTGGACAGTTACAAAAAGAACTTTGATAGTTAAGGCTCAGCAACATTAGAGTGGGTGCACTTAAATAAATTAATTATTATTAGTATTATTTCATATCGTACATATTCTTTCACAAGGTAATATTATCGTATGACAAATTTAGGAAGCTCTTATCATTCTTTTCACTTCTAATATAATTTGGTCAGAAGGTTAGCCAGATGAATGTAATTTTAGCGTAGAAGTTTGTGAAACTAATTGTTTTTTACGAGTTGGCCTTTATGATGAACGCATAGGTTTTCTCACGCTAAGTTTTTCTCACGAATTTACACACTCCAAGCATATAAAAGCTCCTTTTGAAAACCTATTCATAATCAATATAATATGTTGGTTTGAAGTAGGCACAATACAAAACTATTGATATGCTTGACAATTTAAGTAATCCTATCTTGTATTTTTTTAACAATTTACAGATTGAAGTCTATATAAAGCCATCGTAAGTCCGTAACAATGTCGCAAGCCTCGCTAGTAAAGTGTGGCGTTTTTATTGCTTTACTTCGACGCGTCTAGCCCCGCCTCTTCGTTGTAACACCGCAAAGACCTCGGGCTTGCCACCTATGGACTTGAGAATTTCCGAAAAACCTTTGTTTAAAATACAAAGCTCTTTTAACATTGTAAATACATAGGCTTGCCCGGTTTGTAATCCCGTGCTTATGTTATGTTAATATGAGAATGCTGTCGCAACAGTGAGAAAATACGAACCTTACAAAATTAGCAAGAATCAAGGTACTGCGACAATCATAGACCGTGGCTTAGTAGGTATTATTATCACTAGAGATCGGATAATCAGATGGATACTTACCTAAAGTTGAAGTTTTGGCTGTTAAGGAATACACTTTTGTATCGAAAACATCCCGAAATTTTGCAATCGACATAGCCTAGTCCTAGCCAAAAACTAACTTTAGGCAACTAAGCATCTAATTATCCGATATCTGATTTATCACCCACTGTTAATAGAAAATTAACATTGAGAAAACCTGGCCGAGTGCGTGATGGGTACTGCGCGCTGTGTTTAGTTCCGTAGGCGTATATCACAAATACGAACTTTTTTGGTTAGTTTTTTCATAATTTCACATAACTTATACTAGACTACCTGTTTTACGTAACTAACAACTTTATAAAACTATTAATTTTCAATGGAATTTGTACGAAATTATTGCGTGATTGATACCCCTGCCCAATTAAAGCTTTCCTTTATCAAACGTTTTTTAACTAAACCGCAGACGAATAGATAGTCCGGCAGCTTATTGACTAAGTAACTATAAACACCATGTATGTTGTAAGCTCAGTAATATTTTCAATTTATGTTTTTGTATGTTGTTTTCCGATTTTAATGATTTATTATATAAATGTGAAAAGGAAACATTACCCCAAGGTAAGTACGCAGGCATAATCACCACGCTTCCCAAGTGCGAGTTGGTCATCACAAACCCGAGCAAGGTTCGAAAATTCGAAACTCTAGTTGCCCGACTCGAGGATCGAATCCAGGACCCCGATATCTGTGTAAGTCAATAATGGGTTGCATAAATTAAATGAGCATATATTAAAGCCGCATAACGTTTTTTGGCATAATATCCTTTTCGCATAACGTTCAACAGAATAAATTATTAGGCATACTTTATTTCCCCATAACTTTTTTTATAATAATGTCACCAAAACATGTTTATGCATATGTGTTTTATTATTGACGATTACTAATCATAACATTTATTGGCATCTCATCCTATGGCATAAAGATTATAGTCAAACATGAAGAATACCATAAAGTTAACTAATATAATCACATGCATGCCAACAAGCACATACGCATATAAATAAGCTAGTCTGACTACAAGCCAGCAGCATGCAAGATGTTGGCAAGCAAGCACCATGCATGCAAGATGTTGGCAAGCAAGCACCATGCATGCAAGATGTTGGCAAGCAAGCACCATGCATGCATGCAGGCAAGCAAGCAACATGCATGCATGCAAACAAGCATTCGTGCATCAGGATCTCCTCTTCTCCGGCGCTGCGGGAAGTGCACCCTCTCCGTCCATACGTAACTAACCACTGGCGCCCCATACTCGCTTACGGTGCTTCGGCTTCTGCTTACAATTATGTCCTTTACATTGATGCTGATTGAAAATATGATTAAGGAAATTACAGTACGTTAAAGTTATGCTGATGAAACCATTCTGCTTTTATAACACTCTGCCAATCATAATTTATGCGAAAAAACTTTATGCTGCAACTGTTGTGCCGAACAAAATTATGATAGAAAATATTATGCGACCAAAAGGGTTCCCGATCTTTGCCCGGTAGACCAATGGGACGTTTAATAGTAGTACTGAAGTAAAGTAGTACTAGTATTAGTATTAATGTTATTATCAGTAGATATTAACATTAGTACTAATTAACAATAATACTAAAAAATTTAACTGCATAATATTTTATCGAGATAAATTAAAATCAAAAAGAAACGTTTATTTCCAACTATGAACTTAAGTAATTTAATCGAATTACATGTTTTTTTATCAATATTTTAGTTCCTTGTTCGAGCAAGATTGTTGCCCACAAGCTCGCCGGTGACGGAAGGAAGCGGCCAATCAAAGAGGCAGCTCGGCCGGGCGGCCAGGAAGGACTGATTTACAGCCGCGCGCCTCCTGCCTACTGCCGGTACATCAATGCGAAATCCGTTTGCTATTCTACAATGAAAACATTTAATTATATGTAGGATTTCCTGAAGAAGAAAGAAAGAAAGACTAACAAAGCGTGCCATAGATAAGCTTATGCGGTTCATTAATATAGGAACTTAAAATCTCACCTATTATAACTACATGGGCAAAGCCAATTGACGAGGCTGAAAACTGAGACAGGTAGCATCATTACGTCAACACCTGAAATCCTGAGGGAGATTGAGAGTTTCTATGGACAGTTATACTCCACGAAAACACCTGTTGAAAGCAAGGCTAAAGACCCTAGAGCCAAGCTTACCCGACACTATTCTGAAGATATCCCGGACGTCAGCCTGTGCGAGATTAGAATGGCTCTCAAGCAGCTTAAAAACTACAAGGCGGCGGGTGATGACGGAATCACAACAGAGCTCCTTAGAGCAGGCAGTAAGCCGGTACCTACTTAAGGTCCTCCAGAAGCTCTTTAATTCTGTCATCCTCGAGGGCAAAACGCCAAAGGCATGGGGCAGAGGCGATGTGATGCTGTTCTTCAAGAAGGGTGACAAAACTCTCTTGAAGAACTACAGACCCATCTCGCTTCTGAGCCATATCTATAAGTTGTTTTCGAGAGTCGTTACGAATCGTCTCACTCGCAGTTTCGACGACTTCCAACCTCCCGAACAAGCCGGGTTCCGAAAAGGCTATAGTACCATAGACCACATTCATACGCTGCGGCAAGTTATACAGAAGACCGAAGAGTATAACTTGCCACTTTGCTTAGCGTTCGTGGACTATGAGAAAGCCTTTGATTCGATTGAGACCTGGGCAGTGCTGCAGTCTCTCCAAAGGTGCCAAATAGACTACAGGTACATCGAGGTACTAAAGTACTTATACCAAAACGCCACCATGTCGGTCCGATTACAGAACCAGAGCTTTAATCCGATCCAACTACAGCGAGGTGTGAGACAGGGAGACGTTATTTCTCCGAAACTGTTCACAGCTGCGTTGGAGGATATTTTCAAGCTTCTGAACTGGAAAGGACGCGGCATCAACATCAATGGCGAATACCTAACACTCCTGCGATTTGCCGATGATGTAGTTCTTATGGCTGAGACCTTGGAAGACCTGAACATTATGCTCGAAGATCTCGGTAATGCTTCTCAAAGAGTGGGTCTTAGGATGAACATGGACAAGACGAAAATCATGTTAAATGCCCATGTTGCACCCGCTTCAGTTAACGTTGGGAACATTGCACTCGAAGTTGTTGACCACTATGTTTACCTGGGACAGATAGTCCAGTTAGGTAAGTCCAACTTCGAGAAAGAGATCTCTCGTCGAATCCAGCTCGGATGGGCAACGTTTGGGAAGCTCCGGCATATATTCGCGTCCGAAATACCTCAGTGTCTTAAGACGAAAGTCTTTGACCAGTGTGTGTTGCCAGTAATGACCTATGGGAGTGAGACGTGGTCGTTTACTATGGGTCTCATAAGAAGGCTCAAGATCACCCAGCGAGCAATGGAGAGAGCGATGCTTGGTATTTCCCTACTCGATCGAATCAGAAATGATGAGATCCGCAGGAGAACTAAAACAACCGACATCGCTCGAAGGATTGCATCGTTGAAGTGGCAGTGGGCGGGACACATAGCGCGGAGAACCGATGGCCGTTGGGGCGGAAAGGTTCTCGAATGGCGACCGCGTACTGGACGACGTTCCGTGGGCAGGCCCCCTACAAGGTGGACCGACGATCTGATCAAGGTCGCGGGAAGCCGCTGGATGCGGACAGCACAGGACCGATCGTTGTGGAGATCCTTGGGGGAGGCCTATGCCCAGCAGTGGGCTGATATGATGATGATGATGATGATGATGATAACTACATAAGTGGGTAACAACCGAACAGAGCCAGATTAAATTTGGTATGGGATAGATTATAGGCTGCTACATTTTATCCCAAAAAAATGTATGGTTTCCGTGGTGTAAATAAATAAATAAATATTTTCAGACATGTCACACTGGGCCACACAGAGCCATCTAGTCCCAAACTAAGCAACTACTACGAAGCTTATCGTATTGGCTACTAGACATCCGATAAACATACTTATATACTTTTTTATAAATAAATACTTATAATGCATAGAAAAACACCCAGACCAGTACAAACAGACATATTCAGGCACACAAATATTTGTACTGTGCGGGGAACGAACACGCATCGGTATTCGGTATAGTTTCAGATTAAAAATTCTACGCGTTAGTAGCAGGCAACAGTTAGTTACTAATAAAAATTTTGATCCACGCTACTAGAAGGCTACACCTAAGTATGTATAATAAACAATAATAATTGTTAGATAAATAGATTTCCCAGCCGAAGCCAGCCTTGTTTAACAATATGCATGTAAATACCCTAAGGAAAAGACCACAATTTTTTCATCATTTTGAATACTAATAATTACAAATTGGATCATTATAAGTGTTAGAGTCCAGTCATTATCATCGCCCGCCTATATCAGTCCACTGCTGGTTGGATACAGGCCTCTTAATAAGAGGTATTTTTCCATAATTACCACGCTTGGCACACAGATTGGCTGACGTAGTTTGGCCAATGCTGGAGGGCTGACGCTGCTGCCCGTCTCCTTTTGACAGTGCTCCTCTAGTCGCCCATAGGAAGAGAAGGACTAGTGCTACTCTTTTAACGTGCCGTGTACAACACGACACGAGTACATATTTTGAATCGGTTAAAATTAATCTTAATAAGCATTACTTATGTAGGTACAGACAACGGCAGGTCAACCTACCTTTAAGTCCAACAAGCAGAGATCAATATCAATTGAGAAATTTTGACGTTTTGTGGTAGGTTGACGTGCTGTTAGTTGTCTGTACTATATTCCTGCCTATATGATTTAATACCGTACCAAATTTCATGCAGATGCGTCCAGGCTGTTTTGGTGTTTTTAGTAAGATGGATAAAGTGTATAATGCCATCTGATGTACTACAACTTAGTTGTAAGTGCTAAAAAATATACACTGTATTTGCCCCATTCACGACATTGCCGGAATCGTGTGGCTTTAGCCGAAGCACTGCCTTCGCCATAGAATAAACAAAGAAGTGTATAACAATTGTAAAACCGATGTTACGGTTAAGAAAAGTCAATTTTTTATTTAGAAATGCATCCGGCATGGATAGAAAAAAGTATTTAAGCAACAGGTTGAGTCCCAACCCCATAACTTTTTTCGGGTCGGCGGAAATGATTACATACAGAAAGTCAAACATTGACCCTGGACAAGCAATATGTATTTATAAGTCTTTGCTAACACAGGCAATCCATTTCCAGGCGCTACAGATGCTATTGCTTTGTATTTCATACATTAACCTCAATTAAAATTATTCCATTCTATAAATTCTCACATTATTAAATATCGCATAAATCGAATAGTACGTGTCAATGTAAATGCGGGAAGACTAGTACCTACGACGCATCGTACCTACGGCGGCATTTTACCCGGCAAATGGAAAGCTTTTAGCTTGTAAACGAATTTCTATACCATTCCGCGCGGGTCCGCTCAGGCGAACGCGACGACACGACGCATCGCGCGAAAGATTCCAAATGTGTCTTACAAAGACGCTTGGATACACACTTATGGAAATAGTTAATCCGTGTCGAGAACTGAGCCCTCGCTAGGAAAACTCTACTTAAGCACAGTGCATGGGAACTTCTCACATAGGTGGACATTGACCTGTTCTTCACAAGCACTACCTCTATTAAGCGATTTGACTAAATCATATTTTGAGATTTTCAAACTTCGTAGATAAATTGGACTAATATTCCTTAGATGTTTTGTTATTTTTTGTATTGTGAGATTATTTTTTCTTTCTTTTGGATTGTAGTTGCCTCAATCGGACTTTATCTTGTTATCTGTCTACTCATATGTGGAGATTTATTATTAGTATCGATGTTAAGTATTATGTTATTTGGATATAGTGATTATTATAACTGTAAATCTTCCAAAGAATAAATAAATAAATAAATAAATGACTTATTTTTTATTTTGCTTTACAATTTTTGTAATTAGTAACTATAATTCCCTGCAAATAGAATACCTACCTACATTTTGTGACAGTGGTCAATTAGGGTCATTATACAAGCCTGGATTAAACACTGTGGCTATTTACTGAATGATGATGTGGGATGTTCTGAAGAAAGGTCAGGTCAAGAGTACTCTAAACCGACGAGCATGCATGAAAAGATTGATGAATGTGGAAGAAGCAAAAGATGTATGCCAGGATCGTAGTAAGTGGAAGGCCTTGGTCTCTGCCTACCCCGTTGGGAAGGAGGCGTGATAATATGTATGTATGTATGTATGCTATTAACTTTTCAAACACTTTAAATAAAATTAGAGAGAGGCCTACCTAGATTTTCAACGGCTCAGTGCAAGCGATGTTCACGCGACAAGCCGCCGCGCCCGCGACAACTCGTCCGGAAGAAGCTCATTTACTGCCGCGATTTAATTAAAAACAAATTAAAAACCGTTGTCGACGTAACCGCTCCCAGAAAAGCCATTAACTGCCTTCGCGTTTTATTAGCGAGATAATAACCAAGATAATCCACTCTCAACTTTATTCGACTTGCTCATCCTTGGCTTTTGGTGATTCATAGGATTCGTGTTTGAGTGAGAACTCATAGTTAGCAAATATTATTTTTCACCTAGTCCTCCAGCTTTGCAGGATGTATGAAGCAGCTAAAGCTACGGTAGAAAGTTAAGGCCTACATTATGTAAACATAAAATATTTTTCAGAAAATACTTTTGCACGTAAGTATACCTACTAAGTAGGTAACTATTTTTATTACGGAAACATCAAGCATGTAATTTGATAGATAAATAAAAGGCATATATGTATAATGAGTAATGAGAAACGTAACTTTGGTGTAATAAAATTAGGTAACGTAGAAGTGCGAACTAATCGTATTTTTTAGATCTTGAAAAAGCTCACTTCCATTGTATTCGATGTGGAAAACGAACTATTTTCACTGAAAGAAGGTATATAGTATACAACTATCATCGCAAATTAGTTGAATGAATGCAGCAATTTATTCTAATCCTATTAATCGAGACCTTTTCTCTTTATCGTTTAGTGTTTATTGTAGGAGGACGTAATGTTGATGCGATACACGTAATGAGGTTCTCGCACACGGCCCGGCCCGTCCCTTGAGAGGACCCTACTGAGAGGTCGCTCTGGAAATATCCATACTCCATTTGCTCTCGAAAAGCTTTTATACAATTTCTTCTTGTACGCACGAGTGTCAATATCGATGTGAATACGTGGCCCACCGCTTCGGCCCGTATTCCCAAGACCTAATAATATAAAGTGACTATCGTCGCCTGTAAGAAAACATCGTCCTTATAATAGGAAGATTTATTCGACTTTTATTTATTCATACGAAAACAATGCTGCGATATAATAAATGAGGCATCAAACCCAAGCAATATATTAACAAGAAAGTTGGGCAATTAGCAGCAAAAACACAAAAAGCAGACGCGAGGGAACGTTATTGACGACGTCATCCATTTCAAAGTCCCATTAACCGCAGCGAGCCCAAGATAACTACGTCCTATCTATAGCTAATAAAAGTCCGATACGAGTAGGTACGCTATACATACACCAACATTATGTACTTATGTAAAAACGAGTGAATGCTACTTATAGACGCAGAAGTAATAACTAGCTCTTTGCTTTTTCGAATGGTTGATTCTGAAATAAAAAGTTGCTGCTACGCTCTATAACCAGGGTAATTGTAACTTGTAAGTGCATAGATAGGTACTGCACCGACCTCTTTTAATAAAAAAACGATTTTGTTTTAAAAAGCTCATATAGATACAACTTTTACGCGGGTAAGAACTTTATACCTACAACTGAAGGCGTAAGTTTTACTTATGAAACTTCACAATTTTTACAAATTTCTTCACTGTTGTACTTAATACTTCATACTTTATAGTATAAAATGCAGCCGTAAAATTCCTATCATCCATTTTCCATTATGGCCATGGCCATGCTAGGCAGGTAAGCGATTGAATTTTGGACAATGGTGGTGAAAAGACGCTGCCTTGCATACCTACTTGCTTCTAGTAATACTTCATAAGTCGCCTTTTACGAACAATATCCAGGATGAAAAGAGAGGATGATGCAATTTAATTAATTATATATAAAAATTAGTATTTACCATGTTCTTTAAACACAATTTTATTACATGACCTTAAAATTAATGGCTTTAGGTTGATTTTATGGATTACTAGCAGACCCCGCGAACTTCGTATCGCCTCAGAATAGTATTTGATTTTGACGTTTAAATTTCATTCCCATCAAATATGGCGTGGTTGGAAAAAAATAAAAATAAATTTATTTTATTTATTTAAATTTGACTTAAACTTTCAAATGTTTTTCATTGTTATTATCCTATTCCCGACGAAGACAAATCCAAAAGCACAAACATAATTAAAATCGGTCCAGCCTTTCTTTATTTATAAGTAGTCTAGCTAACACGACTTTCTTTTATACAGGGTGTTAGGTAAGGTGAATGGTATGACAAGCCGGAACCAGCCTGCCTATGTTAACATAATAATATGCATATAAATACTAAGTATGGTGAAGTCAGCAATTTGATATCTTTTTTTAGGGTTCCGTTGCCAAATGGCAAAAAACGGAACCCTTATAGATTCGTCAAGTCTGTCTGTCTGTCTGTCTGTCTGTCTGTCTGTCCATCCGTATGTCACAACCACTTTATTCTGAAAGTATTAGCATGACACAGTTGAAACTTGGTAGGTAGGTGTATCCTGTTAACCGCTTAACGATTCTCATACAAAAATTAAAAAAAAAAGATATTTAAGGGGATCTTCCCATACATAAAACTAAAACAAAATATTTTTTTTATTTGACCTATTCATATGGGGTATCTATGGATAGGTCTTCTAAAATGACATGGAAGTTTTTAAAACCATTTTTTCCAAAAGTCTAACATTTGGAAGATAGACGCTTCCAAAGTAGTAAAATGAGTGTCCCCCCCCCCCTCTAACTTTTAAAATAAGCAAGTGAAAATTTTGGAAAAAATACATAATGTAGATCTTAACAAATATTTTCAACGAAAATTGGTTCGAACGAGATTAAACTGGTAGTTTTGAAAATCTAGCAAGTTTTCAACAACAGCAAACATAACTTTGTCCTCCATACAAATACTATGAAAAACAAAGTTATTTTTGCAGTCATCAAAATATTGTGGTATTTTTGTTAAACTTGGTACGGAACCCTCAGTGTGCGAGTCCGACTCGTACTTGGCCGGTTTTTTTTCATACAAACTAAACTTGTGAGATGCCGATTTGTGTGCAAATACTTTTTCAAAAACGATTACCTAACACGCCTAATAAAACGTAAACCAGAACCTCAAAAATGTGGTTCGGATCCTCAGGGAAGAAGGTACGAGATTTTGTGAAATGCAGCGTAAGGGCAGGAAGTCAAAGCTTTCGGAAAGGACTTTAGGGCTCTTGAAGGAACGACGTGAAAACCCACTCGTCATTCACTTCGTTACGGAAGCGCCCTTCAAACCAAGAGATCAGTAAGCGCGTACGACACGACCTCCGATTCTCCAATAGTCTTTCGATTGAAAGAGCGCTCAAGTAAAATCGAGGGTCGAAAGTGTTCGTACAATCTCTTGGAAGAAGCCACCTGAAGAAACTGACCAACAGCAAGGGGAGAAGTCGTTGCTTCGAAGCCAGCAGACCTGATCCCGAAAATGAAGACCCTAGAGCCGCGTTAACACGCCACTACACTCAAGACCTGCCAGAAGTCAGCATTGACGAAGTCGAGATGGCTCTTAAACAGCTGAAAAATGGAAAAGCTCCTAGAGAGGATGGCGTTACAACAGAGTTGCTGAAGCCTGGAGGTAAACCCGTGCTGAGGGAGTTTCAAAACTTTTATGCTTAACTTTAAAGCTGTCCTGAATGAAGGGAGAACTCCGGAGGTGTGGAGTAGGAGTGTGGTCGTCCTGTTCTTCAAAAATGGAGATAAGACCCTGCTGAAGAACTATCGACCCATTTCTCTTCTAAGTCACGTCTATAAGCTGTTCTGTCTAATCTAATCTAATTCTAAGACCAAATCCACACAGTGTGCCAGATTACACAGAAGACCGAAGAGTATAATCAGCCCCTGTGTTTTCCCAGCAGCAGCCCAGCATTCGTGGACTATAAGAAAGCCTTCGGCTCGATCGAGATCTGGTCCGTTTTGGACTCCCTGCAGCGTTGCCAAGTATATTGGCGGTACGTCCAAGTGATGAGATGTCTTTAAGAAACCGCCACCATGTCCGTCCAAGTACAGAATCAGCAAACAAAACCTATACCGTTGCATCGAGGAGTGAGACAAGGGTACGTCATTTCTCAGAAATAGTTCACAAAGGCAATGGAGGATAATATATGTCCAAGACGCTGTGATGAAAAGGACGAGGCATCAACATCAACGGCGAATAAATCTTTCACTTGCGATTTGCAGACGACATCGTCATTATGACAGAAACGCCGCAGGACCTACAACAGATACTGAATGACCTGGCTGACTTTTCTGTGCGCATCTGCTTACGGATAAACCTGGATAAAACCAAGGTTATGTTCAATGAACATGTACTACTGGAACCGATTGCGGTGCATTGTGTCGTCCTCGAAGTTGTTCAAAAATATGTGTACCATGGGCAGACATTGCAGTTAGGTAGAAAAAACTTTGAGGATGAGGAGAACAGAAGAATTCAGTTGGGTTGGGCATCATTTGGGAAAGTACATCGAGTCTTCTCATCGTCGATCCCACAATGCCGCAAGACAAAAGTCTTCAATCAGTGCGTCCTACTCGTCATGACATACGGAGCCGAAACGTGGACACTGTCGGCTAGTCTAAAAGTTCAAAGTCGCTCAGCGGGCTATGGAAAGAGCTATGTTTGCAGTTTCTCTTAGGGATAAAATCAGAAATGAGGTGATCCGGTGGATAAAGTTCGGTAACTTTAGTTCTCTGCTATAGCCCACCGGATTAGCAACAGTGGGCTGGCCATATTAGCCTCAGAACCGACAACCGCTGGGATAAACTAGTTCTTGAGTGAAGACCGCGTCTCGGCAAACGAAGTGTAGGACGCCAGGTGGAGTGATGATTTGCGCAATTGCGCAAGATGTCAAACTCAAACTCACTCAAACTCAAACTCAAACGTTTATTTAAGAACACAGTTATTAAAGGTGACAAGTAAAAGTAAGTAGGTACAGTGTTCAGTCTGCTCGCAGACGTGCAAAAATTCAATTATGCAGTTACAAACTGATAGGATACATATACATAGATGTCAATTGAATTGTTTTGATTTCATTAGATTAGTATTAATTACATAGATTAAATAAATTAAATAGTAGTATAACGGCAAGAGCTGTATGCAAGAAGCCGAGGATCGACCAAAGTGGCGTGCAACTGGAGAGGCCTATCCAGTCCAGCAGTGGACTGCGATAGGCTGATGATAATTTACCTAACACACTATATCATGTTCTCAATTATATCGCTTATAAGTAAAACTTTTGCAATCGCTATCTGTTATTTTCCAAAACAAATTAGTAAATATTAATGCTCCCAAACAGCGAAAACGGCAAAAACCACCTATGTATTTTCTATACTAAATTTCATCTCAATCGGTCTGTATATTGCATTCATTTGTCATTTGTTTTTGTGAATTGGCGGCAAATCTAAAACTCTTGTTACATAATGTGTTAATGAAACTAACGCGAGAAAATTTTCGGTCAATGATTTATTATGACTTTCGTTGTGGGCTTACTCAACAACAAAGCTATGATAGGCTGCGATTGGAATTTCAAGCCCAATCTCGTGCCACTATTTACAATTGGTTTAACGAGTTTAAGCGTGGACGTAGTAATCTCAATGATGATCCGCGTGAGGGACGTCCTTTAACAGCGACTACTGAAGATAACATCAGTGCTGTGCGACGCATGATAGAGGAAGATAAGAGAGTGACCTATCAGCAGATACGGGCAAGCCTAGGTATTGGTATAAGTCAAGTTAAAAAAATATTACAAGAATATAGGCGTAAGGAAGCTTTGTACCAGATGGATTCCCCATACTTTAACCGACGACCAGAAACACCTTCGCATGGACTGGTGTCGCCAAATGTTAGATAAGTTCAACGGCGGTGACTCAAATGCTGTATTTGACATCGTCACAGGTGATGAAAGCTGGATATATTGCTACGAACCCGAAACCAAAAGACAATCAGCTCAGTGGGTGTTTCCTATCGAGGATTGGCCAACTATGGTAAAGAAAGGAAGAAGTGAAGGAAAAAAGATGATTGCCTTATTCTTTGGTCGGAAAGGTCACTGCGCGACAGTTGTGCTAGAATATGGAAGGACAGTTACTGCAGACTGGTGTGTCAATCGCTGTTTGCCTGTTGTCTTGGAAAAAATTCGACAGCAGCACCCTCAAAGCAGGATCCTCCTTCACCACGACAATGCTTCAGCGCACTCCGCAAAACGGACTGTTGAATATTTGACTATGGCAGATGTCGAGATAATGAGTCATCCGCCATACAGTCCTGACCTGGCGCCCTGCTACTTTCATTTATTCCCAAGATCTAAAGATAACATTCGAGGTATTCGCTTTACGAGCCCTGAAGTTGAGGTGAAAGCGTACGAAAATGCCACAGAAAAGACCCCCAAGGAAGAATGGGCCCACTGCTTTTCTCAGTGGTTCCATCTGATGCGACGATGTGTAGAGAGGAACGGAGATTACTTAAAAAACAATAAAAGTATTGACAACTTTCTACATTAAGCCGTTTTTCATTTTCTAAACATTTTCAGTGTTACCTAGGTACCTACCTAGTTTAAGGTTATTCATTTTTTCATTAAAGACAAGAGTTAACTGTATTTTATTAGATATACCTTAAAATGCTTTATCCTTAAACAGACTTACACAGACATTGATTAGTTGTTGAGATTTAATTTAGGATTAGGTTACGATGGGACTGAAATACTCTTGTAAAAGTCCCTAAATTAATAAAAAGAAAAAAAAACAGATTTAAATTCGAAATGTTAAAAATAGTCCCACAATAAACAATTTTAACCAATGGCTGGGTGGCTATTCTAAATACCAAATATAGTCTGAACTCAATACCTTAACACTGTACCTTTTTTACTTGGAAGGCCTAAAATTAAAGAATTAATATACCTTTTTTTTTTTGTTTACGCAGGAAAAAATGCATTACGCATACCTACTCCTCCAGGGGCAGCAGTAGGTTATGTGGGACTCTCTTGTCGGTGCCCGACAAGCATACCCACTAAAAAGACCTGTGGTGTACCTTGCAACGTATGTTGGCAGTGTATGGGTTTCCCTTAGGATGCCCTCCATGCACCGCCTACTTACGGCCTATGCCGGGCCTCAGGCATAAAGTATGGGTGATCCTGTACACCAGGAATCACCCCCAGTCTGGCAAGCTGTGCAATGCGAGCGTTGAGCCCCCCGGCCCAACGCCCACTAACCTGCTAAAGGGGGGAAGTTGAGTTCGGCGTATGCCTTCTCGTCCACCCCCATCTACGACTTCGGGTCGGGTCCGCAAGCTACCTCGCCGACCCGAACCGTGGCCACCCTTTGCAACGACATGCAGACAAGGGGCCGCCAACGTCTCAAGCCCACTCGCCGCCCAGCATAGCTCAAACCATACTGGGAAGCGAGCGACTACCGTCCGCCGCGGGGCTAACGCCCCAACGGCAACACCGCCGTCGCACGAACGGCCACAAGCCACGGGCCGGAGCCCGCTACCACTGTCTGGAGACGCATTCAACAGCGGGCTGCCCAAGCCCGATGGAAGCGCCTCCCGTGTGGGTTTTGGTCCGCGCCGGCCAAATGGCCGGTACCTTCCATGTCTGAAGGGTGTTCCCCTATCCGCCACCTGGGGACGCGCCCGGTAGGAGACCCAAAATTCCCCCGGGAAAGAATTAATATACCTAGGCTAAATACTATTCAAGTCATTTCAAGCGGATACTGGTGCTTCTACATAAATTTGTTATTATATAAAATAAGTCAATTTATGGTATGAAGTGTTAAAAGTAAATGCTACACAGATTTTGTATTTGGCAATAGTGAACTATGACGTCACAAGTTTTTATGCACATTTGACTTTGTATTTATTGATTTAATGCAATTATAAAAACTTTACCTACTTTAATTTTATCTGGATTTTTATAGATATTAAATGAGGTGTAAAACAAAGATATTTCCGAATAATTTATGGAATGGTGTCCAACAGCCGATAACTATTTTAATTATTGTTACTCTATGTATTTGAAATAGGTGGTAGTCGGTTATGTTATATCTGCATTTTTTAACAGAATAGCTCAGCGAAATACTGCATTGCCTTGAATAACTAAGACTTGTCAAATTAGATTTTATACCAGTTTAAACTCTATGATGAAGTTTTTAGTGTACAATAAATACCCTTATAACCACTATATGCATACCCTACGTATACCAGGTTCCTACGTCGAGGAGGGTTATTAAAAAAAATGTGATATAATTTAAAATAATTTTATTATTAGGTAAAGCAATTACAACCTAGAACTTAATACTATTTCTATTAAAACTTACAAATTTTACATAAAACATTTAGCACCACTTATCATACATACATTTCAACTCTGAATTCAAAACTAACACTTCTTACTGATAGGCCAAACAATCGGTTAAATGTTGATTATAATAATTTCGTAGTTATAATATTCACTATGCAACTGATATAACGATTAGGTGCCAACAAAGTGTTAGTGGATTGTTTAGCAATAAATCGCTAAACATGAAATAAGTGACTTGTCAATTAGGCATCACAATTCACAAACAAGAGTTAGGCTCATGCTGGCCACAATCCGTCAAAAACTCAAAATAAGTGTAAAAAAAATAGAACAGAAACACCTTCTGACAAACACTAGCAAGTATTATGCAATGCTAATTCCTTATTGTAAAGTTACAATCAGGTCTCTCAAATTCAACACAAGTTCAAAAGATTAAAGTACCCTTACAAGTAATAAGCCAATAAAGTAATTAAGCTTTAAACGTAGGCCTTCGATGAGAACGCCATCAAAGGGCTTCTGGACTTCATTTAATGACAGAAGAAATTACTAAAAGACGCCTATTACAAAATGTTTTACAGATATATGGTTATTTCGTGACTGTTGCACATTTAAAAGATAAATGAATAGGCAGGGGCCACCATATCTAAAAAACTTAATAATTTAAAGGTAGTTAGGGTTGGTCTTTCTACCAATGCCAATATAACTTTTATAACTACAAATAAAACTGTACATGACTTATGAATAGGTAACATACAAATTTGCATAATTCATAACAGGAGTTAAATAATGTAATTTCATACACTGAATTTTTTTTATGTATAAAATTCTAAAATCTGGAGGCAAATGAAAAAAATATGTAGATAGTACCTTATAATTATTATATTACATTAAATTTAAAAATGAAACTGAAATATGAAAACTAAAATAAAATATTTTAAAGTAATATTTTATTTTAACTTTTGACTCGCATTTGGCAAGCGTGGTGATAATGCCAGTTCCCATCATTGCTGTAGTAACTTGAATTGAATGATGGAGGCCTCCTGCAGTGGGATGATTATAGGCTGTTACTTACTTTAACTTTTGAAGTTTCAAAGAGTTAAAAAAACGCTAAAATGACACTGAAAGCCATAGTCTCTGGTATTCAAGCTAGATAATTTTTATATACATCATCATCCAACTGGTGATTTACATGCCTTAGTAGTTAGTCCGAGTTTAACTCAAACAATTCACTAAACGTGTTAACATAAAGGAGACGGACCATGGTGGGCCAAAATGTAACAAGATGAAATATTGTTCATTCAAACACTTCTTAAATAGTTAAGATAAATACAAAATATCAGCTTTATCTACAGTCTAGGAAAAAATAAAACAACGTTAGAAGTTACTGTTAACGAATAAAATGAATCGAACATCACAAATCGATCACGTTGTTTGATTCATTTCTTAATCGTTTCACTGCAATTAAAATATATAATATTAATAACATCACATGCATAAAACACAGAAATCATCTTAAAATAGATGTTATCAACCTTGTTGTTGTAATCGATTATTCATATACTAAAACACTTTGGTGCCAAAGCCGTGTGAGTGTAGGTACTCTTTTTCTGCTTTTGGAATACTTTTATCTAATGTGGTCACAAACTCTCTAGTAACATAAATATACTTATCTGTATTATATAAAGTGTTCCATTACTTTAAAAATAAATTATTTAATACGCTATTCTTTGTAAAAGTTAACTATTTCGGTATAAGCTATTCTTAACCTCACTTTTTCATAATATTTTATATCTCAGATCACGGACTGCCAATTTTTTCCAAATTTTTAGGAATCCTTTAATTTCATACTATCTTTCAAATAACACTACTTTCACTGTGTTACACCTTAGGCCCAAGGTTCTAAGGAAGTCGGTCCGTTTCCTTTGTATGGTACTCATACAGCGCCCTATTAATGAAAAAATTATGTTTACGCGTATCACCTTTGATTGAGTGGTAACTTCACAGGGAAAGTAATATACTTGAGTACCAATCGCTAGTCAAGAAATATCCTCCCGAATTCTTTGTAAAAAAATGCCGTACGTAACACATGTACGCGCTTTATTTTTTACAACAACTGACGGGCAAAAAAAAGCATTCTTTGTGACACTAGCGCTACGGAAATAGCAGAACAGTCTCCAAATAGCCGCAGCAGAGAAAGATTTTATGTCTCTTTCGATTTAACACGAGCGCACAGTAATGCCAACTATCCTTAATACAGAATTTTAGCTTTCTTCCGGAGATCTTTACTATGACGATTGGAACTCTAGTATATTACTTTCCCTATGGTTACTTATAAGCAAAGTACAGGCAAATGCACCACGTTATAAAGGTTAGGTTTAAATATTGGGACGTGTAAAAGCGCCTCTTGGGGCCTATTTTCAGAAATAAAACTGATTTTCATTGATTTTGATTCTAACTGTTGAGAACATTATGCGCTTAAAGTACCTTGTAATACATGGATGCTGATTATTTGCTACCATGTGTATGTATGTGTGTGCGTTGCCTGGCGTTTATTTATCTACATCACTTACTACTTAGTAACTATGCAAATATCATAAGTTTAATAATCCTTAGGTCCTAAATTGTCTAGTAACGACAAAACAATCGACTGAGGTTTTTTCTTTCTTAACTTAAACTGACGCTTCAGCAGTCAGCAAATGTTCTTAAAACTGTAGGTACAATGCCCAGTTCCTGTCATCGTGTAGAACCAGAAGCGTCCTGGAGGTCCTGGAGGTCCTTGAGTCACTGTCACCGCACAGCGCGACATCTCCTCGCGTACTCGGGCGCGACCTGGTGCAACCACTGCGGTTGGATGGCGGACACCTGAACGAATATAATATTTGAAATAAAAAATAAGGATAAACTTACCACTTTTTGACCACAATTTCATCGTCATATGCCTAAAGAAGAAATAATTTAAATTTGCCAATTTCATAAATGATCCAATAAAAAAACAAATTAGAACATACTTTTCATATTTAATCGAACGATTTTTCTATCTTTATCAAGTCCTGTATAATTACTTAAATTATCACAAACTTTTTACAGTTATTTGTTGGTTATGGCAAATTTTAAAAACAAATCTATAATTAGAACAGCAAAATCACTACAGATTAACATTACAGGTTGAAATTTTAACCACTTTCCAAAATTTTTATGAGCGTTCGGTATCGTATTTAGAGCCCAATTATGAAGTAAAAAATGTAAATCAAGCTTTCACCCGAAAATATTTTTCGCTATATAGTTTTAAATTTTTACGGTCCTAGGCCTGATAAGGTATAAAGGGAATATCAAAAACATGTGAATAGTATCGTAATGAATGAATGAGATGTGAATCGCGTAAAAAAAGTGTTGCAAGGCGGCCGTATCAAAAATTTTTAATTTTTAGCGGTAATTTTTTAAGTGCTTTATCTTGACTTTTTTGTACTGGGCTATACCAAAAGAAAAAATACGTCATTTGTTTTTTGTCTCGTAGATTGATATATTAAAATTTGGAAGGGGGTGAAATTTCATCCTATATGTCATTATTACACACAACTTGTGTAAATTATCAGAATCATGTAAAATTTAAAAATAACTTATGTTACCTAGTACCAAAATGTAATAGTAATTCAATTATAATAACTTTTCCTGAGAGAAGATATTGTACCTACTGTTCATAGCGGCTTCTCATTTTCGGTTCATCATTTACGTATCGCACATTAGATGAAAACCGGTGTTACTATCTACTAAACTAAAGGAAATAACAGTATGATTGAACAAACAAGAAAACGGATGTATTTTTATGGTCTTTGTGATTATTATATTAGTGGAAAAACATGAACATGACTTTCAACTCATATTTTTGAGTGGCAACTTGAGTTAAAAGTTTTGATCTAGGTGTGTGATATGATCTAATCGCCAATTATCTCTAAAACTGGCAAAATTTTATGCCAAGCTAATTAAAATAGTAATTTTTGAGTATTACTATTTCGGAATAATATACCCATGGCTGTAATATAAAAAAACTAGATATACAATCAGCGTAAAAAGTGTCCCTACTAAAAGTGCACCCATTTGACATGACCATAATCAATCGAAAAGTTACATGACATACTTAAATATCCATACCATTGCATGCCAACATAATTTGGCCGAGTTATAAAGTTGACACTGACTTACAGCCAACGTCAAGCATTCACATGAGCACAGTTTTAGGTGTAATTTTTGTATCGGATTGTGTAACTAGTTCTTATTATACAGGATGTTAGGTAAATGGTATAACAAGCCGAAACCAGCATAAGTTAACATAAATATGCATATAAATGCTATGGTGAAATCAGGAATTTTATATCATTGATTTTGAAAAAAAAAGTCATACATATCAGAATCTAAAATTTTTAATTCGTATGAAAAAGAAAAAAATATGATATAAAATCTCTGACTTTACTATACTATTTATATGCATATTATACTTTATTTGATATTTTAGCAACTTAATTGCACTTATAATATCAGTATATAAACTTGAAAAATTTTGTCTCAGGCGGGACTCGAACCAGCATCTCCTCGCATGCCGGGCGGACGCCATACCATTAGGCCACCGAGACACTGCAACACGGCGCGAATTTATAAAGCATATTCTTACGCTGTAAGCCAGCGTTGTTTCATCAAATGTTAGGAGTTTGCACCCTTAACACCCGAAAGAAACATCTTTGCAGATGTTTGACAGTCAGTTAAGACGAAACAGCTATTTATATACTTTATTTGATATTTTAGCAACTTAATTGCACTTATAATATCAGTATATAAACTTGACAAACCCGCCCGGCATGCGAGGAGATGCGGGTTCGAGTCCCACCTGAGACAAAATTTTTCAAGTTTATATACTGATATTATATGCATATGTTACGAGTAAAATAGACTGGTTTCGGCTTGTAATACCATTTACCTAACATCCTGTGTATATCAATGAAAATAGCCAACAAATTACCGTGACTAGATATGGTCGTGTGGTGTGCAACAGCTCCGTGTATAGCACGGCTTGGGGCGGAGGGCGCGCGGCGTGCAGCGCCCCGGCGGGGTGCAGCGCGGCCGCGGAGCCCGAGCCCGTCACGTAGCGCCCGCCGCCGCCGCCGCCCCCGCCGCCCGCGCCGCCCGCGCCGCGGGCCCACGCGCAGTTTGTGAACAAACCGCTCAGCAAACATTTGAGCAACTACAAAGAGTTCAGTACACCTACCATGAGTTAACAATGATCGGAGTCGTTATCGTCGGCGTAAAAAATATATATGAAAAAATGTACAGCGCCTCTAGGGGTCGTCCACATATTACGTCACACATTATGGGGAGGGGGGGGGTCTAACTTATGAAACCAGAATCGCTAGTATGAGTCAAAAAATAAAAATCTATCGAGATCTAATCGTTAGCGAGTAACGTTTTGCAGCAGCTTTGCATACTGTTAGGAGATATGACTAACTGAGCATTTAAATCTTCTTTTGCTTTTTCTTCTTATTCTTTGAATCGAAAATAGTCTGGGTTAAAGGTGGATTTATATTTGTCCGACATGTCAACACGTAGCTGAAACCGGCTGGGAAGCATTATTACACACACATTATAATGTCGTGTTCTGATGCTTACGGACGATATTTTGGATCAGTCTAGCCGTAGCTTTTGAAAAGGTAAAACGTTTGCAATGTTCTCTATAATTTTTCTCCTATTTCCTCCCAAATAGCTGTTCTAATAGTGTGATCTTTATAATGTTTAGAGCGTGTATTATAAATCACGTTATATTGTCGTACAATTTGAAATCAGTTCGTCCTTACTTGGAAGCAACGATTATAAACCTATTTATTTACGAAATATACGCAATAGGACACAAGACTGGCGCGTGCAAACTAATCTGTCGGGTCGGGATGGCGCCGGTTACTCGCTCCCCCCAACCCACCGTTTTGACGCAAACTGGGATCGCTTCTGATGCGACATTTAATGAGAAATATAAATCCACGATATGTCACGACACGACAAGTCAGACAAATATAAATCCACCTCGGGCTTCTGACATGATTCTACAAATTCCATCATGTGACTATAAGCCTACACCGCTTTTAGATTTAAACCATTTTCAAATATCGTTTTCTAAATTATCCCGACCCGATATCGAACCCGGTACTCTTGCTTAGTAGATGTACAAGTAAAAGATCTTCAAAAAAATAACAACATATAAATATGTGTGTATACATTTAGTGTATAACATTAAAGGACAAACCCGTTTCCCATACAATCTCGGGCCTGAGGTTACAAGGCTGGGAATTGGCCATAAATTAAAGCATATTGAAAAGATTCATAAGCCCTATTTTCACAACTTTCTGCAATGGGAAAATTACATAAATCAAGCAATTAACTTATTTTATTTTATAACCTAGGTATATCATGTATTATTTTACTAAAACATACCATTTCGGTACTTTAACTGGATAAGATCTAGGTTCCTTTTCTATCTTATGGAGATACAGGTAGTAAACAGAGCACTTCAGCCGAGCAGTGAGAAAAATACAAAACACATTAACTTGCGCACGAGTACGAAACATGTTAAAATATACTCTATGTACGAAACGAAATGTCTGTGAACTGGAGTGAATGACAAATGACAATTAACTGTCATTGTCAACTGATATTCTCAATAGTAGTGCAGCCTGTTACATTAGTAATTGAACTATTCAAAACGTTCAATTGTTTCATCAATGATTACTTATTAAACTGCAAAGCTCGTGGAAAAAAATGTTAATTACATTCTCTAAGTTTTTAATATTTATATTAAAAACTTAGCGAATGGCTTTTAAAACTAATTATTTAGCTTATTCCTTAAATAACGCAATTGTAAAAAAAGTATTAATATGAATCTATGTATTCCAAATCGATTAATACGATAAAAGCGCCGCTCTATGAAGTGACAGAGCGTTTACGGAGATGTCACGTTTTATTTAAATGTGTGTATAATGGGATACAGAGACTGTTTAAGTATTAGAAAAACAATATGTATTTTATCCGTTTTCTCCACTTGTCCATTGCCAGTTAAACTATTTTTTAGAAAAATAGGCAAGTAAAATAAAAGGGATTTTTTGGCATAATTTCCATTGTTGTAACGTCGGGCCCAAAAATGGGGTTCTGCTTTACCTGATCTAAGGCAGAGCCACAACTCGAGACCGTCAGGTTCAACCTTTGACAAACTGCGAGTAGCTGATGCCGCACGTCGCATGCATGCGATAAATTCTTATGATTGAGGTAATTTTCCTTGCACCATTGCTGGAAACCAATAGAAAGTAATATTATAGTCAACACATCAAATCTGATATATTTCATTTTTACAGTTTTAGAGGGAAGACTATAGTTCTTAAAATATAGTTTGATTAGAATGACACCTGTCATACTGAGGAGACTAGTGCTGGGACTGACTCGACTGATCAAATGGAAAACAACCAAATAAGGCGAATGAAATAAAACAAAAATTAAGTTAATAAAGATTTAACAGTGAGTAAGTATCGTGATTACCATCAGAATCACTGGAACAATCATGAACCTCAACTGTAAATTTGCCATCGCATATGGATTCGAATAAATCTGAACTTTTATCGTCAACATATATTTTTTGAAATTTGATGATTTTTGCATTTACCAATGCTTATAATTATATTTGTAAAATGTGTATTACATTACTTCGATTCTGAATTATCATAATAGTCGGTCGATTTAGATTTCTCCATTTAACCTCATCACTAGTAATCTATACTAATATTATAAAGCTGAAGAGTTTGTTTGTTTGTTTGTTTGAACGCGCTAATCTGCGGAAGTACTGGTTCGATTTGGGAAGTTCTTTTTGTGATGGATAGTCCATTTATTGAGGAAGGCTTTAGGCTATATAACATCACGCTGCGACCAATAGGAGCGAAGCATCAGTGAAAACTGTTCCAAAAATAATCGCGCTCATAATAACAGAAATTGACGCGGACGAAGTTGCGGGCAACAGCTAGTTGTGAATAATCACGTAACCTTGTAAAGACATCTTTTATATTATGAAGTTTTTGACTTTTTATTATTATTTTATATGATAATTTTTAATTTATTAATATGATAATTAAGCTAAGCAAGCTAGTTTTTTGCTAAACGGAAACTGAACTAGATGGCGTGACACTGACGACATACGAAGTTGCTAGCGGCCAATGGAAAAGCATAGCTCAGGATTGGGCTCAGAGCCACGCCACTGCAATTCCTGTATACACAGCAACGCCTAATGTGGGCTGATCATGATGATGTTAAGTAGAATTTACGCGAATACTTTAGAAATTACTATAAAAACGAATACATTAAAAAATGAAAGATGTATTTGGGTGAATCAACTTTTAAATTTCCACATGATGAAATTGTGACCTTTTATTTTTTTGTCTTATTCTCCACATTTAGACACATTATTTAAAAGATAAGTTTCTCTTGTTTATGATTCTGTATGGAGCAGAGCTGTTTTTTTAGGAATTAAGTAAGTTAAAAAAATATTATACTTGCATTCATTAAACAATACATTAGGTTTTTTTATCTTTAGATATGACCTTTATCTCTGTTATTTCACAATAATTATCATTATTAGGTCCCCTGCACAACTCTTAATTTTACAGAGTCGAAAGTTTTTAATGAAATGCGAAATAATGATAGTATTGTAAAAAAATCGTTCTGTTGCATTGTTTTACATTGTGTTCTATTGCACAATTTAAAAAAAATGAACTGTTCCCGAATTCCAAAAGAAAAAAATATGTTGTGTTTTCAAAAAAGACATATCTGGCTGTCCAGTGGACATTTACAACCAAAATCATATAGAAGGCTAGCCGGGCATCGATCGGTAACGTGTCATCCGCATACAACGGCTTCCCGCAACCTTCATCAGATCGTGGGTACACCTGGTGGGGGATCTACCCACAGATCGTCGCCTGGTGGGCGGTCGCCAATCCAAAACTTTTCCGACCTAACGGCTATCGGTTTTTCTTCTTTCTCCGAACGATGTCGGCTATATTAGTTCTCTTACGGATTTCCTCATTTCTGATTCTAACACGCAGGGAAATAGGTACCAAACATGACTCTTTCCATTGCCCGCTGCGCAACCTTGAACTAAGTTTTAGTTGTCAAAGACTTATGTCTTGAAACTTTGAGGTAATTTGAAAGATTTTTCTTGACTTTTCGAACGCTACTCAAACATTTATTTATTTTATTTTATTTATTTATTTATTTCAGGCAACAGAGTAAAAAATACAGGCCCATATAATTAATTAAAACGTCAATATTTAACATATGAAAAATATCAGCATCACGTAATTTTTGTACTGGGGACAACCAAAGGGACAACCAAAATGTCCCACGGACAACCATTTTAATTGTCCTAGGGACTTATTTCAAACTTTGAATCTTACAGTAAATATTAAAGAATTTTTGTGTTTTATTTTATCTTCAAGGTAAAATAAACAAAATAGTATGTGATGCAATATAATAATTGTAATCTGCTAAGTACTAACGTATTTGTATCAGTTGTCCGATGGACAGGCAATAAAGCCACGGGTGGCTCTCCCAACAGTACTAGATTGATTGACGCCGCGAGTTTTGTAAAAAACTAAATGAAGACTAAGCCTATCTACTTTTTAAAAATGTAAGCTTGTTGTCACGTATCTAACTTTATTTAGATTTTATAACTAATTTATGGTTGTCCGGTGGACCTACATGGGCCAGGATAATTCAAAGGACAAAGTTGAAACGCAAGAAAATCGTAAACCATTTAACGCAACTATAAGAAATCGGTATTTTTTTAATGATACTTATCCATTAAAAATTTAATTTGTTTGAATATCAATTCCACAACAGTATTTTTTGGTGAATACATAGTTTTTTCAGAGCACCGTTGCACGAGGACATTCTGTCTTACTAAAGAAAACCAACTTTTGGTCTTTTGGACAACCATAAAAAAAACATACTTAAATTGATATTATTAATCAAGAATTAAGTACATGTGGTGTTGAACGGTTAAAAGTTGATTCACCCATTTAAAGATTTAACCAGCTTTAATACCATTTTACAATAAATTTTATCATATCCTTTCTTTTTTAAATTAAGTGACAGATTTTTGGCGTAAATATGTTGTATGTTTACTAAATAATAATAAAAAATACTTTACCTTTTTTAAAGGAGCCTTGCAAAAGGCTTTAAACACATTTAGGAGAGTGATGTGGTCGCTGATTGGAGATATAAATTTCTGTTTTACTTTCAAAGCTTCTTCTCTTTTATGCATTGGAGTGTGGAAAACATTCTCACTTGACAATACAGCTACTAAACTTAATGCCTAAAACCATAAATGTAAGGTTACATGAGGGAACCAAGCTGTTTAAATGCGAGCGGATACCCTTAATTGACAATTGGGCTTAAATGTTATCTGAGATTATTTATTTATGGTCGTATCAAGCTATGACGTCACACGGCCATTTATAAGGTTTGTAACCTTATTAATACATTTATGATTTGACAATTACTTCAAACTATAGAAATAAATCTGTAAGAGCTGCCCGCGTCCATGATTCGTGCAATCCGAAAACGCCGGGAAGGTTAACTCTTATTTAACTTTAAATAATTAATTCAGCTACATTAATCCCGGTAAGTGTTATGTTTTAAGTGTAAAAAATGCAAAAAGAAAGTTTTAAATCCTTTATAAATAAGGAAATGTTTTTAAGTTGATTTAATAATATTTAAACGGTGCCATTTAATTTACATTAGTTCAATCGGTGTTGACTTGGCGAACACCTGCAGAGCAGTGATGCGACTTGCTTTGATTCGATGACTCAATAAAAACCCGATTTACTATTTGCAATAATAAATTACAAAAGTAACTAACTTACTTCTTCTAAGCATCCGTGCTCAGGTGCCGATAAAAGCACTTTGGAATATTTGGGATCTATAGGAAACGCCGACATCTTTTTACCCACAATCGTCAATTTTGGATTTATTTCGTTGTCAATAGCACCTAAAACATGTAGTAAAAATTAATAAGAACATCCTTTGAAAAAAAACTAAGTATTACATATAAAAAACAAAGTTTTTGAACTTGCCTAGCTCCTTCAACAGAACCAGAGATGCTTTCATAGAATCCTCGGGAGGAGCGTCAATTAACGGGAATGTACTCGGTTCCATACCCGCTGCAATCAACAATAATATTGTCGGAGCTAAAGGGCATCTGTATACAGAATGAAATCAAATCTTAATGTTAGTTACAAAATAAAAAAACTTCAATATGTAAATGTACAATACATAAATGTTCAGATGCGGACATTCTAATAGATTCAAGATTCAAGATTCATTTATTTGCATTAAATATGGTACATAAAAGATCTTTGATCTTTATTTGAATAGTTAGAGAATTCAGCTCAATATATTTTTTTAAATTGTTATAATTTGCAATTTATAATTCATTTCTCAAGATATATTAAATTAACAGTAACTTGTATTAATCTTTAGCTAAGTTGTAGTTGTGAACGTTTATGTGGTTTCGATCAATAAAGAAGCAATCTCTGGGTAAGCGATTTTAATATCGAACCAACAAGTAACTCGGTTTATCAAAGGAAAAAAAGCTTTGATAGACAGCGTTCTTTTATATAGGTTTAGTTATTCATTGAAATGAAAAATATATGAGTTAGTTGTATATATGAAATCAGTATGAAAGATATATTTACGGACCTAACTAGCGAGTCTACCTATAACGCTGTTAAATGTTCGAAAAATCGGAACAAACCAAAATACAATAGAAAATCCTAATAAACGTGAGTTGAATTCCTTAAAAAATTTTCGTATTTTCTCAATGTATAGTTAAGAAACCAAAGTTATTCAGTTAAGTACCTAATGATTTCAGGTGTATTATGTTGCGGACGGGCTGCGAAATCCGCGGCGGTGTAGAGACGGTAGGCAGCGCCGGCGGAGGTGCGGCCCGCGCGGCCGGCGCGTTGCCAGCCCGCCGCCTGCGCGCACGCACGCACACGCAGCCGCTCCGCGCCGGTACGAGTGCACCACGTCCTTCGAACCGAACGAACCTATCTAAACATTGGTGTAATATAAAAAACTCGATACACAATCACCATCAAAAAAGTGACCTAACTACAAGTGCACCCATTTGACATAATGGTGCACTTTTAGTACTACCTATAACAATCGAAAATATATCCATCTGCTTGTCCACATAATTTGGCCAGATTGTAAAATTAACACAAACATAAAATTGACGTCAACCAGTCAATTGAGGAGAGATCAAAAATGATACCTAATATCATTTTTGTATCGTACTGTGTATTTTGTTATTATTATTTATCGATGTATCTAAGGTAAGTCTTAGTGATCTACGCCAGTTACCTATTAATGATACCCAAAGACTCTTTTTAACCCTATAACTGTCTAGTCTGTCCAAAACTAGCTAGAGGTGTTAACTTAGCCGCTCTAGCCGGGACGGGTATCGTTTTACAGTTCTAGGCTTGTTTAAGTTAACAATGGTTAACTGTATTTTATCATTTTTGACTTTCACAACAATGATTGACAAAACAAAATTGATTTGAAATAAAATAAGATTACGTTAGTTATGAACAATTTAAATATTCAGATACCATGAGAATAAATACATGGGCGATTGAGTTAAGCCCGTTTTCAAATAAACAATTTTTTAACGAAATCGGTGAACCACAATAGCATTTAGTTTTTTTAAGAAGCGCCATCTGTGAATAAACATGAGGAACATCAGACTTGTCGAGTTCGAAATTTGTTGTAGCAGTGCCAGCCAATTATCGCATTTTCTTAAAAGTCAAAGGGGTTTAAAATCAGACGTTGTTTTTTTTAACTAAAGTGACTTTAATTTACTGTAAGATTATGAAACTCATAACATAATTAATACCTACCTCTCTTTAACCACTCCAGCATCAATGACACATTTAATACGAGGTATTGTCACTGATGCTTCTGCTATGTTTGTTGCCAAAACTATCTTCCTTGTATTTGGTGGAGGATCTTTCCATACTTGCAATTGTTTTGCTGGTGGCAGGCCCGCATATAATGGACACACCCTGATTGATGGTCCGGGGGTTTCCTGTAATGTACACTCAGGAATTTATTATACGAGTAAATATTGAAAACAACTATTTAGGAGAAACTTGTAAATTGTGCGTCACATGTAAAATACATTTTAAATTTTTGTACCACCTTACGTAAAGTTATGCGGCATGCAATAAATTATTTGAATTTAACTTACTTTTGCAATCTGTTTGATATTGTGCATAATAGTCTCGATTTCTTCTTGACCCGTTAAAAATACAAGGAAATCATGACTGAAATAAAAAAGATGCAAAAACAATCTTGGAAACAAATACTGTAATGTAGGTTACCTACTATAAAAATACTTACGAACTAAATCATACGAAACTGTTGTAATCTTTCATGTGCCTTAAGAGGCTACTAAACGAGCATCATTTTTCTGCAAAGTGTGGCTGCAACACTGTAGCTAACAACATTGCAAGCAATAGCAGCCAGGTTCCGGAATGTTATAATGTTATAGTTAGTAAAAAACGGATCATGTTTAGCTATATGGGCGGAGGGCGACCATAATTATAGCCAAACATGATTATTATTATTAGTTTATTTTTATTTTTAAAACTGACTGCTTGAAGAACAAGCAATTAAATTACTAGTGCTATTGGACTCAAGCCCACGACCTAACGTTATTATATTATTGGAAGGTTGTGGGTCTGAGTCCCATTTCAGGCAGTCGAAATGTTTTTTTAGCAATTATTGTATTTTTGGTATTGCCGATGTTCGTCTTCATTGATTGGTTGCCGTAAGAGTCGAGAACTGCTGGACCGATATTTAATTATATGATTTTGGATTTGTCTACGTCAGGATAGGATAATTAGTATTAAAAACGTTGCAAAGTTAACGTTAGAAAAATATTTTTTAATAATAGGGGTTAAAGTATGAAATTGCCGATTATTTTCCCACTTTTTATTTTGTTTATAGCTCTTAAGTATAGTCATATTATTGCGTAATTCTATTTGTATTGTATCAAAAACTAAATAAAGTAACTTTTGACTAAAAAAAAATGCAATACTAGTGCCTATTACTTCAAAGGAAGTCGTTGAAAAGACCCCTTACAATGTGTCAGCTGACCTTCTTGCTTCAATTAAGTATATGTGTATTATATACTTTGATTTTTAGAAATTTAAATACTATAATGCGTAGCTTTATAACCATCTAACTTTCACCTTTAATTGCATCGAAAACGGTTCAGGCGTTTTTAAAAAAACTAAAAAATTGTTAGTATGGAAAAATGACTTTTCTCGATTTCGTTCATACAAAACGGCAATTTCATACTTTAACCCTTAATAATTTTTTTTCAATCACGTCATATTTGATGATAATGACATTTAAAACGTCAAATTTTACATACTATTTAGTCTGCGGCGATACAAAGTTTGCGGGGTCCGCTAGTCTACATTAATATTATATAGAGAATATTAAAAATTAATTTACTATTAGAAGCCGACAGTATCCCTGAGGAACATAGGCTACTTTTTACCAAGGGACCCGGTAGGTGGCGCTGCTGTCAGTATGTCAACTACTAAACAGCTTGACCGATTGGATTGAAAGTTCGTATGTCCATGGTTTCACAGACACGAATGTATTAAGCCTACCTTATCTATATTTCTATATGCCACCGCTAGGCACAGGTATCCGACCGCGCGGTATGACGTTAAGTTCACGCGGACAGAGCCGCGGGCGAAGAGCTAGCTTAGTTATAGATTCGTCAATTGTCCAGTGCAGACCATTTAGAGTTCTTCATTACATGATCTATACCATAGATAGGTCTCTAACTAATATTAGAGAAATAGAACTAGATGAAATAATAGATATTAACAATCAAATATTTATACAATCTACGCTCTAAGAAGTGTGAAAACTGCAGAGGTAATGCATTTTTTATTGATTTATTTAGTGTATTAAAATTATCCTTAATGCAGTGACAAAAATACCATATAATATATTGCTGAGCTACTCGGGCCATAATAACACTATTGCAGCCGCATATCACAGTAAAAATATGTTTATACAATTTCAAAGACCCATTATGAAAATATACACACAACCCTTTTACTGACAGAAGGAAACAAAAGTGTAAATTATTTTTTTCGTATTTGTATTGAAAATACGATCTACTATCAAACAAATTAATGTGACTATGTGCAATGAGGGTTATCACGAAAATTAACGTCACTAGTTGTCGCCACTTTGGCAAGAGGTCCCATCCCAATAATCATAGTTTTGAATGTTTTGAAAAAAAAAGGTTGCTGAGGTAAACTTAAACTCAAAAGAAGTGGTGCAAAAGTAACAGACTTTCCGCTGTTTATTTTTGAAAAATTAGAACCTGATTATGTTTTGATGTTTCATACTAAATGATTATAACTTTTAACAAAATTTTAATAATTCAAAAAATCTGACTAGAATATATATATAAATGTGGACAACATCACATACATTATTCTGATCCCAATTTGAATAACTGAAAGCATTCGTATTTTGGAAACCAGAAACAACGAAGGTACCACAAACACCCAGACCCGAGAAAATGTAGAAAAACACTTTTTTTCCACATTGACCCGTCCGGGAATCGAACCCGGGACCTCGGAGCAGGCGACACCTTGAAAACCGGTGTGTACGCCACTCCGCCACGGAGGTCGTCTAAATATAAATATAAATAAAAAACGTCTCAGTGCTGCCGCCTAGTGAGTGCTATTTCAGAAAACCCTCATTAATGATAAGGAAAGTCCGAAAATAATCTGACTGAATTTCAGTTGACGGCAAAATTTTTTACTAATTTCGTTTGTTTTTTTTTTTACTTTGTCAAAATAACGTTTCCTACTGTATAATTAGAGTTAGTATCATGTCGGATTATTTTTCATTTGGACATAACTTTGTGTGATTACTGTTCTAAACTAACCTAATCTAAATGAGTCACTGACTAGTTGTGTAGGCTTCTAGTGTAGTTAAATATGGCGATTTAATAAAGTGTAAAAGAAAACTTGGGAAGGTTATATTTAGAGTTCGGTGAAATGGTACTAATGTCAAATAATACTTAGATGGTCCAAAAATATGGCAACAGCAAAAAAAATAAGTCGTTCAACTGTTTTCTGTTAAGTGAAATTCAGAAAAGCAAATAGTTTCCTGAAAATTTTCGTGTTTTTGATTCATTAAACCCTAAAAAAATAAACGTTTAGTATACTTACTTTGGGGGTGTAGTAGCATGAAGTTGAAATATAGTGCAAAGTGCAGCATATTGGTAATCCTCTTGTTTCATTTTTGAATGATAAATAGTGACAGGGTATGATCGTCCTTCTAAGTAAATTACCGGACAGTTGTTAAAATATTTTCGAAAAGAATCTACATCCATGGTGGCAGACATGACGATAACCTGAAAAAATAGCAATAAATATTTAAATATTTAAGACATGTCTCACTGGGCCACACAGAGCCATCTAGTCCCAAATTAAGGTACTATTAAGTACCCTGTCGTATGGGGTACTAGACAACCGATAAACTTACTTATATACTTTTTTTTGTAAATACATACTTATAATACATAGAAAACACCCAGACCAGTACAAACAGACATGTTCATGCACACAAGTATTTGTACTGTGCAGGGATCGAACCCGCGACCCATGGCTCAGAAGCAGCGTTTACTACCGCTGATCCAAATGGTAAACAGCAATGTTTGATTGATTGTATGACGACCTCCGTGGCGGAGTGGCGTACACACCGGTTTTCAAGGTGTCGCCTGCTCCGAGTTCCGGGTTCGATTCACGGACGGGTCAATGTAGAAAAAATGTGTTTTTCTACATTTTCTCGGGTCTGGGTGTTTGTGGTACCTTCGTTGTCTCTGGTTTCCGAAATACGAATACTTTAAATAGTTATTCAAATTGGGGTCAGAACAATGTAAGTATGTGATGTTGTCCACATTAATTTATTTCTTTATTTTTATTTATTTTATTGATAACATCATTATCATGTCATCTATAGTATAAAAATGAATCGTTGAATGTGTTGTTAAGAGATAATCTCGTGAACAGCTAAACCGATTTCGCTAATTCTTTCTTTATAATATTCCTTGAAGCAAGAGGATGGTTCTTACGCAGAGAATATTTTAAAAATTGCCTGAAAAAGGAAAATAACAACACTTTTCTATACTCTAACATTTTTTTTTCTAACCCTGCCACATTTCATGACAATGACATTTCAGACGTCAAAATCAAATATCTGAGGCGATACGAAGCTTGTTGTGTAGAGACTACATTATTATTTTAGTAAGCTTGATTGATGAACGAAGTTTCAAATTATTGTTATGAATTTACATTCAGGTAGTCAGGTAACTAATTAAGCTTATATTTTAACCCATAACAATTACTCAAGCTTATATTTGGCTGAGCTAATAGTAAAAGAAATGAGTGGTGTAATCATTTGAGTACCCGACAGTTAGCTGTAGCGCTTTTTTGTACGCAAACAAGATATTGTGCGCAGCTCACACTATTTGTATGTGAAGCTTTGTGGAGAAAAGGCAATGAATCATAGAAATGATACGAGTATTATAATAAATTTATTTACATAGCATTTCATTTAACTGGCGTTAATTATAAATAAAATAATTATTGTTTACGCTACATTTTGGAACATCCTGACATTTCGTACACTTTAAAGAATTCGTGGTCATGAGTGGACTAAATATTTAAGGGGGCTCCCATACAATAAAGTCATTTTTTTGGCCTTTTTGGTACGGAACCCTTCGTGCGCGAGTCCGACTCGCACTTGGCCGGTTTTATTTATTTCTGGTTTCCAAAATACGAGTGCTTTAAATAGTTATTCAAATTGGGATCAGAACAATGTATGTGATGTTGTCCACATTTATTTATCATCTTATAAACAAACTATTTTTGACTTAATCGTTGGTAGCTGGTACTACACTTTACTCCGCGACCGCGAAATATTTACAATGGAAGGTCCACGTCCGAATTTAGACTTGTTAGTTATTCTAAGAAGGTAGGGTTTTTCGTTTCATCATGAAGTGTTCTTCAGTGCAGAGGTAGATCGCCTAAGTAATCGAATTACTGACGAACATTGTGTAACGCTGAACGAGTTTTGTCGAAGATTTGCACGAGCTGCTTCACAAAGATGGAAGAAATAGCATCGTATCTTTGATACATTTAGAACACAGTAAGAAACCTGGCTCCAGGCTAGTGTCGATGGGCCAAATTGCGAGGGGTGCCCTTCGGTTCGCCTAAAATTTAAAGTCCTAATTTCATTTGGCCGAACCGTATTGGCCTAAACTTATAACATATAATTATTGTCTAGTCTAACAGTTGTTTTTGCACTATTATATTTTGGCCTAAAAATTTAAAACCCTAATTTCAGTATCTATCTCTAATATCGAATGCACTAAAATGTTTTCGCATCTTTTTCTTTGGCATTACGCTAAGTATTAAAAGCTCTAATTATTTTAAACCGAAAAAGTTTAAGATACGAATCGCTCACAATCCGACTCCAAGCAGTCTTGTCTGCTTTCCCCCTAGAGTGTAGTTCAAAAGCGCGTAGGCGCGGAGCGGCGAGGCGGCCCGCGGGCTGAGGAGCAGGAGCTGCTGTGGTGAGCGTAAGCCATCTGCGACGATTAGCACGCGTGGGCCCCCAGAGCCCCGCAGCGCCGAAGCCGTCACGGAAGTCAGATTTTTTGGATACATGTTTGATTGCTTGTTTGCATGCATTTTTGCTTGATTGCATGCATGCTTGCTTGTTTGTATGCGTGCTTGCTTGTTTGCATGCGTGCTTGCTTGTTTGCATGCATGCTTGCTTTTTTGCATTCATGCTTGCTTGTTTGATACATGCATGCATGCTTACTTGCTTGCTTGCATGCATGCATGCTTACTTCTTTGCAAGCATGCATGCATGCATGGCTATTTTTAAATAAAGATAAACCTTTTAACTTTCTAGAAATAAAAATTTGGAACTGTAAATGGTAGGCATTGAGATATATTCGGCTAAATTTCGCATTTGGGAAATTATTATACGGCGATATACAGTAAGAAAGATAAAAATGTGCGAAAAAAGTTTAGGCTAATAGTTTGGATGCCAAAGACAATTAGGAGTACAAACAATTCGGCAATCCGATATATACCCAATTGCGAGTTAAGGAATTTCGTTTTGCCACAATCAATTAAAAAAAGAAGGGATCTAGGGCATATTTCATCAGTCCAGAACCATCGACATCGTCTACTGGTGGTACTATGACAAAAAGACTTATAAAAGCATTCAAGGATCTAGGAAGTAAGTAAACAAAAAAGAAAAGGTCTGACGATTACAAGGTAAAGAGACAAAAGAAAGTCGTGAAGATATAACCTCTATCATCGAATATATGCTAAAGAATCTAGAAGCAGCTACCAAAATTAAGAAAATGCTTAAGAAGCCAATTCAGATTACTACCTAATACGCCAGAAAAGGCGCTTGGTTTGCTTCTTTCACGAACAGTGGCAATATACATCACGCTGCGAGAGACGACCATTCGGGAAGGAGCAAAACAATCAAAACATGTTTATCCGTTTTATTACAAAGTGCAACAAGTAAAGTAACAATGTTATCCTTTGAAGCAATCAGTGACTCTAACTGATTCATGAGCAAGAATTACTCATTAAGCATTAGGTACTCGACATTACAATGAATAGGATCCTTGAAAGTCTTCCAGGACATGTTCAAAACAAAGATTTGAAGCTTATATAGTGGCCTAGCTTATAAGTGGGGATTTGGGGTGCCCTTCGGTTCGCCTAAAATTTGAAGTCCTAATTTCATTTGGCCGAACCGTATTGGCCTAAACTTATAACGTATAATTATTGTCTAGCCTAACAGTTGTTTTCGCACTATCATAGTTGGGTCTAAAAATTTAAAATCCTAATTTTAGTATGTCTAATATCGAATGCACTAAAATATATTCGCATCTTTCTTTTGGCATAACGCTAAGTAATGAAACCCATATTTTTTTTTAAAACTGAAAAAGTTAAAGAAACGAATCGCTCACAAACCGACCCCAAGCAGTCTTGTCTGCCCTACCCCTAGAGTGTAATTTAAAAGCGCGTAGGCGCGGAGGGGCGAGGCGGCCCGCGGGCTGTGGAGCAGGAGGCTGTAAGCAAGGCGCCGCGGCTGAGACTGACCGGCGCAGCCGGCCAGAAAGCCGAAGCTGCGGTGCTGAGTGTAAGCCATCTGCGACGATTAGCACGCGTGGGACCGCCAGAGCCCCGCAGCACCGAAGCCGTCACGGAAGTCTGATTGTTTGGATGCATGCATGATTGCTTGTTTGCATGCATGTTTGCATGCTTGCTTGCTTGCTGGCATGCATGCATGCATGCATGCATGCTTACTTCTTTAAAATATTGATAAAGTTTTAACTTTTTGCGAATAAAAATTTGGATCTGTAAATGGTAGGTATTAGGATATATTCGGCTAAATGTCGAATTTGGCAAATTATAATACGGCGATATACAGTAAGGCGTATTAAATATAGGCTAAGCACGTTTAGGAAGAGTGAAAATGTGCGAAAAAAATTTAGGCTTAAAGTTTGTGTGCCAGTACAAATAATTCGGCAATCCGATATATACCCGGAGATTTGATGGTGCTTCAAATCAAAGCCGATACAAACAGAAAATTGAGGGGCAACAAGACGATTCCAGTATATTTTTGATGTCCTTGGTGCTTTTTCTTGGGTGTGTAATATATAGTATAACAACATATCGTATAATGATCAAAACATATACAATCAAATGATATAATTTTGTTTAATATAACACTTTTTTAATATAATGATGAAAAGATATAATTTTAAATTACATACTTTAAAAACGTATAAGTAAAAACTGAGAAAAAAACATTTGGTATAACAACCGTCTATTATAACACTCACATGATATAATGTTAAAAACAAATAAATTTCATTTAGTATATAACGTTCATTAACCATAACACTCCTTTTTATAACATTTAAAACAGATAATGATTACTTGATACAAAATCGTCAGAATGCAGAATTTAAAGATACCAAATAGTGTAAATTCCTAATCTTTAATAGTAAAAAATGCCATAAATACGCAGGCAAGGAGGTATGCATGCACGTAAGCTGGCAAGCAAGCATGCATGCAATCAGGCATGCGCAGGCAAGCAGCATGCATGCATGCATTTTTTTTTTGCTCTTCTCCGGCGCTGCGGGAAGTGCAGTTCTTCCGCCCATGCGTAACAAATCTCTGGCACCCACACTCGCTTCCGCAGCTTCGGCTTGCTGGTCGCCTTAGTGTGTTCCGTATAAAATAAAAACTTTTTTATTTCCGACCATAGGCTGCCAATCCTCAATATTTATTTAATTAGTTAATTTCTTTGTTGAAAAAACAAGACAGAAGCTAAGAAAAAAACTACGTTGTCACTTTTAGAAATCGGGTAAAAAAATACATTGTACATTGACCTTGAGCTCTACCATACACTTAATATCGTTAAAATAACCGGCAGAATGAATTAAGAAATGACCATTCTTCTTGGCTTGTATGCAATGATACACCCAGGTGTCAGACTTTATGAGCCGCTATTTAAACATCTGATGTTTTATTTTAGACCTAGAAATCAAACCTAGAACCTTCGGTCAACGAGTTTCATATTCGAATCACTAGATCAAGGCGGTTAAGGTAATGGAATACTAGGACAACATCACTGTTCCCGCCCACGAATTATGGTTTTAACGGTTTCTTGCGGAACCAAACAGACGAGAGAGATAAACAACATTTTAAAATTTTATTGATTTTAAATTAAATAAAACTTTGCAAATGGCAATTTGATCAACTACAACTAGGAGGCAAGTGATAAAAGCATGTCATCAACTCATCATAAAATAGCAAATTGTCTTATTTATCATAAAAGTTTTAGTTAGATTAGCTTACTGGAAAACTTGGTTGATCGCTTGATCAAATATTTGAATCGAATCATTTGTTGTATAAAAATCAAAAATTACCTTAAGTTACTAAAAAAAACTGTCTATCGAGACTTACATAAAATAGCAACAGCTTTTACGTTCTGTAAGGTTATCCATTTAACTAACTTAAGTAAATCTGTTAAAGTGATATGCCACCAGCACGAGAAGCAGAACTTTACGTAAACTAAACTCAACTAGGTATAAGAAAATTATTTTTGCATACGTCTATGTTTTTCACACTTTATTTTTGCAATTAAGTTTATAAATAAATGTAAATAAGTTTTAAAAGAAATTCTAAATTGAAATATAGGCCTATAAAGGCCTAACAAACAACAAGGTTGCCAGAACTTGTGCCCACAATAATTATTGATTTTAAGCAAAATTAATGGTGATTTCAAGTTATATTTAACTTAATAATATATTTAGTTAACAATCAATTAAATCGATAGTTAATGCATACCTTAAGTGGATGTATTTTCCGATTACTTCTTTCCTCTTGGGCCAATTTGACAATCCCAAATAAAACATCTGTATTAACAGTCCGCTCATGTGCTTCATCAAGTATCACAAAGGAATATTTCTTTAATAAAGGATCCGCAATTGCTTCTCTCAACAACATCCCATCAGTTAAATATTTTACTTTTGTTTTGTGACTTGTTACATCTTCAAAACGTACAGAGTAACTGAAAAAAAGATAAGGAATTTAATATTAAAACTGGCAGAGTAGCAAATCGTATGAACAAATTATTTTTTAATGTTCCACTTTAGTTCAGTTTTCTGCCCCGTTGCCAATAGTGGTTTAAGTACTGGACCAAGATCTCGGGGTCCCAGGTTCGATCCCCGGGTCGGGCAACAAAAAGTTTCGAATTTTCGAACAAACCGAGGGTTTGTGCTCACCAACCTGCAAACGGCAAGCGTGGTGATTATGCCTGTTACCCATCATTGCTGTGGTAACTTGAATTCATTCATTCATTCTGTGGGAAGATTATAGGCTGTTACTTTACTCTACGATTTTTTCCACTTTAGATCAGTTTTATTTTCCAAGTAGTTATCTACCTACTTGTTTTTAGACTTCAGGGCTTTCATATAAACACAAAGGACATCATTCATTTTGGACCAGATAAAAAATGTGTAATATTCGGATAGATAAAATATTTTAAAGTAGGTCTTAAATGATTAAGTATTGCATGATAAGACGAAAAAAATTGTATCCCAGTATTTTTAATCTGGTTCATGGGGAATGCAATCGCACAGCATAATTTCAATCCCGGTGTTTGCGTTACTAAGGGATCTTAGTCCTGCGGGATACCAGTATTTGAGGGATCCCGCGTGATGCTAAAAGTGGCCATTGGTAAGAGGATAGCAATACTATAGGGGGATATCATCTATACTAATATTATAAAGAGGAAAGATTTGTTTGTTTGTTTGTTAATTTGCATCGAATAGGCTCCGAAACTACTGGACCGATTTGAAAAATTCTTTCACCATAAGAATCCTGCTTAATCTGCGATGGACATAGGCTATATTACATTATCAAAAAAGTAAGGGGGCGTCCACAAATTACGTGAGGTGTTTTTTTTAATTTTCTGTCCACTCTTCCCCCCCGGTGAGATATCGTGAGATTTTATTCAACCCCCTCCCCCATCCCCCAATCTCACGTGAGATTTTTTAAAATGTGGGTTTCTTACGTAAACTTGAATGAAATTATTTTCTTTCGAACGAATTAGTGAATCTTAATCGTATTACGATTACGCTTAAGATTAAATCTTAAGCATGTATATGTACAATCTGGATTAAATGGACCATAATAGTATTTTTTTTTTTTGTTTCAATCAGAATAAAAATTGCGTGATATTTGCCGAGACCCCCCCCCCCTCTCCAACGTAAGGTTAGATGAGATTTGTCTCGACCCCCTCCCCCCCTTAAACATCTCACGTAATTTATGGACGCCCCCTAAGGGATCCGTATGAAAACTTCGATTATGTAACCGAAGGTGTTAAATTGCGAACGCTGCGAAAACTATTAACAATAGAGCAAAATAATGTACTACAGTTTTGTAGAGGACATCATTATCTACAATAAAGTCCGCGATACTATATGTCTAACTCTTTTTTTTATATAAGATTAAGGACGGTACAAAGTAGGTTACATTATTCGTACCTTGGTATTAATCCTTATCTAAATAAACAACTTCATATTCAAGGTTATATCAATACCTTTAAATAACTTTTTGAATTATTCAAATCGGACATACTATTCAAAAGATATCATGAGTTTATTATTTATTAAAAATCATCAGTTGATTCTACTGCTCTTAGTGACTCTGGTTCGGTTTATTGGCCATACATCTATACCTTTGCGCTGTACCTTTTTAACTCGCGGTAAAACTCGATTTTTCCCAAATAGCTAAATTGGTAAACCTGAAATGTAGGGTGGTCTATTATACACCGTAAAATTTTAGTGGTTGTTTTCCCGCAGTAAAATGATTCTATCTTAGTAGTACAATAGATTTGTGCAGTTTTTTTTTTTATTCAAATAAAAAATAGCAGTTTCACGATTGTGATAAACGAAACTCGAAAGCAACCTCGAACCAATGGTACTAGCCGCGCCGCAGCCGGTCACCGGCCGGGGTCATTGCCCCTCGCGCGGTGCAGTTTATGCTGTATTACTTAGTGCGTAGAGCTTTTTTTGCTTTGAACATTGATTTCGTGCGGCAAGCAGTACCCAAACACATCACATTTTGTAAAGATACTATCGTATCTCACGCTTGTGAGTTGATGATTATTTTTTTGATTAATGGAGAACAACGATATCTTTATTTTCAAAAAATAACTCGCACGATTCGATGGTGCTACTAAAGGTAAATCGTTCTGTTGCGGGAAAACAACCACTAAAATTTCACGGTGTATAATCTGTGTATTATAATTGAAAATGATGCCAAGATGTTTCGAACTGGATAAACATGTTGTATTTAGTGGGAAATCCAAAATTTACGCGGACGAAGTCGCAGGGGACTGCTAGTAAATTCATAAGTGCATCTAGAATTTAAAATAAAACCAAAAAATTGACATCCAAATTTGATAATTAAGTTACACAATTGAAATGAAAGTTATTTGACAGATTTAGTACGCGTTTATTTTTGTATAGCTGTTGCCCGCGACTTCGTCCGCGTCAATTCCTGTTATTTTGATCGCGATGGTTATTTTATTTTTATTTATTGGGTAATACCTATTTATTGGGTAACTTGAACCGTTTATGCAGCGCCGTTGTGTGCGCTGCAACGCCTTGACATATGAATAATTTTCCCCGTTTTTGCTACATTTTTTACTGATGCTTCGCTCCTATCAATCGCAGCGTGATGTTATATAGCCTTATGCCTTCCTCAATAAATGAACTATCCATGACAAAAATATTTTTTCAATTCATACCAGCACTTCCTAAGATTAGAGCGTTCAAACAAACAAACAAACAAACTCTTCAGCTTTATAATATTATACAGATAGTATAGATTTACGACGTTTAATATAGATTTACGAAGTAATGGGCATACATACATGATTTTTTGCATACGTGTTCTTAAAATAGCGTTAAAATTATTGTAGAAGCATCAGAAGCATGTAGACCAGGGTCGATAATTTTTGATACCAAAAAAAATTATAGTAGGATGAAACCCATTGGAAGAGGTAGAGAATATAACAAAAACGAAAGGAAAAATAAATTACGGGCGATCTGAGGTCGGGAAGAGGGAGAGGGGGAGGTTTTAAGGGTAAAAAACGGTAAATCTCGATTTACGGTAAAACTGCAAGTCTTATGAAAAAAAGTTAAATGGCAAAGTTGTAGGTAATAAAAAGATCTACAACTTTTGTATCGACACTTTTTTCACATAACCTCAAAATTTATGTGAAAAATTCGAATAACCATGTTTTTGGATTTTTATTTTTATCTTTTGCAAAAAAGAATATTTGTTTACGAAATTTGGTGAAAACTTACCTTTGTATGTCCCAAACATACAGTAAATTTTTTGATTTAAAATATTCATCTTTCACCTTATTTTGACTTAATATCGAAAAAGAACCCTAATTTTCAATCGAAAAATCTCACGTCAAAATATCTGCTTTTTTAAAAAAGTTGGTGTGTTTTTTGTTCGTTGAAATCTCTACTTTCTGATGGTATAAAAAAAATATACATTACTATGGTAAATGTTCTCAGAAAATGCAAATAATGAAGAAAACTCGATTCCGAAAATTAAATTTTTTTTGAATCATTATCTATAATTTTGAGCTATTTATTAAAATTTACACTTTAATTACTAGAAAAACGTAAGATTTCATGTTCAAATGGTAGTAAGTCACATACTATGGAGACTGTACACTGTATGTAGTATGTGTATAGTCTCCATACCCCATACCTTCCTAGCCCCTTCCCCTCTTCTCTATAAAATAACTTTTGACGGGATAACATTTTCCGAAAGTCACTCAGGTATATAAGTAATCTTAAAATAAAAATCAATATAGGTCTCTACGCATATAATTTAAAGAAGATTCGAAAACTTTCTCAAAATACGAGTATTGTAGATGTCTTATTATATATTAAATTTATTAACTTATTTGGTTGTTCATTATAGTAGTATATTTCGATTAGCAATTTTTGTTTATCAATATAACATGAAATAATACGTTTTTGAGAATTAAAGAGTAAATTTTTACAAATGGATAAAAAAAAATTCAATTTTCGGATTCGAGTTTTCTTCATCATTTGCATTTTCTGAGAACATTTACCATAGTAATGTATATTTTTTTTATACCATCAGAAAGTAGAGATTTCAACGAACAAAAAACACACCAACTTTTTTAAAAAAGCAGATATTTTGACGTGAGATTTTTCGATTGAAAATTAGGGTTCTTTTTCGATATTAAGTCAAAATAAGGTGAAAAAATGAATATTTTAAATCAAAAAATTTACTGTATGTTTGGGACATACAAAGGTAAGTTTTCACCAAATTTCGTAAACAAATATTCTTTTTTGCAAAAGATAAAAATAAAAATCCAAAAACATGGTTATTCGAATTTTTCACATAAATTTTGAGGTTATGTGAAAAAAGTGTCGATACAGAAGTTGTAGAACTTTTTATTACCTATAACTTTGCCCTTTAACTTTTTTTCATAAAACTTGCAGTTTTACCGTAAATCGAGATTTACCGTTTTTTACCCTAAAAACCTCCCCCTCTCCTTCTTCCCGACCTCAGATCGCCCGTAATTTATTTTTCCTTCCGTTTTTGTTATATTCTCTTCCTCCTCCAATGGGTTTCATCCTACTATAATTTTTTTTCACTTTTTATCATTTTCAAAATTATCGCCCCTGGTCTAATGTAAAAAGCCAGCTCACAGAAAACTAGTGTTTTCGTATACTAAGTAATTTCACTCAAGATAACCTCGAAAAAAAGACAAAATCGTTAATAACTCTGCAATGATATGTAGTAGGCGCGTGCGTTACGCCAGCGGAAAAGTATCGAATTTCTTGACTTTAACCACACACATAAACACTTGAATCGTGCACGAAATTTTGAATTTGTGCATGCAACCCCAATTATGGAGATATTCGCAAAAAACACTTTCCGCTGCAGTAAACGTTACCGCAGCAGCACCTTTTTGACTTTTCTGAAAATAAATTAGCCAGGGAATTAAAGTATAACGTGCTGTAAATGTGCGTGTTTATCTTACATTTGTGCGCCTCAAGCCTCAAGGTTTTGAAGTTATTCAAAATGCCGCTGAAGTAGCGTTTGCGTAGTTTCTATATATCAAGAACGGTAAAACGCACAAACTTCATTTTTTTTACACACGATGTGATGAATTTGAGCGTGATATGAGCAAAAACAGAATTTAAAAAAGGCACCGGTTAGAAGATACAAAATAAACTATAATCGGCCTATAACAACTATAATAAAAAAAAATATAAATAGCACTGTAAATAGGAGTCATAGAGATGAATTATTGACAGTGATGCATAGCTCTTGATCGCCTGCAACGTATAGTTAAGTCTCGTTAGCCTACTGTCAGCCAATAACTAATAACAGATGCATAATTATGACGAATTTTCGATCTTAGATTGAACGATTTTGGTATGAATTGTCAAGAATTCAGATATACCAATAATTAGAGTGTTTATTCAGTCATCCACCTGCAAAATTGCAGCAAAATATACCTATTAATAATTATGAAGTTAAAATAAGAAACAATTACGACGCGCAAAACCGTGATAAACCGACCAAGTTTACACGACTATCAAAAAGCGGCCGCGCAATACTTACTGTTACCCTTCTGAAACTGACAGCGTGTGCTGTGGGTACAGGCCTACGCAAGTTATACACACTTTGTAAGAAATTAAACAACATTATTGATTATATTTTTTAATAATATACGTTTTGAAATTGCCGTTTTGTATGGACGAAATCGAGAAAAGTCATTTTTCCATACTACTCGTAACAATTTTTTAGTTTTTTTTAGAAACGCCTGAACCGTTTTCGATGCAATTAAAGGTGAAAGTTAGATGGTTATAAAGCTACGCATTATAGAATTTAAATTTCTGAAAATCAAAGTATATAATACAAATATACTTAATTGAAGCAAGAAGGTCAGCTGACACATTGTAAGGGATCTTTTCAACGACTTCCTTTGAAGTAATAGGCAGTAGTATTGCATTTTTTTTTAGTCAAAAGTTACTTTATTACGTTTTTGATACAATACAAAAAGAATTACGCAATATATACTTAAGAGCTATAAACAAAATAAAGTGGGAAAATAATCGGCAATTTCATACTTTAACCCCTATTATATTGTTATAATAATGGTAATAGGTACTTAACTTTTCTTAAATTATTTATTGTACCTACACATGAATAAAGTTATACACATGAAATGTTTTATTATGACGAACTGTGTACATTTGTGTGCGCGCCTGTATCCATAACGCTGTCAGTTTCAGAAGGGTAACAGTAAGTATTGCGCGGCCGCTTTTTGATAGTCGTGTAAACTTGGTCGGTTTATCACGGTTTCAAAACCTTGAGGCGCACAAATGTAAGATAAACACGCACATTTACAGCACGTTATACTCTAATTCCCTGGCTAATCAGTTTTCAGAAAAGTCTTCAGGAAAAAAAAGGTGCCGCTGCGGTAACGTTACTGCAGCGGAAAGTGTTTTCTGCGAATATCTCCATAGGGGTTACAGGCACAAATTCAAAATTTCATGCACAATTACACGAGCTGACACTCTAATTATGTGTGTGGTTAAAGTTAAGAACTTCGATACTTTTCCGCTGGCGTAACGCACACGTAGTAGGCCGGCGAAACTTTACAGGATCATGTTAATATATAATGGGTATCAGTCGGTACTAACGCGAAGTCCTTGGTCTTGTTCGTTTGAGAGCCAGAGCATTTTAACATATTTTAGGAAATAAAGGAATAGGTGCTAAACCATCTAGTCATGTTAATGAAAATTCCGGCACAAATATGCTCAAATTTACTGTATCTGTACACAAAAAATCATGAGTGTGCGTTCAACTGTTTCCGATATATAGCAATTAATAAATAAATAATAATAATAAATGTGGACAACATCACATACATTGTTCTGATCCCAATTTGAATAACTATTTAAAGCATTCGTATTTTGGAAACCAGAAACAACGAAGGTACCACAAACACCCAGACCCGAGAAAATGTAGAAAAACCCTTTTTTTCTACATTGGCCTGTCCGGGAATCGAACCCGGGACCTCGGAGCAGGCGACACCTTCAAAACCACCGAGGTCGTCAAAAGCAATCACCAAAATGTTTGCCCAGCAAAAAACTACATAAGTCTGAAATCTAAAATCGTATTTAAACTATCTTTTTGCATATTTAATATACAGCTAGACCCATCAATTAAAAAAAAATTTGCTGGGCGAACGTTCGTACAGCAGTCCGTTTTTCTTAAATAAATCTGAAGCTGTTGGACGCACAAATATAAAAATTCGGGCACATTTACACTATATAAGGCACTAATTATCATCATCATCAAATTCTTGAAAAGGCGATACTTTTTGCTGAGCGAACGAACACGTTTGGTCACTGTTCTAACCTAAGTTAACCTACACTTTTCCTAACCTACTGGACTTTGCAGGCAAATAAATATAATTACATAGTTTTTTTTTTCGATAGTAGTATGAGCACCAATAGCACCATAATAAATCGCGTTTCATTTGACATACGTAAAAAAACATGCAAATCTGTTGTCATAAAGTGAAATGGTCATAGAAAATCGAAATCTTTAAATTTTTTTTTTTCTAAAAAGGCGCAAGTTGAGACATTGCTTAAATTACTACTTAAGTAACTACCATTTAGCCACAAAATTGCGGAATCCCAGAACTCTGGTCTAAGTTCTAAACTATATTTATTTATCATTTTTGTCGTTAAATCTTATAAAGTTACTACCTTAGGTTACTACATTATTTTTATAAGTTTATATATTTTGTTGAAAAATGATTCCTACGGGACAGGCCTAGCTTACAGTAGGAATCATCACAAATAATATTTATTGTAAGACTTTTTATTGTGACATAAATAAATAAATAAATAAATAAAATATCCGTGAAATTTAAACACTTATGAAATTTAGATCCAAGAACATCGTAAAGTGTTTAACCCACTAACCGCCACAGTCGTAAAATTCCGACCGCAACTTTCTCGTCTAATAATAAAGTAATAATATAAAACATATACACGTTTGTTTTATTAAACTCTCTAGCCTCATAATTACCAATAATATGATCTAAGATAATATCAACAAACATTAACATCGCATAGGTCGCTCAATTAGTGATTTACTAATAGTTGAAACGCCGCAGTCGTATAATTAAAATATGTACACATGTTTATTTCAGAAAGTGATATATTTTACAATATGTATGTGTTGTTCATGATAGAAATAAGTCGATCATATTGGTAATTCTATTTCGACATTACTTTATTGGCTTTTAGTATAAAAATGCAAATTTTATCATAAAATCATCAAATAAACATTTAAATGTTATTGGTGATGTGACATCACTATTGTTACGAATATTAAACTACTGCGCCAACGCCGGAGTCGGAAATATCCGTCCGCTTATTACGTCACAGGCGGCAATAATATTAACAAAGTGAGGGTAAGTTGATAATTTTATCGACATTGTCTACATAGTCAGGTGATAAGTTCTGTCACACAATAAAAACTTTTGAATTTAGAATGCTGGCCACAAAAAAGTTTATTGTATTCGAATTTAGAATTTTTCATGAAAATAAAAATGAATACTTTTTAGATTTTCCTCATTTTTAAATATGGAGTAAACACTTAAAGAAGACCGTGTCGCGGTTATTGCGTTGCATCGTTGCGGTTACGCGCCAATTCAGATTTTCGACTTACTGAAAAATTTTAATATAACCAAAAGATTCGTTTATCGTACCATAAAACGATACAATGAAGACTCTAGTGTAGATGACGGGTCAAGAAGTGGTGATAAAAGCTGTGAAGGCGCGAATTCAAAGAAATCCCATACGTAAGCAAAAACTGTTGGCCCTTCAGTGGGGTTAAGCAGGACCACGGTGAAAAGGGTGTTAAATGAAGACTTAGGGCTTAGGGCATATCGAAGAACAACAGGACATCGTTTGGACGCTCGTTTAATGGACCTGAGACTGAAGAGATGCCGCGCTTTGTTGAAGCGGTACGCAGGAAAAAAGCATCGGAAAATTCTTTTTTCGGATGAAAAAATTTTCACCGTGGAAGAGAGCTACAACAAACAAAATGATAAGGTGTACGCACACAGCAGTGAAGAAGCGAGCAACCGTATTCCGCGTGTCCAACGAGGTCATTTTCCATCCTCGCTCATGGTTTGGTTGGGAGTCTCTTATTGGGACTTAACTGAGGTACATTTTTGTGAGAAAGGCGTAAAAACGAATGCAGTTGTGTATCAAAACACAGTCCTCAAGAACCTTGTGGAACCTGTTTCTCATACCATATTTAATAACAGGCACTGGGTATTCCAACAAGATTCTGCGCCAGCTCATAGAGCGAAAAGCACACAAGACTGGCTGGCGGCGCGTGAAATCGACTTCATCCGGCACGAAGACTGGCCCTCCTCCAGTCCAGATTTGAGTCCGTTAGATTACAAGATATGGCAACACTTGGAGGAAAAAGCCTGCTCAAAGCCTCATCCTGATTTGGAGTCACTCAAGGTTGATTAAGGCAGCCGCCTATATTGACATGGATCTCGTTCGTGCTGCGATAGACGACTGGCCGCGCAGATTGAAGGCCTGTATTCAAAATCGCGGGGGTCATTTTGAATAAACTTTATTACCATCTGAATCTATGTTCAATTAAGTTAATTTTGCTATATAAATGGTTACATAAATAATAAACATCTCTAAATTATTTCATATTACACATGTGACAGAACTTATGACCTGACTAGGCATATTAATTTGCTGGTGGGTATTTAGTACGAAAGTTATTTTTTACTGTGAACGAGCTGTGGACGCTAAACATGCCTTTCTCTCAAAATTGTACAATTGACTGTTACTATCAAAATCACAGTGTGGTCGGTCAGAGAATGAACAAAATGGGAGAAATGACGCTCACTAATGCATACTATGCAGTTCTGGAATATTCGATGAAATATTATTTTCTTACTCTTCTTTAACTAATAGAGACATACCAATATTATTATGTAGATAATTATTAAAAAATAATTAAATATTTATGATTTTACTATATTCAACAATTAAATTTCAATTAAACAATTTACATAAAAAAGGAATGTGATTGACCAGTTGAAAATAGTTTCTGCAATATCGAGACATGCACATCACTCAAAATAAAAGTAACACCTTGAATCACAGAGCCACAGTCGGATATATCTGACAGTTTGTGAATTCAAGGTTACGTTAGGGCTAGAATTATCGATATTTTTTCATGTTTGCAAAATTCTACGTTATTGTATAAACTATGTTTGTTATTTGTTAAATAAGGTATTAAATAATAAAACGATCATTTTTGGTTTCAGTATTTAAGATTTTACTAAAAAAGTTCTAATACTGCCAAAAATTGTATTATCGTGGAGTTTTTTCCAACCACTACTGTGGAAGCTATAAAATAAGTGTCCGGTGCTAAGGGCACGTTTTGTGGGCTGGACGTCCGGCGGTTAATATTATTCCTTGGACGAATAAACCACTGGACGCGCAATGACAGGCAATTTCACTTGTGCCTCCTTGGCAACGAAGCGGGCTTTTTAGCCTCACTTACATGTGACGTCTTGTCAGTACGGTTTCAGAGCTAGGTGAGAAACATTGTCGAGAAAAATGGGTAAATGTGCCGTATTTTTGTGTAAAAATTATAGCGGCAAGACAAAAAATTTTTATTTTCATCTGTAAGTAAATAGTGAAATGTGTTTTCCTAGAGAAAAGTTACATTGCCATTTAAAGAAGTAGTGATCAGTTACTACAAAATCAAAAAGATGACGTATATTTCATTCGGTAAGATTATCGTACGTTCATCATTCGTTCTCTAGTCAATTTAGTTTTAACTATGCTTGACAATAATATCGATAAATCATATAGATAAATGTACTAATAAATTTATAGTATAAATACTTTCGAAATAAAATGATAAATCTGTAAAATGATTAACTCTAGAGTAGATTAAAGTACTTAATCTTAAAAATACAACAGTTTGCTTTAAAATGTATACTTCATATTTTATTACAATACATCCTATTAATGTAATTTTAGATTTCCTGTAGATCCATCAAGTTAGATAAAGTGAGTCGAAGCCGTCCGAAGAGAGGCAAAATGGATCCCTACAAAACACCACCGAATATGTGGTATCCATTTTACATCAGAGTGTTTTAATGCTAACGCAAAAATCATAAGCGACTATTTGTTTAATTGTTTCTGCTTACTTAAACATGCCCATACTGTAATTTCTGTTTTGGTAATAAAAATAAAAAACATTTTACATAAGATTAGGTCATTCATTAGTTCAACACATATCGATAGAAAAATATCGACACTTTCATGCACTAAATGTCAATAATTGAAACGACAATCTCCCCCCGCCCCGCAGAAATTGGTTGATGATGTTTTCATCAATTGGTCTTGCGTTTCATATCCAGTGATTAATTCATCCAAGTATTATTCATGTAACAGTTAGGCCCAATGTCCTATGAAGGACTACCAATCTCCTTTACCTAAATCTTAGTGTAACTACAAAACAAAGAAGACATTTCAACTTTCAAATAATTAGACAAGGCTTAGACCTATTTTGTTGTAATAAAAACATCAATATTCAATTACCCAACAATACTTCCAACTTCTGTATTCATTTCACTAGCAACCCGAAGAGCTATAGTGATGGCAGCAACCCTTCGCGGCTGAGTTACAGCTATGACAGCAGCTCCTTCAAGTCTCATTTCATGTATTAGCTGTGGCACTTGCGTGGTCTTTCCACTGCCAGTTTCGCCTATTAAGATCATGGTGTCATTTCTCTTAATTTCTTCAATTAATCTAAAATTATCAAGGAAATGTAAAATAAATAGTTAATTAAAATGTGGATGTGAATGTAGGGAGAAGCTATTTTAAAAAAAACACACCTTGCTTTGACCAAATATACTGGCAGTTGTTTTCTACAACTTTGTAAATCGTCTGTAACTTCTTGAGCTTTGTTTTCAACACCATTTTCAATTTCATGATTGTTATTCTCTACTAGATTGCCACCATTCAAAATCTTTGGTTTTTTTAAATTAATATTAACGACACCAACTTTTTTACGTTTATGAAAAATAAGTTTATTTCGACTATCCCCATTTTGACCTCCAATTGCTGAGTATTTGGAATCCATAATTATAAGCTTTCATAAAACATAACTCTGTATTTAAAGTAACATTTCCTTAAAGATAAAATGTAATCTATAGAGTTATGACGACGATGATCAAGTTTGTTAATTTGTTTACCGCATTACCCTGACCACTCGCCAAACTAATTAATTAACACTGATTCTGCTGTTAGTTAAGGTACTGACGGAACATTAGAGAAGTAATTCTAAACCACATTGCAATTATTAACCATGGAAGGGAACCATGCTTCTTCGGTACAATTAAAAGCACGGACGTCGGACAATCTGTGTGACGTGAGGTGTGCGACTCTATAGTAGTCTTTGGTGCGACTATAAAAATATACAAATGTACTCTGTGGTGCGACGTCCTGCCTGACTGACTATGTCTGTCAAAATGCCAAATGTCAAATTAATGAAATTAAAATGAGTGTAACTTTTTTTTTTTTGGCTCTCTCGGTTTGCGTTTAGCCACTACAGGGTTGAAGGTAAGGAAACATTTAACAGTAAACGGATACGGAAAGGAACAAAATATATTGAATATATACAATAAATATGGTTATGGATAAGGAATCAGATCTTTATATTATTACTAATAATGAATGAAGATAAAATAATTGGTATCATCAGAACATAACGGCCGTTTTCGATAACCTATCTATCCCTGAAACTAGCAACTAATGATAGACATAGACGAATCTATCCTTTTGCCTTTACTAGCGTTTCAATAACCTATCGACGGATGGATAGCATTTCCTACCTAAGCCACTTATCTGTTGTCGAGAGAACGGATACTCTACTAGAGATGGCGACTCCCATACGAATCGTCTCTATCTGCATTTCAATTAAGTTTTTTCGTGTGTTAATGTGTTTCATTACAAAGTTACGTCGTCTCTTTCAGTGAGAAGTTGAGAACTGTCATTCTAATCAAGCTATATTTTAAGGACTATAGTGGGGTTTTTGGCGGGAGTTCGTGAGATACGTTTAGAGTTCGTTTATTTTATCGAATTTTTATTGTATAAAGTGATTTTTGGGTCGTAAAAGTGGTGTTATTTTGCGAAACAAAGTGTCGTGCGAGTGAACAATATACAGTTCGGTGAAATAACATGGTGTATGGGTCGTAACCAAGAAAAGTGGACCGTGAATTTTGCGCAGGAACGCGAACAGTTCACCTCTTTCTTGGAGACTTCTCTACATTCCTTCAATCTTTCGACTGTCTCCGAAAACTCCATCGAAGCATTAAAACGTCTAACATCAACGTTTTAGTGCAAAAATAAAGACAATTGTAAAATACACCAATAAAACACTTTCAAATTACCACTTTTAACCTTATATTCTTTTTCGGACTACACATAAAACGATCACACGACAATACCCCGTAGACACAACTGTTCACCTCTTTTCTTATTAAAACACTACCTCCCTCTTTCCGCGAAACGATACTTAAAGGGGCCATTACCGGAAGTACCGGAAGCTAAGCTTAGTTAGTTATTTATAAGTTTAGTCCTATAAAAATAAGTTATATCGTAACATTTATATTATTACTAATAATGAATGAAGATAAAATAATTGGTATCATCAGAACATAACGGCCGTTTTCGATAACCTATCTATCCCTGAAACTAGCAACTAATGATAGACATAGACGAATCTATCCTTTTGCCTTTACTAGCGTTTCAATAACCTATCGACGGATGGATAGCATTTCCTACCTAAGCCACTTATCTGTTGTCGAGAGAACGGATACTCTACTAGAGATGGCGACTCCCATACGAATCGTCTCTATCTGCATTTCAATTAAGTTTTTTCGTGTGTTAATGTGTTTCATTACAAAGTTACGTCGTCTCTTTCAGTGAGAAGTTGAGAACTGTCATTCTAATCAAGCTATATTTTAAGGACTATAGTGGGGTTTTTGGCGGGAGTTCGTGAGATACGTTTAGAGTCCGTTTATTTTATCGAATTTTTATTGTATAAAGTGATTTTTGGGTCGTAAAAGTGGTGTTATTTTGCGAAACAAAGTGTCGTGCGAGTGAACAATATACAGTTCGGTGAAATAACATGGTGTATGGGTCGTAACCAAGAAAAGTGGACCGTGAATTTTGCGCAGGAACGCGAACAGTTCACCTCTTTCTTGGAGACTTCTCTACATTCCTTCAATCTTTCGACTGTCTCCGAAAACTCCATCGAAGCATTAAAACGTCTAACATCAACGTTTTAGTGCAAAAATAAAGACAATTGTAAAATACACCAATAAAACACTTTCAAATTACCACTTTTAACCTTATATTCTTTTTCGGACTACACATAAAACGATCACACGACAATACCCCGTAGACACAACTGTTCACCTCTTTTCTTATTAAAACACTACCTCCCTCTTTCCGCGAAACGATACTTAAAGGGGCCATTACCGGAAGTACCGGAAGCTAAGCTTAGTTAGTTATTTATAAGTTTAGTCCTATAAAAATAAGTTATATCGTAACATTTAATTACATAATAAGTTTTGACGTGACAACGTCTTAAATTAGGTTGCGGCTGGGAGTCACTTATGAAAAAGTGTAACGCTCGGTAACGTTACGATGAGTCACCGAACGAGAGAGAGGCCCGCCGAATGCCTTGCGTCTCTCTCCCACTCAACTATGATCGGTCTGCCGCGCGCGCAGCACTAGAGAATTAGGCGCATTGAATCGGCGCATGCTTGTGTCTCTGTCTTTGTCTTTCTCGAACGTTCTTGGCGTTGGAAAAACAAGAAAGCGTCATAATACAAGTTCACACGTGTGGTTAAAGTATCGTCAGCTGTGTCTGTAGTGAAAATGTGGAGTGCTTAGATTCGTCATTTACAACAACTACAACAATAAAGGTAAAAATTGTACACTGATATTTCATTAGTTAGTTAAGTTTAAGTTTACATGTACAATGTTTTAGTAAACAAAATATATTTCTATAGTTAAAATTTGTGCAATTCTTATTTTCATTCAATTCCTTGTTCCTATTGTGCAATTTAATTATATTCATATCAATAAATATTCTACCGAGAAAAAGACGTTGTCACGTAAAATCTTCGCCCGTAAAACCGACTTTACAGGCAACCATTTTTATCAATAATTAAACTGTAAAACAAATATTTAAAATAAATTAACATTTACAAAAACATAATAATACTTTAATAAAAGTTACCAGATGTTACGAATGATTTGCTAATATTGGCCTGTATTTTCTAGTACTAAACATTTAGATTTTGCAAAATAAGCTGACATTTTGTTTTAATTTACATATCTCTTTTACATAAAACATTAAACCTTACACTCGACCGTCCTGACAACGTGTATGACCACATACACGTCTCTGTTGAAAACCTTACACTTGGCCAGTTGTGTCATCATTTGCAGTTTTGCACCTACAAGATCACAAACTTAGCTTCACATTCTTATATTTAAGTTTACGCTTGTTCAAACCCTATCCGGCCCGCCCCGAGTAAAAGAACAAGCAAGAAACGTCTCGGCGGGGTATGTTCTTTTCGCGACTACCTATCTGTGATCTTATTTAAATAATTACAAATTTTGTTTTTAAACATATACATTTGACTTATCATGAAAACTGAACTGTATACACAAAAACCCAGAGTGCTCACTCGCTCGCTCACGAGTCCTGCACTTCCGTAGCTAATTATTACTTTCTCTATATAGACCATCATTACTATGACCAGGCCAGGACACGAACCCGCTCGCTCACGAAGTCTCGTTCCTGGCTCTCGTCTACCGAATGAGTCCGTCACGAACCCGTACGCTCGCGGATTTTCGTGCCAGTCTCCTTCAACTATTATTTTAACCAGGTCAATTCACGAACCCGCTCGCTCACGTGGTCTCGTGTCCAGACCTGTAACAATAATGTAATATTCTCTGCAGTACAACCACTAAATCCGTTTTATTTTTTTAAAAAACACTTCAATCAAGTATTTCATAACTATGTAACCAATAATCAATCATTATGTGTATATGTGGATGCCTAACAAAATTTCAGTTTACATTAGAAGTACATTCTTCGTCACTCATATCATCCAAGGCCCCAACGCAATCATTGCCCAACTCCAGTGAAGCTATATGTATCCATGGCTGCATGCGATCTGCAGCCACAGTAGTTTTCCGCCTATTTTTAATGCCCTCAAAACCAGCAATAGGAGCCACTTTATACCGATCGTTCCCTAAAGTTTTAACAACCTTAAATGGACCTTCGTAAGAAGGTAAGAGTTTGGTGCTTTTACCGTCATTTTGAAAAGAGCTTTTAGCTATTTTAACTAATTCACCATTTGAATACTTTCTAGCTATCTTTCTCCCCTTATCATATGCCTGTTTCTGCTTTTCCTGCTGTTGATCGATTCTATTCTTAACTTCTTCACGTACTGAAGGCAACTAACTTTGTTCACGAGCTAGGTCCGTTAGTTCATTAAGTGCCGGGTTACTTTCGCTGTTCATAGCTATACCGAACATTACTTCAGAAGGTGTCTACCTATCGTCTTTTGCAGGGTGTTGTTAAGGTCCCATTGTATCCTTCCCAGTTTACAGTCCCAGTTTTTTTCATCATCTCTGACATTTTGTGCAGTTAGCGAGTCCAAGATAGTACGATTATATGGCTCTACCTGACCGTTAGACCTTGGACTCGCCACCGCATTCAGTACATGCCTAATACCTCTGTTTAAGCAAAACCTTTTGAAAGCGTGAGAGGTAAAGCAACTTCCCCGATCACTTATCAATCGGTCCGGGTTCCTAAAAGTATCAAAAATCTCCTCTAAAACCTTTATAACATTTTGGGTATTAGTATTTCTCACGGGTTTGATGAAGACAAATTTAGTAAAGGCATCCACTGTAACAAGTAAATGCGTATTTCCTTTTTTTGATTTAACAAAAGGTCCGAGGTGGTCCATGTGTAGTGTGTGAAAAGGAATATCGATTTTGGGAATTGGATGCAGTAACCCTTCGCGATTAGTGGAAGACTTTTTTGCATATGCACAGTCGAGACAAGCGCTTACGTACTTTTTTATAAAGCGAGACATCTTAGGGAACCAATAATACTTTTTTACGCGTTCTGATGTCTTTTCACACCCTACGTGACCTATATCATCATGGTTCATTCTACATACTTGCCACCTAGCGCCCTTGGGAACCACCCACCTAAGTTTATCTTTATCTCCATCCAAATACCTAAATAATTTGTTGTCCTTGATTAAATAATTATCTTTAATATAATTAAGGCCTTGTGCATCTAAATCATTCTTCAAAATATCCCGAATTCTAGTAATTTCAGTGTCGCCTAATTGCAAAGTTAGTAACCAGTCTTCATCGCTAATAGCCATGATAGTTGGCATGTGCTCCATATTTACCATGGTGCTTGCCTCTGAATCTACAACTGGTTTTCTAGAAAGTGCGTCCGCGTGAGCCATTTTTGTACCTGCTCTGTATTCTACTATGCAATCAAATTCTTGCAATGCTAGCCACCAACGTGCAACACGAGGTATCAGATCACGTTTTTAAAACGTAGAGCGCAGCGCGCTGCAATCAGTAATAATTTTAAATTCTTTACCCAAGAGATAAACACGAAATTTCTTCAGAGCACAGACTACAGCCAAGGTTTCAAGCTCATACGAATGAAAGTTCTTTTCTTCCGGAGTAGTCTGCCTACTGTAGTACGCTACGGGCCTTAAAGAATCATCACTACTTTGAACATACTGCAGAAGGATTCCTCCAATGCCGACTCTGCTGGCGTCTGTATGAAGCTCAGTGACTGCGGTGTGATTATATATGGCAAGTACAGGCCTAGTCACCAACCTAGACTTAAAAGTTGAGAATGCTTTTTGTTGAGTCTCTGTCCACTCCCACCGAGAATCCTTTTTTAGTAGTTTCGTAAATGGCGAGGCAAGTTCAGCAAATCCTCGTATGAATTTCCTAAAATAACTTACCAGTCCTAAGAACTGACGCACTGCATGAACGTTCTCAGGTATTGGAAAAAGTAACACACACTGAATCTTTGTATCACCAGGCCTTATTCCATCTGAACTTATCTCATATCCTAAGTAGTTTATTTTATTTTGAAGAAAATTACACTTTGACAAATTGAGTTTAAGATTAGCGTCATCTAGGAGCTGTAACACTTCGCCAAGCCTCGTAAGGGCTTCACTAGAGTCTTTTCCATAAACTAACACGTCATCGATGTATACAGTTGCCTTATTAAAACGCGCCGGTCCCAAAACGTGATTCATCATTCTTTGAAATATCGCTGGAGCGTTTGCCAATCTAAACGGCATACGATTAAACTCGTACTGTCCGTCTGGAGTGACAAACGCCGTTAAATGTTTGTGCTCCTCTGCGATTGGGACGTGGTAGTACCCTGACATTAAATCTAAGGTAATAAACCACGCCTGACCAGCTAGTCGACATACTTCATCATCGATGATTGGCATTGGGTATCGCTCTTTTACAGTAATTCAGTTCAACATTCTATAATCTATACACATACGTAGTTTCCCGTCCTTTTTATTAACAAGGATTATAGGACTGGCATAATTGGATTTGGACTCTCTAATAATACCTGCTTCCAACATATCGTCTATCATAGCACGTACGTTTTCGCGTTCATTGTGAGCTAGTCGATATGGCCTGTAAACGACTGGACGATCGCTGGTTAGTTCTATTTTCATTTTAGTGGCGTCTGAACACCCTAATTCATTTAATTTAAAAGCAAAACAGCGTTTATAACGTTGCAATAGTTCTAAAAGCTTAATTTTATCCCCTTTAGAAACGGATTCGCCAATTTTGATTTGGCTGTCATCAATGTCATTGCAAACTGACTCCTCAGAATTATTACATTCGTAAGAAGTGACCGTGGCTACCCTTTTGACTTCATTAAACTTAATCGCACGAGAAAACACGAAATTTTCATGGACCATACAAGGAACTAGACACGGCGCAATCATAACGTTAAGAAAACCGTTACACACTTTATAAATACCACCTACTACGACATACTGCGCATCTGGTTTACCTACAATTTTGGTATCTAACAAAACGTCACCGCTGTACAAAGGCTCTGTTGCCGCCTTAACACAAGCCGCACCATACAGCTTACTTTTTCCTAATGTTCTAACTCTTATTAATTGTGAGCCTTCATCATTAAAACCATCGCACGGAATTTCAGTTCCAATATCAAAAAAGTTTAGTTTAGTGGAATCCTTATATACCATGATGTGAGGCTGCTCAGAATATGTTTGACCAATCAACATAGGCCTATCGAGTAAATGGTCATCAACTACTTTACACGTTACAATTGCGGTAACCCCGTCAATAGTCAAGCTCAACAATACTGACCCTAAAGACTGAACAAGACCATTCCCAAAGCCCTTCATCATCGTCGATACCCCGTCGTGTGTAATTTTTAACTTAGCTGCACTAGACTTTGTGATCAAAGTTACTTCGCTACCAAAGTCCACGAAGGCTTTTAATGGTTTGTCACTGACCAAAACTTCCTTAAAATACTTATCATTCAGATTGGAACTCGAGATGTGCATTGTCTTGGGCACTGTGGGAGCTTTTGATGGTTGTCTTTCCTGGTTAAACCGGCAACTATCTACTTTATGTCCTATCCTGTGACATGAATCGCACTTAACCAAAGGTTTGGTACATTTTAGATAAAGATGTCCCTTTTCCTTGCAATTGTAGCAAAACTGACCTGAGCTATGTATGTTTTGTTTTGCCCTATTTTGCTGATTCTCACTAACGCCTAATGATTCAGAAATGGTCCTAGTTTTAAATGATGTGTAATTATGGTCTTTATTACTTAGTAAAAATTGTAACAATTGGTCAGGCTCTGTGCAACGCAAGGCGATTGCACTTGATCTAGTAGTTCTGTCGGTGAGCCCATGGATGATACAGTCGACAGCACGCTTACCCAAAATTTCACATTGATTAATTAATGCAAGTTTTTCGTAATAATAGTTTTCTATGGGTTCATTAAATCTACTCTTACGTTTTAACATGTCTTCCAAGGACTGACCATAATTTTGTTCGCTAGGAAAGGCTTTAAGTAGTTTTTCTTGCCACTCGGGCCAATTAGAAAGAATTGTATTAAGGCTTTGATACCAGGTTTTGGCCAGTCCCTGCAATTTTTGCATCGAAAAGTGTATAGTTGTTCTATCGTCCCAGCCGTAAACTGATGCACATTCATTGACTTTTCTGAGCCATGCATCCATACGCTGATTTTTACATGAAGGATCAAATTCGGGTAAAATGTTCTTATAATCAAGTTTACTTGGCAAGGGTGCAATCGGTTCCGGCTGTGACGCAGAATTGCTTTGAAATGACTGAATAATTTTAATAATATCTTTAGAAGAATATAATGGACTACGTGACCTTGAATGATGACCGGTACGGTACCGCTAAGCTTAGTTAGTTATTTATAAGTTTAGTCCTAAAAAAATAAGTTATATCGTAACATTTAATTACATAATAAGTTTTTATCAATAATTAAACTGTAAAACAAATATTTAAAATAAATTAACATTTACAAAAACATAATAATACTTTAATAAAAGTTACCGGATGTTACGAATGATTTGCTAATATTGGCCTGTATTTTCTAGTACTAAACATTTAGATTTTGCAAAATAAGCTGACATTTTGTTTTAATTTACATATCTCTTTTACATAAAACATTAAACCTTACACAATATTACTAAAGAATTGGCTGTATGTATTCGAGGCCGTTAAACTTAATAAAAAAATAATAAAATAAGGACTAAAGTATCTGTCAAAATCGGCCTTTAGCAACACGGATAGCATTTCGGGAATTTTATTTGAACATAAGTGTAGTGTTTTATATACAGGATGAAATTTTAACCACTTTCCAAAATGTTTATAGGCGTTCAGTATCGTATTTAGAGCCCATTAATTAAGTAAAAAATGTAAATCAATCTTTCACCCGAAAATATTTTTCGCAATATAGTATTCAATTTTTACGGTCCTAGGCCTGATAAGGTATAAAGGGAAAATTAAAAACTTATGAATAGTATCGTAATAAATGAATAAGATGCGAATCGCGTAAAAAAAGTGTTGCTAGGCAGCCATATAATTTTTTTTAGATTTTTTGCGGACATTTTCTAAGTGCTTTATCTTGACATTTTTGTACTGGGCTATACCAAAAGAAAATGTACATCATTTGTTTTTTGTCTCGTAGATTGATATATTAAAATTTGGGAAGTGGTTAAAATTTCACCCTGTATAACTAGCCTGTCCCGGCTTCGCACGGGGTAGACAATTATTTATTTTTGGAAATTTGGATATAAAACACTTTTTGTGCCGGATGACACGTGGCCGGGTTTGGTACGAAGATTGAGGGAGGAAGCCAGACGGTCAGACGCCCGTCTTGTTTGATGATGATGTTGGAATAATAACGCCTTATGTCGGGTTACGGAGTAACAGCCAACCCAATGTTTACTGTGTGGACTGTATTGTTTGCGGTGAGGTGGCTGTGTATTCTTCCTATTTTTCTTCCCAGGATCTGTTCAGGTTGATCTTCTAGGGCTCTTCCTACTTGCTTAGGAGAGATATTTCTTCCTTGCTGCTGCTGGATCGAATGATTCTATGCTCGCCTTATATTCACAATTTTTGGCGGGAAAATCCCCACCCACGCAATCACTGTGTGAGCGAGAGGTCGGTGCGAGCGAGAGGGGAGATGGCATGCGCGTGTTTTCCGCAGTCGATCGGCAATACCGCAGGGAGAGCCGCATGCCATCCCACAATTAGAAAGAGAGGGACATAGTACGGGCTTGAATTTTGACTCGAAAAGGCAATACCGTAAAGAGAGCCGCGTCTTATTTCCCTTCATAGTCCTCGTTATCCTATACGAGGGTGTGTGCCTATTTAGGGTGTGTTTCCTAAACCCCCGGTTGTTATTCATTTATTTCCCATAATAATATAAAGTTTTACAATAATTTACAATTCACAATAAACATACAAAATTACAAATTCAAAGTTCAAACATATCATAATATAACAAAACATATTCAAATAATAAAAACTTATATACAATTAACATTTTATAACGCTGTCCCGTACACTTTTTTTCACAAATATTTTTATTTATTAAAAAAATATTATTTATTAATTATATATTTAAAAAAATCCCACAGTTATATTTGTATGTAAGTCTATTTATGTTCAATTTCTTTGATGGTTTAAGTGGCGGGCACTTAAATAAGTAATATTTACATAGGATATTATATACATTTTTACTATGGTTTTTTTAAGTAATTAGAATAAAAGCAGAGTCGAATAAAATATATACAGTCTAAATTAAACGTTGACAACTTTCAACTAAAAATGTATCTACCTATACATCTAGGTATTTCAAAGAAATTATTGTTCGTGTCGATAGAAACTTGCCTATCATTATTTAGTATTTTCCTTACAAAATTTTTTTTTGTTTGGTTTTGTTGTTTTGTGCTTATTATTTTGTTTTTTTATATTTTTTTGTGTTTTTTTTGTTTTTTATTTTTTATTAAAAAAGGGTTTGTCATTAATCATTTTCATTCTTATTATTACTTAATAATTTACATTTTTAGTATTTTTTATTTTACAGGTTTACTTTTACATTATTTACAGATATAATATTAAGGTAGATTTACGTTTTTTACTTTTATATTTGTCAGTTTTTATCTTAAAGCTTCACTGTAAACTACGTTGGCAGTGGCATTTGTAGATGGCAACAAAATATATTGATTTTCAGGAGATCCCACTCGAGAAAGGGCAACATATAGTTGTCCATGAGAAAAGCATTCTTTTCTTAGGTCGATGCCAACCATCGAAAATGTTTGACCCTGGGACTTATTTATTGTGAGGGCAAATGATGTTTTTAGAGGAAACTGTAACCTCTTAAAAGATATAGGCAAGTCCGTAGGAATCATGGGGATCCGTGGTATGTGGGCGAGCTGTCCGGCCGCGACCCCGGTGATTATAGTGGCTACTATGACGTTCTCCCGCAATTCCTTCACCAGAAGTCTCGTGCCGTTGCACATGCTGGGAGGGCATAGGTTCCTCAGCAGCATTACGGGAGTGCCTACCTTTAATTGTAGTTCGTGGGACGGCAAGCCGGAAGGATTCAGGGAATTTAAAAATTCTTGTGGATAGTGCACTGTATCTTCGATGTTGCATACTGTGTCAATAGATTTGTAAGATTTAAATTCACCGGGTACTTTTTCCATAATAATTTTGTTAATCTCATTAACCGATTCATTTCGCGGGGACACTATCGCTCTCGAACAGAGCCAATTGAAATTTCTCTCCGTAAGATTTTGTATGTCCGGATATATTTTGTCCACAAGAATTTCTAGACTCTGAACGATTTGACCCAATTCGTTATCCAACAATACCTGGGGACTGTTTGCAACCGGAGACGGTAATTTTCCGTCTCCAAGTTTTAGAAGTTTTTGTGAGAAATTATTATCGTCATTGTCACTTAAATGTGCTCTCATATTTGTGCGCAGATTAAGAGTTTCAATCGATTGCCATAAAGTTGATGATTTAAGGCAAGCTCGAATAACGTCAGCTCGAGTACCTTTTGTTATAACTGGTAATGTTTGACAAAGGTCACCAGCTAAAACAAACGTCACGCCCCCCATTATACGGTCTGAGCTTCGGATGTCTCTCAGCGTGCGCTCCACGGCTTCCACGTGCGCCCTGTGGCTCATGGTGCACTCGTCCCAGATGACCAACGAAGTGTCTTGTAAGAGCTGCCCCAGCGGACCGTTTTTGCGGATCGAGCACACAGATTGTTGTTCCAAAGACACAGCCAATGGTAATTTAAATGTAGAGTGAGCAGTCTTTCCATCATTTAATAGGGTTGCAGCAATTCCGGACGATGCCACTGCGACAGCTTTTTTCCAGATTGACGTACTTTTGCCAACACTAAATTGGCAAGGAAGGTTTTGCCTGTTCCACCGGGCGCGTCCAAAAAAAACAGTTTACCGCTGTGATTTTCAACACTCTGTACTATAGCATCGAATGCTATTTTTTGATCTGCCACTAACTTGGGTACATGCGTGTTGACAAATACAGACAACTCGTTAATATCATGCGGACGGCACGGTATCGCATGGATGATGTTTTTTGCCGATTCGGGGAAGGCAATCCAAAATCTGCTAAATGCTTGTCGTTCAGTTCCAAAAGCTTGTTTTCTATTTGTATCAAGCCTTCATTGTGTACGTCACAATCCTGATCTTGTTGTTGAGCTGCACGTCTGATGTCCTCACACAAATCGTCTTTGAAAGTGTCCCATAATTTGAGAGGTTCAGAGGGGAACAAAATAATAAAATGACCACAAACAGCTCTCTCATCTTTAACGGGTGTAGCTGCGACCTGAAACATAATTATTATACTTACATATCTATGCAAGTGAATCCTCGGCTCCGGCGAGACGACCTGAGCAGTCATTGTTCGTTCGGTTCGTTCGGTTCTTTTCGTTCCCGTCACTGGCGACAGTTAGTGCATCGCTCCTTCATTGTTGAGATAAATTTGAATTTAATAAATCATTTATAACATTGGTGACCACCGACCAGCAACTGCAACCTTCTGATAGAGCAAGATAAGGATATTACATCATCATGGCTACAGCAGAAGACACGGATCCGAAAACCCCAACGAAAAACATTTTTTACCAACCAACATTTTCGACTCCGACGGTTGACACGAACAAAGCAGTAAGTGCAAATTTCGAAAATCGATCCGAACTTTTTCGTGTTGGTGTAAAAATACCTCCGTTCTGGCCAGATCGCCCTGCCCTGTGGTTCGCCCAAGTTGAAGGCCAATTCATATTATCAGGAATAACGAGTGATACAACCAAATTTTACCACGTTTGCGGCAACCTAGAACACCAATACGCAATTGAGGTGGAGGATATTATTCAAAATCCGCCCCAGGAAAATAAATATACTACTTTGAAAAATGAACTAATAAAACGTATGTCTGCCTCTCAAGAGCAAAAAGTTAAACAACTTCTAGATTACGAAGAATTGGGAGACCGTAAACCTTCGCAATTTTTAAGACGCTTAATGCACCTAGCAGGCCCCAAAGTACCAGACGAGTTCATCAAAACAATTTGGTCTAGCAGATTGCCCGCAAACATACAACCTATCATAGCCTCTCACACTGATATGCCACTGCAGAAGTTAGCAGAACTGGCAGATAAAATTCAAGCATTAGCAGCACCTAGCCCTCATGTATCGGAAGTAGCGCCTTCGACATCATCATCGTCTGATAACCAACACATTTTCGCGATGGAAGCAATGGCATTGCAAATTGCTGAATTATCGAAACAAGTTGCAGAACTTACAGCACGCCAAAGCCGGCCTCGATCGCCATTTCGAGGAAGATATCCAAGATCTCGTTCGCACTCAAAATCCAGAAGTGACGGTGTATGCTGGTATCATAGGAAATTCGGATCAAATGCCAACCGTTGCACCCAACCTTGCACGTTCAAATCGGAAAACGGCACCGGCAGCCACTAGTGGCGGTAAACGACTGCCTTGCTTGTAATGGCCGCCTCTTCATCACAGACAAGCGAACCAAACTTAAATATCTGATTGATACAGGATCGGATTTATGTGTGTTTCCTCGCAACGCGACTAAAGATCGACAACCAAAAACGAAATACGAGTTGTTTGCAGCCAATAACACCGTGATCAGCACTTACGGATACATAGAACTCCACCTAAATCTAGGACTACGGCGCGAATTCACATGGCGATTCATCGTGGCCGATGTTACCAAACCTATCATCGGTATCGACTTTTTAAGCCATTATAACTTACTAGTCGACTGCCAACATCACCGCCAGATTGATGGACTTACCTCGCTCTCCATCGCAGCGCTGCACTGTGGAAATACATCGAATGAAACAATTGCTATTAAAGCGGTAAATGGTGATACGCCATTCCATGACCTGTTGAAACAATATCCAGAAATCACCAGACCATCAGGATCACCAGCTGCACCGAAGCATAAGACGCGCCACTTCATTCGCACTACTCCAGGACCACCAACCGTGTCTCAACCACGCCGCCTAGCACCAGATCGTTTGAAAATAGCCAAGAAAGAATTCGAAGACATGCTTCTCAACGGAACAGCTCGAAGATCTGACAGCCCTTGGTCTTCGCCACTCCATCTCGCTCGCAAAAAGGATGATGGCTGGCGCCCCTGTGGAGACTACCGTGCCCTAAATGCAAGAACGATTCCTGACCGGTACCCAATTAGACACCTTCAAGACTTTTCTTACCAACTTGCTGGCTCACAAATATTCTCCAAAGTTGATCTTGTTAAAGCATACAATCAAATTCCTGTAAATCCTGAAGACGTACCCAAAACAGCCATCACAACTCCCTTTGGCCTCTTCGAATTTGAATACATGACCTTTGGACTTCGAAACGCAGCACAAACCTTCCAAAGGTTCATAGATGAAGTGCTTCAAGGCTTAGACTTCACATATGGATATTTAGACGATATATTATTGTTTTCACGCTCCCAAGAAGAGAACCTAGAGCATCTAAAAATATTGTTTGAGCGATTCAAGTCTTATGGAATCCTCATCAACACTTCCAAATGCGTATGGGGAGCTTCTGAGATCACATTTCTCGGTTACCACGTCTCCGCTGAAGGTATTCGCCCACTTGAGGAAAAAGTAGCCGCCATCCGAGACTACCCCTTACCTAAAACAGCAAGAGAGTTGAGAAGATATCTTGGAATGCTTAACTACTACAGAAGATTCATTCCGCATGCAGCGAAAATCCAAGGACCACTTAACGACGCTCTTTCCGGAAACATTAAGGGCTCAGCACAAATACCTATGACAGACGAACTAAAAAGAAGTTTTCAAGAGTGCAAAACAAGTTTGTCGGAAGCAACTCTTCTAGCCCATCCCGATAGCCAAGCTGAACTTGCCTTATACACAGACGCATCTGATGAAGCAATTGGTGCAGTACTTCAACAGCGAATCGACAAGTCCTGGACACCATTGGGATTCTTCTCTAGAAAACTGTCTCCATCACAAAAGAAATATAGCCCATATGATCGCGAACTTCTGGCAATCTACGAAGGAATCAGATACTTTCGCTATATGCTTGAAGCTCGAGTTTTCACCGTATTCACCGATCACAAACCTATCACCTTCGCTTTCAAGACCAAACGTGACAAAATATGTTCTCCGAGGCAATTCAGATACTTAGATCTCATAGCCCAATATACCACAGACATACAACACATTGCTGGCCGCGACAACGTTGTCGCTGACGCCCTGTCACGAATATCAGAAATCACAAAAGTTATTGATTTTTCTGAACTTGCAAGAGATCAGGCCTAAGATCCTGAACTGCAAGATCTCATTGAAAATGGTTCTTCACTAAAATTACATAAGCTAGAAACAAACGAAAACTTGTACTGTGACCTAACAACAAACACACCTAGACCGTACTTAACACCAAAATTCTGCAGACAAGCATTCAACACAATTCATGGCCTATGTCATTCTGGAAAGAACGCAACAGCGAAATTGGTGGCACAAAAATATGTTTGGCCTGGAGTTCGCAGAGATTGCAGAGATTGGGTACAGCAATGCATAGATTGCCAACGCAGCAAGATCACCCGTCATTCATCTTCTCCTCTTGCCACTTTTCCTGTTCCTTCCGAACGTTTTTCTCACGTAAATCTCGACTTAATCGGCCCTTTGCCATATTCATCCGGTTTCAGGTACTGCCTCACCGCCGTTGATAGATTCACGAGATGGCCAGAGGCGTACCCGATTGCAGATATGACAGCAGAAACCTGCGCAGCAGCTTTTGTCTCTGGCTGGGTGGCCCGCTTCGGTTGCCCACATACCATAACCACTGACAGAGGACAGCAATTCCAATCGCAACTGTTCCAGACAATCATGAAGCTGATAGGAGCAAAGCACAGCCCTACAACTGCATACCACCCGCAATGTAATGGTATGGTCGAAAGAATGCACCGTCAGTTGAAAGCAGCGATCACATGCCATGACAACCTACAGTGGACGGAATCATTGCCACTGGTTTTGTTAGGTATACGCAGCTCCTGGAAAGAGGACCTGAAAACTTCAGCAGCTGAGTTAGTGTATGGTGAGCCTCTAAGATTGCCAGGTGAATTTTTCACACCAACAAAAGAACCTACCTTGGACTTGTCAGATTTCACCAGCCGCCTTCGCCACCAGATGGCTAAACTTTCACCAACTTCTGCGTCACGCCACAAAAGTAAGACGTTTTACTTACCTAAGTACATATTCTCTTCTGAGTATGTGTTTCTGCGACGCGGTCCCACTAAACGCACATTTGAATCACCTTACACTGGTCCATATAAAGTCCTGGAGCAATCAAAAGATGGTAAAACCTTTAAAATCGATGTACAAGGCAAACCTGTTATAGTGACCATAGATAGACTGAAACCAGCCTATATGACACTTACCCAAGACGAGCCAGTATTACACAAATCAGAGGTGACACCTCCAGCAGCTCGCAATCTCCCACCTGAATAGAAAACTCGAAGTGGCAGAGTTGTCCATTTCCCTAAACACTATCGTCCGTGAACCGGTCTCGGCAGGGGAGTATTGTAGCTGCGACCTGAAACATAATTATTATACTTACATATCTATGCAAGTGAATCCTCGGCTCCGGCGAGACGACCCGAGCAGTCATTGTTCGTTCGGTTCGTTCGGTTCTTTTCGTTCCCGTCACTGGCGACAGTTAGTGCATCGCTCCTTCATTGTTGAGATAAATTTGAATTTAATAAATCATTTATAACACTGAACCGGACACCGGGCAGTCAGAAACTGAAGCTTCTCTCAAAGTCATCTCCCATTGGTTGTCATTTTCTAGTAAACCTAAATCTCTGCAAGCAGCTTGGTATGTTTCTTTAACAATGCCATCAACGGTTTTTAAGTCTTGGAACGATGTCGGGCCACGCACATGATGAAGTAATATCCTGAGATAAAAGCTCTCGGATTGAGAAGGATGGACGCTGTACACTCGGCCCAACGCCGCATCTTTTTTTACACCGGGATGACCGACTACGTCTTGGCCGCGTTTCCTTCTTGAGAATTTGTTATTGGCCCATGTGTAATAATGAGGGACCTCATGATAGAGTAACGTTTTGGCAAATTCATCACTGCGACACAGGTCAAAAAACGCCGTGAGAGGCGTTTTTGGTGGATTTTCAATTACTCGTTGTATATTTTCAGCTGAAAAATATACCCGTTGCCCATTTTCTAAGTGTACAGCCAAGTGAACAACGGTGGGGTGTCGATCGTGAATAGGAAACTCTAACAATCTCCACACTGCCTCCGATGTACTAATGTCCGTTCGTCCGTCCGTTCAAATAATTTTCCACTTCGTCGTGAGCATTTCTGACACCGAAAGTGGCTTGGTCCGATCCTTTGTTGATGTATTTACAAATATACTTAATTGCTTGGACGGAATGGCAGAATTCAACGTTTATGTGAGCATTAAAAAATGCGTAATATTGCATGCATGATACAGTTTTATTTCTTAAGGAATCCTGCTGAGGAAAAGTTAAGTAATATCCGTCGTCTCCTGATACGAATATTAGCGGATATTGTAACGGATCATAAGCCCTATGCAATTCCAACACTCGCTTCAGCTGCCCGTCTCTACCGTGCAGCACTATATCTCTGGGGCCTTTGTCTTCATCAACCAAGAGAACGGCCACTTCGTTGACGGAAGGCGCGTTGTATCTGCCTCGGTGTTCTGCTTGAGGTGTGCGGTCAGCGTGAATAATTAATTTTAAATTCTCTGGAGATGTCGATTCGATACTTTGTTTAAAACTTCGTATGTAAACGTTGTGACTATTCAACATGGTCTGCAATTCGTTGATCAAATCCAGTTTTAGCATAGGAGCCATGTTAGAGCGCAAAGATAGTTGGTCAGCATCGGAAATAAAATATATCTGCAGAAATTGTGGGCTTTGTCCGGATGGCGGCAGGAGGCTGCCTATGAGGTGATAAACCTGTCCCTCTACCTTAAAGGTTGGCATGAAATTCCCCTCCCTAATTTCTTTCGCCCCGAACGATGTCATCTGAAACAGATCATTGTAACGACGTGCGTTTTTTAAAAAATGCGCGGATAGTGTACTATTGTTCGTCAGAAGGCTTTTGATTGGTTCTGGAGGCTCTATGATACTGGGAAGTATTACTTTTCCAGCCGCGCAACACATACCAATTGCTTCGTCTCTCCATTTTTTCGCGGAAAATTTAGGGCATATCTTATCCATCGCTCCAATTTGAATGCTGTTTTGATCGGCGTAGTTAATTTGTGGATCGTAGCTGAATGCCGATCTATTGCTGTGAGCTGAAATCCCATCACGCCTTCTAATTGCTACTGCACGTTGTCTCTCTCTCTGTGCCGTATGTCGTTGCGAGCGGTCACCGCTAGACTCTCGGGCACGTGCCTGTGAGTTTCTGGCTCTCAGTCCAGCAAGCCGCTGCGAGCGTTCGGTGCTAGATTCTCTGGCACGTGCCCGCGAGTCTCTATCTCTGTTTCCAGCAAGGCGTTGTGAACGTTCGGAGCTCGACTCTCGTTCGTAAATCTGAGAAGATCGTTCATTTTGTTCTGCAAGGCGAAGTGAGCGTTCGACACTGCACTCTCTTGCCCGTGTTTGCGAAATTCTTGTTCGATTTTCGTCAAGGCGTTGCGCGCGTTCTGCGCTCGACTGTCTTTCGCGAACCTCTGACGATCTGACATTTTGATTTTCAAGACGAATCGAACGATCGGCGCTACTTTCCCTTGCGCGAGCTTGCGAGGTTCGCTCTCCATTCTCAGCAAGTCGCTGCGAGCGTTCGGCGCTAGATTCTCTGGCCCGTGATTGTGATGCATATTCTCTTTGACTTTCGAGTCGATCAGAATATTCTGAAGATGATTCTCCAACACGCCGAATCTTTGCTAATCTCGCTTGGGAGCTATGTTGAGATAATTGGGACCTTTTTTTTTTAGGTATAATTGTTTGAAAGTTTTGGTTTTCAAGTAAAATAAATAAGAATTAATTTGATTTTAATATGAACAGTTTATTGAATAGAAGTTTTCATAAAAAATACATACAATACTTAAAGAGGTGCTTTAAAAAGAGTGTGACACTGCTATAAAAATAAATTGTCAGGGTTTAATCAAGTAATTTATGCGCAGTTTTGAAAATAACTCCTAATCGATATAAAGAAAATGTTCTCTATCTGAAATGTGTTCTATGGAAAAATCTAAATGTTCAATATCGGTAGCGTCCGCTGCGTAAGGAGCCGTAGTTACCTATCTTACAGACGTGCACGCCCCACTCCTGTATTTCAGTGCCCCCTCCACCCTACCCGCCGCGATGCCCGGCGCGCTTTTCAGACTGCATCGCAAACAACGGCCACGGCGCTATGGCGGTTTTGTTTACTGTTTGAATTTTTTAATTCGTAATATCTTTTGAATGGAAAGTCCAATTTAAATAATTTAAAAACTATTTTATAGGTAGTTAAATGGTCTTGACCATAAAATAATTTATTTGGATAAGGATTAATATAAACACATAAATAGCATGGTTTGAATTTGGTTAGCATTTTCATTAATGTTTGAAATGAAAAAAGTTGTTGTAGTGACATAACTACAATAGTTGGACATATGCTACCGCGGAGTTTTTTGTAGACATTATGATGTTCTTCAATATTGTTGTACATTATTTTGTTCTATCGCTAATAGTTTCGGCAGCGCATTCGACGAAAGACATTTTAAGACTCATTTTTCTACACCTTCGGTTACATTGTTCAAATTTTACCAAGGAACCCTAATTTTTTTCAAAATGAAATGTAGCCTATGTCAAATTGGAAGAATGTAGCATTCTATTGGTGAAAGAATTTTTTAAATCGGCCCTGTACTTTTTGAGCCTATTCATTACAAACATACAAACATACAAAAATAGGTACAAATCTTTCCTCTTTATAATATTATTAGTGTAGATTTCTTAATATTTTGCAATGGAATACTGTAGCAGTGATGACAGTGACATGGAATTAATTCAGATGATAATAGGTATATTGTGATAATGATAGCGACAGCAGTGATTCCGATATTAAACAAAAGGAATATAAACCACGTGTATATTACATGACGAAATTAAATGATTACGAATTTTCAAACAGATTTAGGTTGGATAAAAGTGCTGTGAATCGGTTACTTCGTTTAATTGAAAGTCAATATTATGTAACAAAAACTTTTAAATAAAAAGGCGGGAAGGAAAGTGTCATTAGTTAAATTAACCCCAAATTACAGAGAGCAGCACTGTCGATAAACAAATATGGCGCGCTTGAAAAGGGTGACAAAAAAAAGCGACGAGTTAGCTCTCTACAAGGAATTTTCATATTACATAATTGGAAAAAGCACTTAGTATTGTACATTGTAGAAAAATCAAATTCGAAATCTGTCAAAGTTGAAGCTTCTAATTTTCTTGATTTTCAAACTGCTTCGTATGCGATTTTCCAGTATTAATAAGACAACAATTTCAATAAAAAAATTGTTTAAAGTGCTGTGTGAAAGGTTGCTGCAACAGCGAATTATATGCTGGATAAGGTATTTCTTTCATAGAGTAAGTAAATTTTCATTGAATTGTTTGCAAACTATATAAGGTAAGCATGTTATTTTGTTTTGGTGGATTTGAGAAATTGTTTTGAGCATTTAGTTCATGTCACTATATGATTAAAAAATGTAGGAAAAACGGCGAATATTTTATAATGATAAAAACATTTTTCTATCTTGCTGAATAAAGATTGGGTTTTTGGTAAATCTCGTGTCCAAATAATAAAGTATAATATTATATCGATCTGATCCCTTTATTTTATTTGTGGAGACTAATCTGACCTAAATGTACCGTTATAATGCGTTGTCACTTAACATTAGCTCAGAGGCTACTAAATTATACAATAAGGTAATAATATTATATTCAAATTAATCTTTGTGATTTGACACTGGTGCTTTTTGCAGGCTACCCAGATATGAGAGCATAAAAAAGAGTGGCTTGACGCTATGTCTAAAGAAACCTTTCGAAGATACTCTGTAATTTGTAGCCTGCATTTTAACCCCGAGGATGTCTTTAGATAAAAGTCATCAATGATTGTAATACCTGAGGCCTTATTCAGCTATTTCAATTGCAGTTCGATAGTGATTGAATTGGGCAACTTTGACAATTAGCCCATTCTAGAACTATCAAAAGCCTGCTATTCAATTACGATTCTGATTCGATTTGGTTACGCGAATTAGGGGCCAGACGCTATTCCATATTTTATTCCGGTGGTAAGAGCAAAATGAATACTCATAATAAACATACATAGCTCAACACAAGCTTAAATATTACTTTGATCCAAACAGTATAACACAAGAAACAACATCCGGTAATAGAGAAATATTGCTTTAATGTATTAGCTATTTTATTTTGATGTCGGTATGTTTTTTCTTACCTAAATACCCACGTATCCTCCTAATTTTTCAACATTATTGCAATATTTCTACTTTTCAACGCTATTATGTAAAATAAAACCTTTCAATTATGTAAAAAAAGGATTGTATCGGAAATCAATCTAGAAACAGTGAATACAAAAATTTTAATATCATTGTATAGTTACTGCATTAGGCAAAGGACATACTTTTTTTTGGTACTTAAAATGAACTGACACAGTTTATATACAACTATAATCTAGAGACTAAAATCTATCATTCTGATAACTTCAAGTTTAAGATTTTTAAAGACCTCTGTTATAGTAAAAAAATAATAACCTATAAAAAATAATAACCTAAGCTGTATGCGTTTCCGAAACAAAGTTACGAGTTTTACTTGGCCTAATGACAATTATTTGACGGCTTTCAGCTGTCAAACATGTATTTTTCCAAGGTTTTTAAGTTTCATGACATTATAGAATGACTGAATTCACTAATAACTAGGCAGCATGGACTCGGACTTTAGCCTGTTCCGAAATAAACAGAAAGTAAAAACAAATATTTTTCTGACAGCAACAAAACAATAAATTAATTGATAATGCAAACATTATTAATTTTGAGCTTTGATTTAATGCAATAATTTGCTCCAAAATACTGCGTCTAATATCATCGCTTGTGTGTATGTACGAGTACAAACAGTAAAAACCAATTTGTAGTAGATAGTGTTAGATTCGTATCCCAAAGGACCTAGTGCATTGAATGAGATATTTTATGTTCAACAAAATTATAAAACTATGTTGATTATAATACATTGTTTTAAGATAATATGTGTTTCATTTTACAATATTATTCCACTGCCAGACAACTACACGACAATCATTTCACATGTTTTGGTATATAAATGCAAAATAAGACAAAGCTGTAGCTAAACATACAGTTTTTAGGGTTCCGTACCCAAAGGGTAAAAACGGGACCCTATTACTGAGACTTAGCTGTCTGTCCGTCTGTCCGTCTGTCCGTCGCTCTGTCACGATGCTGTATCTCAAGAGCCGCGATAGCTAGACAGTTGAAATTTTCACAAATTATGTATTTCTGTTGCCGCAATGACAACAAATACTAAAAACAAAATAAAGTAAATGTTTAAGGGGGGCTCCCATACAACCAACCCTTCGTGCGTGAGTCCGATTCGCACTTGGCCGGTTTTTATTTAATGACCACGGTTTTCTACAGCTTTTTGTTTATTAGTTTAGAAACAGTTAGAGGTACGGTTCCCGCACATATTTTCCGGTCTTGAATATATTTCTTGCAGTTTTAAAGGGTTTAAAATGCATTTTTGATAAATCGCCTAGCGTAGTAACGGTCCGTCAGGTCCAGATACAGCGTAGTGAAGATTTGGCAAACATCTACTCAATTGCGTTTATTGATTGTTTCCTGCCTCGATGAATGCAAATAAGCAAACAATAACAACAATATAGATTTGGTACACAATTAATACAATTAAATAATAATAACAAAATAAGTACGAATCGTATGCGTATGACTGATAGATTTGACCACAAAGCACTTGACAACAGACAACTGTCAGGTTTTTCTTTAAATTGCTGCTATCTCTAATAATGTTGCTATAAATGAGCCTAAAACATATTTTAATTTTGAGTGAATTAATAAAAAACGGAAGTCTTTAAATTAATAAAACAGGGTTCGTAAAAATTTATTCTTTCACCTAGTTTAAATCAGTGCCCAGTTTAGCTTTAGTACCAAGCTCCATAGTAAAAAAAAAAAAACAATTGGTTGTTTGTAAAGTAGGTTTACGATCGAGATGTTTACGTGATAACGTCTTATTGGTGATATAAGTTTTTGGGAAGTAAGGAATTAATAAAGATAACAATTTTTTCAAATTTTAAATTACATCTTAAACATTCAACGAAAACTTAACCGCACGAGAAAATCTCCATTCGTTTGTATGCCGCTAGAGTGAGAGAGACGGAAGATCGGTCCACTCACTCGAACGCTATGCCAGCCTCCGCTCGTGAGGATTCCGCGTGACAAGTTTCACGGAATGACTGGCAGCGCTCGAGATGAGACGGGAGATCGGTCCGTCTCTCTCTCTCGTTATACCTGCGATCGCGCTCGTGAGGTTTTGGTGAGACACAAGTTTCTGAACATGTCACCCGACTAAAACGATTTTAAAGACGTTATCACGTCAATATGTCCTTTCCTTGACCTTAATATTTAAGTGGTCTCAATAAGTTGTGTTATGGGTTGTCACCCCTACAGTTAGAGGCCTCTATCTCTGTCACTCGGACCGCGTTTTTCACTAGTGCACGTTCCAGTTATGTAATATGTAATTTCCTCGGCTCTCTATTCCTTTTGGTATATTTACTACTTATCAAAGGTTTACTATACTCTAGGTATTTGTGTTCTGTGGAAATTAATAAGCTATTTTAATTATTATTTTATTTTTATGTTCTGCATCTATGTAAACTGTTGTTGGTTGGTCTAAAAAAAAAAAAATTATAAAAAAAATTCGGGACAGGCTAGCCTTGCGAAACTAGGAAGAAAAAACAAATTGTTTGGGAACGGCGACGACGACTTTTTTTTTCTAACACTTACCTATATGGCCACGGATTTAAATATTAACCTGGGGCCTTACCATTAGTCTTAAAGCAGGACTGCTATTGAACTGCATTGCTCTTTTGTACTATGACATCGTTTTTAGCAGGCCTGTGGCAGGCCAATTTACGTCGACGTTTCAAAACCGTTCACCATTTTTTACTATGAACTTTCATACCATGACACTCAATTTGACAGCAGGTAAACGTCCTTTTGAGCGAAGCTAATGTCATCCTAGCCATCTTGAAAAAGTTACTAGGAGACTAACTTTTTCGACATAATTTATGCGTTTCTCAGACTTTTTTCAGCAGTTTAATGAAAATTTACATGTTTCATTATAGATTAAGGAACCTAATTACAGTGTAAAGAAACCTGATTGTCTTTGAATTAGTATTTTGTATAAAATGTTTATCAAAATGATCATCATTTACCAAAATGAAAATACAATTTCGACAAAATTGTTAGCATGGTTTTGTGATGTAATAGGTATATACAAAAGAATATATTGAAAAAACTGTACTTTTAAATTTTATAACTCTTCTTTCTTACTAATTTTTATGTGTAATCTTTTTTCAGATTTGTAACAAATACATGGAAATTATAAGTGTAAATGATGGCTATGATTCATTTAATTTACAATAAAATATGGTCTAATCATCCTTTGTAGTCTCACTTGAATGAACTGAGCACTATAGCATCTGTATGGCTTTTAGGTAAACATACAATACACATTTTAGTTTAACTTTAAAGATATGTCCTTTCCGTTCAATTGAGTAAAAAGAAAAGATAAAGAAACATATTTTACAGGTTATAGCACCTAATACCCTTGTGTTATGAATATGTTGCTGGTTTTGTTTGTTTAAATATTGCCTGGGTGTAAAAGACAACAAAGTTTTAGTTCTTATATAACACATTTGCAGCAGTCTTACAAAGATGATAAAATTAATGAATATTTCCTTTTATTGTAGGTGATTCTAGATATCCACTGCTCAATTTTATGATGACAACAATAATTGTTGAAGCAGAACTAGATTTTTCTGAAGCCTATTATACCTATACAGAGGCATTTAAAAACTCTTAACAACAGACAGAGATCAATAGGTGTTCTACAGACTCTTTTTCAATGTTACATTACCAACCTCTGGTAGCTGGCCTTATTGCAAAAGCATGTGTAATCCTACATTACATTTTGCAATGCAGCTAATCAATTATCTCACAGATCAAGCAAATTTATCTCACAGATGAAGAGGTTCACCAATAAGCTAAAATCAATTGTCTTATGGCTCGATTCCACAACTTCGGTAGCCGACCAGTTAATACATATACTAAGTTATGGTTGTTTTGTTAGATTTTAAATTTAGGGTTAAAACTGAAGTACTTTTATATTAAGTATGTCTTTTTTATTTTAATATGTGTTTGAAATATATTTTTTTGTAATTATATTACATATATGAAATCATGTGTTTGTTTTTTTTACTGCAAAAATTCGGCAAAACATGTCTACTTAACCAAATGCTCGACTGGTAGAGAATACCTAATATGTAATATAATTTTCTGTTTCCTCTTCCTCTCCTTGAATCATTAATTATTTTATGTTTTATTTTTTGCATTTAGTCTACCCAGTCAATACTAAAATAGAATAGATTATTATAATACCTATGTAAAAAGTTGTAGTACTCTTTTACTACACAGTGTAACTGAATCAGAAACTTCATTCAAACCCTAATTTTATGACTACATCGCCTGCAGAATTTAAATTTCTGCCACCCTTGCCATTCGCTTGGAGTGGTCTCCAGCTGTTAAAGATTTGTTAACTGTTATTCTCAAAGGTTATACAGTTGGTTGTGAGAAACTAGGCGTTTTTTTTTTGTTGGTTTTCACTGAAAGTCAATGGATGATCACTTTTTTATACTAATATTTTAATAAAATTACTTACAATTCCACTTTACTTTATTCAATAATTAAACACAAGTATGACATTGTGAAAATATGGTTTAACTCAATGTTTAACTGTAAATATAAAATAGTCTTAGAACGTACGTACTACTCCGGGAAAATGGAATATTTCTTCAATTTTTGAATGTTACCGCCAAAAATGCAGGCAGAACCGTTCCAATTAAGTACTATCGCCAAGAAGGTTATTTTACTAGAATTTGGTGTTTTAACTAATCTCCTGCAAAATAGCAACATTTAGATCGTGTTATTCTCTTTAAAATCCAATAAGTAGAAAGTTTTTCAAAAACCGGTAATTTGGAATAAATCATGTATTTGTGTATTTGAACGTTTTCAACTAAAAAGAGATAGATTTATCTGAACCAGTATAGCTCTGTCTCGTTCATGCAATCTGCAGACAAACAGACCATAGACAAGCTTAGCAGTTCACCTTTTGGTTTAGCGATGCTAAAGTCGTTCAGCTGTTCAGCGGTTATGGTACGATTTTTAGCAGCGCAAAAGCAGACCTACTGTTGAACTGCCTGGAAATTGAGTGGCTTATGGTAAGCCCCCTGGATCGAGTACTTCTATATCTCATATTTTCAAATGTGCACTCTAAAACAACAGTGCTAAGATTACTTTTTCTCTGCCAAATGGAAAAGTAGGAAAACGAGCCAAGGAGATAACTAAAATAGTAGTGTGTCCTTGTCTAGCAAGTATGTTATGGAGAAGGGTGTCCACGCTATAATTAATTTATGAAAATAAGTTTTTTTAATTCAGAAATGACCGGGTTTTTTTTTCACTGTCTAAAATTGCATATTTTGATGGTTGATGTTTAATAATGATAGCTTATTAATTAAAACTCAAAATGTTTAATATTATTGTGTAGAATGATAATTATTTATGATCCAAACATGAATTTAAATTCTAATTAAAAATCTTTAGTTTAAGCCACTGCTGGGACTTTTACCTGCAACCTCATAGTGTGAGCCAAGCATCTTTCTAATTGGGCTACCACGGCTCATAAATTATTAAATAAAAATATTTTGTTAGATTTTACTCTATGTGTATTTTATTGCTGTACAGGATGCCTAAGGATGAATCTGTTACTGGAAAGTGGAAAGAAACCTGGCAAAAAAATATTTGTTTCCCACCAATGACAACAATAATTTTCGGAAAAATATCAATTTTTTCCTCGCTTAAATGATATTCCTCATTATCCAGTACAATCTCTCCCTACTGAATCAAGACACGAACTAATTAAAAGTATCGCAAACAGATAATTAAGCTTAAGATTAAAAACGTACGCCAACGAAGATACTCTTAAAATGACGGGGAAAAAACTGACGATGCGACAACGGCTGCATATAATAATTTTATTCAAGAATGTTTTAATTTCTAATAAATTTTTTGTCATTTATTTCTTGTTTTATTTCCTTTGCTCCGTTTCGGTCCTAAACGAGTCTACTACCACTTCAACTTAACGATCCACTGTAACTCTTCTATTCGATAAATAAAGATAAATAGCATGGGCTAGCAGGTGACTATTAGTGCTTAAAATCCGTTTTAGATAGTTTTTAATACAATAAGTATTTATCAATCCAGTAAGGCTATCCGAGAAAATAATATTTTATGGACACCGTATTAGAAAAGGAGGCACATCTACTTTCGAACCTCTCTCTCAGCTCGTTTTTTTTTTAGATACTGCGCAGTCCAGTTTAAGTGTAGGTTTATGTTTATGACATTCAGAAGGCTTGCCAGCATTAAAAATAGGATCATATTATGATTGCGATCGAATAGTTTAGTGATCAAAATCGAATCAGTTGAATCATGTTAATCGACTCACTATAAAGTGTTTTAATCATAATTTGGAATATAAATTGCGCCTTGTTTATCTGTGATTGTCATTACATTAAATCATTTGAATCCTGTCGTCTTAATTATATTTAGACAAGATAAAATCTTAACAAAATTCATTAATGTCAATAATATTCACTTGTATTTTTTCACCCTCATCTTTCTTTGTAGAGATGAAACGTATTTACTAGAACAGATCCGCGCACTAGGTATTTTAGATTATTAGGCGGCATATATATTCTTATTTTCTAAACTACCTAGTATTTTTAGAAATTATACGATTTCGACCCTAATTCGCATACATACGCAGTCTATCATGCACACCTAGTATTGCTCTCTATTGAACGATTTTCGACTTTAACACCATTTAGTTAGATTCCATAGATAAGTGCAAGACTAGATCCTAGAGGAATAGGTGCATGACGTATTGCGTAGTGTTGTGGAATAAATTAAATTTATGTCTTATTTGTATGTAGATAACGTTCGAAAACATGATAATATTATTATTTTTATTTCTGCATTTTGTTATTTTGCTCACTTCTTATTTCTACCCAAAAAAACCTGCTTCTACGTTGATTAGCACTAGTCGACGTCTAGTCTGACAAATTACTACCCGAAACTACTGAATTAGGTGGAATAGGTACTTGGATCGAGTATAAGACAATACTAGGAATAGGTGGACTAAGTATCAAAATTAAATTTACCTAGTACAACCCATTGTTACTCCTGAATCTGTTACTTTCTAGCTAACTGTAAGTGTTTTTTGTTGTTGTTGTTGCTTCCAAGTTTTTGATGTCCTTTTTAATACTTTTACACCGATTAAGTTCTAAAAGTTTTGTTCCTTTCCTCTTAGTATTTACCGTGTATTTGACCCAACCGCGACATTGGTTTTGCACTTGAGTTTGTCCCAGTATATCAATGACCTCATGGGGGGAGAGTATGACTCAGTTAATCAGGGGAGCCGAGACGGACTATCACCGGACGATGGTCCGAGTTAAGAGCATGCACGACTTCTATCGAATGAAGCCTGAGGCCTACATTCTTAAGAATAGCAATGTCAAGAATATCGGGACGATGTTCGACGTTGTAAGGGTAGTGGGTGGGCTCCAGGGGTAGTACAACGTCGAAGGATAGGGTTTCAGCGAGTGTGCTCAAGCGCGTGCCACTAGTGGTCGTACATTACATAGGCATCCTTACTGTTTGTTTTTGCTATTAAATTAAAGTCGCCGCCAATGAAGACGGTTTCGTTCATAGCGAAGAGGGCCTCGAAGTCACTCCTGACTGGGGTCTTGCTACCATAGAGGTAGGCCGAAGCGATGAGTATGGGCCTGTTGCCGGTCATAGATAGTCTGCATAAGGAGTGATGTCCGTCGTGGGTGGGGGGCCTTGTGCGCCATGAGGGGTTTAGCCCAGGCGTTAGGCCGGCAAGGTCGGAGAGCGGGGAAGGCCGACTGTGTGATTAGCACACGCGGTTTCCCCGTCTGCTGAGGGGTGGATCGTGGGGGGGGGGGAGCGGGGACTACTAGGCGGGGTTGCGCCCTGAGGGCCTTGGGACTTCCACGAAAGTTCGCAGGGTGTCCAAGACCTTCACAAAAGACGCACCTGGGTGGCATGGGCGCCGTCTTCCTGTCCCGAGTACAGTCAGTCGTGCCGTGGTTCTCATGGCACTTCACGCACCTTGGGTGAGCACGGCAGTTTCGAGCTGTGTGACCATATAATTGACAGCGATGGCACTGCCCAGGGAACCCCTTCTTTCGGGGGAGTTCAATTTTGAGGCCGTTGATGGCACAGATCGCCTTCACATTGAAGATGGCCTTGCCCTCTGCCGAGTAGTCCAGGACTACCTGAACCAGGTCTAAAGGTTCGCGGCTGCGACCCTTATAGAGGCGTTGGACCTGCCTGGCTAGGTAACCCTGGCCTTGCAGGTCTTAAAGGATTGAAGGAGTGTCTAACTCCATCGGGAGCCCGCGCATGATTACCCGCAGTTCCCTTTCCTCCAGGAGGGGATAGGTATGATAACCTATCATCCTCCCGTCGAGGAATTTGGTATGGGAGCGGTGATCTCCCGAGGTAGGCACTATGACCTTGATGCCTACGGCACATGATTTTGTGCCAGCGGGAGCGGCGAGAGCAAGCGGGACGGAGTTGTGGGCGTGGAGGGGCGGAGGGGCGGGGGGTGCGCGGAGGGCGCTGCCTCCTCCAGCTCTTTCAAGCGAGGCAGGGCGGGGGAGAGGGGACTATCCAATTTAAAAAGTTCTCCCTGCAGGGATTTGTCCGCCATTACGGCGGTTTCCGTGTTAACGTAACTCTACTACCAGTTCACATGTCGCAACCTCCGAGAAGAACCGGCAAGAAACTCGGAGGTGTACAGGGTGTGTACCTCCCTTCCCTGCGGGTGTACAGGTCTGGGGTGTGTTGCCTACGCCTAACGGAGCTTCGGGAGGGCCCTAGCGAGCGCGGGAGATGCTCCCTCAGGGATGGAAACGCTGGAGAGGAAGGAGAGACACGCCCGGCAGTGGCTGGTGGGAGTTTTCCTAGTGCCTCAAAAGCGAGGAGGAACACCTCGCTCTCTCAAGCAGACCCTCTAGGGGCCAAAGAACTCCCCCGGCGTACCGGCGGAGAGAAACTTTCAGTGCTTCAAAAAAAGGCGCTGCCTGTTGCTCGCTAACAACAGAACCGCTTTAAAGCGTTTAACTAAACCGGCTTAGTTGGCACCGTTAGGTTTCCACCGATTTAACCGCGGGCAAACCACGTAATCCTGTAACCATAAAATGAGGACTCTCGACTGAGCGAGACAACGGGTAGGGGGGAAGCAGCGTAGCCATATGTGCGTTTAGCGTGACAGCTAGAAGCGGAAACTGTCCAATGAATACCGAATACCCTCAAATGTATACTTTTTTTGTTTTGACGGACCTATCACTGCAACCTTATATGGAAGGCTTTATTCGGTTAAACCGGGCAGAATTTGGCGAGCAATGAAGGCGCTCAGCCTAGGTCCGCCACGCTAGCAGGCCCATACTAGCGGGCGTGATCGGGCCAGTGTGGGGTGCTAAAGGCACCCTACCAAATGGCGAACCCACCAGTGGTGGCGCCGCCGGAACCGGAGATGCCGTGGCATGCCGGATCACGATCGGGCTCCATTCTGGCGGGCCCGATCTGGGAGGAGGGACGGCGTCGGAAGGCGACATCCCTCTGGGGGGTGTACGTGGTGGCTTCCGCTATAAGCGGATTGGGGTGATTCACTGCCTTATCGAAAAAGCGTTGAGAGGCTTCTTTCATATAGAGGGCAATGGATTGGATTTCGAGGTCTCGGTGGATATTATTGTTATTATTGTTACGTACAAACCACGGGATACCCGCGGCCCGACGCAAAAAGACATTTTGAAGTGTTTGAAACTTCTTAAGGAGGGATGGGGCTGCGTGAGCAAACACCGAACTGGTCAAATGTATACTCCTTTAAATTATCTCGTTTTAATAGTATTGATTTAAAATGTATCGATTATTGGTAATGAATAGGCCATTGTATTGTCAAAATTTAAGAAAGCACTATCGTACATCACTAACAGTTTTTTCTTTTGTGTAGGTACTCGTCGTCTTTTTTCCAACTGTCAAATTGTCATGTCAAAAATGTCAATAAAGTTCAGTGGCACAACTGGGACAGGCCTTCCTACCAGCGATCCCAAATTCCCAAACTAACGAAATTTTTAACTTGTTTGTTCAGTTCTTAACCAATTAATAAGTTTCTTCATCAAATTCATTTAGTAAAATGTTTATGTCCAGAACATTGGGCAAAGTTCTTAAAAGTAAAACACCAGAAAAGTGTTGTCGTTCCTATGCAAATGGGGAAAAAAATCCATTCCACAAAAGTTGGGATGTCCTGAGAAATGATGTCTCAGATTTCTTAGGGCTAAATAAAAAGCCTATTATCTACCCACAACATGTAGATGTAGTTATTATTGGTGGTGGATTTATCGGTTCTTCTATAGCATATTGGCTTAAAACCAGAACAGGGGAAGGGCTTTCAGTACTAGTACTTGAAAAAGATATGACAGTAAGTAAACTTTTACGGGCATATCAATTGATTTTAATTGTGTCTGGAATAACATACAATCGAGGGGTTAATGTCTGAAAAGTATTTATTTATTCGATGTTCAATGTTTTGAGTTTCGCAAACATACAGTACTTATTTTAGAAAAAATATATTTTCATGGATTTATGATATATTTTCATTAGGATGAATTAAAACTTGGAATAAATAGGAGGAACTTGGAAAATTAGGATGAATTTTCATGACATATTTTCATTAGGATGAATTTAAACTAACAGCGGGGCCCAACTGGAGAAGAGTTGCACGCGACAGAATTCAATGGAAGCAGCTAGAGGAGGCCTTTGCCAGAAGGCACACTGAATTGAGAGACATATTATAATACATGCAGAAATAAACAAAGCAAGATTCAGGATAAAAAGGCTTAAATAAATATTTTCATAGTAATTGTAGTATTTAGACAGGATTTCTTTAATTTCTTATCGGTTTGTGGTAGGTATTTATGGCAAAGGTATTTGTCCTTCACACAGCCTTAAAAATAAGCTGTAAAATCTACTGTTGAAATGTTGGATATGTTAGGTTGGAACATTGAAAATACAAATAATTATGGATTAAATTAAACAAAGGATTATAAAATTTTATATCATAATTCTGTATGCGATAACTAATCTGTATGACAATTTTTACTGTATGTGTACATGTGAGTTAATCCCTCGATCGTGAGTTATTCCAGACACAATTGAAATCAATTATTATCGTAGCACCCGAGTGCCTCCTGGGAGTTGAGGGATTAATCAAGTTTAAATATTTTCCAGTTTCAAAATGTCCAAAATAATTTTTCCTTAGGATCATTTACACAGCATTTCACTTTGCCAGAAAATATTAAGTTATCACAATTTAGTGCTGAATTTTTAAGAAATGCTAAAGAAAATTTGGGGAATGAGGTTGACATTGAATACCACCCCTGCAATAGTTTACTTTTAGCAAGTGAAAAATATGCAGAAAAAATGGAGTACAATGTGACGCTTCAAAAAGAGTATGGATTAAAAAATTACCTACTATCCCCTGAAGACATCAATAAAAGATTCCCATGGTTAAACACACATGATATCAAATTGGGTAAGCCTTGCAGGTTGTGCCGCTTCTAATTCACAAACTTTTTACTCTGATTTTTAAGTATTATTATATTATATAAATTTTTTAGGTTGTATTGGTACAGAATCAGAAGGATATTTTAATTCCTGGAATTTCCTAAGAGGTTTGGTTAATAAATCCAAAGAACTTGGTGCCATTTATGTTAATGCTGAAGTAATTGGTTTTGAATTGGAACGACAACGAGATGTACTAATGGAAGGTGTCACTCCTGGTTCATTTGAGAAGATAAGTAGAGTGAAATACAAAACACCAGATAACGAAATACATTTTGTTAAATTTGCTGGATGCATTTTGGCAGCTGGTGATGAATCTGGTCATATAGCTCAGTTAGCAAAAATTGGAGTTGGTGATGGACTTCTTACAATTCCTGTACCAATAGAAAAAAGGTAAATATTACCACAGTTTAAAAATACTACTTATTCCAGCAAAATACAAGTAAAAAAAAATGTTTTGTGCTTACAGAGAATTTAATGTATTTTCACTAAGAGGGCGAGCACAAACTACAGGTTTAAATACTCCCCTGGTTATGGACACCAGTGGATTATGGATCAGGCGAAACGGCATTGAAAATAACCTAATATGTGGGCATATTCCACTGCTAACAAATGAGACCAAAAACTTCTCAGAACATGAGTATTTAAAGAATGTAATTGAACCTGCATTAACAAACAGAATACCAGAATTTGAAGACACTGAGGTATGGATTTATCCACAGTGTACATAATATTATGTAAAATAAACTAAATGAAACACTCAAATCTTTTTTACAGATGTGCATAGTTTCATCTGAAAGACAAGATTGCAATACATTTGATGATTCTGGCATTCTTGGTCCCCATGTCTATCACAATAATTTGTATGTGGCTGCCGGATTTGGTAGACAAGGTAAATTGAAGTTCATAGACATTTTATTAAATTACAAACTATTTCGTACTCTATCTTTGTGTTTTCATTAATTAATTTAAAATGACATTTTTAATGATGATAAAATCTTGAACCTTTTTATCAATACATTAAAAGTAGTAAATGTTCTATCCAAAGGATTTCATATTGTACTTAGTAATTCTTTCATAAGTTATGGATAGAAACATTTATCACATTATACAGGTGACTTTTTAATCACCATCCAAATTTTTTACAAACATTAGGTATCGCCCCGTTGGTCTAGTGGTTTAAATACCGGGCCAAGATCTCGGGGTCCCTGGTTCGAATCCCTGGTCCGGCAACAAAAAGTTTCGAATTTTCGAACGTTGCGCGGGTTTGTAATCATCACTAACCCGCATTTGGCAAATAACGACAATATCCCGGCGCGTGCCAGGGGTGGTGAGGGGGGCAGGCAGGAGCGCGGGCGGTGTAGATCGGTCACTGGGTCAGTAGTCGCCCGCGCAGCTCCTTCCGTAAGAGCCGTGCCACACGACGCCGCACCGCAAGCATTTTGTATGCCAGCGGCACCGCTCCGGCGCCTCGCACCATACAAAATGCTTGCGGTGCGGCGTCGCACTATGGGACCAAACAGTTCTTTCCATCTTTAAAATGGTTTTGATAAAATTCGTAAAACCGTAGATTTCTTTATGGTTTTATATTTTCAAAGGATGGAACTTACGAATAAGTTAAAAAAATATATAAGTTAGTTTTACGTGTGTAAAATGAACTTAAACATTGGGCATAGATACTTAAACATAGTTCAAAATATTATTATTCGGACGTTTTCCAAGGAAGCATATTAGTGTTACACATCATTAGATAGTTTAGAATGTAAACTTTGCAACCACGATCCGTTTTTTTTTTTTTTTAATTTAGTGAAGTAAAGAAATCTTCGTTTTTGTATATTTCAATTTGAGTTTTCATTGTTGCCGAAAGCTGCCGGTGTCGAGTTAATTACTCTATTAGAGACCTTACCTATTCAACAATACGTGGATTAAAAATAAACTTTTTTGCGCCAAGATGATTAAGAAGCAATAATGTTAATCGGGGGAAAATAATAAAAAAATCCCGGTAAATACGGTTCGTTTTTTATTGTGAAATATTATGTTTATTTATTATATTTTGATGTACCAAAGTTCTGCAGAGATAACTAGAATTAATGAAGATTAAATCAAGATTTTATATGTAATTCTTCAAAGTATGTCATCGGGATTCCCTATAAACGCAGAAAATTTCGGACAGTATACATTGATAACCGCACAATAATATTTTAGCAAATATAACTGGTACTACATGCCAACCTCGGTTCATAAAGTACTTATACATGGTGCTAAAATAATAGAGCATTATGCAATTTTGCCTTAAGGCCAAATATATGAAAATGCCCGATGCCCGAAATAAAGATTACAAGAAATTAGGTTATATCACACTAGGAAGTGTTCCAGCTCAGCAACGAACGAATATTTTCTGCATTATTTTGTTATATACATCTGATTCTTATATGTCTAGCTTAAATAAACCAAGTTTTCGAATATCCAAAGAATTGTTTGACGAAGCTAAAGAATTGTTGGAAATAGAAACTGATAAAAAGGATAAGATCAAAAAAATTTTTTATCATGTACAACTGTTTTCTTAGTAATAATAATTAACTTTTTAACTTATTTTAAGCAAAAGTATAACTTTTATTGCTATTTTAATATATCTGTATATTTTTTTGTATGAAATTTCGAATAACTTTATCTCTGTCATTTTTTTACAAAAAATATGTAATATTTAAAATGTTCATGCCTGGATCTTTTATTGCCTGGATAGTCAAAAATACGTCAAAAAAAATTCAAGAAGAAAAATCACAAAACAACAGTGTTATCGATTTTAGAGATGGAAACAACCGGTTGGTCCCATAGTGCGTCGTGTGGCACGGCTCTAACGCGCGTGTTCTCCGCGCGCCGACTGCTTCGCTGCGGTTGCACCGCGAGTCTTATCTTATGAATTAATGTTTGTTTTATATGAGAGCTTGGACTAGTGATGTACAAACCTCGAGGCTTCGAGTTCTGCTTTTGAAGCCTCGAGGCGAATTGGCAGGACTCAGTGAACTTGGTAGGTTTGTAACTCCCGAGCCTAGCCGAGACGCGAGTTCCCTGATCCATGCTTCAAGACTAAAAGAGTTCAAGCCTTCAAAAGATCTTAAAAATATAAAAAGAGCTCGAGCCTCCAAAAGAGCTTGAGTCTTTAAAAGAGCTCAAATCTTGAAATGAACGCATGCTTTCACAATAAAATCTCATGTTTATGTTTCTGACTTTAATTTCTCCGTAAATAAATAATAAATTAAAACTGGTGTACAAGATTCAAGTTCTCACATTCCTATTACTTAGGGCTCAAAATCGGGTACAGAGCTCGAGTCTTATAACGGATAAATCGACGACTGCGAGTTTAGGCTCGGAGCGTAATATTCGAACTCGAGTCTATTTACGAAAAAGGCTCGAGTCCTGAGGCCTTACTCCGCAACACAATGTCCGTATATTCGAATCCATCTGTCCCTATCACTTATACCGATATCTTAAGTATCTAAAAGAGATAGATGTCAGAGTATGGCATCTGAAAAGCTTCGAAATCGATCGATATCTCAAAAAAAGCTCGAGCTTTAAAAAGGCACGAGATCTGCAAAAAACTCCCGAGTCGTCGAGCGTTATAAAATGAGGCAAGCCCTGTATAGGCACCGAGCTCTAGCCAAAAGGAGTCTGAGGCCTCGAGCCTTGTATATTATTAGTATTATCTTATCTGTGAAATTACGAAACTAGCTGTTGCCCGCGACTTCGTTCGCCTGGGATTTTGAATTAAAATTATCCCACGGGAACCCTTCCTTTTCCCGGGATAAAAAGTAGCATATATGTTATAGCCAATAAACTAACACCGCTGCACAGTGCCAAATTTCATTCAGATCCATAAAACCACAATCCAGAAACTTCATTGCGTTATGTTGGCAATGCTTTGACATTATTTGCAGACTAATACGGCCGACTTTTCGTCGGTGTACGAAATGTGGACTTTTTAAATAAAGTTTTGCTGTTTTCTAGGAACTAAAAATATAAGAATATTTTTTTTTTACGTCTAATTAGGCAATAATTAATCATTTAAGATGTAATTAAAAAAGAGTCAAGCAGCCTATTGCATTAATATCCGTTATTTACTTCTAATGAGACCCTGGGTCTACTTGACGTTAACATTATTTGTTTGGTTTCAGGTTGTTTCCATGCCCCAGGAATAGGCAGATCAATAGCAGAATTAATTATTGACAGTCATTACACAACCATAGATCTAACAAGATTTGGGTTTGATAGGCTACTTGTAAATGAACCAATGATGGAATTCAACATTTATTGATAATATTAGATTATTGTGTTTGTAGTAGAATAAAAAACCATGTAGTTGAAATAAATATTTGTATTGTTTAAATTATAATTTGCTTTTGTGCCTACTTGAACTGCGCGGGAGGAGCAACGAACAATGCGCCACCTTGCTTCGATGCAGCCCGAGAAGGTGCGAATCCCAACAGCTTTTGAATATTTTGTCTAGAAAAAGAAAAAAAAATGTAAACATTGATAAATATTGATGTAATATACCCCTGTACAGAGGAGCGACGTCCAAAAATTTTTTTTAAGTGACTCGTGTTGGGAGGAATGTATGTTCTGCGATTTTTCGCAGTTTTCGAGTTTTTTTTAAAATGAATTTTTCCAAAATTGGGATCCGCTTGAAAAATTTCTAAAAAAAAGTAGTAGGTTTCTTCGTTTTTTTTTCTTGCAGCTAAATGTCTATGAACTCTGCATTTATGCATAAAATAACCAGCCTCATAACGTTAATGAAAGTTACTACAAAATTGACCTAAAGTTGAGAATAGGCTATTTGACTGGTTTTTGAAATCCAATTTATATTAATAAGTAGAGGTTGAAGAACCCAGCAAAAGTAGTTTTTTTGAATTCTGGTACATATTAGCTGAAAAATATCAAAATTAAAATTGAAATAGCGCGCCAAAACGCTATTTTGCCAATATGGCGCTGCCATGGGGTCGGTGACATCACCTGCCTGTCTTGTGATCTGTAGCACATAATTATTTACATACATTTGTTGCAAACAAATAACAAAAGTGCGATTAGATCTATATTTTAACAGTGACTTATGAAATAAAATGAGTTTCAAATGGTATGCAGTTTTAAAATGTATAAATACTTCTATAAAAACCTTCAGAAAACTATTTGTGTTCAAAAGGATTATTATACGAGTAACATAGCGAATAGTACAAATATTTTCTTCTGTTAGGACCATTTCGATGTAAGTAAACATAATATTTATAATTTTTATATAATAATTAGGAATGTAAATAATTTGTTATTGGTTTAAGGTTATAATACCTACCTCTAATGTTTTTAACAGAATGCCTCTTGACTTCAAATATTTCCGATGTTTTCATAATATTAGCTAAAAATTGTAGCTACAGTCTTATGATTTTAATAAACATAACACTTATAGATCCCGACTACATAGATTGTTTGTTACAGATTTTAAATGAATGGGCAGGTTACTGCTTTCTGCTTTACAAATTCGTTGTCCATGGTAAAAGTTTTAGACAGAATATGTAAAATATTGGGAATAAATCACACTAAAACAATGGATTCTATTATTGTAGGAAAATATTATCAAATCATTTTGAAAAGCTATTAAAACACAAGTAGGCAAACAAAGTTATCAAGCAGGTGACGTCATTATAAACCCGACCAATCTGGAGCGTTTCGTGTCACGTGACGTTTAAATAAATGCATTTTTATTTCTGCAGTAATAAATAAATCGTTTATTATTTTCAACTTCCGTTACTATATTCATTTTTAAACTCCATAACATAAGCTGATAATAGTAATTCGCACTTTATTTTTCGCATTGTCAAATAGCCTATTTATGTTAAGTGTGAATTTAAGTTATCATTTAAATTTACAACTTAAAATTAAAATTATAAACTGATAATTACTTAGTTTCTAAGTAGCTTCAGAAAATGCGCTAGAATCTAAGCTTTCATAATAATACTAAAAAAGTAGTACTTCATAGGCTATTTTTCACTAAAATCAGCCATCAAAGACAGCGAGGTGGAATTTGTAAATTTTAAATACAATAACAAACAACAATAGTAGTCGGAATTCCGCGGCCAATCGGCCCTCTAGCCCCTCTGAGCCGCAAAAGATTTGACCACTGCTCGTTTATTGTACTCTGTTTCGCATTGTGATTTGGACTGTGCTTACTTGGAGGTGTTAGAGATGAGTTACACGTTAAGTGAATATGCAGAGATGTGTTTTTATTAATACGCACAACACCCTAATGGCAGGTCGCATTCCTGGTAGAGATGGGCCACGTGGAGGAGTCCCTAGAGTTGATTCGGATCGCAGAGAAATGGTGCTTGAAGAAATTCAAGGAAATCCATCCACAAGTACAAGAAGTATGGCTAAATAAATTCATAAAAAAATCGTAACTCGAAAACTACGAAAAATCGCAGAACATACATAGGGGTAATTCAGATACCTCTCACCAAGAGGCACTTAAAAAAAAATATGGACGTCACTCCTCTCGCCACCCTGTATTAAACTAGATACACAATCAGCGTCACAAAAGTGTTCAAACTTAAAGTATACAGTAGTACAACCTATACCAAAGGAATAGTTACATGACAAATATCCATACTATTGCATGTTGACATAATTTGACCGGGTTATAAAGTTTACACTGATATAAAATCAATATCAATCATTCAAATGAGGACAGTCTGTTTTAGTTGTCATTTTTGTATCAGATTGTGTATCTTTTTGTTATTATACACCGTCCATTTTAAACCTCCTGACAAACGAAGCCCACGATATTGAACCCCATTGTGAAAACATATAAAATATAGATTCAGCTACTCATTTTGAAAAACGCCGTGACGCACACGGACGTATCTGTGTAAGGTTCATTTATCCAGGACCCGGCCGAATCAAAAATGATTCAAAATAAATAGTCTTATTTTTTTTACCTTTTTCCAAGACTATTTTAATTATTACGAAAAATAAAAAAAAACACTGCAAAGATGTTATACATCATGGTTACATAACTTGGGCATCGTTGGTCAGGTGGTCAAAAATGCACGGTGTATAATCGATGCCTGTAAATGATAAATTGGAACAGGTCAATGTTTACAAGGCAAAACAGTTTTCAGAATTTTCCCCTTTGGCCACATTCGAAACCAAGGTTCAAATAAAAGTTTCGCGTTGCATAATTATTTGAACGATCACGGAAAATTAAACGGGATCATACCGTATTATTTTGCCTGACGTTTCGATCGGGTTACACAGACTGACTGGAGACAGCGATGCACTCACTCCGTGTGGAAGATAGATTCATAAAAATCTACCTTCCGTTTATTTATCCAAATACCGTCATACACGACACTTACCGTGTCCTTTATTCGCGAGACAGCTGCCGCGCCCGTATTACGAAGCTTACTCGACTGCGTATTAAAAGCTTTTTATTTTCAATCACCGGTGATAATAAGGTATGATCGCATTGCCGCGAATGTGGCCTAAGTGCAATTTTAACGTAATGGAATTGGGTTTATGACACAGTTTTACAAATAAATAATTCAAGATATCTATTCCTATATAGTAACATCCCATCTCATTTAATGCCTAAATCTATAGTAATACTAGCGGCCCGGTACGTGCTTCGCTACGTATAAAGGGAAATAATAAAAAAAAAATTGGAACATCAAATTCATTTATTCAAACAAAAAATATTTTACTAATTGCTAGCTATTTTAAAACTTAATCCAAAACATTTGGATAAACAATATTTTTTGTTTTTCCATTTTGAGCATGAATAAACAAAACTCTGGAACACACACCTTAATCACCGTAATCTACCTCCCGTATGATATAGTTTACCACATCTCAAGATATAATTTTGTTTTTGCTGACGAACCATCAATCGATACGAATAAAAATTCACGGCACTTTTTCTGTACATGTAGACCTGAAAATAAGTGCAAAATGTGACTTTAGAAAATTCTACAAATGAAATGTCAACACACTGAAAATAGGTTCATTATTTACCTGTTCGTGGATCAATCATTGGTATATTGATATGGTAGCCATCGTCACCTTTCCAATGCAATATTGGGTATTGTAATGCATCTTAACTACGATGAAGTTCCGAAACACGTTGCAATTATTGCTCATTTCTGCGATGAAGTACAATATCACGGGATTAAAACTGATCACCAAGAATTACGATTGCAACCTCATCGATTGTCGGTGCATTGAATCGCCTTGCATGCTCTCTAAAAGGTGTTCTATCAGCCCTTATTACGATTTTGTGATTATCAGATGGCACACGATCGAGAGTAATTTTGAACAATTGAACGAATGCGTTATGCTGATGGAAAAACCGTTGTAGTTCACGAATAATTTCTCGCCTTGTATAAATAAAATTTATAAAAATATATAAAAAATGACATTAAATAATTCATTTTTATATCGACGTGCACGTCTGTTACAAAAGAATAAAACACCCGTAAGCACACAATTTTATTTTTTTTTCAAATTGAACAATCCAAGACTCACCGTTTGTATGAATGCACTCAACAATATATTTAAAAATATAAACACAAAGCAATAATTTATTATCGCTGACAATTTGCTTTAAGAAAAGTATACGCACACATTTACATAGTACATTTGACAATTCAAGCCTCTTGTATGAATGCACTCAACAATATTATATAAACATAAAGCAATAATTATCGCTGACAATTTGTGTGCTTCAAGCTAGAATCCTCATATTTGAAATCTCAATAAAAAAGGAATTTTGACAATTCTAAAAAATAGTCCTGAAATAGTCATTAATACATGTTTGTTTTTAAGCTATTGCATAGCTTCTATCGCGGGCCTTGAGCGCGGGGACCGAATCCAGAAATTCCGTAACGAAAAAACCTCACGCTCCCCACTCCGACGGGCACGGAGGTGTGGCTTGAAGGCCGTGCATCGTCTAACGTCGTTTCAGTTCGGCAGTCTTCGACACGGCGTTGTGTGCGTGCGATTAGACGTATTGTACGACTCTACGAAACTCGCACGAATCGAGACGAGCTGCTCCGAAATCGGACGAATACATAAGCAGCTGTTTATGAGAAAGTATATAGGTGTATAGGTATTTATGTACAACAGTGAATCAGCTCAAATTTATTTTCGCTTCATACGACTATTTCATGACTATTTTTTGGCACAAACTTGAAACCGGAAATCGTACGCGTTTCGGAGAAATTTAAAGTTTTCAAATGTTCAAGCCATAATCCTCACCTACCTTTATACCTCTGGAATCTCTTATGGACTATTTCTGAGATTTGGCATGTCGTTAAGACTATTTCATGACTATTTTTTGGACCTAAATCAATTCGATAGACTTTACGGTTTGCTTGCACCAGAAGTGAGGATTACAGCTTGACGTTCAAGCCATAATCCTCACTAACCTGTAGCTATAACGCCGAAACTAAAATAAGACAATTTTTTTTACTTGTACGACTATTTATGACTATTTCAGGATTATTATTGGCATTGTCAAAATTCGTTTTCATTAAGATTTCAAATATGAGGATTCCAGCTTGAAACACACGACAATTTGATTTAATCGAAGCACGACCAAAATAAATGACCGCATGAATGACATAACAACATGCTTGTACTGTCAACACTGAAAAAAGTTTCAATTTGACAGCACAGTCTGCATCTGAAAAAAGTTTCAATTTAAAAGCACAGTCTGCATCTGAAAAAGTTTTAATTTGACAGCACAGTCTGCATCTGAAAAAAAAATTTATTTGACAGCAAAATCCCCATTAACAAAATGATCCGCCATTTATTGAATTCATTTGTTACAAAAAATGTGATAAATGAAGAACCGCTCGACCGATTTTATGCAAACTTCACATAAACCATCTACTAAATAGTCCGAACAAAGCCTAAACATTTGGTTTGGATAGGTGAGTCCGTTCTTGAGTTATAAAATTACAACGAAAAGCTGCATTGATTTTTATATATTTAGATTATAAATCTGAAGAGTTTGTTTGTTTGAACGCGCTAATCTCAGGAAGTACTGGTTCAAATTAAAATTATTTTTGTGTTGTATAGTCCATTTATCGAGGAAGGCTTAAGGGTTATTAAAAACACGCTGCTACCAATAGGAGCGAAGTATCAGTGAAAAATGTTGCAAAAATAATCGGGATCATAATAACAGAAATTGACGCGGACAAAGTTGCGGGCAACAGCTAGTATACGGATAAATTTCAGCTATTTGTTGTATTGTTTTCTTTCTGAACTATAAAAAAGCTCTTAAAATATGGCTTGATTAAAAAGATAGTTTTCACTGAAATAGACGACGTAACTTTGTACCAACGTCTCACTAGTGAAAAACATTCGTACACGAAAAAATATGTAAGTCGTTTTTTTTTTATTTTGCTGCACTTATTAATCAAAATAATTATATAAAATAGACATTACTTACAAGTCAAAAACATTTTATTAATCCAGTCACAAAAATTAGACCTAACTATAAAATACGTCTCTAAAGGGTTACGCCATTTTTTCATAATCGCTAGTGATGACGTAAAATGGACAAATCGAAATCGACAGACTTTAATGATAATTTAAAATTGAAGTAATGAAACATAAATGTTACAAATGATTTCATAAGCATTGGTTGATGCTAAGAACATCAAATTGCAATTTTTATTAGTAGTGTAAAAAAAGGTTCATAATTATTAGATTCAAAAGGATGTCAATTGATTGTAGTGTTATCTACCCAATTGACTGCTATTTTCACCGATATAATGCTTGTTTTCCAATCAATCAGCCTATCACGCCACAGTGCACGATCCCCCGCTTTCCTCATCCAGCCACTACCAGCGAAAATCTTCAGGTCATCGGTCCATCTGGCAGGGGGGGGTCCTACACTACGCTTGCCGAGACGTGGTCTCCATTCGAGAACCCGTCTACTCCAACGCTCATCTGTTCTGCGACAAATATGGCCAGCCCACTGCCACTTCAGCTTGCTAGACTTTAGGATAATGTCCATAACTTTGGTCCTCTGCCGGATAATCTCGTTACGGATTTTATCCCGCAGCGAAATACCGAGCATAGATCTTTCCATAGCTCGCTGAGCGACATGCAGTCGGTGGGCCAGCCTGACCGTCATGTTCCACGTTTCGGCTCCGTATGTCATGACGGGTAGGACGCACTGATTGAACACCCTACTCTTCAGGCATTGCGGCAGTGACGACGAGAAGATATGACGCAACTTCCCAAATACCGCCCAACCCAGCTGCACTCTTCTTGTGATTTCACGTTCAAAGTTGTCTCTACCTAACTGCAATATCTGCCCGAGGTAGGCATATTCTTGAACAACTTCGAGCGCTTCACCGTTGATCAAGATCGGCTCCGGCGTGATAAAATCTTTGGACATGACTTTAGTCTTGTGCAAATTCATCCGGAGACCAACCGACATTGAAGCAGCATTAAGGCTTTGCAGCATTTTCTGCAAATCCTGCACCGACTCCGCCATCAATACTATGTCGTCGGCAAAGCGTAGGTGGCTGAGATATACGCTATTGATGTTGATGCCTAGTCCGTTCCAGTCCAGTGTTTTGAAGACATCCTCCAGTGCGTTGGAGAACAGTTTCGGAAAGATGACATCTCCCTGTCTCACCCCTCTGAGCAACTGAATGGGTTTCGTCTTGTGGTTCTGTACTTGGACGGACATCGACGCTGCTCTGTATAGGCTTCTCAGTACCTCGACATATTGCCAGTCGACTTGGCATCACTGCAAGGATTCCAGAACAGCCCAGGTTTCTACGGAGTCGAAGGCTTTCTCGTAGTCCACAAATGCTAGGCACAGAGGCTGATTATACTCTTGCGACTTCTGCATAATCTGCCTCACTGTGTGAATGTGGTCCACGGTGCTGAAACCTTTTCGAAACTCAGCCTGCTCCGGTGGCTGAAAGGCGTCAAATCTCGCGGCAAGACGGTTTGTGAGGAGTCTCGAGAACAGCTTATAGACGTGGCTTAAGAGCGCGATTGGTCTGTAGTTTTTCAGGAGGGCTTTGTCTCCTTTCTTGAAAAATAAAGCCACCAAGCTCTCACTCCACGCCTTCGGGGTGGTCCTATTGGCTATGACGGAATTAAATAGCTCCTTTAGCCTTCTCAGCACTGCAGTTCCTCCTGCTTTGAGAAGCTCGGAAGTAATTCCGTCTTCGCCGGGAGCCTTCCCATTCTGAAGCTGTTTGAGAGCCCCTCAATTTCGTCTTCGTCCACTTCTGGGAGATCATCGGAAAAGTGGCGCGTAAGTGTGGCTCTTGGGTCATTCGCGTCAGGCGGAGGCTTTGGAGCATGCGAGGCATAAAGCTTCTGGTAGAAGTTTTCAACTTCTGCGAGGATCTCTGGAACTGACGTGACGGTTTTGCCTATCGAGTTTTTGAGCTTCGTTAGGTGGCTGCTACCCAGTCTTTTAGCAAAGACTTTTGACCCCAGATTTAGCTCAATCTCATCTCTTATGAGATCAGTATTGTACGTCTCACCGACTTGCGGATTTCGTTGTTGAGACGGTGGGTATCCGACGAAGCTTCCTCCGGCATCTCACGTCGAATCTTCATCAGTTCCAGAGTCTCCGCCGAAAGTTTAGACTTTCGGCTAGCTCGCTTGCCCTTGAAGTGCCTGACTCCTACTTCGCAAAGCATCCTGGTTACACCTTCGAGGTCCTTGTCAACATCTGCAGTGGTTTCCAGCGCGGCGAAGCGATTGTGTAGTTCCAACTGGTACGCTTTAGAGCCATTCACAGTCTGGACCGGTGTTGGACGAAGAACGGATCTCACGATACGACTCCTCTCAACCCTGAAGTCAATATTTAGGGTGCCTCTTACCAGTCGGTGGTTACTGCAGGTATTAAACCTATTCACTACAGAGACATCCCTAAATATGATCTTCTTGTTCGTCAGGATAAAGTCGATCTCATTCTTCGTCTTACCGTCGGGGCTTTGCCGGGCCCACTTCCTATGGGGCTTCTTCTTAAAGAAGGTGTTCATACAGAACAGCCCCTGCATGTCCAGGAAGTTGACTAGCATTTGCCCCCTATGGTTCCTTAATCCAATTCCGTGTGGCCCGATAGGCAATTCGTCGCATTATCACACCCCCACTTTGGCATTAAAGTCTCGCATGACAACGGTGAAGTATGTCTTGGTACATAGCCTCGACCTCTGAATCCAGGTGTGTCGATGTAGGTGTATATAAGGTCACCTTCTTTTAGGTGACATGACTTACACAGAGTCTCTGTTTATATAAAATAAAAATATCCCTATAATTTTTTCCAAACAAAATATGGCTAGTTATCATTTTACTTTTTTCTAACAAAAGAAATAATTATTTTAAAAAGCATCCTGTCTAACTCTCAACGTAATCGGCTCCGTCTCACTCATTCCAATGCCCCACTCTTCCCACACCTCATTCATAGGCATTCGGCGCTAGTGCCGCGGTGCGCGAAGCGTGGGGAGAGAAGTAAGAGTTCATTTACCTAGGTACCTGTCTCGAGCGAGCACTACTACGTAGTAAATACTGCTTAATTTACTTAAAAATATATGAATCTGGCACTATGACACCTCAATCAATTAGTTATTCCAAAAAAAGCTAATTTTTTTTTTCCTTTTTATTTTGGCACGGAACAGTCATTACAGTAAGTAAAAAAGGGTACCTTATAGACAATGTGTGCCTAAGAATTACTAAAATAGAATTTTACATAGAACTAACAAAAAAAAATAAATAACAAAGTTAACAAATCGTGGTTGGCAAAAAAAAAGATTAACTTATTCATCATTTTTTGGACAATTTTCGACTTAAAACTATGTAGCGAATTGTGGAATAAATCTATATCAGAAAATTCATTATTATAGAGGGCAAGACAGCGAGTGAAGTAATTGTTCTTTGTATATTTTTTCCTACATCGAGGTGGCACAAATATGTTTGTGCCACCTCAATGTATGAACGTGAAGAGCGTGCGGGCAAACGAGCTTTGGAAATGAAATTAATTTTAGATAAAAGAGGTTGTGAATCTATAAAGTTATTTAATACTCGTATTTTGAACAGAAAGAGTAAGTCGAATTGCTTTCTCCGATTCTGTAAGGTTAACAATTTGTGATTTTTCAAAGATTCATCGTATGATTCGCTAGAACAATTATTACGATAATTCAGCATTTTTACAAATTTTTTCTGTATCTTTTCGATTCTGTCTATATCTTGTTGAAAGTGAGGACTCCAGACAACACATCCGAAGTCTAAAACTGACCGAACTAAGCTATAATATAGAATTTTAAAAGTGACAGGTTTTCTAAATGGCTTTGTTATTCTGTTGATAAAACCTAGAATACGAAAAGATCGTTGAACAATCGAATCCATGTGTAATCCAAATGAGAGTTTGCTGTCCATGATTATACCCAAATCGCGTATGCTATCTACTTTATCTAAAATTGTACCATTAAATTGATACTGGAATGAAATAGGAGCCGTTTTTCTTGTGTATGTGATAACATTACATTTATTAGTATTTAAGAACAATTGATTTTCAGCGCAATATTTACTAAGGGCATCTAAATCTGACTGCAATTTATAAAAGTCATCCATATTGATAATAATCTTGAAAATTTTTGTGCCGTCTGCATATTGAAGGTGGTTACAATTAGATATAATATGTTTTAGGTCATTGATATAAATGGTAAATAATACAGGTCCCAAGTGGGAGCCTTGTGGCGTACTAATCATTTGGGGGTTTATGCCCATACTCACCACGCTGGGCAGGCGGGCTTGTTTACAAATACATAATTCTAAATTCTATAGGCAAGAAGTCGAGTGCAAAAGCTTATATTATGTGTCGGAATTATGTAGCTATGTCGCACTTCTGGTTATATCGAATTCCTGATTTTCAGAGATAATTTAATTTTTTTCAATTACTGGTATTTACTCTAACAGTCATAACATTCTCTCTCTATCTTTCCTTTCCCCCTACTTTCACAACTGTATAATGGTATACACTGTATTATGTAATTTTCAAGCCCTCAAACTATCGCTATACCAAATTTCATGTTTTAAATCGGAAAATACATGATTCCAAGGATAATTTCTGGGATATAAACTATCCTGTCTTTTCTTGTGACTAGAAATTTCAAGTTTGTAGCACAAAAAATAATTACATTCATACAAACTTGTAATTTTTTGTTATAATTACTAGAACATTAAAAACCTACCTGATGCTCATAGTACATAATATGTACAAGAAGATAAATGAACAATCAGTGTAATCATCTCCTGGTAAGTTTCTATGACTTAATCCTTGTATCCATGATATTGGATAAAATGGTAGTTTTGCTACAACTCTGCCATCAAATCTGTAATAATAATTATACTGTAACTAACAGATAAAAAAGATAAATAGATTAATTATGGCCAGTGCCATACAGTAACGTTGATGTCTTTGGTTCTGTGTCCGATAACTATGTTACAACTTTCTTCTTCAATGTTGAAGAGTTTTGAAGTATTTATTTAATGGGGGCTTTTCCATTGCTTAAATCAATGTGGGAGTAGAGACATGGCATTATGGTCATTCTCTAAGTTGAAAACCTACTAAACAACTAGCTATTTTTCAGTATAATGTTCAGTTCTATTAAAAATATAATGTTAAATATTGTGTTTTCAATACTAACAGTGTGTTTACTTACATGCTGTTAAACATACTTAGTAAAGCTGTAAAAGCAAATCCTATTGCAAACATTGATTTCATCTTCACTAAAGAAAGATCTCTGTTGTTATTTTTCAGCCTTTCTTCTTCTCGTTCAATTTTTTTTTTGTGTTGCTTATCTAAAGAGTCTCCATGTGCTTCTTTACGCTTTTCCACTAAAAACATACAATTCAGTTATTGAAATGTAAATCAATATCAGAAAAGAAAAAAACCCTGAAAAAAGCTTACATTTTTTACTTTGACGTTCCACTTCAACCTTAAGTTTTTGATACTTTTCTGTCCTGTATACTAGGATCCAAGTTAAACCTGAAAAAAGTCAGTGATTTTACTATTAAAAGTAAATATTACCCTGGAGTTTACTTAGATCACTGCCATCAAATGACTATAATCATAACTCTCCACACACTGCACACACAGCTTGTCTTCACTGTATGCTATAATAAAAAATGTAGTCTAAGAATTTAATCGCTAGATAAAGTTTTAGACTTGGACCAGAATTCTGGGTTTCTGCAATTTTGTGGCTAAATGGTACCTAGTTACCTAAGTAGTCATTTAAGCAATGTTTCAACTTGTAACAGTATTGTGCCTTTATGAAATATTTTTTTAAGATTTTGATTTTTCTATGAGCATTTTACTTTTTGAGAACAGATTTGCATTTTATTTTACATAATATATCAAATGAAACGGAGCTCATACTATTATGAAAAAAAAATTAATGATATTTATTTGCTTAACCCCGTGCCCTCCTTTTTTCACTGGGGTGATCCTCACCTGCCCACTGCCTCTGTCCCCGCCCGCCGCCCCTTAACTCTATGGGGCCTTATTCAGCTATATCAATTGCAGTTTGATCATGATTGAATTATGTGATTTTGACATTTAGCCCATACTAGATCTGTCAAAAACCTGCTATTCAATTAAAATTGTGATATGATTTGGTTACCTGAATTAGGGCCCTGGTCCAAGTCCTAAACTTTTACCTAAATTTTATGTACAGTAATATTATAAAGAGGAAAGATTTGATAGTTTGTTTGTATTGAATAGGCTCCGAAACTGCTGGACCAATGTGAAAATTTTTTTTACCATTAGAAGCCAACATTATCCCTGATGAACGACGTTTCCGCGGTACGCTGTAGGTGGCGCTGCTGTTGGTATGTCAACTACTAAACGGCTTGACCAATTGGGTTGAAATTTTGTATGTGTATTTCCAAGGTTTCACAGACGCGAATTTATTAAGCCTACCTAAGTCTATCTATATACTACCGCCAGGCACAGGTCAACGCGGGCAGAGCCCCGGGCGAAGAGTTAGTAATACACTTATTTATTCCTTGACTGTACAACGTTACGCATTCGGGAGAGAACGCTGGCCTCACTCAGCTTACCAACTTTGGGAGAAGTTTTACTTACCTTCACCTAAAAATGCAGTACAAATAGAAATAAATACGATAAGAAGGGAATCGCTCCACATTTTAAATCCAGATGCTCAAGTTTAATCCTAAATTATGAATTTCAGAACTATCCAATATCGGTTGGTATTAATAAAATCAAAAATGAATTAAAATGACAATGACAATACCTATGATGACATTTATTATTTATTTATATTTTTTTCTTTAGTAAGTTTAACGGCCTCGGATACTTGTCCATACAGCCAATTCTTTAGTAATATTTCGACGACCTCCGTGGCGGAGTGGCAAGCACACCGGTTTTCAATGTGTCGCCTGCTCCGAGGTCCCGGGTTCGATTCCCGGACGGGTCAATGTAGAAAAAAAGTGTTTTTCTACATTTTCTCGGGTCTGGGTGTTTGTGGTACCTTCGTTGTTTCTGGTTTCCAAAATAAGAATGCTTTAAATAGTTATTCAAATTGGGATCAGAACAATGTATGTGATGTTGTCCAAATTTAAAAATAAAATCTTTATTTTTGCATAAAAACGTTGATGTAAGACATTTTAATGCTTCGATGGAGTTTTTGGAGATAGTCGAAAGATTGAAGGAATGTAGAGAAGTCCCCAAGAAAGAGGTGAACTGTTCGCGTTCCTGCGCAAAATAATTTTGCGCCGTGAACCGTGAATTATTCACGGTCCACTTTTCTTGGTAACGACACATACACCATCTTATTTCACCGAACTGTATATTGTTCACTAGCACGACACTTTGTTTCGCAGAATAACACCACTTTCGTCTAACATCAACGTTTTAATGCAAAAATAAAGACAATATTACTAAAGAATTGGCTGTATGAACAAGTATCCGAGGCCGTTAAATGTACTAATGAAAAAAAAACGGAAGCGGAAATTTAACCAATGAAAAGAAGTGTACCGGAAGTCATATTTTAAGTGATGTGAACAGATCCGATTATTCTGTTATGATGTTACGGCGGCTTCAGTCAGGTAAGTAAGGCTAACTAAGTGCATTCCAAAGTTGCTACACTATCGAACAAAAATAAACTTTATTATTTTTTTTATTCATGAAGTGGGTGATTTTAACGAAGTGTGGTTCCTGCTTATACTAGTGAGTCTGAGTAAACACTTGTAGGACTAAGTCTCTTATGACCTGAGCATCCGCAGCAATGTTTTTTCGGTTTATAGATGAGATAACTCCTCATTAGAGTATTAATGTTGGATGACGGAGTTTTTTCGTTGTAATTCTATATTGTACATAACACGTGGAAGAAGGTAAATAGACAACAACCAGTATCGCAAAAGCATTTTTATTTTATTTACCATATTGAAAAAGAAGAAAGAAGAAGAAGATTGAAAAGCGTTATCTATGTAAAAACTTTGCTCTATGTCGGTTAAGGAAACCAACACATTTATCTTACGATACGAACAAAAATCATCAGTATGTTGTTTTTAGGTACAATTTTTACATAACATTACACTACAGCTTTCACTATCGTGAAAAAATACAAATTATTTTTAACGAGAAAACTGTTTTAATCAGAATCGATACATTTATTAATTGAATGTTTTACCAACATGACGAACAAGTTTAATTACGCGTCACTATTTATCCAAATGGCCGCTTCGCTGACATCTGACTTGGTGGCTCTATCTATTTCCTGTGTTAAACTGTGTTTCACAACTGAATCACCTTTCTTACTGAACAGTCGTCATACGCCCGGACTGATTCGTCTGTCGAACGAAGCGAAAGCTGGCCCATCAAATCTGCCAGCTCATAGGTTTTGCAGTGCAGTTTTTTCATCAATAATTGATATCAACAAATTATAAATAATTAAATATATTATATCGATGATAACTGATAAGCATCGAGCTGGAACATTTAATATCCGTAGAATAAGAGAATTACAAAAATACACTTTTCATTGAGTTATGTAAGAATTAAATTGATCAAACATTTGTGAATATCATATTGTTCAATAACCCAGTGTATTATTGTCGGTATTATGAGAAATAAGTGTCGTTACGTGAGAACTATATTTGCTGCGTAATTATGAGCCGCCATTTTGTATGAGCCTGTTAGGGCGTGGCATACCAGGCGTCGGTGTCGTGTTACATAAACTACAAGTATAAAAGATAGAAATGGTAAGTTATTTAAAGTATTTAATAATATTACTGCGAATTTTGTGGCATAGTTGGTATATTCACCCAAGTTGAGCAAGATTTACAAATTACATTAGATCGTTTCAAGTTGTAAGTAGCGGCTTGCCAACCCTTTGTTACATGGGCTATCTATCTATTTCAATGCATGGTATTTTAATGAGTTATTTTTTAGTAAGCTATTTCAATTGGCTCCGATCGATAGATATTACACACATGGAACCTTCGTCAATAACGTAATTAAAGGTTCCGAGACGAATAGATTACCTCTGAAGTCGGTTAGATTGTCGCAAAGGGGGTGCAGGCAGGACATAGCCGAATTTTCAAAGGCATTTTGTATGGAGTTGGGACTTTAAAATTTTTTCACTTTTTTTCACAAATCTCCAAAAAACATAGCAATCAAAAAGAGACGAATTTTCAAAATATTTCGAACAAATATTTGTATGGAGCTGAGACTTGTAAAATTTTTCACTTTTTTCCTGCCTTGTGACGCAAAGGTGGATTTTATATGGCACATTGACATAGCCGATTATTTATTAACCCCCGACCGAGAGAAGCGAAGGGTGACGCGGCAGCATATAAGCATAATCTAACTACGGTTAATTCGACCTTGTGACAGAAACATGTATATATAAAAATTGACGCGCGAAGGAGAGGTACAATGTCCAGTTGTTTAGGTTTAATAATAAAAGTAATTAATTTGCAGAACATTTAATCATTAAAATGTTAAGGTTTTTTTTTAATATGAAACCATAAAACCGTAATCTTAGAATAATAACACCTAGAAACCGAAAGTAAGCACGAAAAACGCGCAACTAAAATTAAGCCAAATCTGGCTTACTTCGTTCCGCGAGCTGTCAGTGCTCAACGTCACGCTAAGGTGAGCTGTGACAGCTCGCGAAAAATAATTTAAAATTACTGTTTGCACTATAAAAAAGTGTTCTAGCATATCAGAGAAACAAAAAGAAAGTGATAAATTTTATACATTTTCTGTACGCAAATCGAATTAAAAACAAATAATTTGAAACACAAAACCTGTCAACATCAGTGTTGCTAGTTGTGGGGAAAAAAGTTGCACACAATTTGATTAGTTGGTTTTTAATATTGAGAAAAATATTGATTTTGCCATAACAGCTATTTAATACTGTTTAGACTAAATGTTGGTGTTATTAATTCTATAAAAATAATTTCTTAATGTGAATTTATACAATCATATAGGCATTTAAATTTAAACACATTGAACGGTGGCATTCATCATTAGTTTATAAATATGTAATATACTTATGAATGTAATCATATTTTCTTATGTATTTAAAGATCATACCAAACACATGGCAAATCGTCGTAATAACAAAACAACACGTTTTCCCATTTTTTGTGTGCGTTAGAAGAGCGTAGATATTCAGCTTACGCACACAAGGATAATTAAATGGCACGCGTTTACGCTTACGTTTTGGTTCAGACGCGGCTTCTAGGTGTTATTTATTATTCTAAGACCGTAATATAAAATCAACAACAAAATCAAAATATTTTCGTTATATACTTTATTTGATATTTTAGCAACTTAATTGCACTTATAATATCAGTATATAAACTTGAAAAATTTTGTCTCAGGCGGGACTCGAACCCGCATCTCCTCGCATGCCGGGCGGGCGCCATACCATTAGGCCACCGAGACACTGCGACACGGCGCGAATTTTTCAAGCATATTCTTACGCTGTGAGCCAGCGTTGCTTCATCAAATGTTAGGAGTTTGCACCCTTAACACCCGAAAGAAACATCTTTGCAGATGTTTGACAGTCAGTTAAGATGAAACAGCTATTTATATACTTTATTTGATATTTTAGCAACTTAATTGCACTTATAATATCAGTATATAAACTTGAAAAATTTTGTCTCAGGCGGGACTCGAACCCGCATCTCCTCGCATGCCGGGCGGGCGCCATACCATTAGGCCACCGAGACACTGCGACACGGCGCGAATTTTTCAAGCATATTCTTACGCTGTGAGCCAGCGTTGCTTCATCAAATGTTAGGAGTTTGCACCCTTAACACCCGAAAGAAACATCTTTGCAGATGTTTGACAGTCAGTTAAGATGAAACAGCTATTTATATACTTTATTTGATATTTTAGCAACTTAATTGCACTTATAATATCAGTATATAAACTTGAAAAATTTTGTCTCAGGCGGGACTCGAACCCGCATCTCCTCGCATGCCGGGCGGGCGCCATACCATTAGGCCACCGAGACACTGCGACACGGCGCGAATTTTTCAAGCATATTCTTACGCTGTGAGCCAGCGTTGCTTCATCAAATGTTAGGAGTTTGCACCCTTAACACCCGAAAGAAACATCTTTGCAGATGTTTGACAGTCAGTTAAGATGAAACAGCTATTTATATACTTTATTTGATATTTTAGCAACTTAATTGCACTTATAATATCAGTATATAAACTTGAAAAACTTGAAAAGTTGCTAAAATATCAAATAAAGTATATAAATAGCTGTTTCATCTTAACTGACTGTCAAACATCTGCAAAGATGTTTCTTTCGGGTGTTAAGGGTGCAAACTCCTAACATTTGATGAAGCAACGCTGGCTCACAGCGTAAGAATATGCTTGAAAAATTCGCGCCGTGTCGCAGTGTCTCGGTGGCCTAATGGTATGGCGCCCGCCCGGCATGCGAGGAGATGCGGGTTCGAGTCCCGCCTGAGACAAAATTTTTCAAGTTTATATACTGATATTATAAGTGCAATTAAGTTGCTAAAATATCCAATAAAGTATATAAATAGCTGTTTCATCTTAACTGACTGTCAAACATCTGCAAAGATGTTTCTTTCGGGTGTTAAGGGTGCAAACTCCTAACATTTGATGAAGCAACGCTGGCTCACAGCGTAAGAATATGCTTGAAAAATTCGCGCCGTGTCGCAGTGTCTCGGTGGCCTAATGGTATGGCGCCCGCCCGGCATGCGAGGAGATGCGGGTTCGAGTCCCGCCTGAGACAAAATTTTTCAAGTTTATATACTGATATTTTCGTTATTTTACTCTTCATACGTCTAAACAAGGAATCTCTCATTATATGATCCCAAGTCAAGTAATTAATTGGTAGAAAATACCTTAATAATTGGTGCATATAAGTTTAGAAATAACATTTAAAGTGACGTGACGTGAAGTTACATCTCTTTTTGATTGCTGTTTCTTGGCATTCTGTGAAAAAAAAAATTACCCTTACCCTTAAGTCCATTGTCCAATGCGTAGTAAAATTAATATGTTCATATGAACGGATTAGTCTGCTGTTTTCACCCGTCAACTTAAATTTAATAAATTATTCGTTAAGGCATGAAAAATCAAACAAGGACATATTGTTGTAGGTAAGCCTTCTTGCTAACAAGAAATAATCCTACATCAGGTATGTTTAATAAATAATGTTTATGCGCTTAAGCGACTCATTACAGCATTCTCTTTTTGGTACTTCTGCTGGTCCTATCTAATCAATTGACTTTATAAAATAATAAGATGGCAAAAGTGGGGCCTTATTCAGCTATTTCAATCGCAGTTCGATCGTGATTGAATTGGACGATTTTGATATTTAGCCCATACTAGAATTGTCAAAAACCTGCTATTCAATTACGATTGTGATATGATTTGGTTACGCGAATTAAGAGCCAGGCATGTGTGATGATATTAACTGCCTTTTCTTTTGACAGTCTGCCAAGACCCATGAGGTTCGTCGTCGTACACCACGATCGCAGATCAACATACAATATTTAGAAATTCTATCTTCCGCAATAAATAATTGCAATTCATGCTTTCGAAACAAGTCGGGGAAAAAATAATTAATACCAGTAATTAATAAACCGATCAGTCAGGTAGATACTTACTTTTCATTCACATTACACCAGTCAGTGTTGCCAGTTTATGTAATTATTTTGTCCTTAAAATTGGGGAGTTGTGCTTAGATCTGAAATATGTTCGTGCGAAACTTAACTAAATGGTGAATTGATTAATTTAAATAAATGTTGTAGCAAAATGATTCGAAAAGTTATGTTCTACTCATATTATTCAATATAGGTATGATATTATTAAAAAAATTATACTTAAAATAAAAATAAAACATAATTATTTAACAAAAATGGTCAAGTTAAAATTTCTAAATTTCCCTCTGCATTGTTGCCGAGCTATCTGAAATTATCGTGTCTCTTAAAAAACCGGCCAGGTGCGAGTCGGACTCGCGCACGAAGGGTTCCATACCATTGACTAGGTAAACAACAGTAGGTACATAAATTTAGTTAATTTAGTGCCTACCTGTTACTTACCATTTATTGATATCGACCAAAAAATGGCGTTTTTTTTTTTGTATGGGAGCCCCCCTTAAATATTATTTTTTTGTGTTTAGTATTTGTTGTTATTGCGGCAACAGAAATACATAATTTGTAATAATTTCTATTGACTAGCTATCTTGGCTTGAGATACAGTATGGTGACAGACAGCTAAGTCTTAGTAATTAATAGGGTTCCGTTTTTACCCTTTGGGTATGGAACCCTAAAAATGGATCTGCGCCAGAGGAAATTTTCGAGCTGTGGTTTTTCAGGAAATCATGTTTCGCCTAAAACCGGACGAATTATACGATAGACTAGCATAGCATGGATGAAGGCCCTTTAAAAAGGCAACTATAACTGATACCGAATTTAAACATAGTTCAGGCAAATACTGCAGATTTAATCGACCTTCATGAAAGTGTAACCAGTGTTTGCAAAAAGTTAATTTGATTAACGATTAAAAAGTTATCGTGATTAACGATTAAAAAGTTAATCGTATTTAACGATTAAAAAGTTAATCGTGATTAACGATTAAAATTAATAAATCATAATCGAATCTTGACGATTACGATTATTAATCGTAATCATTAATCGTTAATCACGATAAAAAAAATATGATTAATGAAGTTTATACCAGCTCAACAAACAAAAACCAACAAAAAACAAAAACAAAAGTTACTAGGATTTGAAATAAAACCCCTATTACTAGAATTTAAAATGGCAGCTATAGTCACAAAAAAAACCTAAAACCTTAGAAAATGAAATCTGTGTCATATTGTAAGTCATACTAATATTATTACTTATAACGCCCCATTGGTCTAGTGTTTTAAAAACCGGGCCAAGATCTCGGGGTCCCAGGGTTGAATCCCTGGTCGGGCAACAAAAAGTTTCGAATTTTCGAACGTTGCTCGGGTTTGTGATCACTAACTCGCATTTGGCAAGCGTGGTGATTATGCCAGTACACCCATTATTGCTGTGGTAACTTGAATTCTATGATGGAGGCCTTTTCCCTGCAGTGGGATGATTATAGGCTACTTTAGTAATATTATAAACCTGAAAGTTTGAGAGTGTGGATGAATGAATGATTGTTGCTCTTTCACACAAAAAAAGACTCAACGGACCTGAATGATCTTTGGCACCATATTAATTTACTGGCTGGAATTACATATATACGATTTTTTCCCCGGAAAAGGTACGGTTCCCGTGGGATACTCTCAATACAAAGTTTTAAATTCAAATTCATTCTCTCTCTCCCTCTCCCTCTCTCTCCCTCTCCCTCTCTCTCCCTCTCCCCCCTCTCTCTCTATATCTCCATCTCTCTCTCACTCCTCCTCTCTCCCCACCTCTCTCTCCCTCTCTCTATCTCCCTATCTCTCCCTCTAAATCCCTCTCTCTCTCTCTCTCCCTCTCTCTCTCTCTCTCTCCCTCTCTCTCCCTCTCTCTCTCTCCACTCCGTCTCTCTCTCTCTCTCTCCCTCTCTCTCTCTCCACTTCGTCTCTCTCTCTCTCCCTCCCTCTCTCTCTCTCTTTCTCCCTCCCTCTCTCTCTCTCCCTCTCTCTCTCTCTCTCTCTCTCTCTCTCTCTCTCCACTCCGTCTCCCTCTCTCACAGTCTAACACGCGCACGCCGCACGGCTTACAACTATAGCAAAAAGTGTCGTTACAACTTTTGGTCTTAATTTTTTCCGTCTAGCCCCCTTTCGCAACGCGCGATTGAAAAATGCCAATTACGCGGCCTTAGCCCTGTTAGCGATATCGTGAATGAATTTCGTCTGAAAACGTAGTTCACGTACGTAGTAATCACCCTAATTTATTTTTATTGAACATACTTTAATCAAATTAACGATTAATGATTATTTCTTTTAATCACGATTACGATTACAATATTAATCATGATTAATTTTATTCGATTAAAGTGTTAATCAAATTAACTAATCGATTAAAAAAATAATCGATTAATGCCAACACTGAGTGTAACTAATCATCTCATCGTGAAGAGGCTCCTAAGCCGGCCGGGTGGAACAGTGCCGTAATCGAATGATAGGGATAGAGACATGAGATTTTTGGTTTTACAAAGGTAATACCATGGAAAATAACACAAAGTATATATATAATGTAATATGGACATTATTTGGAGAAATTTCTCAAATAAATAAAAAAACACTAATTAAAATACAGATTTTTCTCAAAAAGTAACAGTTTATTATTACTTGTTGCCGTTTTCGGGTCATTTTATGTATTTTATTAGTATCACCTGTTATTTACCATCATAACTGTTTTTATTTTATTAGGATATACCTCTTAGATCAAAATTTATAACGTTTTCTTTGCAATAAGTCAACAGAAGGTAATTAAAATTTAAAAAATCTATAATATACTAAAAAAAAAATCTTATTTTTTTTTGCCATTATTTCCTCCGGGTCCAGTTTCACCCTTTTTCATATGTGCACTTTATGAAGACTTACACTGTACAAGCTGGGCGATTATGTCAAATATGAATCTGCTTTTAAAATGAAGTGTCATCATCAAGATAAGTAGGTACTAAAAAGATAAGGTTTTAAAGTAACGGCCCATAATCATCCTACTGCAGGGCAAAGGCCTCCATTATTGAAATCAAGTTACCTTAGCAAAGATGGGTATAGGCATGATCACCACGCTTGCCAATTGCAGGTTAGTGATCACAAACCTGAGCAATGTTCAAAAATTCGAAACTTTTTATGCCCGATCCGGGTATTGAACCCGGGACCCCGAAATTTTGGACCGGTATTTAAACCACTAGACCAACGGGGCGTTATCTAATAAAAAGTGTCGATCGAGAAAAAGATCGTTTATTGATCATCATCTTAAGATCAGCCAAACGAACATGGCAGGCCCCCTACCCTACGGCTACGATTTCCATCTTCACGACGATCAGTCCCGCGTTTTCCGCGACATCCTTTACATCTATTAAGTTCGTAGAATATTACCTAAATATATTACTCATACTAGGCAATCTAATTGTTAGGCTAGTAACACTATTAGATTGTACACCTAGTGCTTGTCTACGCTATCACAGATCTGGAAAGTGAGCAGCAAGTTTGAATATTAATTGATTTCACTTTGTTTCCACGTTTCGCGACGGCTGCGTTCGTTTTTTCGTTATTTGCCACGTTCAAACTGTCGTCTATCATTGACATCGGCGCAAAGTGACTCTAGCTAGTGAACTGAATTCCGATCAGTTAACAGACTTCCTTTTTGAAAAAAAGTGTAGCTGTAACGAGCATAAAAGTTGTAAAAGAAAAATTTACAAATAGAAACAAGACCTAGTTGTATTTTTCATGCTAAGTACTATTGAAAGAAACAAGTATTCAGATGATTTGTGACTATTTATTTTACAAATGGAACAAGAAATACTAATTATTATATTTATTTCGCCTAAAGCCTGCTTTAGATTTCACATCAATGCCTGATGAATCACCATCAGTTGCTAAGCCACTAACGGCCGGTCCCAATAATCTATCTATCTTCAGTTTTGGCATATCGGAGATAGAAAACATCTTCTGTCTCTGATTTTGCCGTCCAGAGTAACAAAGACAGAAGTTGTTTTCTATCTCCGATATGCAAAAACTGAAGATAGATAGGTTATTGGGACCGGCCGTAAACCAGGATAGGCCTATCTCGAACTGAGGATAGGTTGTTAATAGGTCGTTAGTGTTAGATTTAAGTTGCATGCTCGTCTCGGAATTATCTAAATAAATTTTAAAAACCTTTTCAAAATTAACCGACGATGAACATGAAGGAGACGAAAAATATATCAAATGCCCTTAGAACTTAAGTTGGTTCGGGATAAGCTGGGTATCCACTATGTTCGCGAACTAACAGAGCATCAGGAATATTCAAGCTCCACAGCCCACTTCTAAGAGCTCCCCTTTGTGTTCGCTCAAAAACCGCCACCGATTGGAGCGCGGAGCATGCACCGCTGCACGCTAATTTCCTTAAGTGTCTCAAGTATGCATTGCCATCAGGGATGACTTATGGAACTTAATATGGGTCTCATAAGAAGCCTCAAAGTTGCATAGTGGGCAATGAAGAATGCCCTGCGCGATTGAATCAGATATGAGGAAAACTAGAATAACTGATATCACTCAAAATTTTGCTTTTCTGAAGTGGCTACGGGCGCCTACGAGCAAGACGGGACACATTTCAAGATAAAAAGAATCTACCGCGAACCGCACAATGACTTGTCCAAGTGGACCAACAATCTGGTGAAGGCGACGGAGTTACCGTATTCTTAATAAAGTACCTACCTACTATGTCTAGAATAGTGTGTCTTTTGGCGGAGATGATTGTGTTTTTTTTGAGGATTTATTTATTTGATCTTTATGGGCGAACGATTAATGTCTTGATGTTTGGGGTGGTGGGATCTACCTCCTAGTGGTCCACCCTGGGCAACGGCATCTTTGGATTTATAACCAATGATGACGGCTAACAGACCCCTGCGGTGGTAGGCTTCGTAAGAGGCTGCCTGGATGCTACCACCCTCCTGCCGGAGTCCAAAGCCAAACAGTTTTTCTGTGTTCCGCTGGTGTGTGGGAGAACCAGTTCCTCTGGGTAAGCTCGCTCCATATTAGGCTTCTTCTTAACCGTATAGTTGTAGTATGTAGTCAAGAGCAAGCCCATTATTTATTTTAAAAAAAACGGAGGGTTCTGTCCGCTGTGCCCTGAATAATTCAAGCGTACCTGTTGCCGTTATTAATTTCGAGCAGAAAAACAGCAAAAAGGTAATTTAAAAGTGAATACTAAATATTCTGTGAATATTTCAAGAATCGTAACTGCTGCCGTTATTAATATAGAGCATAAAACTACCTAAAAATAGGAGCCACAATAACTATTTAAGTGGATTACTTAAATAGTTTATAATTCCGTTTTTAGTGTATGTTATAACGGCAACAGAAATACATTGTCTGTGAAAATGTCAACTATCTAGCCATCACGATTCATGAGATACAGCGTAGAGACAGAAAGACGTACGGACTGTAGAGTCTTAGTTATAAGAGTCCCGTTTTTACCCTAAACATAGGTTAAATCTTCTGCACGATAACGCACATATAGTTCTTCACATACGTAACCACTAAGTAGTTGTTTTTCAAATGGCTTGGACTGACCTGATCCTTTCTTCGCACCAGCCTAACCCACACTTAAATTTTTATATAAAAGCTCTAGGCCTTATTTCACAAATACTTTACGGTCTACACAATTTGAGAGTTACACTCGATTCCCGTGCGACCTTATCATCAAAGTCTGACCTAGTGCCAATGCAGCCACTTCAGAAGTATAGGAGGTACCTACTCTTTAGTTTTTTTTTTAAATCGGTCCATAAGTAATTGACAAAGTAATGGGTGACGGTGGAAAATAGTTATTTTGAAATACCTAAATAAAAAAGTAATCAACTAATAATTGTTTCTTACGCTACTGGTTTACAGTATATTCCTGGATAAATTGCCCGAACAATGGTTAAAACTGTAATGATCAGTATCAAGTTAATAATTTTATAAATACAAGTACAAAATATTTACCACTTGTGTGTTTTGATAGCTTCTTACGAGAACCGTACATTTATTTCGGGATAAAATATATTCTGCCTATTCTCAGACCTACCAAATAGACGTAAAAAAGTGCATAAAAATAACACTTTTATATTACACTTGTTTTTGCCCGCGACTTCTTACTTGTGGATTTTTAAAGTTGAGCCAATCATACCATAGCTTAACGATACAAGATCGAGCACACCATAGGCAGGACAGAAACGGAGCGAGCGGGTAGTGTGAGAGGCAGCATACAAAAAGCAGCGGCTGTTTTAAGCATACGCAAAGTGGGACCGCTTTGAAAGAGCTTTAGTTTGACTGTTTAGTCAAGCGAGCTGTTTTAAGATTGTCGAACAACACGGACTCTGCTAAAGAAAAATTTGTGTTGCTTTTTCAATGATACCTAGGTAACACTGAATGTAAAACGGCTTGATGTAGAAAGTTGCCAATACTTTTGTTTTTCGAAGTAATCTCCGTTCCTCTTTACACATCGTCGCATTCATCGGAACCACTGAGAAAAGCAGTGGGCCCATTCTTCCTTATGGGGTCTCTTCTATGGTATTTTCGTACGCTTTCACCGCATCTTCAGGGCTCGTAAAGCGAATACCTCGAATTTTATCTTTAGTTCTTGGGAATAAAAGAAAGTCGCAGGGCGCCAGGTCAGGACTGTATGGCAGATGACTCGTTATCGACACCTGCCATAGTCAAATATTCAACAGTCCGTTTTGCGGAGGAGTGCGCTGAAGCATTGTCGTCGTGAAGGAGGATCCTGCTTCGAGGGTGCTGCTGTCGAATTTTTTCCAAGACAACAGGCAAACAGCGATTGACATACCAGTCTGCAGTAACTGTCTTCCATCTTTTAGCACAACTGTCGCGAAATGACCTTTCCGACCAAAGAATGAGGCAATCATCTTTTTTCCTTGACTTCTTCCTTTCTTTACCTTAGTTGGCCGATCCTCGAAAGGAAACACCCACTGAGCTGATTGTCTTTTGGTTTCGGGTCCGTAGCAATATATCCAGCTTTCATCACATGTGACGATGTCAAATACAGCATTTGAGTCACCGCCGTTGAACTTATCTAATAGCTATTGCCCGCGACTTCGTACTGTCAATTTCGGTTATTATGATCGCGATTATTTTTGCAACATTCTTCACTATTGCTTCGCTCCTATTGGTCCTCAATAAATGGACTATCCAACACAAAAAGATTTTTTCAATTCGAACCAGTACTTCCTGAGATTAGCGCGTTCAAACAAACAAATTCTTTAGCTTTTTAATATTAGTATAGATTTGGCAATACCAGTCCATGCGAAGGTGTTTCTGGTCTTCGGTTAAAGTATTGGGAATCCATCTGGTACAAAGCTTCCTGACGCCTAAATATTCGAGTAATATTTTTTGAACTTAACTCATACCAATGCCTATGCTTGCCCGTATCTGCTGATAGGTCACTCTCTTATTTTCCTCTATCATGCGTCGCACAGGGGTACTTGAGATCGAATTTCGTTTGCTCAAATATAAAAAGCCCGAAAACGTTTAATCTAATGTCGTCAAATCACAAGTTACATGCTCGATGGCTTATTACACCGATCGTTCAAAATCTCGAAAATGCTTTACGTCAAATGGTCACATGCGCGAACGCCATTACATCGAAAAATTATATATCGAACGTTCATGAGACCTAATAGGGAACAAAAATTATACCTAATTAAAAAAAAATAGTAAATTTTCTAAGCTATTTAATACCGTTTTAAAATTTTAATAATAACACAGGTTTCTGTGTGGTCGTGCTAGGAATAGGGCTTGCATTCGAATAGTAAGTCGTTTCCAATATTCGAATTTAGAAAACCGATTATTCAAATATTCGAAGGCACTAATTTATACTTAAATTGTACAACGGTTTGTTTATATTTATTTTGATACTTTTATTTTTAATTTGTTTTGATTATAATAAGGACAGTACCTAGTCAGGTCATAAGTTCTGTCACATGTGTAATATGAAATAATTTAGACATGTTTATTATTTATGTAACCATTTATAGACCAAAATGAACTTAATAAAACATAGATTCATATGGTAATAAAGTTCATTTAAAATGACCCCCGCGATTTTGAATACAGGCCTTCAATCTGCGCGGCCAGTCGTCTATCGCAGCACGAACGAGGTCCATGTCAATATAGGCGGCTGCCTTAATCAAGGATGCCTTGAGTGACTCCAAATCAGGATGAGGCTTTGAGCAGGCCTTTTCCTCCAAGTGGACTCAAATCTGGACTGGAGGAGGGCCAGTCTTCGTGCCGGATGAAGTCGATTTCACGCGCCGCCAGCCAGTCTTGTGTGCTTTTCGCTCTATGAGCTGGCGCAGAATCTTGTTGGAATACCCAGTGCCTGTTATTAAACATGGTATGAGAAACAGGTTCCACAAGGTTCTTGAGGACTGTATTTTGATACACAACTGCATTCGTTTTTACGCCTTTCTCACAAAAATGTACCTTAGTTAAGCCCCAATAAGAGACTCCCAACCAAACCATGAGCGAGGATGGAAAATGACCTCGTTGGACACGCGGAATACGGTTGCTCGCTTCTTCACTGCTATGTGCGTACACCTTAATTTTGTTTGTTGTAGCTCTCTTCCACGGTGAAAATTTTTTCATCCTAAAAAAGAATTTCCCGATGCTTTTTTCCCGCGTACCGCTTCAACAAAGCGCGGCATCTCTTCAGTCTCAGGTCCATTAAACGAGCGTCCAAACGATGTCCTGTTTTTCTTCGATATGTCCTAAGCCCTAAGTTTTCATTTAACACCCTTTTCACCGTGGTCCTGCTTAACACATCTGAAGGGCCAACAGTTTCTGCTTACGTATGGGATTTCTTTGAATTCGCGCCTTCACAGCTTTTATCACTGATGGAGTCCTAACAGAGCGAGGGCGACCACTTCTTGACCTGTCATCTACACTAGAGTCTTCATTGTAACGTTTTATGGTACGATAAACGAATCTTTTGGTTATATTCAAATTTTTCAGTAAGTCGAAAATCTGAGTTGGCGCGTAACCGCAACGATGCAACGCAATAACCGCGACACGGTCTTCTTTAAGTGTCCACTTCATATTTAAAAATGAGGAAAATTCTAAAAAGTACACATTTATATTTTCATGAAAAATTCGAATTCAATAAACTTTTTTGTAGCCAGCATTCTAAATTCAAAAGTTTTTAATGTGTGACAGAACTTATGACCTGACTATTTATGTTGATTATAAAGAAGGCATAAGAAGGCACATGATTAAAACATTGTTTCAAGTATTTCAAGTTTTTTTTTCACTATTCGAATATTATTCGAATTATTCGAATAATGTCTCCAAAATATTCGAATATTAAACATTTTCGAATATTTGCAAGCCCTAGCTAGGAAGTATTCTTCTCAGCACGACCATCGTATCTCCTAGATCTAGTTGGTAGAAATTTTCAAAATAGTGGTAAATAATAGTACAAAATCTTGACTATTTTTTACTGTCTAAAGATATTAGAAAAACATCCATGGTCGTGGCAGGGAGTACAACACAATTATTTAGGGTTAGCCATTTATAAACTAATTTAACTTTCTGGTATTGTCAAATTACACTTAACCTTATATTTTATTTTTACTCCCTATTTTTTTGACTTTTAACAGGTGTCAGCCCAATCAGAATAGTTAAAAGTTAGAAAGCTTGTACTCTGTCAGGATATTTACTCATTTGAATTACCAAAGAGTACTATAATTGAAAGGGTAGTATTTAACTGAAAATCAAAAAATCTTCATTTTGAACAAAAAAAAATCCGAATTCCAATCAAAAATACTGATTGCACAGCAAAATAGTTACCTCAAAACATTTAAATCTTAGCATCAATTCATGCTCGTGGCGCATTGCTATTTACTTAAAAGAGAAGCTTTTTTATGAATGCATATCTAATAATAACTAGCGCTCAATAAATCTATTACATCATTTTTTTTAAAACTTACCTTCAATTTTTTTAAAGTACACTACAGTTTTTCTAAAAGACACCAATTTATTTGTTATAACAATCTTATTATTCATAATCACAGCACTTTGAGATCAACAGTCAAATCTAAAATCAAATTTACAAATTATGAGACATTCCTACTATTTGTAGTTTTTTTATTGGATTATTAAGGCAGATCTTGATTTGGCGGTGAAAAACCCCCCCAGTAAAGTGAAGTGAGGCGCGCGGTAAAAAAAAGTTTTTTGATAGAATTTTGAGGTTAGGAATCACAAATTGTTTTTATTTTATTTTTGAGGCGCTCGGCGGCCGCTGCCGCGGCACGTTCGCTGCGCTCTCTCGCCTTCACGCGTTCCGTCGCCAATGTTCAAATTCGCAATCGGTCAAGTGACTGCAAAACCGTCAAAATCGCATTCGGTCAAATTAGCAATTGGTCCACATCGCGAATAGTCACATTTGCATTATTTTCTGATCGCAAATGGTCAAATTCGCCAACAGTCAAGATCGCAATCGGTCGAATATTTAACTTCACATGTAGCTCGTACTTATATATGTGAATATAGTGTATCACTACTACTATGATACTATCTAACGTTTCCTGCTATTACAGTCAAATACAATAAAAAGCAAAAATGAAATAACAAAATTAAGGATTAATAATATTTATTAATATGTTTTTTTATGATTAAACAACACAATTAACTATAGACACGACCTCAAATTGTAATCAACGCTTAACACTCTTTAATAAAATCATTATATTTTATATTAAGTGTAAATGTTACAGTAGACCAAGATGTATAGGGATAGAAATATATTTATATAGAAAGATTTTTATTTGTTCCACTATCATGCTAAACTGCTGAATAGTTTTGGAAAATTGTGGTAAACAGATAACGTAAAAGCCTTAAAAAATACATATAGTAACTCCTTTTAGTATTCGAATAAACATAGTAGACAAACTTAGCTGACTGTTCGCTACTTGACGTTATGCTATTTTGACGCTTTGCTATAAAGACGATTTGCTATTTTGGCGGTTTGCTATTTTGACGCTTTGCTATAATGACGCTTTGCTATATTGACGGTTCGCGATTTTGACTAATTGCGATTTTATGAATTTGACCGATTGCGAATTTGACCATTTGCGACGGAACGGCCTTCACACCTTTGTATGGTCACTGTTCCAACCTAACCTAACCTAACCTACACTTTTCCTAACCTACTGGACTTTGTAAGCAATTAAATATCATTACCTGTTTCTTTTTCAATAATAGTATAAAGACCATATTTATTTCTGAAAAGGCGCAATACTCCGCAAGTTGAAACATTGCTTAAATAACTACATAAGTAACTACCGTTTAGCCACAAAATTGCGGAATCCCAGAACTCCGGTCCGAGTCCTAAACTATATCTCTAGTCATTTTAACGCCAATCAGCTGACTATGATACATTTAGTGACAGAAACGATTGCGCTGGAAATAGGTTAGGTTAGGTTTAGGTTAGTGCACCCCCTTTGCGACACTCTAACCCAAAAACGTAATCGAGTTATATATCCGTCCTACTCTCACGCGAGCTATGCAGTCCAACGCCCGGCATCCATCTCACTCGCGCGCTTGCATAGGTATTCGACGGCACAAAGTGGTAGAAAGCGCGCGAAATATATTTTCAGTAAATTTGTTAAACTTTAATAAATAATGCAAATATGATATTTTGATGTGATGATTATTCAATTTGCTGAACAAGTTCACTGAAATTTTGAGACATTATTGTTGAGCGTGTTTTGAAATGCTTATTCGGAAAAATGTTGCAAGAATAGTTATATTGCTACTAGTATCAGTATAAAGTATGTAAGCTCGGCTAAATTTGCTGTGCAATCACTATATTTGATATGAAAATATTTTTTTTGCCCATACTACAGTATTAACGACCACAAACAACTTTTTTGACGCGCATTTGAGGAAATCACTAGGGGTTAAAGTATGACGAAATCGAGAAAAGTAATTTTTCCATACTAACAATTTTTTAGTTTTTTTGAAACGCCTGAACCGTTTTCGATGCAATTAAAGGTGAAAGTTAGATGGTTATAAAGCTACGCATTATAGAATTTAAATTTCTGAAAATCAAAGTATATAATACAAATATACTTAATTGAAGCAAGAAGGTCAGCTGACACATTGTAAGGGGTCTTTTCAACGACTTCCTTTGAAGTAATAGGCACTAGTATTGCATTTTTTTTAGTCAAAAGTAACTTTAATTAGTTTTTGATACTATACAAAATGAATTACGCAATAATATGACTATACTTAAGAGTTATAAACAAAATAAAAAGTGGGAAAATAATCGGCAATTTCATACTTTAACCCCTATTATATAGTACACTGATGATGTATGTATTCATTTCTTTTGTTGTACTTGTTTTGTTAAACAATTGGTTTATTTGCTATGAACTAATTTATTTGCGATAAAATTTATTCAATTGATGAACATAAATTGATAGGTGATAAGTTATTTGATATGCATTTAAAAATATCCCAAATTGAAATTCAAAATAAGTTTTCATTAGCAATGTTTCTAACTGGTAAGTTCTAAAAATTTTCAGTGTTACGCACGTATACATAAAATCGCTTGCGAAGCTCTGAGGTGCTCTGCTCTTTTTGTGTCTTGCTAACATGGCTGCTACAGTATATTGCCCCATGATAACCGAAATGTATGGTTGAATTTTTGAAGAAATGCTATTTGATATTAAAACCTAATACTATTATTATTACTTGAAGTGCAGTATTTAAAAAATAGAAATCCCTTCGTGATTGGCTGCATAATCGCAAGTTCGGTGTGTTTATAAAATCGTAAATTGATAATTTTGGATTTATCTTAACATATTTGATACTAAAACAAAAAAATATAAAAACAGTTTATAACGTGCAAGTCAGGAAAACACATGAGAATACGTATCTTCCTAGCAAATGCTCATCCTCTTTTTCTTTACTTTTTTACTACCTCCGCACACATTGGCTTTCTCCTAGCAGGACCGCTTGTACCGGGTTTGATTTCAAATCCGGTCATACATTGTAAAAAGTATTTTCTATGTTTTCTCGTATCTATCTTGGTTATCTTTTTCTTATAAGTTTCTTGACCAAGATTTACTTAGTTGGAGTTTTATGGAGGTTCTTCGGATCTAAACCACTTTTTTCAATGCAACCCCTTAAGTTAATAAATAAAATCGTCTTCTTTCATACTGCATTAAACTGTAATTTATAAATATTGAGTACTAGAAACTGTTTTTTGACAAGGTTATAATGTTTTTTTCCTTTTGTTTCAGCCCCGCATTGATCCCATTCAATTACTTAACTGCCTTAGCGTGCTTTTGTCTCCAAATGGTGGTATTAAAAGCCGAAATGAAGTTCAGAGATTAGCTGGGTAAGATTTACGTTAAATTTGTTTTAAAACTCTTTTCCTATACAGAAGCCATTAAACTTGAGGATAATCCTGTAACTGCAGATGGGTCACATTGCCACTACTACATGTCTTTTTGTTAGTAAAAGTACACTAGTACCTACTGAGGAGTAGCCATATAAGTTTATAATCATTTACAAACGCATTCATTTACAGAGAGTAAATAATACATATTACTACTATTGTATCGATAGAAAGTACTCTAGAATCAATTATTATCTAGAAGCATCGCACAGAGCTCTATGTTTGTTCTTTTTCATATTTTAATATTTTATCTGTCAGAATTATAAGGGCTATATATCTTATTTAACAGCAATAAATAGTAAAACCTGGTGAAATAAATGTTTATAAATTTAACAATTTCATTTCTTTTCAGTTTGATGACCAAATTCTCCAAAAAATTAGTGTCAAAATGCATTTACATACAAATATTGAAGTGCACAGAAACAGAGTTGCTCGGCTCTTTCATGGGGTCGGGTGGATGGCTGCTTGTACACATGTGGCTAACTGAGAGTATTGTTGCCAAAAACTGGCCTCTCGTAAAAGAACTGCTTGAATTGTTATTGTTATGCCCTGTTGACATAGAACGTCTAAAAACAAATAACTGTCCTAAACTTGTAAAAGAGTTATCCAAGGATGGAAATCATTTTGGTAAGTTCTTATATATTTTATAGTGTAGTTTGAGCTCTATCGTCGTAATTTTCTTTTTATTTTCGTTTCTTTAATTGATAAATTTGAACTAACAAGGCTTTTTTCTTGAAATGCAATTCATGGTCCCTATGTTCCCAATAAAAAAAAAACTATAATACTATACTTTTCTCTAAACTCAGTTCAGCTCTCATGTCGAAAGTCTAGATTCTTTTGATAAAAATATATAAGAAGGAACCTACCTAATCAGGATCTATCTAATTGATAATTGTTGTAATTATACTTTTTTTTTAGCAATAAGAGCCTTGGCTTCTAAACTAGTTGAGCAATGGCTTAAAACTGTTAAAGGTGAATATGTTGTGCCTGTTCAAGAAGTTGATCTAGCACAAATAATCTCTAACGCTCATTCTGAATCTAAATCTGAAAATAATAGTAATAAAGAAAATTCGGATGACGTGAAAGTTAAAAATGAATTGGATATGGAAAAAAACATTGAAAGTGATGACAAATCCAAATTAGGAATTTTATCTGAGCCCTCTGAGAGTAAGGAAAATAATATCAAGGAAAATGAAGAAAAAGAGGTAGAACAAGAAGCACTGCCAGTCTTAAAGATAACATTAGTAGATGGAAAACAGGTTATTTCTCAAGTAGATGAAGACACTAAAGAAGAAACATCAGACAGTGAAAAATCAAAAGAAAAGAGTAAACATAGAAGCAAAGACAAATCAAGTGATAGAAATAGTAGCAATAGTTCTAAGTCCAGTTCTTCTAAACACAAATCACATTCTTCTTCATCAGATAAACACAAAAGTAGTCATAAAAACAGTAGTTCTAATTCTAGTTCAAGTCGTAACAGAGATAAAGACGTAAAAATAAGAGAAAAAGACAGACATTCACATAGTTCTAAATCAAAAAGTGAGAACAGTAAAAGATCTAGTGATAGAAATAGTTCTTCAAGCAGATCTAAAGACGACCGTAGTGCCAAAAGTTCTGATAAGGAACGACAAAAAGACAAAGACAAAAGTCAAGAAAAAGATAGAAGTTTTGATAAGAATCGAGGGGAAAAATCTAAAGAAATCCAAAAATTGACAAATGACAAAAATGAAGAAAAAATCCAAACGCCTTCCATTCAAAAATTAGGTAAAATTCCCAAGTTAAGTGATGTCAAAAAAGAAAAACCTTCAATCTCGATAGAAGTTCGAAAACCTGATGAGCCTAAACCTAAAACTGTTAAAACTTTTCATTCTAAATTTAGAAAACATGGCCTCGAGGAAGAAGTTAAACCACCGCCATCTCGTGCTTCTCTGTTAAGTAAAAAAGTCACTCCAGCCTTGCCTCCTACAGTATCAATACCTAAAAGACCTTCACCTGTGCACGCAGAAACCCCTCCAGAGAAGAAGCCTAAGACAGTAGAACCAATTGAAAAACCAGGATCTATCAAATTGATACCTCCTAAGCCGAAGCGTAAGTGTTATTTTTTGATTTTATACTACTATGTAATACTAAAGTTTTTAATTTTTACAGGTAGCACCCAATATCCTGTTACTGTCACGGTGCCTTCGGTTACTTATAGTTTAGTTAGCAATTACGTCAGTGGTAAGTCTAAAATGTATAACATAACAGGTTCCAAAGCTTTTATATCACTTGTAAAGTGTTACATGCAAATAAAAACTGAATTTACTCGACAAAATCTTTCGTTCAATATTGACCTGAATCTGTTTAAAGAAAGAAGCTAACCAAAGGCATGGCTGCCTGACACTGGTGCATCTTCAATAGGATCTACTCGAAGATTCTCAGCAGTGCAGGCGGCTCCGACCAGCGCTCCAGAACGTCGTCGTTTTGTCTACAGGAGAATATCAAAGTAAAATAATAATACTTACGTAAATAAGTCCGTTCTGTTTTACCTGATATTTTTAGTGTTGAAGTTGAAGTTAATTTATTAGGTACCTCTTCTCGGTAGGTGCGCGATCTATTCAATGTGATTACAATTAAAGTTATACAAACAACAATCGATATTACAATTTAAATAAAAATTTGTTAACTGTTTGGTAAGGTAGGCTTGTAATTCTGTTAGATTTTTGTCAAAAAACAGTTACTCGTATTTATTCATAAATGTTGTCTTCGTTTAAGATATAGTGAAACTAAATATTGATATATCTAAATAAATTTAGTTTCGCGTACAGGAGCCAGCAAACCAGTATTTATTTAACATGATGCCCATAATAATATGGTGTATTAATCAAATCTACATAATAGCCATGTAATTTTTATTACCTTTTTGAAATTCCTCAAGTAACTGCCATATAAATTAGTATTACTAATTAAAGTAAATGTTATTGGGTGTTTTTGGAAAAGCCGAAATTAATACCATTTTGGTCCAAGTTTACCTCTCTTTGTCCATAGCCATATCCCTTGAGGCCATCCTTGTAACGCATCTGCGGTTTTCCTTTAAGTTAGGGCCGTCTAGGGCGACTTATGTCGATAACTTACTACTATGCGTTCTGGGGATACCGGAATTTGAGCTCTTAAACTAAAATCAATTCTTGAATAGTAAGAAAGAAACACTGGTAATATTAGTTCTTGGGGGTGAGGTACCCTATATACGAGTAACAAGTTCGGTTTCTACTATCGGATGCTAAGTTTTTGTATGTACCTATATATGTATATGTATATAAATAAACTTTTGTTGCAGTGTATACATAGAAAAAGTTATTTATAAATGAATAACTCGCTGTTATGAGAAATCTAGAACTGAAAGTAAATTAAGAAATTAGACTTAATAGATTTCAGCTATGTGCATCTGGATTGAGTGATCTTTTTTTATTTTTCAACAAAACCAAAACGTAGGTACATTTAGTCACAAATTGTCAAAACCTATAACCGAAATCAATATAAATTTAGTAAAATTATTTGATATGAAAATTTCATTCATACAGTAAGTATTTCCTGAGATTCAGTTTGTAGCTATTTTGTCTAATGTCTGAATTGAGTGATCCACATATTGGCCAATATCTTCGATCGCTTAAGAGTGACAATTTTTTTTTAATTCGGTTATGGGTTTTGACAATTTGTGACCAAATGTACTTTTAGTTTTGGTTTTGTTGAAAAATAAAAAGATCACTTAATCCAAATGCACATATTTCAGCTAACGTCTAGAGAGAATAGCTAGATGACGTCCTTTCGCCTAAGTCTTTGGGGTGTATGACAACTGGAAAACCAACCAACCACCATCAATTTATCACTTTTTGGTTGCAGAAAATATTTATTTACCCATAGTAAACAAATGAAGTCGGGTTTAAACAAACAAGCATATTATAACACTATAGTCCGGCAGCTCAGAGATTGCGTTTATGACAAGTCATTATAGAGCGATGTAATTTTGAAGTAGCGTACAATTTTAATGTCTTTTATTTACCTTATCAACGAATGATAACAATAAAAATTGAATAATTATGCAAACTTAAATTGAACATATTAATTTTGGGCTGAAATTATTAGCAATTATTTATACAAATATAAAACCAATATTTTTTTATAGTCAAACTTGGCTGTTTCAAGGTTATAAAGAGAGAACTGTATGTTTTTATAGTTATGTGACAAAATAACGAGGGCTTTGTAATTAAATATTTTTTAACTTAATATAATTTGTCGGTATAATGTAAAATAAAACATTTTAAATAAAGAAATAAGTTCCGTGATATAATATCACTAATAATTAGTCAGATGAATTTTAAAACTAAAATGATTATATTTTACGACTTTGTCAGAAACGCAATCTTTGAGCGGCCGGACTGTAATCGTTGATGTTCTAAGGGTCAATGAATTACTTACCCCGAAATTTTAGTCCATAAATTACTTAAGGTGTTTTTTTGAATTTTCTGTCCCTCCCTCCCTCCCCCCCCCCTGGTGAGATGTCGTGAGATTTTATTCAACCCCCTCCCCCATCCCCCAATCTCACATGAGATTTTTCAAAATGTGGGTTTCTTACGTAAACGCGTTAGATTGTTATTGTAAAAAGAAAAAATAATTGCTTCGTGCTTTTATTAACGACTAGATAAGACTAGTAATCAATATTGCTGAGAGTTATAAGTGTAATAAAAATTTAACAATAGAATACTTAAATCGTAACTACTGTCATTAAAAAAAGAATATCTACTCTAATTCAGTCCACGGAAAATAATGCGCGGTCTCAAGAGAGACTATTGGATCTTAAGCATGTACAATCTGGATTAAATGGACCAAAATAGTATAATTATTTTTTTGTTTCAATCAAAAAAAATGACGTGATATTTTCCGAGACCCCCACTCTCTAACGTAAGATTAGATGAGATTTGACTCGACCCCCCCCCCCCCTTCCTTCCCCCCTTAAACATCTCACGTAATTTATGAACGTAACGATTAAATGTTAATTGTGGGCCAACAAAGGCCATGAACATATCCCGCACTGAGCAATATCTAATTTGTTCTCTTACAAAAGAGCGTAAAGCGTGCTGTTCAAATCCAATTTCAATGTTTTAGAGTATTCAGGTCCATAATTAACTCATGCTTGTGTACCAATGCTCCATCGATAGATTCAAATTACCTATTAGATTTATACAGCAAACGGGTAGGACTCCTTAAATATCCCTGCAGATGGTGTGTTATAAAAAATATATACAGACGAACATAGAACCCATGCATGTTTCTGAAGTCGGATAAAAAATAAGTATTTTAGTTCAATTATCTTAGGGTTAACGATGTTAAGACTAAAATAAAATAAAGGCCAAGTAGGTACTTAATTCTAACCTAAACCCTTTGTCCAGACTAAAAATGTTACACGTAGATAGGTACGTACAATACCGCGAATTAGATTTTTTTTTCTTTTAAATCTTTTGCCACAGTACATTATCGCAGTTACCTACCCGTTCTTCTTAAATTTGAAGTGAACTGTAAAAAATACTTATGCTTATAGAAACAATGATCGTCAAGCTAAGAGAAGAGTTTGCTTCAACTGAGTAGGTATTAGCTTGATGGAAATGTAGATAATACAAACGATAAATGTTAAGCGTAAGTTAATTACTTTGCTTTCTCAAAGATCGTTTCAGTGTAGATGATTTTTCTTGATAGAACTTCAAAATTACTTTAATAAGTTTAATTAGCAGCATAATCTTACGTTGTTTCATTTTCCCTTTTTTGGTGTTTGGCATGATACCGTGTAAGAGTGATTACAGCACAAATTGTTACAGTACATAAATCTTGCAATTTCATTCCTTTGTTTAGCCTTGATCTTCAAAAAGGCAAAGGAACAACAGAAAATTCGATTAATAAACTACCGCTTGTAATCTATCTCGTCTCGTTTTATCTGTAGGTAAAATAGTCACTGCACTCACTACCTCATATAAGAATTTAATATAAGTCGACTTCGATTTTTATACAATTGAAGTAGATAATAGTAGTCATTAACGCTTAGATTGAACCACACGTGGTACCCGGGTACCGCGATAACAATTGATTTCAATTGTGTCTGGACTCAGGAATAACCCACGATCTAGGGAGTAATCAGAAAAATCTGCAATATTTGTAAGCACGCCTAGGTGCGCTATTAATTTCTTCCTAATTAGTTCTTCTTTTGAAATATTCGTTTTTACTTGCAATATCTGTTTTCTTAATAAAAATACAAAATCTGTAATCTATATGGTTGCTAAGGTCAATAAGGTACTTACCTACACAACTTTTTAAATTTACTTATTGATGAAAAATAAAAAGCTAGATATCATAAAAAGTACACGAAACAGTGAGAGAAATTATGAATGAGCACCCACCAAACGGGTGCTCTTTTATCCTAAGTAGTTACGTTTAACTCATAAATCATGAACGTAAGATTGAATTTGCATTTCGGTACGTAATAAGGTATGACATACTATTTAAACGGACAATTTCAGGTGACATTTTTGTATGGGACTGTTCACTTAGTTAAAATCAAAAAAACATTTTACCGCATGTCGACTAACCAATTAGTTCTTAACTAAACTGTGCTGTGCGGGAGAGCATTTTAATCTGCATGGATGTAAATTACCGGAGCTTTGACTTTTGCTATCACGTCTTAGATTTATGAAGCTATTCTCAATGCGGTATATAAACATCTGTAACTGGCAGTGTTCAATGGTAATACCTAACCCTTTACTTAATACTTGTAAATTGTACCAGTCTGCCTAGCTGCGACAAGTTGTACGTACTTATAAATCTTCTGTATTAGGCATTGCAAATACGTATTAAACGATCGAGACAGTGAACTCTGCAATTAATAAATAGGGACATCAAGGACATGTTACGTTTGATTGTAAAATGTTCGCTAAGTTATTTCTTACTATATAATTAATGGTAAAATACGAAGGTGAGCGTCAATACTACCGGGTGTACCACTTGTTCGGTTTGTAAGGTAATCATTTACAGTAAATGCCTGCGATGTGTGTCTGAGATTTAGTTCATCCTTAGAAAAACATCTAAGGTACACCGGCTTACATCTAAATGGCCGATGAATGAACATAAATGATAAGAATCATTAAATATATTTCAAAATTTTCAAAGCTTCTTCTGTAAAAGATAGATCTATATTTACTAACAGCGAAATTGCCTGTCCACGCAAAATTACAGAACCTATTCTGCTTAACTAGAAGGTAACTTTAGAGAATCGAAAACTGATAGTTCCAAAATTTACCAGGAAACCAAGTACCTAATCTTTTTTTGTCGCATATTTTGTAAAAGTGTTAAATACATCGTTGAAATTTCAGTAAAGTACATACAATAGCGGCATGCTAAATAATGCTATTTTATTTAAATGTTCAGCGATTCATTTCTAGTTTACTCGTACCATGTTAAATCGTTTTTTTCTTGTAATAAGTATTGATATGAAATATTATTAATTTAATTAGATTTGCAATTAAAATTTATGAGTAACGAGTATGGTGTGACTTATACCTACATAACAAATCTTGTTTTCGAAAATAAGCACACGCAGGTACTTACCTATTTATTTCTGTATTATTTGTTTTGTGATGCAAATGGTGGCTGCACAGCGGTACCATTTTTGACACTATCGTATAAAAGTGCCTTTTTTCTAACGAAACTAAAGCATACTGGTTTAATGATGGCACTTTATAGGGCGAACTCAGTAAGCCTCGTGACAAGGCCTATACATACTAATGGGGAAAATCGGGCCAGTGTGGTGGGTAAATGATACCCTACCAAACAACAATTTCATTCTGGCATGCCAAGAATCTGGATGGGGTATCGGACGGCGTAAAGATGCCATAATAACTTGATTGTTTATATTATGGTAAGTTGAAGCTCTCTACCGCCGATATTACATAATTCAACATGGTGGTCCAGAAGGGGTCTTCTGGACCACCATGTTGAATTTGCAAAATGTTTGATTCTTATGATGTTGAATTCGCAAAACGTTGCATCCCAGAATGTTGAATGCTTAAAAAGTTGGATTTCCTACCAGGATTATAAGGTTGAATTCCTAAAATGTTGAATTCGTAAAAAGTTGAAGTTGCGATATGTTGAATCCTATAGTCCGGGGTGTATGTAGGACATGTTGAAATACCCGAAAAACAAAAGACGCGATAAACAAAAGACAGTCGAAAAACTAAATACAATCGAAAAACAAGAGTCGAAAAACTAAAAAAAAATATATTATATTTATATAATATGTATATATTATTATTATTATTGTATATATTATAATTTTTTATTATTATTATTGTATACTTATACTATTAATATTTTTTGTTTTTGTATCACTTTATTAGTTTTATTACAAATGGCCAGTACCTACTTACTGCAAGTAATCGATGCACAGAGTTTAGTATCATTTATATTACCATATTACGAAAAAGATTTCGGTACGTAGAAAATAAAAATATTAATATGCATACCTACTTGACCTTACGGTATACGTATATTTTTTTTATGACCTTATTTTGTTTTTCTGGCATACGTAAAATAAACCCAAGAATTTAACAGTTAACATTTTCCCATTCAACGTTTTGCGATTCCACATGCTGCAAGTTCAACTTTCAGCGAACTGAACATTTTAGGAATTCAACATTGTGCGTCCACTTAATCCAACTTTTTAAAAATTCAACATTCTGGAATTCAACGTTTTGCGAATTCAACAGCATAAGGATCCAACATTTTGCAAATTCAACATGGTGATCCAGAAGGTACAGACCTATATTAGCCGTAGAACCCTCCAGGACTGTATACGAATCTATAATTGCAACGTGTATACAATCAAATGTTAAAACCATGTACGGTTTAAATAGGGGCGGGATATATGAAATGGTTTTAGCACTGTTTTTAATGTTAATCTCGGGATACAAGATAACCTTAGTAAGAAGTAACATTCATCCTTTCAACTGCGACAGACGGGGCTGTCTGTCATTATTTAACTATAAATTAGCATGTTTCACTTTTCTTCCAATATGCAGATTTGCTTCCTTTAAATTTTTGCTTTAGCTATAATAGTAATTAACAATTGCGATTATGTTTCTTTCGCTCAGTAGATTTTCGTGAGCACACACACCTATGAGCCATGATAGTAGTACTGCCGGCTTTCTAGAAAATTGTCCCTTTGGCCTTAGCCAAAATTAGCGAATCGGTTCCTTGCAAATTTAATATTGGTAACATTTTTCTTATAAATTTCGTCGCAAAAGTCGAATAGGTACCTACTCATTATAGATTTTTCATAATGTTATGCAACCTGCCACATGGCAGGTAATATGGTAATCAAATAGTTTTTGCAATATTACCGCCGTTGTTCCTTATTCCGACAAAACGAGTGCTTTAAATAGTTACTTTGGGATCAGCAGAGCAATGATGCGACATTGTCCACATAAATGTGTTTATTTTCTTCCTTTATGGAATGTATTACATGTACATACTCTTTCGACCAACCAAAAAATAATTTCATAAGTTTTTTTTTCTGTTCGTAAAATAAAATCATAATAGTATGTAGTTAGTTAAATTGGAACTCTGTATAAACGAAAATATCTTTTGAAGTTACTACTTCAAAAGCTATTTTTGTTTTTAAAGGGACCCCCCCCCTTTACCCCCACTCTAGCTAGCGTCGACGAGCAGAGCTGGAGCAGTGACGCTGAGACGCCAACGCTTACCGTTCGTCTGTTTTCATTGAAAAAGTTATTTATTTCCAATATGGAACGACGTTTCCTTTCTCGTTAACGTAGTCCTTATCTTATTTATTAGTAACTTTCCTTAAGGGAAATATCCCCAATTTTGACGGATGCTGTTTCCTTTTTCGTTTACATTAATAATAAGCTAAAGAATACGTCTTTGGCTTATTAATAATGTTAACGGTAGTGTTTCTTCGTCGGAATCCAGGTAAAACTATTACGCGACGTTAGTACTGGGCAATCTTGTATTCGGATCTAGTCGCTACGCTAGTTATTAAACTTTTTCGAATGTTTATGCTTGTGCGAGGGGATCATTAGTTTACCATTTGAAATTTATTTTTTTCTCGATCTTTTTCTTAGTGAAAATGTTTCTTAAACTTGAACCACCCAGCTTTTTGTATATCAGATCTGGCTAAAATGAATGATCAGTAGGTACCTATTTGATACCTTTTTTGAAATATTTGTTAGCTGTATGTCCTAGTCGATCACAAAAATTTAGATAAAAGATCGTTAGTCATTCTGACGTCAGAATAGAGCTTTACTTGTATGATTCCCGCGTAGGTATCCCATGAAGCCCTCGGTGTATTGTTCACAATATTTTTTACTTACAGTACCTACCTGATATGTCTTCATCATTATCCAATAGCTATACTTATAGCATAATTTAGCTTCGAGACGGGCAACAAGTCGCTATCAAGTTTTTTTTGTTTACCAAATTGTAATGTTTTTATAATCTATATTCGATTGTATTTTTAAGCCATTTCGCTGCTGAAAGCAAATATCTAGCAGTCACCATATGTAGACATAAGATAATACCTACTACTAATCGTTGTAAATACAAAATGTTTTAACGCGAGATGCACCCCTCTTTTCCACATTGCGTAACAATGTGTTTTCTTGTAAAACTACACTTATCGACCGGGTCGGCAACAAAACTTTTTTACAACAGTTAATTTAATATTTAGATTTTATGTTATATGAGATCCGGAAAATCCTATTTTAAAACAGTTGGAACAATTTGCTTACTGCAGTAAAATAATTAAAGCCTGTTGAAGCACAATGTACAGATGACAGCACATCAGGCTTAGCTAAAAGTTAGCGAAAAAAACCTTGCAAGAAATTGCAATGCAAATTTTATGTCGTAAAACCAACCGGCTTGCGTGTGGAATGTGGCATTTCTTGACATTTTACGTGCCTGTGTGTGATCGTCATTTTGCGTTTTGTACATTTATACACGGATTTTAAGTTCTTTTTTTTAGACCTCTATTAATATATACATCGGTGAAATTTAATTAAATTCTATGCAATAGTTTTTGGGTTATAAATAATAATACAGCTTTATTTCCACAAAACACATTTGAATTACAGTAAATTTTTAACAAGAAAAAAAAAATATATATATATATATATATACATATAATTGATATTTGTTTCGTTTTCAATGTTATGTGGCCCCAGTATGGGTAAAAGCCTCCTCCATCCCTTTCCACTTTTCTTTGTCTTTGGCCGTATGCATCCAATTTTTGCCTGCTACGTTTACCAAGTCATCTGCCCATCTTTTTTTCTGTCTTCCTACACTTCGCTTGCCACTTGGGCCATGCCATTTGGTTGTCTGGTAGGTCCATCTCTTGTCTGCATATCCTGACAAATGCCCTGCCCAGCTCCACTTCTGTTTCAAACTAAAAAGAAGCGCATCTGTCAGTTTCGTTTTCATGCGGATGTCTGTATTTCTTGTTTTTTGTATTTTCCTTAGTTTTAAAATACTTCGCTCCATTGCGTGTTGACAAGAAGAAATTTTGTTTTTTACTTTTTCAGTAAAGACCCATGACTGACTGGCGTATGTTAAGCTTGGGAGAATGCAAGAATCCATTACAGTCTTTTTAATACTAAGGCCATAATTTCCTTTCAAAATTTCCTTTTGGGCCCAGTATTTCTTCCAGGCCGTACTTATTCGTCTGTCTATTTCATTTTCATTGCTATTTGCATTGAATGACACCAATTTACCTAAGTATACATATTCGTTTGTATACTGTATCGTTTTCTCATCTACTTTGATTACTTTCTCTTGACTGTTTGACATAATTTTAGTTTTGGATGCATTCATGTGGAGGCCAATTTTGTTGCTTTCAGAGTTTAAGCTTTGTAGCATTGATTCTATGTCTGTCGCAGATTCACTAAAAAGGACAATGTCATCTGCAAATCTTAGGTGTGTTAATTTTTCATTGTGTATCCATATGCCCTTATTTTTCCAGTTAATTTTCTTAAAAATGTCCTCAAGTACAGCTATGAATAGCTTTGGAGATAGCGGGTCACCCTGCCTCACCCCTCTTTCAATTTTGAACTCTTCACCTGGCCTTTCCAGCTTTACTCTACTCACACCCTTAGCATAGATGGATTTTATGATGTTCACATATGTTTTGTTTACATGATTATTTCTTAGAGCAGTCCATATAGATGGATGCACTATGCTGTCAAATGCTTTGGAATAGTCCACAAAAGCCAAATATATTGGTCTATTAAATTCTTTATATTTCTCAATTATTTGTTCTAATGTGTGGATGTGGTCTATTGTCGAGAAATGGGACCGGAAGCCCGCTTGCTCTATTGGCTGGTTCCTGTCAATATTTGGCGCTATTCTTCTTAGAATAATTGATGAGAAGAGTTTGTATATTGCCGATAGTAAGCTAATAGGCCTGTAGTTGCTGATGTCAAGCGGGTCCCCTTTTTTGTACAATAATATAATGTTTGATGTACTCCATTGTGATGGTACTTGCTCTTTTATCAGTACTAAATTAAAGAACTCTACCATATATGCCGCCAGGATTGGCGCACCGATCTTCAGGGCTTCATTTGTGATTTCGTCTTCTCCTGGACTCTTCTCGGGTTTTAGTTTTCTGATTTGAGTCATTATTTCTCTTTCTGTTATTAAGTCTACTGGTGCTTCTGCTATATCTTTCTCAGATTTACTATGAACTTCTTCATCCTCTTGTGTCATATTATGTAGTGATGATGGTTTTTCATAAAGAGAAGTATAGAACGCAGTTGCACATTCTATTATACCTTTTCTATCTTTTGTTTGGCCTTTTCCACTGTTTAAACTTTGTATCCAGTCTTTGTGTGAACTAAGTTCTTTAAAAGCTCTTTTAGAGCTTCGGAAATTATACATATTCCTTTCAATAATTCTTCTTCTATGGTTTGCATAGTATCTTTTAATTGATTTATTAGTTAGCTTAAACAGACTTTTTAGTTCCTCTCTCATTTCTTTGGACTTGTTTTTTGTGAATATAAGTTCAGTTCTTCTAAGGATTAGATTTTGAGTGTGTTCACTGATAATTTCTTTGATGTTTGTATTTTTTGTTTTCTTATCAATTTTTAGGCTTTTTGTTATTGTTTCTTCTAAATTGTCACTAAAGGATTGTACATTCTCATTCTTCTTTACTAATTCATTTAATCTTGGTAAGTTCTTTTTTAGATTTTGTATATAGTTTATTTTGTCTTGTGAGGTCTTCAATTTGTTGGTTGTGTTTTTAAAGGATCTTCGGCTAATTGTAGGTTTTTGAGTCTTTATTGAGCATCTTAGAATTCTATGGTCGGATGGGAAGCTTATTTTGTTCAGAACTTCTACATTTGTCACTGATTTTGGGTTTGGGCTAATTATAAAGTCGATTTCATTTTTTGTCTTTTTATCTGGTGACATCCATGTCCACTTTCTTAAACTTTTCTTCTTGAAGTATGTATTCATTACTGCTAGCTTGTTCTCCTGTGCATATTGTATTAAGCGTTCACCTCTGGCGTTCCGAATGCCATACCCATATTGGCCCATCACAGGATGTTCGTGAGATTTAGGTTGTCCAATTTTAGCATTGAAATCGCCCATTATTAGTTTGTTTTTATCAGCCATTTCTTGTGCTCTTGTTAAGTCACTGTAGAATTTCGTTATTTCTTCTTCACTTGAACTCTCAGTGGGGGCATACACTTGAATTAGCGATAATGGTCCCTCCGTGAAGCTCAGTTTTAGAAGAGCCACTCTCTCCGATATGCCTGTTATATGTTTATGTTATATGAGATCCGGAAAATCCTATTTTAAAACAGTTGGAACAATTTGCTTACTGCAGTAAAATAATTAAAGCCTGTTGAAGCACAATGTACAGATGACAGCACATCAGGCTTAGCTAAAAGTTAGCGAAAAAAACCTTGCAAGAAATTGCAATGCAAATTTTATGTCGTAAAACCAACCGGCTTGCGTGTGGAATGTGGCATTTCTTGACATTTTACGTGCCTGTGTGTGATCGTCATTTTGCGTTTTGTACATTTATACACGGATTTTAAGTTCTTTTTTTTAGACCTCTATTAATATATACATCGGTGAAATTTAATTAAATTCTATGCAATAGTTTTTGGGTTATGCGTACCTAAACAAAGTGTTAATGAAAAAGCGGAAAAACTGAAATTATGTTTGTTCAGAATCGATTCCACTCATAAACAAAAGGTCAAATTTAAACCAAAAAATATTTTTATTACACCGCGTTTAATCACATTACATAATTAGTTCTAATATCGAAGGCGAATGAACTATACATAAGTATACATAAAGCTACTAACCTACTCATACACGTGCAATTTGCATGCCTATTTTGGATTCTTTCAATCACTGTGTGAAAAAGCGACTGTTACGTAGCGATTAGAGTGAAAGTGTCAAAAAATAAGTTGAAGTGTCTGAGGTTATGCACTTTTTCATTAACACGTTATACATATAACCAGACGTCTTTGTCCATAGTCAGAAAGTCATAGAAATAAAGAAAACCCTATGTTATTAGGTGTTTCTTTATCTATAATGTACAGACATCGCTCTGCTACAATTTTATTATAATATGTAGACAAGCTGTTGCTTACAAGTACCTGCACGTGGACATTTGAAATGAAAATAGTGAATTTAAATATATAAAAAAGTAGCCCACACCTCTACCAGCCTAAATTTTATCTAGATCTGTTCAGTTGTAATTATGTGATTTAGTTACAAACATCTGTCCAATCCAAACAGTTGCATTTATAATATTAGTAATATGTAGAGACCGTGTAGGTATATCACTTCAATGAAAAATGACCTGCACATCAGGTTAACACATTTTTATTCCAAAGAATTTTAGATGTCCCAGTGTACCTGTTCTACTGTTACGTAAATAATTTTAAATTACTACAGTACAACAGCCAAATCAACAAAAAGATGCAAGTGATCCTTTAGGTAATACATACTTTCCGTTTCGACGTGATTGCCTAGGTACCGATAAATCTTACTTATATTTTAATGTGAATGTTTGTATGGATATTTGCGCTACTCAATTACGTCAAAACGGCTGAACAGATCTGAATTAAATTAACATTTACAATAGCATAGAAGCAAATAATTATTTGGTCGAAAACATACTGTACATCGCTGGCTGCATTTGTTAGAAACGTTTTAATGGTTCTTGTGGATCAGTGGCTAAGGTACCTTTAAAAAAGGCACCAATGTTTAATTTCGGACAATGTCTGATTAACTGATTATAAGAGAATTATTACATACTATAGAATAATTGAATAGTTTCCTAGTAGTTTCAAGTGTCCCGATTACTACGAAAATTTTAATTAAAATTTGAATCACCCTGTATAATTGTACAAGTAACTGTAGTTAGATATTATATCATACTAGCTGTTGCCCGCGACTTCGTCCGCGTCAATTTCTGTTATTATGATCGCGACTATTTTTGTAACATTTTTCACCGATGCTTCGCTCCTATTAGTCGCAGCGTGATGTTATATAGCCTAAAGCCTTCCTCGATGAATGGCCTATCCAACACAAAATTATTTTTTCAATTCGAACCAGTATTTCCTGAGATTAGGGCGTAAAAACCAACAAACAAACAAAAAACTCTTCAGCTTTATAATATTAGTATAGATAATATTCGCTAAGAGTTAGTTATTTCGAGATTTGTACTATGTAAGTACCTTGTTTTTTTATGATTATCTGATATTTTGGCACTGTTGTAAGCTCCATGATCGCGGAAGAACTGATGTCATGCGGGTAGTTGGTTGTTACGATACGACTCTTACGATAGTCACCATGAAAGTTTAAATCAGTATAATATTAACTGTCCATAGTGGGATTTGAACTCACGATATTTCGCTATATGCCCATCGTCCCCTCTCTTAATTTACCGTGTGTCGACTTGTATTCAAGGTATACATTTCAAATACAATAGCGCATTTTTATTGCTCTAACAGTAGTCTTGATTTCTCGCTCATTATTTACCACTAGTCTCTACAAATACTTTTTTACGAATTCTGCCTTTCAACTTAAATCTAAGTAGGAGGTACCAAACCAACCTACGTTTATTTGTCAACGGGCATCAATGCTTCGCTTGACAATCACAAGGTCCTCTTAGTTAGGGTTACTTACAACACATCATATTTATAGATCCCATGCCTTTAACATAACTAACTTATTTAAGTATAAACTTACTACAAGTCTTAGAAATTAATACCTACACGAAGCGCACACCACTATCAAATTTCTAATGAATACCTATCCGAACTCGTATATAGATAGATAGGTATACATACTTACTATTGACACCGTATATCATTTTAATAGTTACATGTAAACCACTTGAAAATTAAACGTCCGCAAATGCGAAATCGCGAGCCAGTGCGTGCGCAGTAACATGTATGTAGTGCTGTCTGTGCTGTATTTTTTTTATTTTATTTAATGTTGTTTTTTTTAGGCAAGAAAAATTTCACTTTTGATCCTCGCAAAATAGAAATTGATAGGCTAAAAAAAAAATTATATCTTAGTTGTGCCTTTGCATGATGTGTTGAACTGAGGATATAGTCACCATGAATGTTTAAAACCTAAAACAGTTAAATTTGACAGCTGCCCTTTATCTTACAAAACCTACTTTGACTAGCGCAACATCGTTTCTCAACCGTGACGATCTAAAATAAATTACTTAATTCGTCAAATTTTTGACTCTATGTAGGTATAATTTAAATTTTCTTAAGCTCGCGACCGCGTGTAATATAAGTGTAGATTTCTTAGATTAAAACAAACAGAGGAAGAAGATACGGTATGCTCATAGGTACTTCGCGAGTTCGATTTCTGGACCATTTACGCACAATGTTTCGGCGGCGCTATTCTGCAGCTTTTAGTGGTGGTCACGCGTGAAAAGTTGATAAGTACTTGTATCTTATTGGGGACTGAAAAAAATAGTGTGACAGTTCAGCTTACATTTGTATGACCTCGCTGGGAACGCCAGTAGCTTTTGTTTTAATCTCAGGTAGATTTAGATATTTAAATAATAATACCTGCGAGTGTTTAAATTCGGCTCAAATAACTACATGAGTTCAAAGTTCACTAGCTATGGCTCGCGACTTCGCTTACGTGGTTTTCATTTTGATGTAGAAATTCCTACAATAACTCACCAAGTTTTTATCACACTAATCAGTGGTTTGGAATCGTATAGAGAAGAAACATAAACTATGTTTTTTTACCGACATTTAAATTCCAATGTATGATTCTTACGCGATATTCCGCGAATCAAAAATTTATTTTGATAATTATGTTTATGTTTGGTAGGTTATATTTCAGAGGTAGGTAGGTATTACCTTAAAATTTTTAAGCCAATATGTAGGTATGCGTTACAGATAATGTAGTTTTTTTTTATTGATCCCTCAACCCCCAGGAGGCACTCGGGTACCACGATAACAATTGATTTCGATTGTGTCTGGAATAACTCACGATCGAGGGATTAACTTGTGTTCAAAACTAATCTTAATACAAACGTAAACTATGAAGCACGATCTTTCTTTACTTTAAGGACTCATTGCAAAATTGTTTATACCTAATATTGATTAGATATGTTAAAAAAAGTTATTTATCGGGGGCTGATGCCGAGTTGCGCGCCGCTACATACCGTTCCAAAGTTTGTTTGAAAAGGTCCTCGGCTGGCCTAATAATGACTGATATGATATTTATAATATCAACAATTTTGTTTGTTGTCTTTAAAGGCTCTTGCTTTGAAGTAATTAAGAATATATATATTTTAACTTTTTTAATTTAGGTTTGTACTTAATGGCGTTTTAAAGTCCTTAAAGATTTTATGAAGGGAATAAAATACACTATTAGTAATTTATAGTAGTATTATCAAAAGATACTGCCAGAAGAAACCTGCAGCAGCGTCTTCTCGCCACTATTGGCTAAACTTCGTTTGCCAACGCCTGTCATGCATGTCTGAATTGGCGATTATTGCAAAAAAAACCTAGTGGAGAAGCCTATGTCCGGCATTGTAATTTTGATGACGATGAAAATAATATATGCAAGTAATTACATATTTATTAGCAGGCATTAAACAACCCATTTCTTGTGAAATCTTTGTGAAAGGCAACTATTCAAGATCAAGAAGCGTTTCAAACGTTTCTAGGTAGTACCTACAAGTACTACTACCTATTCTAGGTCATCTTGAAATCGAAATATTAATGTAAAACATACCTACTTAGCCAATATTTTGCTCAATATACTACGATTAAAAGGTTGCTGTATTTAGAAAAATGTTTTTATAAAATTAAGTTAGTACCATTCATCTTTTATCTACAGCGTGTTAGGTAAACGGTATAACAAGCCGACCGAAACCAGCATATGTTAACATATGTATATAAATGCAATGGTTAAGTCAGAAATTTGATATCGTAATTTTTTAAAAGAAATATTTTTATACGTTACATTGTACCATTTACCTAACGGGTGTATAATATTTGATGAAATGACCAAAAAACACTAATGATTACTTCGCCTAATCGCATTTTACACATTTTTTTTAAATATAATGATCAATTATTGATCTAACGTATTATTGTTATAATTTCATTTTACCTACCTAGTTTTATTTGCTCTAATGATCATTTTCTATAATAAACATCTTAACTAATATGTATTTACTCTAATATTCATTTAGTGTAATAACCTTATAGGTATGTACAATTCTCGTGTCACAATGTTAGTTACCTTACTCTTCCCAAAAAGCTTTACTGATTTTTACCAAATTTTATATGTATATTCAGTAGGTCTGAGAATCGGCTACTATCTATTTTTCATACCCCTAAGTGATAAGGGTTGTTCACCCTTTAACATTTTGTTTTTAATTTTTGAACAAAATTTGTTGTTTTTATTTTTCTATAATGTAGCCTTAAAAAATACATACAACCCAAAATTTTTACCCTTTTATCACCGACTCCTATTTTTTAATAGCCATTTTAGTAATTTAATCATTTTTATGGCAAAACAACGTTTGCCTGGTCAGCTAGTTAAAATCTATAAATAACAAGCAAGCAGGCATGCAGCATGCAAGCAGGCATAGCAAGCATCTATAAATAGCAAGCAAGCACTTAGAATTTCGTGTGCTTCGGCGCTACGGGAAGGCAGCCCACCACCCTGGCGTAACATAGTGCAGGCACCCACGCTCTCCTTCGCAGCTTCGGCTTGCTGGTCGCCTTCGCCCGGGCGCCTGTACTATGTTACAGCGGGCCTCCGCCTTATTGAATTACATTCTAGGGGTAGGGCAGACAAGTACCACGTGGAGTCGCGGTTGGCCGAGTCGGATTCGCTCTATAGTAGAAATTAGTAAAAATGAGAAATATATGAAGGGAACGTTATGGGAAAAGAAACTGTTCAAAGTGAAAATTCTCTAAAACAACTTTTAATAAATGTTGTTAGAGCAAACAATAGTTATATGAAATAAAATATTAGGTTAAATGAAATTAGATTAATTGTCTTTATAGTTTATGAAAATTCTATCATTTGAACGTTATTTCTATTGAAATTATATTATCTGTTATTATATTAAACATTACGCACCCTTACCTAACACCATGTATAAGTTGACAACGAATTACAATTACAATTTACCGCTGGAATTCGGGAATCCAACTATAATTCTATGAACACAACCTTTTTCCAGTTGGTGCATGCATAATAGTCAATCTCTTAACTCACGGTAGTTTGTACCTCTGAACGGGCCTAACCTAACCTCTCCGGGCAGGACCTTTTCACAAGAAGTTTTGTTACCGACTATATTTACTAATCTTAACACATACAGTAACACCGACTACCGATTTTAAGTAATATTGCCTGCTATCTACGCGATTCAAACCTATCATCTACTGGTCGGGCCAATTACCTAATACTTGGCATTAGTTATGGATGGATGTACTAGGTAATATGATTAATTACAAAAGAAGAAATGATTATTTTTGATGTTGAATTAATGAAAAGACTTAAGTCTGTCACAAAACTTTTGCATGTTGCAGTTCTGGCATAGCCAGTAATAATTATAGTCATCGGTGTTGATGATTTAGTAAAAGATTTGGAACCACAAAATGTTATTCATTTTAGACCAGTTTTTTTACCTACATGTTAAAGAGAAATTTAATAGGTAGGTACCGTTTATTTTTCTGTTGCGCTTATCCATCGTTTTTATTTGTTACAGCAATGCTGCTATTGGAAAGTGATATGTTTATGGATGCCTTAAATGCTTCAGCTACTAACAAAAAAGAACCAAAAAAACGGAAACGCCGTACAAGTGGATCTAAAGATGGAAATACACCTAACGATGTATCTCCACCGAATACACCTACAACTGTCACAAGTCCAACTGGTGAAAATAAGTCAATACCTCCTAGATTTTATCAGGATACGCTAGATACTGAAGATAGTAAAGATAAAAAAGCTGAAAATAGTCCCGAAGACCAAGAAAACATGGATGTAATCGAAAAAGAAATTGTGGAATCGATGGATACCTCGGAGCCACATACTCTAACTGTTAATGGACTAAAAGGTGTTCTATGCTATCACAAAAGAAAAGGTCCAAAGAAAAGCATTAAATGGAAGCCGGATTCCGAATTAGAAGAAATTCAATACTTTGAGCTTGATGAAACTGAAAGAGTGAATGTTACAAAAACGTTCACTGACATGAAATATTTAGAGCGAATACACGAAAGAGACGCTTTTCAGAAGGGAAGAAATCTTAGTAATGATGATGTTATGGAAGAACGAACGAGTTGGAGGCCATTAATCCCTCTAGACACTGAAGGACAAATTCAAGTAGACCATGGTAAAAATAGCAAGGAAAAAGATATTCAAGCGTTAAGGCAGAAAGGAACGCTACAACCCCTTTATTTCCATAAGTCAATGATACCCGACTCCGCAGTTGAGCCTGAACCTGAAACCCATCCTTACACTGAACCTACTGTTATACCTCTAGACGACATCACAGGCAATCAAGACAATGTCAGTGATTTTAGAAATATGCCATGGCCTGAACCCAAAGGAACTGCCCCTCCATCATCTAGCAACATGAATGTGCCAACTATGTTTCCGCCTAATATAGCTCCGTTTCCTACCCCATTTCCGAATGCACAATTTCCGAATGTTCCTGGATTTCAAGTTCCAAATATGGTTCCTGGCGATTGGCAAAATGGAGTTCCGCCTCTTATGATGGGTAATAGCATGGCGGGGCCAATGGCTGCACCTACGCTTGCTACGGGAGCGATTCCTCCTGGAAGCATACCTCCGGGAATTATGATGCCATCTGAAAATATGATGATGGGTCCGGATATGTTTAGTGGTCCAAATCAGATGTTTTCTGTACCACCTGAGGGATTTAACATGCAACAAAATATGTTTCCGGTGGATTTCAATATGTCAACAGCTCAAGGGCCTCCCGGTCCAGATGGATTTAATGGTCCAGGAAACTTTCGAGGGCCGATGCGTGGTGGCCGTGGAGCTGGTGGACATTGGCGAGGGAAAAATACTGGAAATTGGGATGGACCACCAAGGGGTAGAGGTGGACATGCTCGTGGAGGGCGTAAAGCAGTCTGTATTTATTTTCAAAGGAAGGGTTCGTGTCGACAGGGTGAAAATTGTTCATTTTTACATCCTGGTGTAAATTGTCCGTTTTAAGTTTATTCTAATTGTAAATAACCTAAAAAGATGTAAAATAAAATATTGGCTAATGAAGCGCAAGCATGTTGCGAACTCATGAGTTTTATGTTGTACTTTAGAGTTAGATACTCAAAAGACTGTTATAAATGTAAATATTAAAGATGTACATATTTTTTAGAATTAAGAGGTAGGTAGGGTACATTGTTTTATATGAAGATGAAATTAAACCATGTTTAAATGTTTTTTGTTTTTTATTTTAGCCCTTGTACAACTAAACTTATACATTAAAATTAACTCTTGCATCGACGAGCATGACAATATTTGTAAGTATGACTATGGATATCGCTAGTCTTAACTGAGGTCAAAAACGGAAGATCTGTGTGAAAAGCATAATTAACAATATTAGTATCGAGAGATTACCAGCCCGGCCCTTTGAAATGCTGTTATGGTTACTAACATTGATAAATGCGAAAGTAACTGTCTGCCTTTGTGTTACGCTTGCACGTTAAGGTACTATATGTTTTTTTTTTTTTTTTGTGGTCGGACCTATCATTGAAACCCCATATGGGAGGCTTTAATCAGTTAAACCGGGCAGAGTGTAGCGAGCGCTGAAGGCGCTCACTCAGCCTAGGTCCGCCACGCTAGCGGTACTCCGGTGCGGCCGAGGGTGAGGCTCGCTCGCACCGGGGCCCATACTAGCGGGCGTGATCGGGCCAGTGTGGGGTGCTAAGGGCACCCTACCAAATGGCGAACCCACCAGTGGTGGCGCCGCCGGAACCGGAGATGCCGTGGCATGCCGGATCACGGTCGGGCTCCATTCTGGGGTACTATATGTGTAGTAGTCCTCATACATTTATAGCTGTGTGCGTTCGTCCTGCAAAAAAAATCGCCTATTCGAAAATTGGATGATGCAGATAATTAGTGCCTTATATCGTGAAAATGTGCCCGAAATTTTATATTTGTGCGTCCAACAGCTTCAGAATTATTTAAGAAAAATGGATTCTGCTGCACGAACGTTCGCCCAGCAAAACTTTTTTTAATTTATGTGTCTAGCTGTATATTAAATATGCAAAAAGGTAGCTTATGTACGAGTGTAAATGTGCCGTAAAAGCCAAATTTGTGCCTCTTAAGATGTCAGACTTATTTAGTTTTTTGCTGGGCGAACGTTTCGGTAATTGCTGTATATCGGAAACGGTTGGATGCACTCATGATTTTTTGTATAATGATACAGTAAATTTGTGCATATTTGTGCCGCAATTTTCATTAACATGACTAGCATGGTTGAGGATCTATTCTTTTATTTCCTAAAAAATGGATAAATGCTCTGGCTCTCGAACGAACAAGACCAAGGACTTCGCGTTAGTGCTGAATGATACCTACCTATTATATATTCACATGATCATGTAAAGTTTCGCCGGCCTACTACATATCATTGCCGAGTTTTTAACGATTTTGTCTTTGTTTTGAGGTTATCATGAGTGAAATTACTTAGAATACGAAAACACTAGTTTTCTGTGAACGGGCTTATTACATGCTTTTACAATAATATGTGCGCTGTTTTAAGAATACGTATGCAAAAAATCATGTATTTACACACATTACTTTAGATAATAACGATAAAAAACCATTCGTAATATTTTTAGTAGATTATCCGACCAAATTGTAGTGAACATTAAAAAGCGGCCGCACGATACATCGACCTATCCTTCCTCACTTGATGGCGTAACGATATTGAAATAGTACAGATGCATACAGAATTTTTAAGTTGGAAAATAGTTTATATGAGGGACAAGAAATAAAATGTGATTTGTTTTTTATCTTGTAGATTGAAGTATTAAAATTAGAACGGTGATTAAAATTACATCTACAAAATCATTTTTATTTTTCATTATCATACAAACAAAAATTTTGAGATTACGATTATTGTTTTTTTTTTTAAAATCATGATATCATAATTTTGACTTTACCATAATTAGTATTTATATGCTTAATAATGTTAACAGAGGCTGTGTTTCAACTCGTTCCGCCTTTTTTTTCAGACGGACCAGCGGTCTCCTGGCGCCTCGACAATTTATTTTCAATAATAACTTGGTAATTATAGTGTATTTTTACAAAAAAATAAAACAATTCACATTTTAATTTCATGTCCCTAATATAAATTATTTCCCAACTTAACAATTCTATACGCATCTGTACTATTTAAATTTCGTTACAATGCCATCAAGTGAGGAAGGATAGGTCGATGTATCGTGCGGCCGCTTTTTAATGTTCACTACAATTTGGTCGGATAATCTACCATAAATATTACGAATGGTTTTTTATCGTTATTGTCTAAAGTAATGGGCATACATACATGATTTTTTGCATACGTATTCTTAAAACAGCGCACATATTATTGTAAAAGCATGTAATAAGCCCGTTACTACTACTCTAAGTAATTTCACTCAAGATAACCTCAAAACAAAGACAAAATCGTTAAGAACTCGGCAATGATATGTAGTAGGCCGGCAAAACTTTACATGATCATGTGAATATAATATAATAAGTATCACTCGGCACTAACGCGAAGTCCTTGGTCTTGTTCGCTCGAGAGCCAGAGCATTTTTCCATTTTTTAGGAAATAAAAGAATATATCCTTAACCATGCTAGTCATGAATGAAAATTGCGGCACAAATATGCAATGCACAAATTTACTGTATCTGTATACAAAAAATCATGAGTGTGCGTCCAACCGTTTCCGATATACAGCAATTACCGAAACGTTCGCCCAGCAAAAAACTAAATAAGTCTGACATCTTAAGAGGCACAAATTTGGCTTTTACGGCACATTTACACTCGTACATAAGCTACCTTTTTGCATATTTAATATACAGCTAGAAGCATAAATTAAAAAATAATCTTGCTGGGCGAACGTTCGTGCAGCAGAATCCATTTTTCTTAAATAATCCTGAAGCTGTTGGACGCACAAATATAAAATTTCGGGCACATTTACACGATATAAGGCACTAAATAACTGCATCATCCAATTTTCGAATAGGCGATTTTTTTTGCTGGGCGAACGCACACTTTATAGCTTGGCAATAAAAGATACCTCTTTCGGTATTGTTTGTCGATTAATAGGTTAATGCGGCTCATCGACGATCGAGAAAAAGAAAAATATAAGGTAAAAAAAAATTAAATATACGATTTATTGGCAAGGAAGTTTTTATAGGTAGGTATAACTGGAATGTGCACTAGTGACAAAACGCGATCCGAGTGACAGAGATAGAGGGCTCTAACGTCTGTAGGGTGACATCTCATAACACAACTTATTGAGACTACTTAAATATTACGGTCAAGGAAATTTTGGGTAATGCAGAAACTATATGCGACTATAAATCTATATTGTTATCTCTGTAGAAGGTTTAATTAAACCAAAGGCTTGTACATACACATTTATTTAATACCAGAATAGTGACAAATTTTAATGGTCAACTCAATTAAAAGAACGAAACATTAAAATTATGGTTTTAATATCATCAGATCAATATTAAATATTCTTCTACATAAATAGATCATCACAAATGATTTATTTAAGAGGACTACAAAGTAACGTTAATTTGAAGGCTATTTACTTAGTATATGTTAGGAGTCATAGTCAAAATCTGATTCCAAATATTCTTCTACTCCTGATAATATAAAATCAGAATTACTGCTTTCTTTGTCCTTTATTATGAATTTCTCAAGCTCGTTCTCAAGAATACCATCCCTTAATTTGTACTGATTTTCAATATTTATAATATGATCAGTGTATTTCTTCCAGTCAGTAGCAGTTACAGATTGAAAACATTCTTTTATTAAATTTTGCATTTCAGACCCTGACCTTCCTATGTTTTTACTTGCTACTTTTCTTTTAGCCTGACTCCATACAAGCTCAATTGCATTTAGATCGCAATGATTTGGTGGCAGCAATAAAATTTCGTGTTTAAGGATATGACTGTACTTTTTTAGAACTTCTTCAGCTTCGGTAATAGGTAGGTTTATTATCTCTCACCAAACACATCTTTGGTGTGGTATTCTTCAAAATGAATATTATTTTCTAGAAGCCATATGTGGATATTATCTTTAGTATTAGATATAGCAGGGGGTTTGTTGACTTGTTTTATGTGGTAACTTGCATTGTCCATCACAAGTACACTGGGTTTTGTTAAATTTGGTATCAGTTAAGTTGGTCGAGTTCATATCGACGTGGGAGAGCAATTTTGGCGTAAGTAGCCATATTCCAACTATTCACCAGAGCCTAACAACTTTTTGAAAATCAGAAAAAAAATCATTTTTTCTAAACTATCTGCAATAATGCCGCCATTTTGACAATTGACAATTTGCAATATTATTTTTTGACGTGATAACGTCTTTAAATTCGTTTTAGTCGGGTGACATGTTCAGAAACTTGTGTCACACCAAAACCTCACGAGCGCGATCGCAGGTATAACGAGAGAGAGAGACGGACCGATCTCCCGTCTCATCTCGAGCGCTGCCAGTCATTCCGTGAAACTTGTCACGCGGAATCCTCACGAGCGGAGGCTGGCATAGCGTTCGAGTGAGTGGACCGATCTTCCGTCTCTCTCACTCTAGCGGCATACAAACGAATGGAGATTTTCTCGTGCGGTTAAGTTTTCGTTGAATGTTTAAGATGTAATTAAAAATTTGAAAAAATTGTTATCTTCATTAATTCCTTACTTCCCAAAAACTTATATCACCAATAAGACGTTATCACGTAAACATCTCGATCGTAAACCTACTTTACAAACAACCAATTTTTTATCTAAAGTTAGTTTAGGTAAGTGTTTGACTACTTACAGCAATGAGTTTTTCAAATCACAGACCTTTAAAACGCTGTAACCAACAAAGTGAAATGTACGTGGCAGGCAAAATAATTCAAATTTACAGGCGGCAATTATGCTGTAAGTACTCAATCTTTTAAACTTCATACTATAAATTAAGACGTAAGTTCAATATTATAATTATGTTAAGATCGATAAATGTTTTAAGTAAAAAGGTAGTGTAATTGTCAATAAAATAAAATGCTTTAAATGCTTAAAAATATTTTTTATTGAACTTTCAAACTGTTACCGTTTTAACAATGACGTTGTCTACGTATAAACTTTATTTAATAAAAAATTCTGGCCCATTTTTATAGGACGTAGGACCTTATATAAGATAAAACAATTTTCAAATGGAAGTATATGTCTCTAAAAGAAAAAACAAAACAAAAATAAAAACAAACTTAAAGATTATTCCTTCTAATTTAACATTATAAATGTCTATGGCGCTGTATAATGTCGGATGGTATGAACCAAAAAATATATAAAAAATAAACACAACACAAATGGACGTTGTTACACGAAAAGGATCCAATCCACACAAAGTCACTTTCGAGTTGGAGGCATTTAAAGTGTTTATGTAATTTGCTCGTTAGCAACCATTTTCAATTTAATTTAAAGTATGTCAATTTGTGTTATATATTCTCAAATATATGTATATGTTAACAAGATTATCACATGCAGTTTAGTATATTTTTATATTTTTGTAAATTATAAGTTGGGATCCTTTTGAAGAAAATTATTTTATATTCATATTCATTTATTCACATTCATTTAATCTTTTCATAACATAACAGCAGACAATATATAGGCACAGAAAGATGGTTGGTTATATGGGCAAGCTCACATGTTTGTTACATAACATAATGTTAGAACAGCCCTTAATATCAAAAATTATGAAACAAATTAAAGAAAACAATACGGCCAGGTGCGTGTTGAACTCGCGCGCGAAATGTTCTTTACCATTATTTTTATAAAAATAGCAAAATAAAAAAAACTTGGCGGTGTTAAAAACCCCTCTTATATAATATTTATTTCATTATGTTTTCTAGACATGTAGTAGACCTAAAAATTAAATATTATTCGAAAGAAGATAACTATTTTGTGTCAGAGGCTCAGAGCATATACTTTTTGCCAACCACACTAATTTCAGATAGATAAAGCATAGACTTATAAGTATCACCAAAGAGTAATACCTATTATACAGTAGATTAAATTCGCAGTATAAAAAAGTAAAAGAAGGACATCCCTGATGGACAGGACCTGATGATGATGATGTCCGACTGATTTCGGCCATGGCAACCACTTCGACTCCTAGCTGGTGATTTGGCGCTCATGCGCTGATGCGCCGCTATCTTAGCCGCGAAACTTCGTGCACATTCAGGGCACGTAAGCACGCCGTTAACGTAATTGTATGTGATGGTAGCAGGTGGGCTAGTCTTTAACTGGTCGCGTCTGGTATCGAGGTCAGCTTTGCGCTGCTCCTTAAACTCGAGCACTTGTCCGTTTACCGTCCTGCGCCAATCTGACCGCTGTGCCGCAAAACGCTCCTATTCAGAGTGCTCTATGTTGCAACTCTTCATGTGTCGTTTTAAGACATCTTTGTACCGAAGGAGTTTTCCGCCACGCTTTCGCTTGCCCTCCTCCAGCTCAGAGAAGAAGATGCGCTTCGCCACTCTTTCGTCCGCCATACGTGATACGTGTCCACACCACCGAAGCTGTCGACGCATAAGATAAACCTCAATGCCACCAACATTTGCTTGTCGCAGGACTTCGGTATTATATATAATGGATCGGAGACATTTTAGGTGGAAACGATCCAGAGGACGTATGTGGCGGCGGTACACACACCACGTCTCGGACGAATACAGAAGGTTTGGCAGCACAATTGCCATGTAGCCTGTTACTTTCGTGACCAACTTAAGGTCATGTGAGCAGAAGATCTTGGAACACAGCTTGCCAAAAGCTACAGCTGCAGCTCCAACCCTGATGTTGATCTCAGCATCAAGGTCACACTTGATTATACAGTGTTCCCCAGGTAACGAAACTTGTCTACCTGCTTCAACAAATCCTCACCAAGCTTTATATTTTGGGTCTCGTGACCGTGAGTGTCTAGAGACATCACCTCCGTCTTATTGACGCTGATTTTTAAGCCGAACTTACGGCAGGCTTGATGGAAAGCGGCTGTCAGCTGTTGTAGACCATCTGGAGATTCTGCTAAGAGCCTTAAGTCTAGCCAGATTGAAAAGGCTGCTGTCGGTGCGGAAGCGGATGCGAACTCCTTGGGAAACAATTTGTAAGACTTCTCTAACTACAACTGCAAAGTATAAAGAGTTGGTGCTAAGACACATCCTTGCTTCACCCCACAGGTAACAGGGAAGAAGTCTGTCTGTTCACTGTCTACAGCGACGCAGCATTGCATGCCGTCATATAGGAGTCTAAGAAGTCTTACAAACTTTTCAGTGCATCCGAGCTTACCTAACACTAACCATAGGGCTTCACGAGGCACACTGTCGAAAGCCTTCTCCAGGTCAACAAAGCAGAGGTGCAGCTTACGACCCTGTTCTCTACTCTTTTCCTCTAGTTGACGTACGGAAAATATCGCTTCGCACGTGCCTCTGTTCGGTCGGAAGCCAAACTGGGTTTCAGGCAGGATCCTCTCAGACAACATCTTTAGGCGGTTTAAGAGAACTCTAGCAAAAACCTTTCCAGGAATCGATAAGAGTGTGATACCACGGTACGAGTTTCAACCAGATTGGCCACCTTTATTCTTGTATAGAGTTCTTATCAGGAACGCGCTCCCATATCAACTTATGCAACTCTCCGAGTTGCCTACCGCATTTGGTCAGCTCTCCCGGTACAAGGTCAATGCCAGCCGCCCTTTTGTTTTTCTGCTGTCTGATGGCAGTAACAACCTCATCAAGCAATAGAGGCTCGTCCATCTCAATAACAGTAGGGAGTTGAGGCATTAAACTGATTGCCTGCAGATCAGTTGAGCGATCCACATTCAGCAGAGTATTGAAATGCTCCACCCAGCGATTTAGTACGTCCTCCCTGCTAGTCAATAGGTGCCTACCGTCTAGAGACCATAAAGGTACTTTGCATAGTAGGATGTATCAGTCAGCTTACGTACCTCACTGTGGAACTCCCCGAGTTGGTTTGTGTCAAAGCGCCATTGCATGTGACTTGCTTTGTCCTGCAACCACTTGTCCTTAGTCTGACGAGACAGCTTGAGTAATTCAAGGTCCTTAGCTTAGACCGCTGCTACGCTTCCTTGTCACCTTCCATGCCGTTGCAAGAGATCACGGTGTTTGTTGAATGCCGCCTGCAAAAAATTAAAAAACTACTGAACGGATTTCGATGAAACTGATCAGCAATATTGTTAATACATTAAAGTAACATCAAGGATATTAAAAAATCCAAAAACAGTTAATAATCGAAGATTGCGCGGACGAAGTCGCGGGTAGAAGCTAGTATCTTTATAAATTATAGCTTATGCTATTATGATATACCAGCTATAATATTGTAAAGTTTCATTAAAATCTGTCCAGTAGTTTTAGCGTGAAAGACACATCGACATTCCACATGTCTACACATTCACACATCCATACTCATAAACTTTTACATTTATACTATTAGTAGGATAGATTGTTCTAATAATACTTACGTTTCAGTGAAAAAGACTCCAAATAATTACAAATAACACCATTAATCACGAATTAATCACAAAGAAAGCACGAACGACGTAGCGCCATTAATGCAACTCCGTGAATGAGACGCGATTAATACGATGTACAAGGTATGCGCAGCGCGAGGGGAGGGAGCAGCGACGCGGTAACTTCGGCACGGCTTTAAAATACTGCCGTTTTAAAATAGCGTAACCAATATTTTACGCGTCTGTTGTCCGAAATCTAAAAAACCTATGGATTCTTAAAATGTATTAAGTAATGTTGCATTTTAAAACAAACATTTAATTATATGCTGTGAATAGTAAAACTAAAAATGTATGGTCATTAATTTTGTCGTAAGTAAACTGACTGCAAAGACGGAAGCGGCAGAAACGCTGTAAGTAGTTATAACTTTTTATTACAGACCTAGTAAGTATAATGCACATCAAAAATGCGATCTTTCTTTTGCTGTAAGTAAAAAACATGTAAAAAGACCCGATTTTGGGGTACTTACACCATTTAATCTTGCGAAGAAAAATAGAAATGCAGTCGTTTTTAACGCTGTAAGTAATGTTTTTTTATTGCAGAGACGTGGGACCCGGGCCATTCGACGCAGTTTTTTTTCTGATTCCAACGGTATAAAAAAGTCATTTTAGGTACCTGGCTTACTTACGCCAAAATTGCTTTCCCACGTCGATATCGTCATGGTAGTCAGCTGATTTTGATTTTGTGCTGAATATTAGCAATGCTGCTGGCACAAACCCTTCTTGCGACCCTGCATGCACGATAATGTGTCTTTTTCCCGATTATATATTACTGGTGACACCACTAGTAGAGGGCCCTTGCCATGATTTTTTATAATTTTGATGTACATATGTTTCATCAATGTAAATAATCTGAATAGCTAGAAGGTCCTTTTTCATGTATTGCTCTTAAGTACATAAAAAAAAAAAAAAAAAAAAGTGGACAACATCACATACATTGTTCTAATTCCAATTTGAATAACTATTTAAAGCATTCGTATTTTGGAAACCAGAAACAACGAAGGTACCACAAACACCCAGACCCGAGAAAATGTAGAAAAACACATTTTTTCTACATTGACCCGTCCGGGAATCGAACCCGGGACCTTGGAGCAGGCGACACCTTGAAAACCGGTGTGTACGCCACTCCGCCACGGAGGTCGTCCACATGTGTCTCCATGCTGCAATTTCATATTTTTTTATAAGTAAAGCCCGTTCACTTTTGTTGTTTTTAAACTCAAATCCATTGCTGTGCAAAATTTTCCTAAGAGTTTCACAGCATCCCCTAAATCCTATTGATTCCATCAGCTCATTGCGCAAAGTTCGCAATGTGGGGGCTTGTTTTTACACACATTAAAATTCAAAAATTTTATTTCTTATTGCTGAAATGTCAAAATTATCCAGGTTGGATACTGTTGCTGCATGTGGTCGCTTTTTTCCTGGAGTATTAAACTCTCCCTGGTTTACAGAACCTTCCTTTTTGATTCTTCTAAGTGTCTTGACACTTACCTACTTCTGAAAATAAAAAGACGTGTGGCACTCGGAGACTGCCGCGGTTAACCTATTGCATAGCATTTTTTATCAACTTATGCAATTATAAAACTAAAAAGTATCACCGCTGTGCCGGTCGGAGTGGGGGGTGTTAGGTTATTTTCGTTACTGAATTTCTGGATTCGGTCTCCACGCTCAAGGCCCGCGATAGAAGCTATGCAATAGTTTAATAAATAATTTTATGTATTTTCTAATTTTGACTTTTGTCATTAAACTTTTATGTTATTTTGGCAGATATGGTTACCATAGGCTTAACCATACTGTCAAAATCCTTATTTTCTTCTAAATTCTTTTAAATTTCGGAAATTCAAAATTGTTCGATCGTGCCTCGCCCCGAGTGTGTGGGTGTGGGTGTTAGGATTATTTTCGTTACGGAATTTCTGGATTCGGTCTCCACGCTCAAGGCTCAGTAGAAGCTATGCAATAGCTTAAAAATACAAAAAAAAGTATAAGAAAAATTGTTAACAGTAAAATAATTTAGTCATCAAAATCTTGCAAACAGTTATATAAAGCTGAGGTAAACCTACCTGTCATTAAAGATATCTTTTCTAAATATCGTGTTTCACTTGTCAACATTTCATTGCTTTCGAGAGTTTTGACTGCCTCTACTGTTTCAATTACTTTGAGTTTGATATCCTCATTGTTGATAGCTTCTGAAATGAAAAACCACGAAAACCAATCAATACACTGAGAAAACTATTTTAAGATTGTTAACTCCTCGATTGTATGTTATTACAGACACAATTAAAATCAATTGTTATTGCGACCGCCAGCGGTCTTATGATCCTGTAGAAAATATTTAAAAAGTATCAAGATGTTTTTGAAAAACTAACCTATAAATGATTTGATTGCATCCAATTGTCACATTTTTTCATTATATCTCTCATTTAAATCACTTAGCACGTCTTTGAATTTATCAATCATAGTAAATAGAAGCTTTATTGTCGCACTTTTTAATGTTTTCGGTATTATTTCAAGCAAATATAACGAAAATAGTATACTTAAAAACGGAAAATGTAGCAAATACGAAATGTTAATGTGCCACTTTTGACAGTCCCAAAATGTTGCCATGCTTAAGTTTCGCCAATAATTCTTTGGTGGTGGACAGCTTTGGATAGACAGAGACTAAGTATATTCTAAAAAAAATTTTTTATCGAATTTATACCAAAAATGTGCTTGGTACATCGGATATACCTATAATTTACAAAACAAAAATACGAATTACTTATCAAAAATACTAACAACAGTAACAGGTAACCATCGAGCACAAATACCCCATAGCAATACGAACTTAATGAGGTAATTAGGCAAATATAGCATAATTTCTGGTGCTTCACATTGTATTATCAAATTTGATTTGTATCTAATTAAAATATCTTATTATTGTAAGGTAACAAACAATTAATCCTAAGCTAATGCTAAACATGTGGTCACCTTAATTGAAAGGGACGAACTCCGTGTTAGTTGTTCTCTCACTCGGCTCGTTTCTAACAGTGTTGGCATTAATTGATTATTTTTTCAATCGATTAGTTAATTTGGTACCGCTAGCGTGGCGGACCTAGGCTGAGCGCCTTCAGCGCTCGCCACATTCTGCCCGGTTTAACTGAATAAAGCCTTCCATATAAGGTTTCAGTGATAGGTCCGTCAATAAAAATAAAAAAAAATCCGTGCCAAAGGTCAAAACATCCCACTGCAGGGAAAAGGCCTACATCATTGAATTCAAGTTACCACAGCAATGATAGGTGTACTGGCATAATCACCACGCTTGCCAAATGTGTGGTGATCATTGGTGATCACAAACCCGAGCAACGTTCGAAAATTCGAAACTTTTTGTTGCCCGACCCGGAATTCGAACCTGGGACCCCGAGATCTTGGCCCGGTTTTTAAACCACTAGACCAACGGGGCGTTATAAGTAATAATATTAGTATGACTTACAATTTATGACACATAGATTTCATTTTCAAGGTTTTAGGGTTTTTTTGTGACTATAGCTGCCATTTTAAATTCTAGTAATAGGGGTCTGACTTCTATGTGCAAAACCACGTAACTTTTGTTTTTGTTTTTTGTTGGTTTTTGTTTGTTGAACTGGTACAAACTTCATTAATCATATATTTTTAATTGTGATTAACGAGTAATGATTACGATTAATAATCGTAATCGTCTAGATTCGATTATGATTAATTAATGTTAATCATTAACCACGATTAACTTTTTAATCGTTAATCAAATTAACTTTTTGCCAACACTGGTTTCTAGTGGCTCAGCGCACGGTCTTGTTACTTGTATAATGTCTTTGAGTCTACTAAATGTAGTTATATTTTTTTGCTTTTATGCTTTAATAAAATGATATTTACTTTATTAAGAAAGATTTAGTGTAACTAGCATTATAAAATAAAACTACATTAGAAAATAATGCTACAATGGACATTCAGTATGTTAAAAATTTTGGGACGTCATTAAGTAATCCTACCAATAATGCATATTTTTAATTCTGGTATAATTAAGAATGAGAAAGACTATTGAAAGTTGAAACAGAGGGCTCTTCAAACGTCAGACCGCATCTCAAAGTCACAATGTATTATCGACTTTATTTGTCTTAGATTAAGTTGATTTTTCTACAATGTACAATACTAAGTGCTTTTTTCAGTTATATTTAGAAATTCCTTGTTTATATGGAAGAAAGAAGCCTGTTTTGACAGCTTGTCAAGACAACAATAAATTTATTGACTGTTTATCTGTTTTGTCATTTAGCGAAATCTATAATAATGACAGTGCTAACGATGCTTTTAATGAATTGCATACTTTATTTCAACTGTTTAACAAAGGAGATGTCCCAAATTGTATGGAGGCCAGGCCCAGAACCTGTAACACCAAAATATAGACCAATACACCTACAAGATTTTGTTATTATCCAATTCTTTTAAAATGGCTTCGTTAAGTGGTTCAAATAAAGAGTTAAGTAAGAAAATAGCAATACAAAACAAAACCATCATGGCGGAAGATGACATTTTGATGATATCTGTCAGTTTTGGTTTCATAATCGCGCATCTAGGAGCCGAGTGCCATCGCTTGCTGTAGTAACAACAAACATTATGAAAGTAATGTGTCAATCAATACCAAATCCAGAAATCGAAAACGAGGTCGTTATAATGAACTACATTTAAAACGGACAAGCAGAACAAAAACTTGAAGTGAATGATTATGCCAAAGTGACAAGGGGTATCTGACAGCTACTGACATTTAAAGTTTTTTTAGATTGACGCCATCTTGGAATGCCTATGAAGTTTGATAAATTATTTGATCTTGTTTATTTTTGAACCACTAAATTATATGTTATATATGAATTTATATGTATTTTTCCCAGAATCAAAAAATTTTTCTTGATTTTTGTAAATGGTGTACTATGTCTGGGCCTATTATGGGACATCTCCTTTGCTTTCCGAAAATTCTAGTAAAACTCCGTACCAGATTCAGATACCAGAAATGGTTGAGTAAGGGAATCAAACTTGCGTGTAAAAAGAAACGTCCTTTATATATTCAGTATAGTAGGAGTAATAATATCCAAAAGATTGATAAAAAATATAAATATAAAAAATACAACAAAATCCTCAAAAAATGCATTCATAAAGCTCAAAAGTTAGAAAATTTAAAAATTATAAATAATGCCTCTAATAGGTGCAAAGCCACATGGAGTATTATAAATGATAATAATTTAAGTAATGAACCAGAAAATAATTACATTGACATAATAAATAAAAATGACATAACATATAATGACCCTAATATAATATGTGAAATTTTTAATAATTATTTTATAGATATGACGAACTCAAGAGATGATAATTTGAATTCTAATTTAATTGACATTCCATTTAATAATAAATCAATATTCTTAATTCCTACTAATGAATTCGAAGTGCTATCCATTATTACCTCCTTAAAAAACACTAATGCCGTGGGTCATGACGACATAAGTACTCGTGCTATAAAGCTTTGTGCTAGGTACCTATGCCGACCCCTTGCCTACGTTATTAACTTATCGATGGAACAAGGTTGCTTTCCCGATATCCTGAAGTTCTCTATTGTTAAACCATTATTTAAGAAAGGTGATAAACATGAAATGAACAATTATAGGCCAATAACACTAATTCCAATTTTTTCAAAAATTTACGAGAAAATAATCCACAAACGTATATACATATAGCTTTATTACCGCGAATAATATACTGAATGATAACCAGTACGGTTTTCGCAAAGGAAGCTCCACAACCTTGGCTTGTTTCAATTTAATACATCTAATAACAGGAAGTATTAATGATAGAATACCGGTCGTTGCTTTGTTTCTTGACATGAGTAAAGCGTTTGATTTTGTTCCACACAAGAGACTTCTAGAAAAACTTTATAGATATGGTATCAGAGGTAATGCTTTCGATTGGTTGAAAAGTTATCTCTCGAATAGACAGCAGTGTACAGAAATAACAAACATACTAGAATCTAAACAAACTACTTTCAGATCTAACTATCGAATGAATGACTATGGAGTGCCACAGGGTAGTGTGCTAGGACCTCTACTATTTTTATTGTACATCAATGACCTGCCTAGTGTAACGAAACATAAATGCTTTATGTTTGCAGACGATACCACAGTGTTGATAAAATGTAATGACCTAGATAAATTTAATGATGATATTAATGAAACACTAAGAAGTCTGATAGAGTGGCTCTATTCAAACAACCTTAAAATAAATATTGAAAAGACAAATTGTGTACAATTTTCTTCTTGTAAGGCACAACCATTAGATTTATTGGTCCAATATGGCAGTAATACAGTTGACATGAAAACCGATGTGAATTTTCTCGGCTTCACCATAGACAAGTATTGTAATTGGAAAACACATATAGAAAAGCTATGCATTAAAATTAATAAATTTGTATACGCACTACGAAGATTAAGTAATATTTCGTCTATCGAAACTGCTGTATGTGCATATCATGGTTATGTGTCGTCCCTACTTAACTACGGTACGTTGTTGTGGGGTAACTCAGTTGAGATTAAAAAAGTTTTCATAGCACAAAAAAAATGTATCAGGGCAATTTGCAGAGTACATTTCATGGAGTCTTGTAAACCCCTATTCAAAAAACTTAAAATTTTACCATTTCCCTGCTTATACATAAAGCAAATGTGTATATTTGTACGGCAAAACCCTCAATATTTTGTAACAAGAGGTCAAAATAAAAATAAGCCAGTAAGACATCACAATAGAATAATGTATCCTAGCATAAGACTGCAATTATTTAAACGAAGCCAGTATTGCATGGCTATTAAACTATATAATAAGTTGCCTGAATTTTTTAAACTATTGCCTTTAGTGTTGTTTCAAAAGCAGCTGCATGCCTGGCTTCTGAATAAATGTTACTACTCAATTCAGGAATATTTTGATGACAAATAATTAATTGTATTCATTATTTTATTAACTATTTCCTGACATGTAATTAATAGAATTTGTGGTAAAATATGCTCTATAATTGTAATCCTTTTGACATTGTACTTTTTAATATTATTTTTTATATAATTCATTTTCTAGTTTAATATTTGCATGGCTAACTAAGTCAAACATGTGGACATACCAATTGTAAATATCTTGAAAAACCATGTTAAAAGCAAATAAATATTTCTGATTTCTGATTTCTGAACGGGCTTCTTTCTTATGTCAAGACATAGAACGTAATTTAGGACGACAAAGAACTACAAATATACATAAAAGGATAAATTACTCTTTTGGAGTCAAAAACACAAACATTTGACAAGTAATAAGTAAAAAGATTATAAATAAGTAATTTTTTAAATACTTTGTTTTATCATTTCATTTCTAAAGAAAAATTTAATTTTGAATAGACCCGAACATGTCCGTTTTTTTTAAACCATAGTGTTGTTGTACATACTAAATTAATAACACATTTCAATCGGTTACATATAATTTCTAATTGTGAAATGTTCATAATCGTTTCTTATCATAAAATAATTTCAACGTTAATGAGCTTTGAACAGTTGCAAAGCGATAAAGTTTTTTTTTACAATAGCAAATCTATTTCATCGTAACGGCTCGGCGTTGATTTTTTCCACTGCTCAGTTTATCTGGACTTATTGACTTATTGAGCATAGTGATTAACTGTCGTTGTTTTCTGTAACTTCTTTTCAACATGCTGAGGAGACGAGGAACCCTAAATAGCCAATCGCGTCAATTGATTGTGAAGTTGCAAGAATACTTTGAACGTGAATCAATTGGTGCAGGTTATCCTTAGGCAATGACGACAACGTATTTTGCACGCCTAAAAAGAGGAAGAATAACAAAACTATCACAGGTATTGACCAATTCGACGCAGACGCGATTCGAAATCATGTGTATAGTTATTATACAAGTCATAAGTAGCCAACTGTCAGTAAGTTGTTAATCACAGTTAAAGAAGCTGGCTTATTTAGTGGCAGTTCTTGGTCACTAATTAAGATAATGAAAGAAATTGGTTACAAATATAAGAAGACTGACAAAAGGAAAATTATAATGGAGAGGTTTATATAATCCTACTAGTCACGTTTTTGCGAGAAATGTATAAAATTGACAAATGAGATACCGTCATATTTTAGGACGAAACTTAACTAAATATACCAACCACTCTATACTCAGTACACTCATTGCCTCAATCTGGACAGATAACACAATTAAGAATCCTGCTGCTGAAAGGTGGGTGCCTCATAATTTGCCATGCTGGATCGGCTGGGGAAGGTTTCTTTGATGGCATTTCAATGAAAAAGTATTGAAGAATACCTACCATGAAGAAATTAATGCTGAGAAATTTTAAGAATGGTTTACAACTTCATTGCTACCGAACCTCCCCGAACACTGTACAAATAATGGATAATGCACCATATCATTCTGTGCAAATAGATAAAGCGTCTACCCAGGCTAATAAAAAGGCTAATATTATAGCATGGCTATGATCCCTTTTCTTTGTAGTATCCTGCACCCAAAGGTTGTCTGGAAGAAATCGCTACTGGCGATAAGACCGCCCAAGTTGCACATCTTTCTGTATCATTTCCTGTAAATTTATTTCTTGTTTATGGTGTGCAATAAAGAGTATTCTATCTATCTATTTATCTAGAAATAAAAGGAATTGAAACAGACATGACTCTATTAAAATCTAAGTTACTAAAATTAGTATTACAATATTGAACCTAGTTATGCAGAATTGCAAAGACAGCCATGCCGATATCTCCTATTACGGCTGAGATTTGAGCCGTCAAAGGCAGCCATGCAACCAATATTATTTTGTAAAAAACAGTCATCATGGTGTAAAATGCAGCAAATTTAGCCACAAATTTACAAACCTATATTGTGGACTGTTTGAATTTATTACAAATTGTGTATAACTTATTTGTGTACTTAGGCACCTGTATCCACAGCAAACACTGTCAGTTTCAGAAGGGTAACAGTAAGTATTGCGCGGCCGCTTTTTGATAGTCGTTTAAACTTGGTCGGTTTATCACGGTTTTGCGCGTCGTAATTCTTTCTTAATTTAACTTCATAATAAATAGGTATTTGTGCTGCAATTTTGCAGGTGGATGACTGAATGAAAACTTTAATTATTGGTATATCTGAATTCTCTGAAATTTTGATCTTAGATTAAACGATTTGGATTGCCCATACCAAAATCGTTTAATCTAAGATCAAAATTCGTCATAATTATGCATCTCTTATTAGTTATTGGCTTACAGTAGGCTAACGACACTTAACTATACGTTGCAGGCCATCAAGAGCTATGCATCACTGTCAATAATTTGCTTCAGAAGCAGAGCGTTTACTACCGCTGATCCAAATGACGACCATTTGGATCAGCGGTAGTAAACGCTGCTTCTGAGACATGGATCGCGGGTTCGATCCTCGCACAGTACAAATATTTGTGTGCATGAACAAGTCTGTTTATACTGGTCTGGGTGTTTCTATATATTATAAGTATATATTTACAAAAAAAAAGTATATAAGTAAGTTTATCGGTTGTCTAGTGCCCCATACGACAGGGTACTTAATAGTAGCTTAATTTGGGACTAGATGGCTCTGTGTAGCACAGTAAAAAAAAATCATCTCTATGACTCCTATTTACAGTGCTAGGGCCGATTATTGTTTATTTTATTTTATTTTGTATCTTCTAACCGGTGCCTTTTTTTAAAATTCTGTTTTTGCTCATATCACGCACAAATTCATCACATCGTATGTAAAAAAAATAAGTTTGTGCGTTTTACCGTTCTTGATATTAGAAACTACGCAAACGTTACATAATCCAGCGGCATTTTGAATAACTTCAAAAACTTGAGGCGCACAAATTGAAGATAAACACACACATTTACAGCACGTTATGCTCTAATTCCCTGGCTAATTTGTTTTCAGAAAAGTTTTCAGGAAAAAAAAGGTGCTGCTAGGATAATGTTACTCCAGCGGAAAGTGTTTTTTGTGAATATCTCCATAGGGGTTGCATGCAAAATTTCGTGCACAATTACACGAGCTGACACTCTAATTATGTGTGTCAAAAGTCAAGAAATTCGATACTTTTCCGCTGGCGTAACGCACACGGAGATTTCACAGTGGCCTAGACTGACCAGCCTCTTGTTTAGCAGCTTCATCATGGTTTGCAGTTACTGACAACAGATATCTGCCGTAATCAATTGTCCAGATTTTAAAATGCTGTAGTGAACGATACTGGCACTAGTCCATCATGCTCTCCTAAGTACGAGTAACTTGTTGTTACTTAGGGAGCAAAATTGCACTGGTTTTACAGGTTTCAGTCATTGCGAAGAGAGCGAGACTGTGTTGTTTGAGCAATGTAACGCACCATTCGACAAATGTTTTATGGTTTGATTCACTCATTTTATATGATACCAACATTTCGAGCTTTTTTAGTCAAGTCAAGGGAATTAAAACAGTTTTATCAGTCAGACCAAAGCCTGCATTTAACTATGAAGTGGTTTTGCGATGGATCTGCTTCCACAACAGCTTTGAATTCTTCATTCCCCACCTATGTCTCCGACTATTCACGGGGCTTTGAGTGCCATCCAAAGGGATGAAGATTGAAATTCCGAAACAATAATAATATATCTGAACGCAACACTTATCCAAGCCGAACGCGTCGAACGAATCGAAGTCAATGAGGCCTCGCACACATATCCGCACCAGAAGAATCGACCGCACCGGTTTCATGAGATTTCGTATATTGAATTCTAAAATTCGTTTCGTTCGGCTCGTTTGACGCGTTTGGCTCTGATAAGTGTGCGTTCACCATATAAGAATTCCTTCGAGCTGTTTCTGCAGCACTGCATGTGCCACGATGCAACTGATACTAGTAAATATAGCAATACTTCATGTTTTCCATAAAACTATATAAAAACACCTGAAAACAAAGTTTAACAAACTAATCAGGAAAAACAAATAATTTACTGTGTTCAAAACTCAAATGTACTTACCTACCAGTTAATCCCTCAACCCCCAGGAGGCACTCGGGTGCCACGATAACAATTGATTTCAATTGTGTCTGGAATAACTCACGATGAAACGAGGACTAATGTGAAATTTTTAACCAATGAGTAGATATATTTCAAATTTAAGTGGACAGTTCGACCAAATTTAATAGCTAAAAATAGTAAGGAGCTAAAACTGTTTTTGTTTTTGTATTATCAAGTTTTTTTAATGAAGACATTCCATACGATTTCTAAGTTTTCTTACAAATCACTATTATTATTTGACATAAACTCATATCGTCAATAAATAGAAACGAGCAGTAATACATTTGACTATTTTGTATTAGTCACTGGCTATAATATGTTTTTGTCTGTTTTTATATAGGTACAGATTTTCAGTCTCGAATTAGTGTGGAACACAGCCATCGCTATGTGGCTGATTTATGTTTTTTTGATATTTCTTTGGAACTGCCTATTTTCTATAAAATAGCCACGCCCAAAACGCAATTATTTGTATTATTAAAAACGATTCCAAGTACTGGATGATACAAAAATAGGTTTTATTTTTCTCAATAATTCTCAAATATAAAATAAACAGAATATTAATTAATAATTGAATTGCAACTTGCGACACTAAAATGCTTAAATCTCTGTTTGTAAGTACTTCTCCTCACATGGCTGCTTTCTGCATAATTATATCCAATTAATCTTTCAGCATAAAGTTGCAATGTAATTCATGTCATAACTATTCTTATCACTAATCACTAAAATATACACTCATATCCACATTATTACAATTTATAAAATGTTTCGTCATTTGATATGATGTGATATTATGTCAATTTATGATATCCATACTACAGTATTAACGACCACAAAATATCGATGAAAACATTAAAGATAATTTTATTAGTATCGATATTACTGATAAAGAATGATTATTTCTCTAAAAAAATCACGCCATCCCTAGCTCCAATATGTATTATCTATGGCTCCAATCATCAATGTCAAAAATTAATATTCGAATTTCGATTTCGATTTTCAAATAAAATTTAAAGGATTTTTAACTAAAATTTTTAACCATAGCGTAATCAATAACATTATGTAGGTGGTTTAAGTGGTAGATGTTGACCGAGTGTATCAAATGTACCTGAAACTTGTACTAAAAACTTAAAGAGAAATAACAAAGAAGGTAAAATTGTTTAGTTTATTGCTATTTGTCCAAAAAGCGATTTTGATTGTAAAGCTTTGAGTGTAATTTGTTTCATTAAGTGTAATTTGTTTCATTAAGTGTAATTATAGGTCCGATAAGATTAACTAGATTGTATATTTTTTTGTTATCATCTTTCATTCATTTTCATTATCATTGAAGTTCGTTGATTGTTTTAAGGTCATACACTTGGTGCATAATTAAGAGTTTTTGATATTTTGGCACTATTGCATTTTCATCTGAAGATGCAAGAGCAATTCATTCAGTCTTAATTTATGTTTGTCAATGTATAATACCTATGCTTTTTTTTGGGTCATTATCATCAAAGTAAAGTATAAAACGTAGTGATTACTTGTTCAGTGGTAAAGTAATCTTTGTCAAAGAGTGTAGGCAGTCAGTTGTCACTATTGTCAGTGACTGATTACTTATTATTTCTTTATGTTATTTCTTTTAAATAAGTAAACACCTATAGGATCTTGGCACAATACTAAACTAAAGCAAAAGAACCAATAATTGAGAACCCTTTTATTTAATATTCCACAACTATTTTACAAATTTAGGGAGGATAATGCAACGTTGGTTTTTTTTAGAGGATCGTAAAAAGGCAAAAATCAAAGTACAGAAAAAAATGTCAGTAAAAGAGCCAGAACCAATACAAGAAGTCACTTCTCAGCAATGGATTTTTACAGTATCAGTTTTAGATGTTGGACCCAAAGAAAAAGTTTGTATTACAGGCAGCACTCCTGAACTCGGAGAATGGGATTACAACAAGGTCATCCCAATGAATAATGAGCAGGGCACAGACTTATGGAGTCTAACTGTTACAATACCAAATACTTGTGATATTTATTATCGCTATGCAGTTTGCATACAGGCTGAGGATACTAATGATTTCATTATTCGACGATGGGAAACAAACATTCATCCAAGGGTTATTAGTGAAAATGTGTTACATCCTACAACTGATATATTTGGTAATTATGATGGCAGGAATAAAGTTGGATCTGGTTGGTTGACAGCTCAGACTCTAGTTCAGTTTAAGTTTGTCAAAAATCCTCTAAAATTAAAAACTCGTCTCTCAGGGAGACTAATGAACATTAAAGTCACTCCAGTTAAACTATCTTTTGGCACTGAACCACAAGTAGAAGACTCTTCTTTGAGTGCTGACATAGCAGACATAGAAATGCCTAATGGTGTTTTTGTTGATGTATCTACATTAGATAATGATCCTATAGTATGTATACCAAAAGCACAAGAGCAGTTTGGAAGGGAGTACAAACCCAATGATGTTATGCTTGTAAATGTGCTTGCACCAGATCCTAAAAATTTGGCTTACCTTATTGACTTTTTTTCATACAGTTCTCGTGCATCCTCAGAAGATCCACCTTGCCATGTAGGCTATACATATGTTCTTCCAAACATGTTCAAGTTATCAGAAGGCAGTTTGGAACTACCTGTCACTTGTAATGTGAAGCATAGACCTCTTGGGACTGTAAACTTCGAATATTTGATTGTTCGCCCCATGGTTGAGAAGCTTTGTGATCTACAGGTGTCTTATTCCAAGCATTGGGACCCATCATGGACTGGATTAGAAGTAGGGCACCGTGGTCTAGGAGCCAGCTTTAAAACAAAGGAGTAAGTAACTATAAATAATTAATTAATAATATTTCAGTTGATCTTAACTGCGTAAGATTGTTTTAAAAATTTACTAGATACAAATTTTAAGACTACATATTTTGCAATTCTTTTCAGAGGAAATGCCATTCGTGAAAATACAATAGCTTCTCTAAAAAAGGCAGCTGCTAGTGGTGCAGACTTGCTTGAATTTGATGTTCAGCTAAGCAAAGATTTAATACCAGTTATATATCATGATTTTTATGTGTGTATTTCAATGAAAAGAAAAAAGGAAGTTGAATTTACTGAAATGCTAGAATTGCCTGTAAAGGATTTGACTTTGGAACACCTTCAAAAACTTAAGGTATTGTTGGTTCATGGGAATAAATGTCTTTATGTATGTGATTAAGCCAACTTAGATGCATAAAGATTTCATTGTATGCTTTCAGCTTTTGGTATAACAAACAGTAACATACACTTGCAAGCAAAAGTATGAATCCCTTACTTGGAATAAATTCCGTGCTATCCTGAGTACTACATTACTACTTTATTTGATATTTTAGCAACTTAATTGCACTTATAATATCAGTATATAAACTTGTAAAATTTTGTCTCAGGCGGGACTCGAACCCGCATCTCCCCGCATGCGATGGGTTCGAGTCCCGCCTGAGGCAAAATTTTTCAAGTTTATATACTGATACCACATTACTAGTTAAGAATAAAACTTTAAATTTAAAATGACACCAAATTCATTGAAATCAGTTTACTATTTAAGGAGCTATCCCAAATTAGGTGAAGGAATTAGGAAAACATAAGGAAATATGGAAAAGTAGTGAATGAAGAAAACAACAAAAATAAATTATTAGAAAGTATTACATATTTGGTCTAAAATTAGTTTAAATATTTATTGGTTTCCTCCTCTAGCCTTCATAACTGCTCAAAGACGATTCTTCATTGACCTAATCAGCTTCTGAATCGAATCTTTCGGGTTATCCTCCCACTCCTCTATCATTGCCGATTTCAGCTCATTCAAACTTAAAGGAGCAGGATTTCTGAAACGAACCCACCTCTTCAGTTCATCGCACACATGCTGCATGGGATTCAAGTCCAGGCTGAGCATTGGCCAGTTCAATGTGGCGATACCGACTTCTTCGAGGTATTCAGTTGTGGCACGGGTAGTGGCACGACGAGTGTTATTGTACAAAAGTAGTCATCACCGATATATCCTATATAGCGCACGTCAAGTTTAAGCAGAATATCAAAAATGTAGCGGTCTGAAGTTAGACCGCCTCCTAGTTTCCCGTCAGGTACTTAACAATCTTCATTTTACCGTCGAACGAAATGCCGGCCCACATCATAAAATAACAGCTTCATACAATCGCTCCTCAGGCCGCCTGTAGACTCGACTTCTTCGTTTGCTACCGTGCAAACACCTTCTGCACTCGTTGGAAAACAGGATTCGCCTCCATTTCTTGACTTTCCAATCAAGATGGATGTGGGCAATTTGAAGGCCAGTTGTGTCAGGTTCGGGCCTTTTTGGAGTCAAATTCGATTGCTTGAGTCTTCGACGAACTGGCAGTTACCCCACGAACATTTCTTTTGCTGGACATCGACACCAGTCAAATGACAATTTCAAAGATAGTCTGACTCGATAAATAAAATAATCATTTTGATATTTCGGGTAACGCCCGTTTTTAAAAACTAAAAGAGAGATGACCGTTTTATTGTCCCGCACCGAAGCCGTCCAGTTCTTGGTCCCTGGACAAAAGCGTTTATAAACTTTCAAAACAAAGGATTGTGGAGCTTACATGCGATATCACGCTGATTTAGCCCTTCTTGCAATAGGGCGACGATTTGTACTTCTTCATCATCCATTTTCGTCCAAGGTCGTTAATAGTGGAGATGTGTACGTACGGTGCGAAGTGTACCGTGGAATCCTCATCAGAAAAAACTACCGCATCACACACTCCAAACGACAAAACCTACCTCCAGACCGCCGAGTCGATAGTCTAAATGGTCCTATAGTCTAAATGGACTTGTAAAGAGAGGAAAGGTTGATGGATCGCTCCTCTTACAGAATCAAAGCCGCTCAGCACACCTGCTCATAGTTAGACAACTGATCGCAGATAAAATCACAAAAAAAATATGTGTAAAAACGTACGGTTCCACGTGTGAAAGCCGACTCTTACAGAATATTTTTTTCTGAAGGACCTACGTTGTTGGTGGAAGGTCATCGCAGCTTCATCGAGCGAGTTTAATCGAGTGATGATGGCTTGCACTCAGCCCAAATGCGGCCTGAAAGCTGGTACCTCAAGCAGAGCGAGTCTTAGGCTTCTCGGGGTATGGGCCCCGTGCTCATAAACAAAATTCGATAACACGTGCTTTTATGCTGGGTCAATAGGACGTATCAAACAGTTGAAAGTTTGAAACATATCTTTTTCTTTACTTCTCCACGTAATCCAGGATAGCTTCTAAAATATTGGCGAGATTTGAATGAATTTGAATGAACTCAATATCGCGCCGAGTCAATTTCAAGTAGTGGTTCTATACTTTTGCTCGCAATTGTAGTTAAAAATGCAGTTTTATTTAGTTCTTTTTTATATGTTATCTTACACAGGGTATTTAAGCAGTGATATTTACAAGCTATTTTGAATTTGATAAGGTTTTTTATTTTTAACCTACCTGCTATACGATGTATTAGGTAACTGTAAAACGTACTGTCCGTACGACATTTTTTTGTCGTTCAGACTGTCCTCAAAACACACTCCACCCTGAATTTTCAACGAAGTCTGTCAGACGATAGACGAAGGCCTAAAAAAGTGTGCCCCAGTATCAAATGTAACACTAAACATTCCCACCACTTTTTTAATTACCTAGGACCATACCTCTATAATAAATTAAACACCATATTGAATATATATCCTCTTCCTAGATTCCACTGCAAACAATCTATAGTTACATTTCTTAAAAGATTAAATTATGAAGAAACAGAAAAATTATTAAAACCTTAAAATTGTTACTACCTCTTATGTTTCCCTTATCCCATAGTTCTTGCTCTTGGTACGACACCCATCTACTGAAACAACAAGCTTTCTGAATTGCTGCTAGTTAAATAACACAAATCGGTACACAATTCCACTCGCTTAATACATACATACATACATGCATACATTGACACGAAACACACATACAAACACATTAACATTTAACATTTCATTTTTTTTTTCTATAAAGTTAATAATAAAAAAATAAAAATTGCTAACATTATTAACTATGCAGTACTTGCGGGCCTTTGTAAATACTCCGTTGAGTGAAACCCTGGTGACCTATTAATACAGATTCTTCCAGAATCTACTGTAGGCACCAGTCTTCACAATACGGTACCTATCTATTTGTCTAACGCCTTAATTGTATGTTATATTATAAGCCTATTGTGAAGAAATAAAGATTTTATTTATTTATTTATTTAATTCTCACAGTAAAATATGCGAGCAAATCTAGGATAACGGGGTTCTATATTTACTTATTTTATTACATGAAGAAAATCAAACAATCTTTTATAACTATTAATTTTAATGATAACTTATTACAGGTCTATCATCTTGTCGAAGGCCGAAATCATGAAATATTATTCTTTGACGAAGAATTAGAAGAGCATCAACCATTTCCGACACTTGAAGAAGCCCTTAAAAACATTGATTTACATGTTGGTTTTAATGTTGAATTAAAATGGACCATGGAACTAGACGATGGAACATTTGAGTTGAATAATCCTTTCGATATGAACACATATGTTGATAAGGTAAGGGAATTACTTTAAAAAAACTATAAGTCGCCTCATCTATTTGCCGACTGTTAGGCACTAATACATAAAAACAATATTCGTAGTTATTCCTAATTTAGGTACCCTTCGACCAAATTCAAAATACACATTTATACTGGGTGTCTCAAAAAAAAGTCCAGAGGCCCAAAGGAGGAGGCCACTAGGGCTATCCGAATCACCCCTGTGTATGTTCCGCGATTTTTGATAGTTTTCGAGTTATATGATTTTTTAAATTAATTATTTTTAATAGGTTAAGTTAAGGTTAAGGTTCTTAGCTGTTTTTTTTTTTTCATTATTAGATAAACACTAGGCCTAGCTGATTTAAAACTATTTACATTCTTATCACTAACGTAACCCATTAAAAAAAAACGAAACTAAAAATGTTATACATCCTGTATAATTTCTAAGCTTTCAAGCCCTTTAAAAAAATTAAATTACCATTTCATTTAAACCTTTTAAAGGCCAAATGAAATTAGGACTTTAAATTTTAGGCGAACCGAAGGGCACCCCAATTTTTCACATGTATAATCATCGGTACCTGGAGTACTGAAAACCCACCCACGACGCGATGCAATTTGCCAAATACGACATTGGTCAAGTCCATGTACAGTCGCTTAAATATAACTTTAAGTGTGCTTTTCCTGTCAGTCCGCAGGTTGGAAAATGCTGACCAAATAGAAGCACATTATGTCGTCTATAAAATTCTATGGTTAAGTCAGAAATTCGATATCATCATTTTTGATAAATATACAACGTGTTCCTTTTGATATCCTATAACTCTTAAGGTTATGTTCTATAGGTAAAAACAATAATAATATAAAACGCCCTAGAACATGTGGTTCAAAAATCAATAGTTTAGAATATAACATCAATTTTAGTTAAATTTGTTAAAAAAATGTAACCAGTATGGCGAATCCTTAGTTTTGCGAGACGTTGGCAAACTTACACTAAAGTAATAATAATATTTAAGACATGCCTCACTGGGCCACACAGAGTCATCTAGTCCGAAATTAAGCTACTATTAAGTACCCTGTCGTATTACTACTAGACAACCGATAAACTTACTTATATACAATTTTTTTTTGTAAATACATACTTATAATACATAGAAAACACCCAGACCAGTACAAACAGACATGTTCATGCACACAAATATTTGTACTGTGCGGGGATCGAACCCGCGACCCATGGCTCAGAAGTAGCGTTAACTACCGCTGATCCAAATGGTCGTCTGACCTCAAAGTGTAGTAGTAAAGTAGCGGGAGAGCGTAACTTGTAAAAAACATTGACGTGTGTGGGTGTTTCATTGATAAGTAGGTACGAGTAAATCGTTTTCATTCAAAAGTTCATTCATAACAAGGTAAGGTAAGGTTTACATAAACAGTCGTGACTTTTTAGAATTATTTTATATGAAAAAATTCAACAAATAAAGAAAATTGAAAAATAATTCATTATGCAATTTGATTCTGTACCATGATTTGTTTAACACCCTAGAGTTATGGGATATCAAAAGGAACACATTGTATTTTCATAAAAATCGGAATTTATATATTGAGATTTGTATGAAAACAAAAAAAAAGATCATTTCGAATTTCGGACTTCACCATAGTACTTACAGTTAGTTTCGGCTTTTTGTACCATTTTATTTACCTAACACTCTGTACTGTAAGGGTCTGTTTCACAATCATTAAGTAAAGGCTTAAGTAGTTACTCAACGAGTTAATTACATAGAGGTTAAATCCTTTCGTTAACTTTCTTTGCATTTCACAATCATCCAATCAGTAAATTAAAGTGAAGATTATATAATTAATACTTACTTACAAGTTACGTTTCGTTTCAAGGTAAGAATAATTTATGTGTTTCTATAAAGTATAGTAATCACAGAATTATCATTAAAAATATTTTTTGTTATGATTTATAAGTAATAAAAACAATAAATTCGTACAAAAAATGTTTACACTGTAGTGTAAATGAGTCATTTCACCCTTTCTAAAATCAATGTTTCTGTAAGAATGGAACGCAACGAGGTTTCAACAAAAAGTCTTTGTCGAGTCAACGTCAGTTAGTCAGTAAATGACAAATGTCAAATTTGCCGACGTTTGGTACTTTTTGTGTGGTGATTTTGTTTGCATTAAATTTACCATTACGAACATTGTGTTATTTTACAATGATTGCAAAACTGTCCATTTAAATAATAAAATAACTTGTTGTTGATGAAAATTTGGAAATGACGTATTTGAGGTTATCTTTTTAAATTTTCTTGTCAAGTAAAAGGCTACTTGGCAGTGCATCCGGTGATTAACTTAACGAGCAGATAGAGTGGTGATTAACCCTACTCAGGGATTGTGAAACGTGAAAAATAGTTTACTGAGCAGAGAGGGTCGAAGTAGCTTACCCAGAACTTTACTCAGCGATTGTGAAACAGGCCCTAAGTATTTCACAAGTTTTCGGGAAAATCTTTTGAAATTATTTCCTGTTTTATAACACAATCAATACCTTTAGTATTTAATTACATCAGTTCTCAATTCACTCATTAAACATAACGAATATTAAAACAAAACAGACAGGATCACAAGAAATCATAAATTGAAGTAAACAAAACATTGCAAGCGAATCCAACGTTCATCGGTAAATTTAATATGTGCCTTATTTTGCAAGCGTAAGAGCCTAAAGTCGAAAAATACATCCGCCTAAAATAACAGACTCAGTTGAACTCAGTCGTAGGACTTGTCATGCTCGGAGTCCGGGAACAGAAGCAGTCAAATGCGCGTGAAATATTAAAGTGCGTAAGCAGTTGTGCTGGTACAGACGCACTCTCTCGTCCTTGCCCTCTAGGGTCCAATGGAACGGATAGCTGCTACAACTGGTAAAGGGCTTGGGTGCAGTCTCTGGCCGATAGTTTCTTCTGACCTCTACTATCGCCCTTAGCATTCAACTTTGCCTTGCTGACTCGCCATCTCCGCCATGATCATCTGTTTATCTACTATTGTCTGCCATCGATGCCGAGCCAGACTTCATACACTAAGTGGGAGGTATCCACTACAAAATCATCCACAGAGTCTGTGAGTGATCACTCTCGACCAGGTTTTGCCCACGAGCCGACGTGGTTTCCCGGGGTGTGGCCGCTGTGTGTACAACAGCTACTTAGAGTCACTGGTGAGAGATTATAGGCTATCCAAGATCTAGTGCTGCAGCGTCACTATCTTTTCGAAAAAGGTCGGCTGCCGACGCCACAGGGGAAAACTATACCCTAGACACCATATACACCCCAAATAGAGATGTAGACACAAGAGTAAAATCGGGGACCTCTCTAACATTACTCCAGTGCAACACACAGACTTCACATTAGTATCCCAAAATATCAGAAGCATTTATGCTAACTTTGACGACTTCTAACATTTACGCTAACTTTGACGATTTGATTATACTAAGTGAATGTAAACTTTCCCCTGACAAAAACATCCCCCAAATAATCGGTTACAATTCTTTTCAAACGTCCAATCACTTAAATCGTTCCGACGGAGTCGTTGCCTATATTAAAACTTCTCTTGAAGCCTACGTTACTGAAATTAATCTTAAACATGCATCTTGCCTGCAAATTGCTACACCCAACCTAACCATTCTTGGTATTTATCGCTCTCCCTCAAATAGAAACGCCGAAGAATTCATTAGCTCTCTAGGTAGCCACCTAGAACTTGTTAAAGGGACTAGAAACGTTGTCATAACTGGCGATATAAATATAAATATCATCTATAAGCAAGACGAACAATCTTATGGACGCTGCAATAGACTAAATTATCTAGACATGCTTGCGACACAGGGTTTTCTTCCACGTCATTACATCCCAACTAGAGGACCTAGCTGCCTTGATCATTTTATTCTCAGACTTGATCAAGCTGTGCAAAGCCACTATAGCTGTGCTTGATGTATTAAAAATAGAAATGATATGCAAAAAAAAACTTAAGCTTGACCCAGATAATGAAATATTATAAATTACATACAAAAGATACCGTAACCACTGTAATTGTAATTTGAGAAGACTAAAAAGAAACTACGATAGAGACCAGTTGTCTCAAGCTATTAGAAATTACTCAAATAAAACCTCTCAATTCTAAAAATCTTGAATTACTACACGCAGCTTCTACGCCACAAAAATATGTCGACATCACTAACACTTCTTTACAAATATCGGAAAAGAATTAGCAGAAAATATACCGGGCAGTACCAAACCTCACTTACTAAAATATAGCACAAAAAAAAGTCAGGTGTCATCATTAACACTTTACAATAATAAGTAAGTAATAAATTGTATTTAAATTTAAAAAAGTATAAACACATTAAAACCAGTAACAAGAACACGATACCCTCAAGTTATAACTTAAATAATGAAATAATTGAAGAAGTTGAAAGTATCCGCGATTTAGGTGTACAATTCGATAAAAAGCTAAATTTTATTCAGCATAATAATATAGACAAAGTTGTCCTGAAGGCATCAAACATTTTAGGCTTTGTTCTAAGGCAATGTAAGGATTTCGAAAAGGCCAGTACAAAAAAGATTTTATACAACTCCCTTGTAAGAAGTCATCTCGAATATTGTAGTGTTGTCTGGTCTCCAGGATATGATTTTCATGTTGCACGAATCGAACGGTTGCAGAAAAGGTTCCAGTGGCATCTAACATAATAGGGGTTAAAGTATGAAATTGCCGATTATTTTCCCACTTTTTATTTTGTTTATAGCTCTTAAGTATAGTCATATTATTGCGTAATTCTTTTTGTATTGTATCAAAAACTAAATAAAGTAACTTTTGACTAAAAAAAATGCAATACTAGTGCCTATTACTTCAAAGGAAGTCGTTGAAAAGACCCCTTACAATGTGTCAGCTGACCTTCTTGCTTCAATTAAGTATATTTGTATTATATACTTTGATTTTCAGAAATTTAAATACTATAATGCGTAGCTTTATAACCATTTAACTTTCACCTTTAATTGCATCGAAAACGGTTCAGGCGTTTTTAAAAAAACTAAAAAATTGTTAGTATGGAAAAATGACTTTTCTCGATTTTGTCCATACAAAACGGCAATTTCATACTTTAACCCCTAATACTATTGCAAGATGGGCAGAAAGCTCAAGTCATATAGGGATCGGCTTAAGCACTTCGGAATGGATTCGTTGGAGAAGCGTAGAAAGGTGCTAGAAATTTAGTTTTCCTCAAAAAACTTACAACGGGTCTCTTTGATTGTCCTGACTTGCTTGGCAAATTGTATTTTAATGTACTGCGTGGTCTGCCAAGAAACTTAAATAGGAAGCTTTTTTGCATGCCTAGAGATCGCACTAACTTGCGAAGACAAAGTTCGCTATCCAGGATGTATGCATTGTACAAAGACCATGAGGCTATTATTGACTTGAATGCTACTTCATTGTATAGTTTGAAGAAGGCTTTAGTCACTTCACGATAGTTCTTAAGTAAATAAGTTTTTGTAAATTTTGTAAACTAACACATATCTTTAAATAACAAATTTAGACTACTAACAACGTACGCATTGTTTGGTGCATGTGAGGTGCTTTTCTATAAGTAATGGGGCACTTAGTTGAACGTTTATAATTGCATTTCATGTATGTAATAGTGTACTTGTTGTTGAAAAGCCAAATAAATAAAATAAAATTTAAATTATAATACTGACAATGCCGAAATATGTGAAGTAATAAGGTCCATGAAGCTTAATAGCTCTCCGGGCTGGGATAACATCCTAACCATCTTCTCAAGAGTTGCCATTAATGAAATATCTCCAATTATCTCCCACTTGTCAAACCTTTGCTCAAAGCAAAGGTTTGACTTCTTGAACAAAGAATTTTCCCAACTGTCCTCAAGCAAGCGGTCCGGATTTCTGTCCTGTCATCAATATCAAAAATTTTAGAAAAAATAAACAACGTGAGACTAACAAAATTTATGTCCAAATATAACATTATATCAAGTAATCAATTTGGTTTTCGCCGTGGCTTATCCATTAAAGATGCAATACATACTCTCACAAATCGAATAGTTAAAGAAGTAGACTCTGGAAATAAACGCCTAGGGCTCCTGCTTGATCTAAAAAAAGCATTTGACACAGTCTCAGTGCCTCTTTTGCTAAATAGACTTGAGGAAGTGGGTGTTAGAAGTGTTACTCTCAAATTATTTAAAGACTACCTTGCTAATCGCAAACAGCGAGTTCGATTAGGAGATTATACTAGTCAGGAAACAACTATCACTTACGGAGTTCCACAAGGCAGTGTGCTGGGACCAACACTATTTCTTATATATATTAATAGGCTCTGTGATCTTAGTATGAATAAAAGAACGGTAGTCTCATACGCAGATGAAACAACTATTCTGTTCTCTGGTAAATCTTGGTGTGATGTAAAAAAATCGACAGAAAAAGGATTAACAGACGTTGCGTATTGGTTAAATACAAGTCTCCTTACACTTAATACTATTAAGACAAATTATATCCGTTTTAGTAAAAATTTCACAACGCAACCCCCGTTACATTACGTTTTAAAAATTCATATTTGTGGTAACCTATATGATACATAAAGTAATAATAATAAATAAAAAAGATATAATAAATAAAGTCACCTATGCAAAATACCTTGGGGTTATTATCGACCAGCGTCTTTCTTGGCACCAACACGTCGAATTAACAATGAAAAGGCTCAGAAGACTGATCTGGACTTTTAAAACTTTATGTCATGTTGTTAGTAAATAATTGATTAGACAAACCTATGTTTCATTGGCTCAGTCAATTCTGGTGTACTGTAAATCTATATGGGGCTCAGCAACAAAAACTGCATTTCTAAACCTGGAACGAGCTCAAAGGTCACTTTTTAAAGTTATGTTCTACCTTACAGAATACCCTACCGAAAATCTCTATCTAGAAGCAAACCTCTTATCGGTTAGAAAACTTTTTAGTAGTAGTTTTAATTATTTTCTTGAAATTGCACAAATCTTGAAACTGCCCTTTGACGATAATTTACTTACTAGAAGAAGGAAAGATAATATGTGATAAGGAAAAATAAACAGTCTGCATCTATCTATAATTCGCTAAATAAATATTTAAATATCTATCCATTAAATAAACATAAATGTAAAGAATTACTTATAAATTGGTTAAAATTGAAAAGTTATGCAGAGATTGAACTGATTGTTCATAAATAATAACACATCAGGCGACCTATGTAAGTGTAACATTTTCGCTTTATCACACACACACACACACTCGCACACGTATCTACGCGCACACTTATACAAACATACATACACACACACACAACGGACGCACACAGTTAGTAATGATAAACACGAGCTTAGTATTGTTATTAGATTATTAGTGGAATTAGTAGTAGTGAAAATTTCATTTTTTTATTTTTTTTATTTAAATATTGTTTTGTTAGCTATAATAAATTAAGTGTCTTTCACTGTTGTCAAAACCCTCACGGTACTTTAGTCTTAAGATATATATTTGTTGTAAAGAAGAGCGGTTCTTTCTAAAAATCTTTCTTTATGTTTATTTTGTTATAATAGGGGTTAAAGTATGAAATTGCCGATTATTTTCCCACTTTTTATTTTGTTGATAGCTCTTAAGTATAGTCATATTATTGCATAATTCTTTTTGTATTGTATCAAAAACTAAACAAAGTAACTTTTGACTAAAAAAAAAAAGCAATACTAGTGCCTATTACTTCAAAGGAAGTCCTTGAAAAGACCCCTTACAATGTGTCAGCTGACCTTCTTGCTTCAATTAAGCATATTTGTATTATATACTTTGATTTTCAGAAATTTAAATACTATAATGCGTAGCTTTATAACCATTTAACTTTCACCTTTAATTGCATCGAAAACGGTTCAGGCGTTTTTAAAAAAACTAAAAAATTGTTAGTATGGAAAAATGACTTTTCTCGATTTTGTCCATACAAAACGGCAATTTCATACTTAACCCCTAATATTATTATGGACTTCAGTTACTGAAATAAATAATTTTATTTTCATTTTCATTTTCATTACTTCTATAGTCCTTATTCAGTGTGCGTCGTACAACAGCTGCCAATCGCTATCCTCGTCTCACTGGTGATGTTACCCGCTAGCTCTATTTCACTCTTCCTTTAATATTTACCGTCTTTAACAGCCAGCAAGCAACCCTTATTTGCGGCCAGATTTAATTAGGCACCTGTATATCAAAAAAAAAAGCTTTGATCTGATGTATAAATAATAAGTGTACGTTATGATCAATGTACAAATGTACAAAAATCATACCTGTATACACCTGGCTTCGAAGAGGTGCGGCCAAGTACGCAATGGTGATTTTTCAGTCTTAATATTAGGTCTTTACCTATGAAATTGCCGTTTTGTATGAAAAAATTTAAACGAATTTTTTTCGTGTTAATCGAAGTAATCATCCATGCAATCAATGCATCTTTGCGAACGCAGTGGCAGTTTATTGATGAAATCAGCTGGACGGGAGGCAACAAATTCTTCAAAGGCATTTTCTACTGCCTCTCGGTATTTAATTTTTCCCGCCAAAAAATTGTCCAAATTCTGGAAAAGTAGTCTGTAGGCGCAAGGTCTGGTGAGTAGGGCGGATGACGGAGAGCTTCCAACCCCAATTCTTGCAACTTGGAGACCGTCTGCTGTGCAGTATGAGGTCGCGCGTTGTCGTGCAGGAGCAGCGGTTACGAGCGATTGATTAATGCTGGTTAGAGATGTGCCAGCTTCTCCATCATTGTGTTCGTACTTCACAGTACACATGAAGCTGTGATAAATCACACCGGCGCTAGACCACCAAACAGTGACCATCACTTTTCTAGGGGTAAGTTTTCGTTTAGGACATTGTTTATGTGCTGAAGCGGGATCCAACCAACTTGCTGAGCGCTTGCGGTTATCAAACAGAATCCATTTTTCATCGCAGGTAACAATGCGGTTCAAAATTCCTTCATTTGTGTGTCTGTTGAGCAGTGCAAGGCACGTCTCGACGCGTACTTCGCGCTGGCGATCATTGAGTTCGTGGGGCAATTTGTCAAGCTTTTTTACCTTGCCAATTTGACGCAAATGGACCAATATTGTTTTGACGCTAACGTCGAAAGCTGCTGCTAATTCAGCCGTAGATTGTGTAGATTTATGATGTCGATCAAAGTCTTCAAACGATCGCGAGGTTCATTTTTCAGGTTGAAATTTCCAGAACGGAAGCGAGCAAACCAATAACAGGTGGTGCGTTGGTTTGTAGTGTTAGCTCCGTAAACGTCGTTGATGTTGCGTGCCGCTTGTGCCGCGTTGCTGCCACGACGGTACTCATATTCCATAATTACTCGAATTTTCAACGTATCCATAATGACGAAAAAGATTGAAATGCGATGAAAATGTAACACTAATCAATAAACAAATGACTACTTTTGGAAAAAGAATTCCATTTTTTTAAAATAAAATTAATTTGAAATTAGTATTCTTCAATCAGGGGTCTAATAACAAAGGCAGAAATGTCCAGTGAACATAACATTGCGTAATTTATTAAAAACTTGTAGCCTTGTAAAATACTTAAAAATCTACTGTATTGATGTGTCTCCATATTAACAAGTGTAATATCTTAGATATTACCTATTCATGTAAGGAAATACGTATCAAAATAAGCTTAAAACTTAAAATACGTGATGGACTTTGCCATGTTTGTTAGCAAAGCAAAGACTTTTCTGTTTATGTTATTAATGGTCATGGACGTTCCCGCTTTTGTTATAAAAGAATATGAATTGTCAACTCCCAGGGCTGTCCAAAATAAAACATCAAATTGAATGACAGAATCTAATGAAAAACACATTTTAATTATTAACAGTAATAAGAACCAACATAATATGATATTACTAATTCCTAATGCAGGATTCTCCGTGCGGAATTCGCAGTAACTTTCTTCACTTTCCGAATTATTAATGTTGGTAATAGGACGATCGATAATATTTCTGTAAGTATCACAGTAAGTACTCTGTGTTTTTTTATGTTTAAATAACTTAAGAAAACCTTTTGTCACACGAGCATAGGTTTTTTATTCACTGGTATATAAAACTTTGTAGTGAAGGTTTTCGGTGTGTGTGCATTCGTTCGAGATCTTTTACGTTTCGTTGGAATACTCTTAGTGTATTTCAAGATAAAGGTGTCTTGTGATTGTTTTGTCGGTATTTTGTAAAACGCTTTATGAAATTTTAAAATATCATTCATGGTCAACGAATTGCAATGAAACCCTTTCTTATCCGTGCAAATTATTCGGTCGGGTAACATCGTTGATTCATATCTAAAACATAAAAGATTTTTTATCGATAATCAAATTGTCATTTAAATTTATCTAAAAAAGTACAAGAAAATTGGTCGAGCGCGAATTCAACTCGTATTCATATGAACGCGATAATACTTGATAATAAAATATGTTTCTAGAGCAACAACTGTTTAGTAAAAATATATTAAAATTAAGTGATAATTAAAAACTTACTAAAGATACCGACTCGCACTTGACAAAATTTTAACATAGTTGTTCAACCCTAACAAAGTTAGACACTAACCTTTCTTTCTTAGCTCTGTTTTGCTTTCAGTTTTCTGGGTTAGCAGCTTTCTTCCAAGCTTTATTTTTAGGCACAACTTTAGGGTTACAGTCCATCTTTAAGAAAATTCCTTTTTTTAGTAGATATTCACAATTTAAACACTTAATATTCACAAAAAATAGGAACACCTGCAGCGTAGTTTCTTGTCAAGCGGCCATTGAAACTGCTGACTTGTGATTGGTCGAAATGGACTATGCACCTTTGATATGTCACTTGGGGATATTTGTTCGGAAACGTCTCGTCTAAGCATAGATTTCTACGGGACTTAGCCGGATTTGAAAGAAATTAATGATGTGGTTATGTGACAATGGTGTTGCTATTTGTATTAAAACAAAAATCTGTTTTTCGTAATAAATGAGACTTTGCCGTCTTTGTTATTAGACCTCTGATATACAGGATGAAATTTTAACAACTTTTCAAAGTTTTTGTTTTCACACGAAAATATTTTTCGCAATATTGTTTTAATTTTTTACGGTCCTAGGCTTGTTAAGGTATAAAGGGAAAATCAAAAAACCCATGAATGGTATTGTAATGAATGAGATGCGCATCGCGTAAAAAAAGTGTTGCTTAATCACCGTATCAAAAATTTTAGATTTTTGGCGGCCTTTTTCTAAGAGATCTTGAGATTTTTGTACTGGGCTATACTAAAAGAAAAAATACGTCATATGTTTTTTTGTTTCGTAGATTGCTATATTTTGGAAGGTGGTTAACATTTCATCCCGTATATTTTACTAAAAAATCAAGTCGGCTAAATCGTTTCCCAAAAATCAATTTATAATTATTTAATTATAAATACTAGCGGCTACATTTTGATGGGCACCCTAGTAGATCTCCTAACCATAAGTACCTATGCGTAAAAAAATGGTTTTTAGCTAGAACTCGATGAGTGCACTGATTCTGGAGCCTATTATTTTTCTATGTAGTTCTATTTCGCGGAATAGTTTTTGGGCGTAAGAACGTTGAACCTTAGAATATAATAAAGAAGACTTAAAAGTTTAATATTTTTTATTAATAAATGTTTACAATTGTTGCAGGTGTTAGAAGTCGTCTTAAAAAATGCTGGACAGCGCCGAATAGTCTTTTCGTGCTTTAATCCTGATATATGTACTATGGTGCGATATAAGCAGAACAAATATCCTGTTATGTTTTTGACAGTTGTAAGTAATAGAACATAATAAATACTATTACTGTTTTAAAAAATACTTAATAAATATTAGAAACACAAATTAGGTTTATGGGAAGAGCATTCAATTATTCTAAACATTCAACGTCTTGATAATATTTTTTGAATAAAAAATGTAATGTTAACATAGACCTACCTACTGATTAAACGTAAGCGATATCAGTATTTATGTTGGGTAAATATTGGGAATTTCTGATTCTATCGCGCAGGGAAATGCAAAGCATCGCTCTTTTAATTGCCCGACAAGCAACTTTAACCTTTCTTATGAGACCCATAATAATACCTGAGCCTAATAACAGTACATTTTTATTGTGCCGTCTCGATAGGTATTTGCTCTTAATGTTGCTGCCAAGATCTTTCCAATTCATAAGTTGAAAAATATTTCAACAGTTCCAAATATACAGGTTGTAGAAAAAAAGTAGGAGCCAAATTCAAAGGGGTGGTTGTCAATCGAGTTTAGGACAGGTACAGGAAAAAAATTATAAAAATATATTTTTAAGAAAATTATAAAAAAAAAGTATTGCCAATAAATGAAGCTTTTATTTACTACTGGAAAGTCTACTGTCCATCCCTAATAAATTAGTGTCTTTTTTAAATTATTAATTTAAAAAATATATACGTTATCAAAGTTGTCAATCGAAACTCGCAGCTGCGCGCTCTATCTTACGCAGGGCTACAAAACGTAGGTACGGTTCAATATCCTCAGTTTAGTTTCTTTACTACTAACCAAAAGCATGTCAAATATTAAGTGTTTTGAATAAATGAATAAATAAATGTTGCTAAGTAATGTTTACTGCTTGAACTGGATTTCAATTTTTCCTTCGTACTTCACGGGCTTAAGACCTTCAAAATACAATACCAAAAATGTTAAAACATTCAATCAAGGAAAGGTCAAATAAAAATGTGATTCGACCAGTGACCAGTGCAATATTGAGCATTCAACTAACGGTGCTAACGGTTATTCTGATTTTGTAGCTTGTTTATGAATGAATGATGATTGAGTATGATTTTCTACGGTCTTAAGCCCGTGGAGAAACAAGTGAAAATCAGAGTCCTGTTTAAGTAGTTACGCATTAGCTTGTAGATATTGATTCATTTGTTTGACTAAGTACGTAACTACAAACGCAGTCGCTGTTCTGGTTTAAATTTTAATAGCAACGTTATGTTTCTCTTCCTATGAAGATGACGAATGGCTGCATTGCATTGTTTCATGGAGATCATAGGGAAAGAAATATATTGAGATCAACCGTGCGGGTTGTGGTTCTACGTACGATAGAGCGAGGCGCGCTACAAAAAGTATAGTTTGATGATTTTGATGAGGTTTCCCTTTATTTATTAATATTGACAGTTAACTTTTCTGCATAACAATTAAACGCAAATAAAAATTGCTTGCGACAAAAAAAATGTTAGTTTTTTTTTACGTTTCTTACTCGTATATTCTAGACTCGACTCTTTGCACCCTCTTGAATTTGGCTCGTATTTGTTTTACACCCTGCATAACACTCGTCTCGTGTCACGCATCGGTGCAGTTGTATAATTAAGCTGACATCATAATATGTTTCTGAACACCTCGATGTACTTGTAGTCTGTTTTGAGAGGCTGCAGCCTGCAGCACTGCCCATGTCTCAATCGAATCAAAGGTGAGAAACCTTTGATTCGATTGTCCACAAACGCCAAGCAAAATGGCCGGTTGGTTATACTCTTCGGTCTTCTATATAACCTGCCGCAGCGTATTACGAGTATTACGCTGTAATTAACCAGCGAGAGAGCTGATTCGTAAATATCGTCATTTCTACTTTTATTAATTTTATAACTGTCTGTCACCCTATCCGTTCGTATTCGTATTTGTCTATTACGAAATGATGCTATTTCTGCTTCACCATTCACCATCACCAGTTGGCTTTGCCCAATAGACACATCTTTGGCGAACTCTTTGGAACCGTTGTTTTACTCGATGGCCTCTTTACTACGATCGTTCTTAAATTGGCGTAGCAATAGTATTTATGCCCTTGCTTTATTTGCATCCTCTAAGTTCCGTTCCATGAGTTTTTTCCATAAGTCCGTTCCAGTTCCTCAAGCACAACGTTGGCGAGTAGTGAGGAGAACGTCTATAGAATTTTATGCTACCGGCTGATTTGACTGACAAAAGTACAATTTCGATATGTTTATGAAATAATTAAATAAGTGATTTCAGGGTATCACCAAAAAATATCAACCATATCGTGATCCCCGGTGCCTTTCAATACCAGCCGCTGTTCAAAGTGCAGTGAGCTCCGACATCTTGGGAATAGTTGTACATACAGAGGACTTACTCCGAGATCCTACTCAGGTACCTATATAAAACTTGTCATTCTCAAAGCTGTTGGAACTTCTTACTTTTAATAAATTGAGAAATGTTTCTTACTTTTCATACAAAATTAATCACCTTAACTATCATAGTAAATTATGGGTTCCATCGGATTTATTATAATTCGTAAAAAATCGTAAACTGCACGGAATGTTATTTAATGAGATCAATAAATGATGTATAAACAAAAAGTTAAATATCAAGGGTGGAGGGCTATAACAATTTGAACTTGCCTGGCTTTTATTTGCTGTAATTGCGTTTTAAGTTGAGTATTTTAAATCCTAATATTCATTGCTTTTACTTTCAAATCATTGCTTATCAAATAAAACTATAAATTTTAGGTAAAATTGGCTACTGATGCGGGTCTTGTAATATTTTGCTGGGGCGATGATAATAATGACAAGAATACAATCAAAATGCTCAAAGAGATGGGATTACATGCTGTGATATATGACAAACTGGATCAGTACACTACCAAAGAAGTTAAGGTATGGTTTCCTTTTATCCTAACCAAAATATAAACTTTCTTACCTATTTCAACTTTCATAATGCTTAGTGTCTCTAGCACTGCTTTTAGTAATGTTTATTTACGCCTTACTTTTTTTAAATTACACGTGACTGACAAGTGAACTAATAACAGGAAAGCATATTCCTGGTGGAGGCTCGTGAGTCGCAACGTGAGCTAATGCGGCTGGCAGCGTTGGAAGACCTCCCGGCTAGTGGGAGCACCTCTTCGGTGCACACTGTAGTCGAATCTACCAATCGAGCTTATCTCGATCTCTCGGTTCGTAACAAAATACAGGAACGTTCTACTGTCACTTCTCTGGAGTCGCTTGCTTCGTCTATTGAGCTCAAAGACGACCCTACTGACAAAAATTTAAAACGTAATAGAGATAACAATCTAATTACACACGTTGAGAAGGAGTCTCAAGTGAAAGAACAGCGAACTTCCTTTCGTGGTATATTTCCAGCAGGAGATACTTCGAAACAGTTTTCTAAAAAGACTCGTAGGAATGAAAACGAGTAAAGCTTAGAATTTATTTTGTATACTGCTACCGGCTGCACGTAGTTGAATAGTAGATATTTTACCCTGCTGCAAATCAGTATCTGTGTCGTGAAAGAGTTCAATAATACCTACAACTGCTCACTTATGGCGGCTCCACATTAGTGGCGTGAATTCACGCGCGATTTCACGCCGCGAATTCACGGCACAAGTCGTGCCCTCCACATTCACGGGATGCTAATAGTCGTTCGTGACACCCGCCGCGAAATGGACGTAGAAGTTGCTGCTGCAATAACTTTGTTTGCTGTGGCAACTTATCACTATTTAGACGTCCAAAACAAGAAAGTTATTAAAAAGCGTTGGAAAAATAAAGGTGGTGGATGGCTGAAATGCACCGTTACCGATCAAATAGTACTAGTTAGTAGCAATTTCTTACAGGCAACCTTTGTGTAATGCAATGACTGGTGCTTAAAAAAATATACTGATAAACAAGATACACAGAAAAAGAAAATTACAATACATTAAATCTTTTCGTTAACTTTCTTTGCATGTCACAATCATCCAAACAGTAAATTAAAGTGAAGATTATGGGCCTGTTTCACAATCGCTGAGTAAAGTTCTGGGTAAGCTACTTCGACCCTATCTGCTCAGTAAACTATTTTTTACGTTTCACAATCCCTGAGTAGGGTTAATCACCACTTTATCTGCTCGTTAAGTTAATCACCGGATGCACTGCCAAGTAGCCTTTTACTTGACAAGTAAATTTAAGAAAAGATAACCTCAAATACGTCATTTCCAAATTTTCATTAACAACAAGTTATTTTATTATTTAAATGGACAGTTTTGCAGTCATTGTAAAATAACACAATGTTCGTAATGGTAAATTCAATGCAAACAAAATCACCACACAAATAGTACCAAACGTCGGCAAATTTGACATTTGTCATTTACTGACTAACTGACGTTGACTCGACATGGACTTTTTGTTGAAACCTCGCTGAGTTCCATTCTTACAGAAACATTGATTTTAGAAAAGGTGAAATGACTCATTTACATTACAGTGTAAATATTTTTTGTACGAATTTATTGTTTTTATTACTTATAATCATAACAAAAAATATTTTTAATGATAATTCTGTGATTACTATACTTTATAGAAACACATAAATTATTCTTACCTTGAAACGAAACTAGTAAGTAAGTATTAATTATATAATCTTCACTTTAATTTACTGATTGGATGATTGTGAAATGCAAAGAAAGTTAACAAAAGGATTTAACCTCTATGTAATTAACTTTTTGAGTAACTACTTAAGCCTTTACTTAATGATTGTGAAACAGACCCAATAATTAATACTTACTTACTAGTTACGTTTCGTTTCAAGGTAAAAATAATTTATGTGTTTCTATAAAGTATAGTAATCACAGAATTATCATTAAAAATATTTTATGTTATGATTATAAGTAATAAAAATAATAAATTTCTACAAAAAATGTTTACACTGTAATGCAAATGAGTCATTTCACCTTTTCTAAAATCAATGTTTCTGTAAGAATGGAACGCAACGAGGTTTCAACAAAAAGTCTATGTCGAGTCAACGTCAGTTAGTCAGTAAATGACAAATGTCAAATTTGCCGACGTTTGGTACTTTTTGTGTGGTGATTTTGTTTGCATTGAATTTACCATTACGAACATTGTGTTATTTTACAATGATTGCAAAACTGTCCATTTAAATAATAAAATAACTTGTTGTTGATAAAAAATTGGAAATGACGTATTTGAGGTTAACTTTTTAAATTTACTTGTCAAGTAAAAGGCTACTTGGCAGTGCATCCGGTGATTAACTTAACGATCAGATAGAGTGGTGATTAACCCTACTCAGGGATTGTGAAACGTGAAAAATAGTTTACTGAGCAGATAGGGTCGAAGTAGCTTACCCAGAACTTTACTCAGCGATTGTGAAACAGGCCCTTAAACATATACATACCTAGGTACATAAACAAATATTATTTCAAAAATAACAAACCTTTTTTTCTATATAACCGATAGCTGGACAGCAAAGAGTATTTTTTTATTTTTTTATTACTTTATTTTGATACCCATTTCAATACTTATTTCGCGTCCAGGCATGATCAGGCATCATGGGTTTTGTTTTTATCTTTATGATGCGGGTTTTTTGCATCCCACAGAAAATTTTCTGCATGGTAATTCTCTAAAAAGAGCATTTCAGTTTTATTACTCCAAATGTTTACTCGCGACTCCATTTTGCGCGCGCAGCAACTGTAACAGCAAACGTCCGTACGCCTTTGTAGTCAGGAGTAAACTGGCACGGAGCCGTGAATGTGGATGTGTACGCGTAAACGCCGCGCGAAGAAGGCGCGAACCCTCTGTCGCGGGACAAAATACCGAGTCTGATCGGGGAACAGGCATGAACGCGCGTGAACCGCGCGAAAACCGTCCACATTTTCGTTCACGCCTGTTTACGGAGCTTCACGGCACTAATTTGGAGCCGCCTTTATATATCATGCTAAATAAAGTCGACAATCTTCTGCTCACTCGTGCAGCAAGCATTTAAAATAATTATAAAAAAAATAGCAAAAAAATATTTGCTGTACCCAATCGGTTCTTGCAGCTAAGTATAAAACATTAAAAATAAAAGTGGTCGCGAGTCCGCAAAAAAAATCATCTTATTTCCCATCGTTTTTAGTGTAAAGCGCTAATTTGATACCGTTTTAACTAAAAAGGTGCTTAAATTATAATTCTAAGTAGCGAATGATGCCAAATGGCTGTAAAAAAAATATTGAAATTAAATTTATTATGAAAGCAACGATTTGGTGTAAAGCCAGCAAGATTCGTAGTCATCCGTCTCAGAGGCCTTACTCTCCAATATCCTTATTTTCGTTTCCATCTGTCTCTCGCACTCGTTGCGTAGTAGTGCTTCTGCTACGAGGCTAAGCAGATTATCAATCGTTTTTATACTGACATTATAAAATATAAATTTCACAGAGCTTGGATTCGTAAAGTCGCCTCGCGTCAGTTTAGGTTAACCCACAATTTACAAGAATAATTAGCACTCTTTTATTGGCACTGATTCTGTATTTCTACAGGAAGAACGGTTTCTACGGCTTCAGTTCGTAAAAGCCACTATTTTGTAAAATTTTTTTTGCTCAACATTTTATTCATGTTCATTTGACAATTAAGAATTTATTTAGACAGGGTGCTTGTTATACCACTTTTTAAGTGACCTATTACAATTTTTTTTTCGTTTAGAATTATAAATCGAAAATCGGAGGCTTCTATGAACTATAAGTACATATACTTTATTTGATATTTTATGCGAGGAGATGCGGGTTCGAGTCCCACCTGAGACAAATTTTTTCAAGTTTATATACTGATATTATAAGTACATATTTTATTAAATATCTTTACTTTTAAATATTGAGTAAATAATTTCCTTTATTTTGCATAATCCTTATAATTCACACAACTTGTTTTAAAATGACTAATGAATATGTTGTTTTGATTTTGTAGTTCATAACTGATTTTCGATTTATCTTTTAAAAGTGCTTATCCACGAAATAATCATAAAAGCTATGTACAGTTTGTTTATCCTAACAACTTGTCTTATTTAGTAAACAGTAATGGCGGCCGGGCGACTATAATAATACCTTTATGCGCAAATTGTCAAATTCGCAAATTGTCAAGCGGTCGAAATCTGCCAAATTCGCAAAATATCAAATGCGCAAATTGTCAAATTCGCATGTCAAGTTTTCAAAATGTACACTTGTTTAGGTTTAATAATAAAAGTCAAGTAATTAATTGGCAGAACTTTTAATCATTAAAATGTTAATTAAGAAATCATTGTCAAATAGTGTAATATAACGCTGTTGGTTTTCTCATTAAATAAAATAAAATAAAAGGGTTTTTTTTTAAATATGAAACTATAAAACCGTAATATTAAATCAACAACAAAATCATATAAAATAATATGGGTCATTTAAATAAGAAAATGCATTATTCAAGATATGTCGTAGGGTATGTTTAAGGAAGGAAATAATAATTATTAAATTAAAAGCAAATTAGTCATTGCAGTGACATCTGTTTTTTATAGCGATTATTAACAAGCAAGCAAGCAAATCGCCGCGTGCGCACCATTATGTAACGAGTGTAATAACTACTCATTAATAAAAGAGATGTCACTGTACACGTCACTTTAAATGTTATTTCTAAACTTGTATGCACCAATTATTAAAGGTATTTTCTACCAATTAATTACTTGACTTTGAATCGTATAATGAGAGATTCCTTGTTTAGACGTATGAAGAGCAAATAAAGTTAAAAGATTTTCAGTTTGAAGTTAGGTATAAAAATACCTAAAAAAATTGTAAGAAGACAAAATATCGATTACGCAATTTTTCCAAAAAATAAAGTTTTAACGTCTTTATATAAAAAAACACATGATTCTTTATATATAATGACTTATCGATAAACATTTGTTTTTGTTTGGTTGATTTGATATAACACTAAAATATTAGGATTTTGATTTTGTTGTTGATATTGTATTCATATTTAAAAAAAAACCTTAACATTTTAATGATTAAAAGTTCTGCCAATTAATTACTTGACTTTTATTATTAAACCTAAACAACTGGACATTTTGCGAATTTGACAATTTGCGAATTTGGCAGATTGCGACCGCTTGACAATTTGACAATTTGCGCATAAAGGTAATAATAGACAATTGATAGTGTTGGGTGCATTTAATGAAATAGCGAATGAAATCCAAAATAATGGCGAACGAAAATTATGTGATGATATCTAAGTTATTAAAATTAAGTTCATTACCGCTGGTGTGACCAAGAACAACAACAAGTGTTGCTTTTCACACCAACTTTCGGTAACACAGTGGGAGCCATGCTCTATGCGGGAGTTCCAGGTTTAATTGACGGTTAGGTCAACTGAATGTTATCGTCAGACAGTAGTCGTAAAAATTATCATGAACCAAAAATGGTCTCGTTGCCCTGCTGAGTTACTGCTAATACTATTTTTTATTCTAGATAGCAAACTCGGAAGGCACGTAGTAATACTGTCCCAACACTAAAATCCAAAGACAAAATAATTTACGAAATGTCAAACAGTCGTGTCATTTTCTATCAGTGCCGGTGAATTTACAAATTTTGTGTAAAATTGATAAATATCTGCAGTTTTCTGTCTGAAAAATTAATTCTAACGTGTTCTTGCTAAGACAAAATACATAGTGAGATTTTTGTTTAAATAGGACAAGTAAGGATAAACAGATCTTTATTAAATTACTTACATCAATTAAACAGTCAAAATTTTGTAATAGGCACCTTGATGTGAATTTAGAATTTTGACCGTTTATGACCATTATTTATTAGCTAGGCGCATTAGTGCGACAATAAACGTTTTTGTAGATGTGGCACGCGCATGGCGCATCAAAGGTATTATGCAATCAGTTTTAGAATAGAAAAATATATTGTCTTCAAAGTAGGTATTTTCAGTAATGTAATTAAATAGTCTGTGATATTTCCGATTTACAGGCTGGTCCAAAAAATTATCGGATATTATATTTTTAATTCCTTACACTACACTTGGTGTATCCGAAAATACATCATGTATGTTCCCAAATTTTTTCCAGTCGAGAAGTTACGATTTTGAAATGCGTATTTGCCAAAGATATTATATTAAAACGAAGCAGATATGTTGTAAGCGCGCGTGTTGTGAAAACTAAAATACGTCCTAGTTAGGCATTTTTGACAACGTCCACGTCGAGTGTAGTCACGACGGTATTCATTAAAAATTATAGCCATCTTTTTATTTGCCTGCTATTCGCATCTTTTGTTCTGCTTAACAGTGAAACTTGTCAATGTGTGCAGCTTTGGATTGCTCGGAACAGATTAAATAGGCGAATTACTAGGAAGGTAACATATCTATACTTTAAAATAGCATTGGTATTATTTGCCAATTTACTACCGAAGCAACTTAAAAATGTTTTTATTAGGTACTTTTTATGTAACATGATCATCTTGAATCAATTAGGTTAGAATTTGACAAATATCCTTTGTCAAATTCTAACCTAATTGATGACGAATGAATTTTAAAAAAAAACTCGTAAAAATACAAAATGTTTGTTTTACAAGTTTTAACTACTAAATCGCTGAACATCATATGGGGATATTTTCGGAGAGATGTAAGAAATATTTAATAAGTAAATGACGTCACTTTTGGACCAACCTGAATTTCCATCTATATTTTTATCTTCGCCAAATCATTGTTATTTTATGAACTATTTAAATATACGCTTTATAAAAACCATTAAATTATTTTAATTTCTATCAAAAATCTTTAAAAAATATGTGTATCTTGTTTTTATGGCATGTCTGTACCCATAGGAAATGGCTGGTTCATCAAATGAATAAGTTAAAAATGGAGCTAATGAAACTCGTAAGCACAGAATACCTACCCAGAGGGCATAGCATACTGTTTAAGACTCTTTACTTATAATATAAATTTATATTTAAAGCGCCGCAGTATAACACTAATTAACTTAGATGATAAAAAAGTAAAAGGGATTTAGTTAGGCTTTTTCACTTTGTAATCACTAGCACAAACATATTAGTTTTTTGATTAATCTATAATAACGAACTAGAATTTTAAAACTTAATACCTCACAAATAGACCGAAAAATGGTGTTCACATAGCCAAAATATTTCACAAATTTCACCATACCCTACAATGAGTTGGACAAGAAAAAAAAATATCGCTACTTCCAATGATATTTAAAAAGTATAGATAGGTTATGCCCTTACAAAACTATCGAAATATATGTGCCGCTTGCGAACAACTGCACACATGCGTAATTCTTATTTTGTCCTTGTCATACTCATGAAAAGAACAATTACTTTCTCTTTCATGGATTTGAAAAGACGTCACAATTGTGACGTTTTAGGGACGCATATTAAGAGCGCATGTAACATATCTATTACTTTTGAAATATCATTGGCTACTTCACAATGTAGGACAGGTGACAAATAGCGAATTGTAAGCTGGGACTGACCGATCCATAGATTTAATATAAATGATAGATTGGCAATTGAATCCTGAAAACGAGACCAAAACTCGGTTACGCTCGTGTGCATAAAGTGAGCATGTGCGTGAGATAAATAGTGCAGGTACTGCATTGTCTGCTGGCTTTCGATATCGATTCCATCGACACAGTTTACGTTGACGCAGGTGACTTATTTTTTATGAATTATTAAAAGAACGCCAAAACACTGCAAGTAAATACCTAGATATGTTTTTTATTTTATCATTACTTATCCCCGAACAAAATCAATTTATTGTAAAAAATATCGTAGGCTTTACTTGCCAGTATTTAACAATTTTGCCTCATTTTGTGATCGCGATCGCCAAAGTTGAAATAAAACTGATATATATTTTTCAATTACACATTACAAACGTACACTAAATATACATATATTTAATGTTTAAGTAATGGGGATTGATGGAGGCTTGAACAATATGGAGATTGATCCACAGCGTAATTTTACAGGCTGAACGCCTCTGTGTTAAAAACACTTAGGGTCCAAATGTAAACTGCAAATGCTCGAATATTTATTGGGCGAACATTCTTTTCTATTAGGCAATTTCAACCATTTCTAACGTACTCGTAGTTCAACAATTTAGGCTGTATGCGGTTTACAATGTGAAATATGTCAGCTAATGAAATGTCGATAAGATGTCATCGACAACGTCAATCACTAAAATACAAAAGTGACGTTAGTAATTGCTGAAATTCACGTATTTGATACTATTTTTAATTGAATTCATATGAATTTAAATCCTTGTTCTAATGAAATGCCCTATCAATTAGTATACAAAACTTTAGTCAAAGCTCTGAAACATTGCATTTTGCTGCTGATAATCGCGATTGTGTGTTGACGTGTGAAATGTACAATTATGTTGGTTCCCTTTTTTAGATGAGTTACTTCCAGGTACTGAACATGTAACCATAATGAAAATACATCAACTCGACACTTTTTTACAATAATAAAAATGAAACTAGTAAAACTAAAGGGAATATTGTGTTGCGCGTGACAGACTTCAGAACTCAGAAAAACGCTACGGGTTCTTAGCGTGTACGTGAACGGCCTTGTGATCTATCTCGTTCTATCGTATAGCTGCATTGTATTCTGTCTCTGTTCATTGCCAATCTATCAGCAGTATATTAAATCTATGGACCGATCTCTCAATCAATGCAAATCGAGAGAGGCAACTGTTACCGCGTGAGAAGTGTGGTACGCGTACAGTTTGACATTCTGAAGTGAAAGGTGTAAGTAGGTACTCACTATCGGTTCCCTGTTCATCCGATCGCATCGGTCCATTGATCAATCGACCCAGTGGGAATTTTTTACCCGCTTAACCGATTCCCGGCTTTTGTTTTTGCACAGTCAACTCGAGTAATTTATTAGGAACCAAGATAACTGACAACAGCTAGACCATTTTGAATTTCAATGAAATTAATAAAGTAACAATGACCTACCTATATACAGGGTGACTTTGAAGTCATTGGCATCAACTCAACCTACAATTGTACTCATATTATGTTTTTTTTTATAGGTTCCTAATACCATAAGGACTTATCAGAAAGTTATACAAATTAAATAATAATTAGATGAAGTATCATGTTAAATTGAGCGAGTATAACTCGTAGCAGGTACTACATTTGCAGGCGCACCCGCGCCGCCTGCCGCCACATCGCGTGAACCTGCGTGACCCGACATCGCACAGCTGATTGACAACTTGATAATGATAATTACTTTCCCTTCATACTTTGACCGGCTTAGGACGGTCAAAACTTACGTACTTATCTAAAAAGTTGGAATGACAATATTTACAATAGTTAGTTCAAATCAGCTATTTACAATAATTTAAAGATAGTCACTAACACGTATTTTAGTAAATATTCGAAGTGCTGTGTGCGTTCGCCCGGCAAAAAGTATCGCCTATTCGAAAATTGGATGATGCAGATAATTAGTGCCTTATATCGTGTAAATGTGCCCGAAATTTTATATTTGTGCGTCCAACAGCTTCAGGATTATTTAAGAAAAATGGATTCTGCTGCACGAACGTTCGCCCAGCAAAATTTTTTTAAATTTATGCGTCTAGCTGTATATTAAATGCAAAAAGGTAGCCTAGGTACGAGTGTAAATGTGCCGTAAAAGCCAAATTTGTGCCTCTTAAGATGTCAGACTTATTTAGTTTTTTGCTGGGCGAACGTTTCGGTAATTGCTGTATATCGGAAACGGTTGGACGCACATTCATGATTTTTTGTATACAGATACAGTAAATTTGTGCATATTTGTGCCGCAATTTTCATTAACATGATTAGCATGGTTGAGGATCTATTCTTTTATTTCCTAAAAAATGGAAAAATGCTCTGGCTCTCGAACGAACAAGACCAAGGACTTCGCGTTAGTGCTGAGTGATACCTATTATATATTCACATGATCATGTAAAGTTTCGCCGGCCTACTACAAATCATTGCCGAGTTCTTAACGATTTTGTCTTTGTTTTGAGGTTATCTTGAGTGAAATTACTTAGAATACGAAAACACTAGTTTTCTGTGAGCTGGCTTATTACACATGCTTCTACAATAATATGTGCGCTGTTTTAAGAATACGTATGCAAAAAATCATATCGACGGTTGAAAGGCTATTTGATCTTAACGCCATTTTTTGTGATATTGAGTTACATACATATTCGGAATCAGAAAATTTTTCTCCGTCGTTTGAGCTAGGTCTCAATTATTTCGGAGCACTTTTTTGGCGCTTAGCACCCATAGCAAAACAGTCCTCATTTCTAAGCTCGTTGATCTAAACGACATTAAATTAGACAAATTTGAGAACTCTCGGACTAAGGCTGTTTTGATTTTTTCAACTTTTATAATGTGTGTCTTTTATGGTATATAGCTTTTTCGCAACGATCACGGATTGGTCGCTTTTACCATTCTGCATTGTATCAAAACTATAAGCGGTGTCATTAAGGCTATTTTGCCTTTAACTATATTAAAAAGCCATGGCGCTTGAATCACTTTGCAGTAAATTATATTAATTACCTTTGACGTTTGACCCATTTAGCCTCTAGCAAAAAAATAATAAGTAACCTGTTTGACCTGTTCATTTTCATTAAAGTTATTGTAGAAAAATCGAATCGGTCGAAGAATAATTTATTGAATATCGTAATAATATTATACGATATTCAATAAATTATTCTTCGACCGATTCGATTTTTCTACAATTACTTAAAATAAATATAAAAACAACCTCTAAATACAATCCTAAATAAAAACCTGAACTATTTACACTCAGTCATATATTCCGTTAATAGAAAATAAAAAATTATAAAAATTAGTAATGTCAATTTAATCAAAACACAGTTGTGTTTTGATTGAATTGACATTACTAATTTTTCATGAACGATCATCCCACTTTTCGCAGTATGAATCCTGCATGGGACGCACAATCGGCGAACAGCGGCGAACAACGACAACAACGAGTGAACGTTCGGTTCGGTTAAATAAAGTTTTATTTACTTATAAAAATATAGTAAAAGGCCTTTTTTCCTGCTAATAGTTTTACAAAATTATTCATTTTGATGTAAACATTAAGCGAGAACGGTATTTCTAAAAATTGTGTCGTTTTCTCGACTTTTTAAAGTTTTCATCGAGTGACTGCATTGCAGAAGGAGGCAAAAGTGTGAAACAAGACATGCAAACACCCACAGTACACACCATCTATATAACCCAGTATTTAAATTATCCGAAAACTAATACTTATTGAGAAAATGCATAAATTCCTGTGAAATTTTTTGTTGTGCTGCTAACATTTTATGTGAATACGGTGATTACGTTTTTAGGATATTATGTTATTTGGTATGATCTATATTTAATTAAGGTTTGTTTAATTTTTTTTTCAAGAACACTCCATACGATTTTGTAAAGTGCAACTTATATTCCAGACCCCGTTTTTAAAGGTCAGAGGGGTTTAAATATTCATGTCAGTCGTTGCCATCAAGTCGCCCTCAAGTTCACACTGACGCACCACAGTCTACACTTCCACAGCCACTTCCTGTACAAAGTCATCCTCTTTCATCACCACCATTTGAACCCTTTTGTCTTAAAATATTGAAATTAATCCCTCAACCCCTAGGAGGCACTCGGGTGCCACAATAACAATTGATTTCAATTGTGTCTGGAATAACTCACGATCGAGGGATTAAAACACAGTAATCCTATCATTAAAAGAGTGCCTCGAGGTGCCCGTGTCTGCGTTGCACAAAAATTGACGTCTGAAATCAGGTCTGTCGTCAATTCCAACTCAATACAGGCATGGGAACTTTTACTAACATTTCCTTTTAGAATCCTAAATGTTCATTCATCTTACCAAAATAGCTCTCTTTCCCTTACATCACTCGTCAAAAACAATTGCACAACTGACCAAATTTATCTAAAACCTAATGATTCATCACGTAAATCTAATTGTCGATCGCCATTCAACTACATTGAAAGTAAGGTCAGCGACACGGGGACATTAAGGGTGCTTCCATACTTCTTTTCTCGGACGTTGCGTTGGCCCGTAATACCTCAGAGACTCTTTGTGCTCTACGAGAAAAACATCCTAGCCCTACCGCTAACCTTATATTTCTCGATCGATATAAACTTGCAGGCGTCTTCCGACGATGTCCTCCAGGCTATCAACAGCTTCCGAAGTGGTACTGCATCTGGGCTCGATGGCCTCTATTCCTATATTATCCGAAATTATATATTACCTATACTCTACGCTCATCTCCGTTTTGGAAACGGCCTGAATTAACATCAAAATTAGATATTATCATACAGCATATCCTTTCTCAATCTTTAAACATATGGGAGCTCATCATCATACGATCAAGCCCTCTCACTCACTCATACGGCGAAATGATGACGCCGTGTTTTATATCGAAGCTTTCTCTTATTGGTTATAAATCTTGTTTTTTATTGGTCTGTGTATTTTTAGCCTATTAGCATTTAGTAACTTTTTGTATATATTGAGATAATTTTTACAATAAAATCATTACAAAACCTGGACTCCGAGTATAACTCTTCTCTTAAGAACACAACCCCTACAACTGGTGACCCCTACAATGGATCAAGAGAACAATACTCAAGAAAGCAGTCAAATTTAAGACCCAGCAACAAGCCATGAAGAAAAAATTCATTACGACTTGGCTGGAGGTCTCCGTACAGTCCAGATTGCTACCATTTTGGCGAGAAATACCGAGGGCGTGGTTTATTTAGTTCGAAGCCGTCGTCAATCCTCTCAAACCATCCGACGATCAGAAGTTCCGCTACGTCCTTCAGCAACTTCAAGCAGCCGATCTCAGACACCTAACGGATATTCTGTACAATCCGCCCGCCGCAAAGAAATACGACGCCATCAAAAATCGCCTACTCGCCGTCTATGACAAGTCAGAAGTCAAAAACTTTCAACAATTAATCAGCGGCTTAGAACTCGGCGACCAGAAGCCCTCCCAGCTATTACGACGAATGCGGGCCTCATGATTACAGACGACGGCCTTAAAATCGAGCGGCTAAACCAACTGCCTACGCAAATTCGAGTCGTCCTGTCTATCAACAAAGAATCGTCGCTAGATATTCTCGCCGCAATGGCCGATCAAATGACTGAATACTCCGCTCCGACTAACCACAATGTCGCCGCTGTCTCAAGATCATCTAACGAATCGAGTGACATCGCAAATACAAAACTCGATATTTTGTCGAAACAATTAGAAAAATTCACATTAGAAGTTGCTGAGTTACGCTCCAGATCAACCGAGAACTATCGCCGTCCCTCTCGCTGGCGCTCTCGCTCTCGCTCGCACTCACGGCGCGATAAACCATCAGTGAAACCCGAAGACCAAGATTCGACGACAAAGCAAAACGCTGTGAATCGCCGTGTTGCAGACGAAACAAGAACTCGGAAAACTAACTTCGACATCGACTGTGGCGAGCGTCGGTGTCTCAAACACAAGCAATCGCCTATGCGTACACGATCGCGAAACTCACGAACGTTTCCTCGTGGACACAAGCGCAGACATCTCCGTGTTAGCAGCATCAGCGAAGACCAGAAAATCAAGAAACGATAACGCCTGCAGACTTTTTGCCGCAAACAACACACCTATCAAGACTTACGGCGAAAAAACTGTCAGGCTAAACCTAGGCTTGCGTCGAAGTTTTGTCTGGACATTCATCGTCGCTGATGTCAAGACTTCAATACTAGGAGCTGATTTTCTTCGACATTTTCGATTTAATAGTCGACCTACACAAGAAGAAATTAATCGACAAAGTAACCGAACTATCAATAAATACCGTTGTACCGATATATTGAAAAACTATCCCGACGTATTAAGACCTATAAGCCTGAAACAACCTGCAAAACATGAAGTCGTTCATCATATCGAAACGACGGGCCCGCCGCTGTTCGCACGCGCGCGACCTCTACCACCCGACAAGTACAAGGCAGCAAAAGAAGAGTTCGACCGACTAATAGAAATGGGAATACGCAAGCCATCAATGAGCGCGTGGGCAAGTCCTTTACACATAGTCAAGAAGAAAGATGGCGGACTACGTGTTTGTGGTGACTACAGACGCCTAAATGCGGTCACACAACTCGACCGCTATCCTATTCCACGCATCCAAGACTTCACATATGAACTGAAAGACGCGAAAATATTCTCAAAAATTGACATGAAAATGGCGTACTACTCCATACCTATAAATAAAGAAGACGCAAAGAAGACAGCCATTATCACACCATTTGGCCTTTTTGAATTCAACTGCATGACGTTCGGTTTACGCAACGCTTCACAAACCTTCCAAAGATTCATGAATCAGGCTCTAAAAGGCATAAATGGATGTTTTACCTATATTGATGACATCTTGCTGTATTCTCAAGATATAATCTAAATATATAAAAGTGAAAACTGATTTAATGACTGACTGACTGACTGACTGACTGACTGACAGACATATCAACGTACAGCCCAAACTACTGGGATTTAAAATCTGAAAATTTTCACCACGCTTCCTTTTATAGTGTAGGTGAGCACTAAGAAAGGAATTTTGGAAATTCCGCCTCTAAGGGGGTAAAAAGGGCACCACAAGTTTGTATGAAACTCCGTCAGTTTTGAAGCTAAGTCGATGAAAATTGGTATCCAGCTACCTGATTAGAAATTATGAATGACGTCTTTCAGGATTTTTGAGAATTTAGTCTTTAAAGAGATAAAAAATGGAGGCAAAGTTTGTTCGGATCCGTTTCATATCCATACTCTTTACATATTTGTACTCTCTGATGTCACTTAGTTTGTTATGACATTCAATGTGTCAATCAGGAAATAAATATCATTGCTTGCAAATAGAGGGGTATTATTTTAGAATTTAATAAGAATTGGTGCCGAAATAGATGAATTAACTAAGTTAAAACGTACACGAACTTCAATTAAAGGCTGCATTACACAATTCAGCAGCCAGATACAAACCCTACGAGAAATTTCTGATTATGAATTAAAATTAGTGAGTGACCAGCTGGTGACCAGTCACACACAAATGTACAAAATTACCAAGAATAATTGGGAAGAGATACGACTACAAATAATGGTATTACTAATGAGATGACCCACACTTGGAAAATGAGATTGAAGAAAAAAATAACCTTCAGGGAACTACAACACGGTTTAATCTAAAACTGCAGAATTTGAAATCAATAGCACGAAACAATTCCATGTATGCAGAAGGGACTGAGGAGCAAAGGTCGGTCACAACACAAACAAACCTTAGCACATCTAAATTGAACTCAGTACTATTAGACAAGGACGAAACATTCAAAAACATCATTAAATTGTTGGATACTTACTTAAAACTGAAATATCTATACAAGGAAATACACGTTTTTAACATCTTTGAGCCCAGAATTACATCAGAAAACGTATTATATTATATTTATGTGCTCCACTGGATCCTTGTGAGTCAGAATTTGAGGAGTTAGTTAAAATTCAGTTAGTTAAATTATCAACAACTCAAAATTGGACAGATTACTAGAAGATTTATCAATAGTGTTTGACGAAACTCTTGTTTGCATACGAGTATCAAACTATAAAGCTCATTAAGAGCTTCAAGAAGATGTGACATCTAGCCGCGACGTATTCCATACGTCATGAACGACAAAATAGGAGTCTATATAACGAAAACTTTTGATAAAACTTGAAAATTTCTATTGGCTGTGTTATCTATATTTAGGTCCATATTTAAAAATAAATATCAGTACTTACAAATAGAATGGTATTATTTAAAACTAACTCATTTCTAGGGTTTCGTACCCAAACGGTAAAAACGGAACCCTATTACTAAGACTTTGCTGTGTTCGTCTGTCCGTCTGCCTGTCACCAGGCCATCTCAAGAACCGCGATAGCTAGACAACTGAAATTTTCACAAATTATGTATTTTTGTTAGCGCAATAACAAAAAATACCAAAAACAAAATAAAATGAATATTAAAGGGGGCTCCCATACATCAAACGCGATTTTTTGTCCTTTTTTGCTCGATATTAATAATGCCAACAGGTAGGCACTTGAAATATTCACAAAACACTCAGTTATATTTCTAACTTTAACGACAAATAACAGAATGAAAATGAAATGAATATTTAATCCCATACAAAAAAATGCCATTATTTTGCCTATTTTTGCTCGATATTAATAAATGGTAACAGGTAAGCACTATATTAACTAAATTAATGTAGGTACCTACTGTTGTTTACGTAATCAATGGTACGGAAACCTTCGTGCGCGAGTCCGACTCGCACTTGGCCGATTTTTGTATACGGTAGAGAAAAATGTTGGGAAATCGAATAAAATTGGTGAGTGAATTTATTTATTTGTACAACCAAGACTACATATACGCCTAATTCCATTACATGCAATATGCATGCAAAACTTATGGTATGTTAAAATGGAATAAGTAGGTAAATGAAATATCGAATCTTAAAAACTACACGGTTGTACCTTAAGATATTATTAACTATATTAAGCAGTACAAAAATACTTCTTAAACTGGGCATAGACCCGTATCTCAGGCAGAATAAGGTAACAGGTGTGTTGCAACAACACGAAGCAGCTGACTGGTGGATTAAATCAATATAGACTGGTAAACCATTTGACAAGCTTCCATTTAGTAGGTAATTTGATAAACTTCCATTTAGTAACTTTTTTTTTTTTCTAGGACGCACCACTTTTGAGGACCTGGCAAAGTTTGTTTAGTGAAACTGCCTATCTAATGCATCAAAATTATCTTTTTATTAAATTTTCTCCATATTTTAAAAAAGACACTTTTAAAACATGACCATAAAACGAAACTTTGTCTATCGATCATGAAGGGAGAATGACATAGGAATGTCTTTTCCAGAGCTTTACACCGATGCTGGTACTACACCGTCTAGGTCCGTCGTCCACCATCCGATCTAGGTCTTTTATCCAAACGTAGTATGCAAGCAAATTGTCTTTGTGAAATCGCATTTACAACGCAAATGGATCGAGAAATTGATTTACCGGTTGGAGTGTACGAAAGGGTGCGCAGGACATAACGTAACCTAAACCTACCTCGCGTCGCCCGCCGTGCTGACTGACGGCAGGGTCTGTGGTTACTCGACAGTCCACGGACCCCGCCAGCGGCCACCTCCGCCCTGAAAAGGGCAGACCTCCTCAGAGGGGGTGCTGAGACGGCACCCCACGCCTACCTCTGGACGACGCGCTGGGCGAACAGCGCGTCGTCCTGGTCCCATGTGCTAGGCAGCTGGTGCCCCCGCACCTGCCGCCCGGGACCCTGGCGGGGCCTACCGCCCCGCCTACGCCGACGGAGGCGGAGAGAGTGCGGATCCCGCTCTCTCTCCCTCTCGGCGACCTCCTTCTGCGACATGACGTCGTCGCAGAAGGCGGCCACCGCCTCCCAAGCCTGCTCGCTGCGGACCATCTCCTACATGATGGCCGGCAGCGAGAGGACTCCTCCTCCCAGGGCCGCGGAAAGGACCGACCGCGGCCCACTCCACGCGGGGCACTCCACCAGCGTGTGGTGCGCGGTATCTTCTGCGCAACCACAGTGGTGGCATTCCTGGGTCGGCTCCTTCGCGGCGACCAGACACAGATATCTCCCGAAGCATCCATGCCCCGAGAGAATCTGCGTCATCCGGAAGGAGAGCGACCCATGCCGCCTCTCGATCCACCCCTTGAGGATGGGGTGGATTGCCTCAAGGATGCGGCGTCGGGAGCCAGCTAGTCGAGTGCCCAGCCGCTCCTCGATGAACCGCGTCCACCGGTCTAAGGAGGCCTCGTGGGCCTCCCTACGCCACCGCACCACCGTGTCTTGGGGGGGCCAGTTTCCTTGGCTTCTGGCATCCGCCGCCCGCCAATACACTGACCCCTGCGCTTCCGCCTCCAGGTCCCATGGAAGGGACCCAGCGAGTGCGCACGCCACCTCGTGCGAGATGGTGCGACGTAACCTAAACCTAACCTAACCTATTTCCAGCGTAATCGTTTCTGTCACTAAATGTATCATAGTCAGCTTTTTGACAAAAGATTTGCATTTTTTTCACATATTATGTCAAATGAAACGCGTTTTATGTATGGTGCTTACACTATTATCGAAAAAAAAAACTTTTAACGATATTTAATTGCTTACAAAGTCCAGTAGGTTAGGAAAAGTGTAGGTTAGGTTAGGTTAGAACAGTGACCATACAAAGGCGTGAAGGCGAGAGAGCGGAGCGAGCGCAGCGAGCGTAGCGAACGTGCCGCGGTAGCGGCCGCCGAGCGCCTCAAAAATACAAAAAAAAACGATTAATGATTCCTAACCTCAAAATTCTACTAAAATACTTTTTTACCGCGCGCCTCCCTGACTTTACTGGGGGGTTTTCGCCCCCGCCCCACTCGCCCTCCCCCGCCCCTTAACTCTACGGTCCAAGTCCTAAACTTTTAGTGACAGAAACAATCGCGCTGGAAATAGGTTAGGTTTAGGTTAGGTTTAGCGCGCCCTTTGCGACACTCTGACCGCATAATTCAGCCCCTTTCATCCAACTATTGTATCAGCGTAACGTACCCCGGTATGCCGACAACGACGTACCGGCTCCCACTAAGTACCCAACACCACCTCGCCAGTGATGGGCACCCCCGGCACTGTAGGCAAAGAAAGTGGAGGAAAAAGTAGAGGAAATGGGGTTCAGTCATGACGAAAACTTTGTAACAGATCAAATTCCACGCGCGCGAAGCCGCGGGTATCAGCTAGTTCAGAATAAAAAGATACTCCACGAAGTGTTACAACGACTTAGTGAGTATGGCGTCACACTCAACATCGACAAATGCGAATTCGGTAAAGAGAAGATCAACTTTCTTGGCTATGAAGTTTCATCAGCTGGTATAAAACCCACTTAAGAACGTATAGAAACAATATCTACGTACCCAAAACCGAAAACTATAATCGAGCTACGACGTTTCCTAGGCATGCTAAACTTCTACCGTGACTGCCTGCCTCATAAAGCCGATCTACAAAACGAACTCAACAAGTACTTGCACAACAAAAAGAAGAACGACAAAACACCAATCGACTGGACACCGGAAGCCGAAGTAGCTTTTGAAAAATGCCGCCAAAGCATCTCTGAAGCAACTACACTGGCCTACCCATCGATTGGCAGCGAACTCGTCATCATGACCGACGGATCTCGGACCTCGGATTACAGTCTCGGTGCCGTTCTTCAACAAAGAATAGACAAAGAGTGGAAACCACTAGCATTCTTTTCTAAACAATGAGTCCCACGCAGCGCCGCTACAGCGTGTACGATCGTGAACAATGAAAGCCACTCTCATGGCCCGCGGCGCCACCACCACATGGACCGACGAGCTGCCGACAGTGCTACTCGGGCTACGCAGTGCGCTACGGGATGACAATAACCTTAGTCCCGCGCCAATGACATACGGCGCTACATTACGAATACCGTCCGATTTCTTCGTGCCTACTCGAACAAACATTGAAGACGCAGAATTTGTACAACGCCTGTCCGAAGTGATGACGTCACTATCGCCAGTAACACGTCCGCAGCAAACTGTACAGCAACCGTTCGTATACAAAGACCTATCAACTTGCACGCATGTATTCGTTCGAAACGACACCGTGCGATCACCACTCACACCACCATACGACGGGCCATACGAAGTTTTACAACGGCAAGAGAAATTCTTTAAAATCAAGCTTCCGTCTCGTACAGCTATAATATCGCTAGACAGATTGAAGCCTGCATATACAATCAACGAAGATACAGAAAACAAGGAAGAAACACCACCTATAGCTGTGAGTTCAAGCACGTCTAGAACGACTAACGACGTGCCAGTGGATTCTAGCCCTCCGTATACTACAAGAACTGGGGGCTTACCATCAGCTTATAGCAAGCCACTCAATTTCCAGGCAGTTCAACAGTAGGGCTGCTTTTGCCCTGCTAAAAATCATACCATAACCGCTGAATAGCTGAACGACTTTAGCACCGCTAAACCAAAAGGTGAACTGCTAAGCTTGTCTATGGTCTGTTTGTCTGCAGATTGCATGAACGAGACAGAGCTATACTGGTTCAGATAAATCTGTCTCTTTTTAGTTGAAAACGTTCAAATACACAAATACATGATTTATTCCAAATTACCGGTTTTTGAAAAACTTTATACTTATTGGATTTTAAAGAGAAAAAGTCGATCTAAATGTTGCTATTTTGCAGGAGATTACTTAAAATACTCAATTCTAGTAAAATTACCTTCTTGGCGATAGTAATTAATGTACAGTGTTGGGTTATTGAAAATGTGGATAGACATTTTAACGTGATCATGATTGGAACGGTTCTGCCTGCATTTTTGGCGGTAACATTCAAAAATTGAAGAAATATTCCATTTTCCCGGAGTAGTACGTACGTTCGACTATTTTATATTTACAGTTAAACATTGAGTTAAACCACATGAGTAAATATTTATTCATGTGGTTAAACCATATTTTCACATTGTCATACTTGTGTGGAAGTATTGAATAAAGTAAAGTGGAATTGTAAGTAATTTTATAAAATATTAGTATAAAAAAGTGATCATCCATTAACTTTCAGTGAAAACCAACAAAAAAAAAACGCCTAGTTTCTTACACCCAATTGTAAATCCTTTGGGAATAACAGTTAACAAATCTTTAACAGCTGGAGACCACTCCAAGCGAATGGAAAGGGTGGCAGAAATTTTAATTCTGCGGGCGATGTAGTCATAAAATTAGGGTTTGAATGAAGTTTCTGGTTCAGTTACACTGTGTAGTAAAAGACTACTACTACTTTTTACATGGGTATTATAATAATCTATTTTATTTTAGTACTGACTGGGTAGACTAAATGCAAAAAATAAAACATAAAATAATTAATGATTCAAGGAGAGGAAGAGGAAACAGAAAATTTATATTACATATTAGGTATTCTCTACCAGTCGAGCATTTGGTTAAGTAGACATGTTTTGTAGAATTTTTGCAGTAAAAAAAACAAACACATGATTTCATATACATATGTAATATAATTACAAAAAAATATATTTCAAACACATATTAAGATAAAAAAGACATACTTAATATAACAGTACTTCAGTTTTAACCCTAAATTTAAAATCTAACAAAACAACCATAACTTTCTAGGTATATGTATTAACTGGTCGGCTACCGAAGTTGTGGAATCGAGCCATTAGACAATTTATTTGTGTCTGGAATTACAAGGGGTTAAAAAATACATCAATACATAAGCTTATTGGTGAACGTCTTCGTCTGTGAGATAAATTTGCTTGATCTGTGAGATAATTGATTAGCTGCATTGCAAAATGTTATGTAGGATTACAAATGCTTTTGCAATAAGGCTAGCTACCTGAGGTTGGTAATGAACCATTGAATAAGAGTCTGTAGAACACCTATAATTGATCTCTCTCTGTCATTAAGAGTTTTTACATGTCTCTGTATAGGTATAATAGGCTTCAGAAAAATCTAATTCTGCTTAAACAGTTGTTGTCATCATAAATTTGAGCAGTGAATATCTAGAATCACCTACAATAAAAGGAAATATTCATTAATTTTATCATCTTTGTAAGACTGCTGCAAATGTGTTATATAAGAACTAAAACTTAGTTGTTTTTTACACCCAGGCAATATTTAAACAAACAAAATCAGCAACATATTCATAACACAAGGGTTTTAGGTGCTATAACCTGTAAAATATGTTTCTTTATCTTTTCTTTTTACTCAATTGAACGGAAAGGACATATCTTTAAAGTTAAACTAAAATGTGTATTGTATGTTTACCTAAAAGCCATACAGATGCTATAGTGCTCAGTTCATTCAAGTGAGACTACAAAGGATAATGAGACCATATATTATTGTAAATTAAATGAATCATAGCCATCATTTACACTTATAATTTCCATGTATTTGTTACAAATCTGAAAAAAGTATTACACATAAATATTAGTAAGAAAGAAGAGATATAAAATTTGAAAGTACAGTTTTTTCAATATATTCTATTGTATATACCTATTACATCACAAAACCATGCTAACAATTTTGTCGAAATTGTATTTTCATTTTGGTAAATGATGATATAAACATTTTATACAAAATACTAACTCAAAGAACATCAGGTTTCTTTACACTGTAATTAGGTTTCTTAATCTATAATGAAACATGTAAATTTTCACAAAACTGCTGAAAAAAGTCTGAGAAACGCATAAAATATGTCGAAAAAGTTAGTCTCTTAGTAACTTCTTCAAGATGGCTAGGATGACATTAGCTTCGCTCAAAAAGACGTTTACCTGCTGTCAAATTGAGTGTCATGGTATGAAAAGATTGAAAAGTTCATAGTAAAAAATGGTGAACGGTTTAGAAACGTCAACGTAAATTGGCCTGCCACAGGCCTGCTAAAAACGATGTCATAGTACAAAAGAGCAATGCAGTCCAATAGCAGTCCTGCTTTAAGAGCTAATGGTAAGGCCCCTGGCCGCAGGTCTCTGGTTGAAAGCTGTTCTATCCCCGACTTTGGGCACTTTATTTGATGATATATTTTATCATTTAGGGTGGCCGTAAGTCTTCGGTTGGGAGCTTTCAACTCAGTACCACATCGCTTCCCCTATGGAAAGGTAGCTGATCAACTTGCTCACCACGGTCTCTCGTGCTGCAGATGTGCAAGCAGATTCCCCCGGCATGCCAGTTTAAACTATGTCATCCGTCAGGTTTTTGTCAGCGCTCATCCATGGGCGCCTCGCGCGCAGCCATGGGAAACGTCCTGACGGTATGACTTTCGTTCCTTGGAAGAAGGCTAGACCCTTAGTGTGGAGCGGCACTTGCGTCGACACTTTGGTTCCTACGCATCTTTCATTGACTGGCAATAAGGCGCGTTCAGCTGCTCCTTTTACAGAGTGCATCAAACGGCGCAAATACGAAATTTTTTAAAGGGAATTTAAACCGGCAAGGTAAGCAGGGTGCGGGTAGCAACATTTAAAAAGTCGTCACCTAATGTCATGGCGGTTAGGTATAGCATGGTTGAGGATGCTGAGACTGAATCTATGTCCATAATTTCAAGGCTAAAGTTACTGCAGCCTAAATATGAAACCCCTTTGCCTATATAATAACTACGGCCAAATTCAAAAGCTGACTGATACGGGAGTCATACCTAAAATGTTTCATTCCGAATACACTAACTTTCCGCACCGTGTCGGTAAAGACGTTCTGTTAGATACATACATTGAAGATGAGACAGAATCCTAAGGTTCTTAACATATCTGTAATGGTCATCTTAAATATGCCAAAAAAATTATTAAATTGCCTGTTTTTTTTTTCAAAAATGTTTATACTTTGATAGAGGAGGTTAAACTTGGATTGTTTTGATTTTTTTATTTGTCAAGTTTTGTTTCATTGCAAATTAATTATATAGTTTTCCAAAATTAATTGTAATATTCACTTTTAGAGTAATACTCCCGAGGCTTAAGGGGCTATCCAATTCATTGTTGCAAGCATAGTTGGACCAAGATCTTGGACGATTGATTGCAACAAGTATTCTACTAACATTATTAAATTCTTTACAAAGGTATATTGAAAAAATGGATAAGTAGCATACTACCCTCAGCAATATCCTATAGACAATAGTTAATAATGATGGCCCAAGTATCCATTCTACTCTCACCCTAGTAAAATTGTTCACTTTTCCTTATTCTGCTGTCTGTCCAATGGACACCTGAGTCAAATAACTTTACTCTGATCCAACATCACAATGTTGCTTAAATTCATTGGGCAAATTCAGTTGCTAGTTCACAAGGCGCTTGATTCATTTTCCCTCATTTTACTTTACACCTGTTTTGTACTTGCAGCTATTTTATCCACTGCAAGCAATTGAACCATTTTGCCTCCCTCTAAAAATTTCTAGATTTGATGCATTTGGGCTAAGCGACATAAATTATTTAGATTAATGAGTATTTATTTACACAAATATCTTAGAAAGTTCCCTATTTATAAAAGGGATATAGCGTGGTAAATAAATCTATGTCTGTTCAGTACTTTTCATTTTATGATTTTTTTTCTGAAAATTAAATCTTTAAACCGTTCTCCTGCAACATTCACAAAATGGCGTTTAGACCAAATAGCCTTTCAACCGTCGATGTATGTATGCCCATTACTTTAGACAATAACGATAAAAAACCATTCGTAATATTTTTGGTAGATTATCCGACCAAATTGTACTGAACATTAAAAACTAAAAAGCGGCCGCAAGATACATCGACCTATCCTTCCTCACTTGATGGCATTGTAACGAAATTTAAATAGTACAGATGCGTATATAATTTTAAAGTTGGGAAATAATTTATATAAGGGACATTAAATAAAATGTGAATTGTTTTATTTTTTTGTAAAAATACACTATAATTACTAATTTATTATTGAAAATAAACTGTCGAGGCGCCAGGAGACCGCTGGTCGCTGAAACACAGCCTCTGTTAACATTATTAAGCATATAAATACGAATTATGGTGAAGTCAAATTTTTGAAAAAAATAAATTATACAATAATCGGAATCTCAAAATTTTTGTTTGTATGATAAAAAGAAAAATGATTTTATAGATGTAATTTTAATCACCGTCCTAATTTTAATACATCAATCTACAAGATAAAAAACAATTCACATTTTATTTCATGTCCCTCATATAAACCTTGTACTTATAAACTATTTTCCAACTTAAAAATTCTGTATGCATCTGTACTATTTCAATATCGTTATCATACGTCCTGTCACACAATAAAAACTTTTGAATTTAGAATGCTGGCCACAAAAAAGTTTATTAAATTCGAATTTCGAATTTTTCATGAAAATATAAATATGTACTTTTTAGAATTTTCCTCATTTTTAAATATGGAGTGGACACTTAAAGAAGACCGTGTCGCGGTTATTGCGTTGCATCGTTGCGGTTACGCGCCAATTCAGATTTTCGACTTACTGAAAAATTTGAATACAACCAAGAGATTCGTTTATCGTACCATAAAACGATACAATGAAGACTCTAGTGTAGATGACAGGTCAAGAAGTGGTCGCCCTCGCTCTGTTAGGACTCCAGCAGTGATAAAAGCTGTAAAGGCGCGAATTCAAAGAAATCCCATATGTAAGCAGAAACTGTTGGCCCTTCAGATGGGGTTAAGCAGGACCACGGTGAAAAGGGTGTTAAATGAAGACTTAGGGCTTAGGGCATATCGAAGAAAAACAGGACATCGTTTGGACGCTCGTTTAATGGACCTGAGACTGAAGAGATGTCGCGCTTTGTTGAAGCGGTACGCGGGAAAAAAGCATCAGGAAATTCTTTTTTCGGATGAAAAAATTTTCACCGTGGAAGAGAGCTACAACAAACAAAATGATAAGGTGTACGCACACAGCAGTGAAAAAGCGAGCAACCGTATTCCGCGTGTCCAACGAGGTCATTTTCCATCCTCGCTCATGGTTTGGTTGGGAGTCTCTTATTGGGGCTTAACTGAGGTACATTTTTGTGAGAAAGGCGTAAAAACGAATGCAGCTGTGTATCAAAATACAGTCCTCAAGAACCTTGTGGAACCTGTTTCTCATACCATGTTTAATAACAGGCACTGGGTATTCCAACAAGATTCTGCGCCAGCTCATAGAGCGAAAAGCACACAAGACTGGCTGGCGGCGCGTGAAATCGACTTCATCCGGCACGAAGACTGGCCCTCCTCCAGTCCAGATTTGAGTCCACTTGGAGGAAAAGGCCTGCTCAAAGCCTCATCCTGATTTGGAGTCACTCAAGGCATCCTTGATTAAGGCAGCCGCCTATATTGACATGGACCTCGTTCGTGCTGCGATAGACGACTGGCCGCGCAGATTGAAGGCCTGTATTCAAAATCGCGGGGGTCATTTTGAATAAACTTTATTACCATATGAATCTATGTTTAATTAAGTTAATTTTGCTATATAAATGGTTACATAAATAATAAACATGTCTAAATTATTTCATATTACACATGTGACAGAACTTATGACCTGACTAGGTATGTATGGTCGTTAAACATTTATAGCTTGGCAATAAGGAACACACCTCTTGCGGTATGGTTCGGCGGTCAAGAGGATAATGTGACTCATCGACGATCGAAAATATATATTTTTTTAAGTGTGCGTTACTGGGGCGGCATGTCGACTCGGATCGACATAAAAGTATATAGAAAATTTAGAGCCCTATATCCCATTCATGTGCCCCAAAAATCAAATTAGTGCCCATTAAGATCTCCGACAGTGACTTTAGGAAATAAGATGCCGCTGGCGTTACGTCTGAAAACGTTACTACAGCGGCATGATTTTTACCTATTAGCCCTAGCTAAATTTAAAGTAGCCTAAAGGGTAGCTTATATTTGTGCCCTCTCTTGGCCGAGTAGCGGCATTTGTGCCCCTTGTGGATTTGGTGTAATTGCAAATGCCGCTGGAGTAACGTTTGGCGGATTTCCATATCTGCGGAACGGCTGGACAAACAGATATGATTTTTTGTCAGCTGGTGTGTTGTAATTTGTGCCATTTGTGCCCCAGAATTTTTTCCAAAAAAATGCACGGTGTATCAATAGAACGAGTTTCTCTGAAAATCGAAAATAGCCTCTAGTTCTTGAACTACATAAAATGGTGTGCTGTGATTGCAGTGCCCTACTATGCCTTTTAGGCATATGTATCATCTGACAAAATTGTAAAACCCTAAGTCTAATTTTCGTCGAAATAAATTATTTTTTCTGTGAGTGGTTTTGCTTATTGTGAGGTTTGAAACCTCAAATAAGAGCATTGTGAACAAGATAATAACAAAACATGATTTGCCGATCAATAGAGCCCATATTCAAGTATAGGCACACAGAATTTCAGCTTTCTACACCTAATAATTAACCGTTAATAAATAAAACAATTACGTAACGACAATTATTTGGAAACTATCCGACCAAATATGAAAGGTAGTCAAAAAGCGGCCATTCAGTACTTCGAGCCAGTATTTTCAAATTGGTAGCCTTGTCATTTTAGATGTCAGGTACAGTCACGGAAACAAGTTTTAGTGTGGGATACAAGTTCAACAAAAAACATTATTTGCTGTATTTTTTTTTGCATTTGCCAACCGCGTGGATGTATTATAGAGATCCTATTGATACTTTTGACGCGATACTATCAATAAGTACCACACTTTGATAACACAAGTAGGTAGTATCAAGAAAAAATTATGGTAAGTACCTATTTTCAGTGAAGCTTTATTCTTTTATTTTAATTTTAAATGTATTATTGATCAATCGCAAAGTGTTTAACGTGATTTTTACGGTTTCAAAATATTAAGTTTTTGTATTAATCGATTTGCCTCATAATTGGGGGAAAATACTACATATCACGAGTAGGTTCTAATTTTAAAAGGATGCCAATGATATCGAAGTCATCTTGTATACCTCACCAGGACACACAAGATTACTATATTCTATTACCAGAAAATCCTGTTCTGGTACTCAAACCCAAACAATACATAAAATTGAAGCCACACAAACTGACACTGATACAACTTGAATTCTGTAGACTGTTTAGTTACCTACTGGCTAAACATATTTCTTTAAACAAGAACAAGAAACAAAATGATAAGTACCTATGTTTTATTTGTGTTTATGTAATGCCGTAACAAAATTATTGATGATAATCTAGCAAGAAGTTGTCTTTAATGAATAGATACATAGTTATTCCGGCAGTTAGAACTGAATTTAGTTTTTATTTTTTGGGTAAAATATTTACAGACGATTATAATTATCTTTTTTGATTTGAATTTTGGTTATTAGGTAATTAAACTGTACACGTTTTAATTAGAATCGATTAAATGTCTCAAATATTTAAATGGTTATGCCTTCATGACATAGAGAAAGTAATATTCTAGAGTACCAATCGCTAGTCAAAAAATGTCTTCCCAAATTCTTTCCACATTATTACGACTGATTGCGCTAGGAGTTTTGATTTGAATAAAATCATAGACCAAGGTAAATACAATCTTTAGCGTGGGTCTTCGTTGGCTAGCTCAGATGTTAAATAAAACAGACGCGACTTCACTACTTTTGACGTTTATTCGACGAATTAACTACGAATTACGACAAACAACACACGAATTAGTACAGGATAACTTTTATAAACGGAAATACTATAATGGCGGCGCAGCGCGGGAGTATGCCAACTCGACCAGCGCATGACCATTCGCTAAGACGGCTGTCGTGAGAGAGAGACTAAGGTCGCGTCGCTACGTTGAGATTCGGTTCGGGAAAAAGAACGAATGAGCGCGCGGCCATAGACTATTAAACTTACTGTTGGTATCGAATTGGCATAACCCCTCGTGTGCGCCTAGGAGGGCGCTGGTGTACCGCTACATACTCCCCCTCCAGTTCAAGTGAACGTCCTCGTTCTTGGACTGGCACATCCTGAGGAGTTTCAGGGTAATCCTCTACATCCTCAACACTACGCTCAGATTTTATACGCCTAGGACGGCCGCGCCTTCGTTTGGGAACTACAGGAACCGGTGGAACTAGATCACGACCATGAAACGGTGTCAACTCTTTGGCGTGAAACTTTCCCAAACTCCTATTAGGATCCTCGAGTGGAGCAACTTGATACGTCGTTGGGCTCACCTTTTGTGTCACCAAATATGGGCCATCTCTACGAGGAACGAATTTTGAACTGACAGCCTTAGACGTATTACTCAGCACATGGGTGTTCAGTAAGACTTGATCTCCCTCTTTGATTTGTTCACCTTCTCTGCGAGATTTATCTGCATACTCCTTCCTTCGATCTTGCTGTTTCTCGACATTCTCTCTAACCATCGCTAATGTTCCTAAAAAATTCCTTAGATAGGGAGTTATCTGCGGAACGATATTCTCCTTTTCCAAAATAGCTTTCGGATCATGTCTAACTTCTAATGGGGACCTTAGTTCCCGGGCGAAAGTCAGGTACGCAGGCGATACCCCTGTCGATTCGCACCGTGCCGTATTCATAGCAAACCTGACAGAAGAAAGCTTATTAGGCCAAGAGCTGTGATCAGAACCCACCAGCTGCGCTAATTGTACTTTTAAATCTCTATTCTTTCGTTCTGCAGGATTTCCTTCTGGGTGAAACAGTGGCAATAGATCCTGCTTGATATCAAGAATGAATGTAACTTGTTGCATTACTGCCGAGATGAACTGAACTCCATTGTCGGAAATAATGCGTCGTGGCAGGCCATATCTAAGAAAGTATTCTTCTATAAGGACTTTTGCACATGCCTCCGCAGTAGCATCTCGTAAAGCGTAAAGTTCCACCCACCTCGTGGCCGTATCTTCAACGAGAATAATCCATCTTTGTCCATCTTCTCCAGCTGGTAGAGGTCCAAACAGGTCAATGGCTAGAACTTCATTCCGCTGATTTAGAATAGGCGTCTGCAGTAATCCAGGCGGTTTCTCATTTGTTGCCTTGTACCTTTGGCAGGAGGTACATGTCTTGATATAGTTTACGATTGTTCGTCGCATCCCAGGGAAATAAAACTTCTGTGAAATTTTCTGATAAGTTCTTTCTATTCCAGGATGACCAGCGATCGGTGAGTCATGGCACTCTTTCAAAATTTCTTCCCTAAGGTTCACCGGTACCACCAACTGCGGTTCTTCACTGTCAGAATCTGGATTGTAACGATACAAAACTCCTTGCTCCATTAAGTAACCACGACCAATCCAGCGTTGCACATTTACCTCCTGTACACCTTCAATCTCTGTAATGATCTTCTCCAACTCTGGATCATCTAACTGACTTTGACGCAGCTCGGATGGACTCTTTGCAGGTAAGTCTATGATCACAGAGCACATACCACATGTATTCTGTGTCTCTTCATCGCAGCTAGGCCGGCTGAGTGTATCCGCTACCAGATTCATTCTTCCAGGTGTGTATTCAATACGAAGATCAAATGCTTGCAGTTTCAAGGCCCATCTAACAAGACGACCTGATGGGGATTTTAATGTCAGTAGCCATTTCAATGGCTGGTGGTCTGTTCCCACATTAACTGGATGTCCTTCAATGTAGCCACGGAAACGCTCCACTGCCCATACAACTGCCAGAGCCTCCCTCTCCGTTGTTGAATAATTCTTTTCTGCGGATGTTAGCAATCTACTTGCATACTCAATAGGCCTTTCATTATTCTTCTCTCCTTGCAGAAGAACAGCACCTAGAGCATAATTGCTTGCATCAGTCCTTAATACAAACGGCTGGCTGTAATCAGGTTGTATGAGAATTGGCGCACTGGTAAGCTTGGTCTTCAGGTTCTCAAATGCTTCATTCTGCTCGTGCTGCCACTCCCATACTTGATTCTTTTTAGTAAGACGTGTTAAAGGTTCTGCAATTTGAGAAAAACCTGGTATGAATTTGCGAAACCATGAACAGGTTTGGAGGAAACTTCTCAAATGTTTCAGTGAAGTGGGCTTTTTCATCTCTAATATAGCCTCAATCTTCTCTTTGTCAGGTAAGATACCTTGTGCTGAAATAATGTGTCCTAAATACTTCACAGAGTCTCGAGCAAACACACATTTTTCCCTATTCGCTCTTAGCTTAAATTCACGTAGTCTCTCGAAGACTGCGCGTAGATCTTCAATATGACGAGCGTGATTAGGGGAAATCACTAGGATATCATCTAAGTATGCCATAATCGTAACATTCTTTAGGGTTGGGCCAGACTTAAATCGGTCAATCAACCTCTGAAAGGTGGCTGGTGCGTTCTTCAGCCCAAATGGCATTCTTTTAAAGCGGTAAGTACCCATAGGAGTAGTAAAAGCAGTCTTATCTCTATCACTGTTAACTGGCACCTGCCAGTACCCAGAACGCAAGTCAAGCGTACTCATCACGCAGCCTCTCTTTGTAGCATGCAACAGTTCTTCAATCAATGGCATTGGGTAAGTATCAGATTTTGTCACAGCATTCAACTTACGGTAATCAACGCAGAAACGAAATTCCCCATTTCGTTTTGGGACGAGTAGTGCAGGAGCTGCCCACGCTGACTCACATTCCTCGATAACGTCATCCGCGAGCATCTGCCCTAGTTCATCTTCCATCACTTTCTTCCTTGCAGGGGTGAGACGGTATGGCGGCATGGCGATCGGTGGATGCTCTCCAGTCTCAATCCGATGCTCTGCAAACTCAGTAGGCAGTCCAGTCTCCTTAAATATATCAGCATAATCAGCCAAGAGTTTCGAAAGCTCATCCACATTTTCCCCACTCACATGCGCAACATCATGCCTATATAAGGAGTTGACACCCGCTTCAAAGCACAGAGGATATGATCGGTCGCTTTCCCCAAAACCCCACAAAGACCTACTAAAATCAAAAGTTAACCCTGCATTCTTGAGAAAATCTATCCCTAGTAGAGTTTCATTATTATTAGAATCAGGCAAAATTAAAAATTCTGTGGGCACGATTTTGTCTAAAAGCCTAACCTCAACATTGGTGATGAAAACTTTCATCACCTTAATGGACCCGTCAGCAAGTTTAATTCGACGCGATGTTGGTTGTAGAGGATGCCCCTTTGAAAGGAGGAGGGCATATAGAGTATGACCTGCAATACAACCTTTAGCACCAGAGTCGACTAACGCAGTCCCTTTACATTTTAAAATTTCAATTTGTAACAATGGTCTCTGATAAGGAGAAGTTGTACTTGACTCCCCCTGGACCGAACCTACTACCATATTTGATGTCCCACTATCGGAGTACGGCAAGTCACACTTCTCCATTGTATGTAAAAACACGGGCACCTCCTTTTGATCAGAACTAATACTATTATAATTACCCCCACGATTCATGGAAACATCACAAAAAGGATTCAAAACAAAATCGCCAATAGCGCACTCTATAAAATTATTTTTAACATTTTCATGAGCAAAATCTCCTAAAAATCTCTCATTATTAATTGTTCCAATATTTAATGTGTGGCTATTCATATTGTTATTGATTCCAAGACAATTACCAAAACATTCAAAGTTATTTGAAAAACATTTATAACCTTGTTGAAAGGAACTTTCATTACTACAATTATCAACTTTAAAATTGCCAAAATAAGGTAACTTAAATTCTTTACTCTCAAACAAAAACTTAGAATTAGTTGTATGGTCATTGCCAACATGACTACCTAGACCATTACTGGGGTTTTTACCCTGCAGTTTACATGACTTATAACAGGCACGTTTACCCTGTGTTAAATGATAAGCATCATGGATACATAAACATTGTGTGTTATTATTAGAATGTGAGTCCATAGCATAAAAAGCATTAACACTTCCCGGGTTGCACTTTGCACACTTCGCACGAATAACACCACTTTCTCCGCAACCATAGCAAAACAACTTATTGTTCACGTTTGAAGGTTTAAAAAAATGGTTTACAGTACCTTGTGATCCACTTTGAACGTTACTACCTACGTTCAGCCGTGGCCGGGCAGGCTGGGTAACGCCTGCACTCGCGTTTCCGCCAACACCAGGCTGGGACGGCGCCTGGGGCAGAGGCTGCGATATCGTTGACCGTGTCGCGCTCGATAGCGCTGGCTGCGGCGCCCGCGCTCCGCTCGACCATGGCGGGCGTGGCGCCTGGCGAAGCAGAGATGGCGCCGGGGCTGCTTTGGCCCGATCGGCGACCGCATCCTCGATGCTTCGTGCTCGCCGTAGGAGTTCACTAAAACTATCTATCGAATCTCTCTCAATCCTTTTCCTTATCTGGATATCTAAGATGCTGTATATCATATCGATTTTAACTTTTTCAGTTACATCTCCTTGTGGTAATTTAGACATTAACGCTCTCGCCTTGGCCACAAATAAATCGGTTTTCTGTGTGCCCTGTTCCATGCCAAATAATTCTCTATAAATTTTGAACGGTGGTTTGCGTTCACCGAACGCACAATTCAATTGTTCTAGGGCATCCTCCCATTTATTGACTGAAGCTTTGATTCCTTGCCACCAAGTACCAGCATCATGCGACAGCAAAAGTGATAGCCCACGCAGGGCATTACTATCAGAAACTCCAGTGGCAGATTTATACACTTCTACTGCGTCTATAAAATTCTCCACCGATTCTCCTTCTTCACCACTAAATCTTGCCTGGCAACGTGCGAAATTCGCACCAGACGCCACCGACGCGTTCAAAATGGCGGACTCTCTGAAAAAATCCGGCGTGGATTCTCGCCTGCCCTCTCTCATCTCCTCCAGGAGGCGCGAGCAAAGACTCGCTTGAGAGGTCTGGAAAGCTTCAATAAGTTTCGCCATACCTTCGGACATGTTTCCATCTGATACGACGTCCTGGCTACGACTTCGCGGTGTTCTCGGCATAACGTTGGGCGGCCAGTTTAGCGTGGGTCTTCGTTGGCTAGCTCAGATGTTAAATAAAACAGACGCGACTTCACTACTTTTGACGTTTATTCGACGAATTAACTACGAATTACGACAAACAACACACGAATTAGTACAGGATAACTTTTATAAACGGAAATACTATAATAGCGGCGCAGCGCGGGAGTATGCCAACTCGACCAGCGCATGACCATTCGCTAAGACGGCTGTCGTGAGAGAGAGACTAAGGTCGCGTCGCTACGTTGAGATTCGGTTCGGGAAAAAGAACGAATGAGCGCGCGGCCATAGACTATTAAACTTACTGTTGGTATCGAATTGGCATAACCCCTCGTGTGCGCCTAGGAGGGCGCTGGTGTACCGCTACAAATCGAAATTTTGTGACCTATCAAACAATTACGAGAACCATTTGCAAGCAAGTGTGGCTAATTGGCTATGCTTTGACCAAGAATATTTTTTTTAAATTTATTTATTAAATTAACACTACATAATAATATAATAGTTAGAATACAAATATAAAAACATAATATAATTGCTTTCAAGTTTGAGGACAGACCTCTTAAAGTCAAGCCTCTCAAAGACCAAGACATAACGTGCCGTAAGATTGCGCTATATTATCTTGTAATGTAAAGGCCAAGAAAAATACAAAACAAGTTATTAGAATTTTTTTTTTTAAACTAAAAAAAATTTTTTTTATTTCTTCATAAATCGTTACAAAAATGCCTTACGTAAAACCTGTAGATACGTGCTTCATTTTATACAACAGCAAAATCATGCTTTGCGACACTAGCGCTACGGAAATAGCAGAACAGTCTACAAATAGCCGCAGCAGAGAAAGATTTTCTATCTCTTTCGATTTAACACGAGCGCACAGTTGTGCCATCTATGCTTAATACAGAATTTTAGCTTTCTTCCGGAGGACGATCTTTACTTGTAACAGCGGCGGTCTTACCCATTGCGAGGCTCCGGGCGGATGGTATTTGCAAGGCCCTTTGTCCTACGGAAAAGTACCTATGTGATGCGAAAGTAGGTCTGATTGTTAAGTAGGTATTCGTTATGTTTGACGAGAAATGCTAGATATACAAATAAATAAAATTTTAGCTTTAAAATATTTTACTTACATTGAAAGATTTACAAAATTAACAAAAAGCGACTTTTACTAAGACTAAAATCTTTAATTAAAGCACAATAATCTAACCAATGAGCTACGTCATTTTCGATTGAAAGAAAAGCAAGGGCTGAAGCCCGATCCTGTGTCATCGAATTCCTCAAATATGTTTTAATAATTTTAAGCCTCGAAAAACTTCTTTCAGCAGACGCAACCGTAACAGATGTCGTGGGTGGCAATAGTTCTCAGAACTATTTCGGTAGTGGGGTAAACTTCAGTTATTTTTTTTTCTTTTTTGTATTTCACCATTTCGTAAATTGCACAGTCAGAAATAATTTTTAAGTAGGTGTCACGCATGGACTTTATACGTCCATGGTGTCACGCAGTTTTTTTTACACTTTATCAGCTTTCTCAATACTTGATATTAAATAAAAGTAATTGAAAGATATGTACGGTACAGCAACGATTTTGTAACTCATACTGCAAGCATTTGGAGCGAAGCGACGGGGATTCCCCTAGCGATAGACGAGCAGAACATTATGTCCCGACTTCCAAGTCACAGACTATATAATACTATAAATACTAGTCCCGAGTGCAATGCGTTTAAAAAAACGAGACAACAAGTGTTTCGAGACGCGATATTCAAGTACTAGAAAATAAATTTATCAATTATTATGATTTGAATGAATGAATTAGTTTAACTAACTTTATTTTAATTTACCGTTATGTTATAATAACCTTAATAAATTGTTAAGAATGAAAAACAAAAGTTTTAAATTAAAAAAACTCTTTTTTTAACACATTTAGCGCCATGGGGGTCACCGGTGACCTCCAAACAATAAAATTTTAATTGTGTCTAGTCTCTCGGCAGTTAAAGGCTTAAATTTGCTTGACGCGAGGCCCCTGCAAGATCGAGGCCCCGGGCAATTGCCCTGTTCGCCACCCTCTAAGGCCGCCACTGACTTGGAACTCTAGTAAGTACATTACTTTCCCTATGCTTCATGACAAACCGATTAAGCGAAATAATATGGCAGTAGAGTTAAATCGCTGGCTTGGTTAAGGGTATAGGTTAGGATGAGCCCGGTTTGCGAAGCAGTGTGGAGTAGGGCACGTTGCAAAAATATTTTTGTCTCACTGTTTTGATCTGTTGCAGCAATTTCTTTGAAAAATAAAACTTTAATGTCTTCGGTTTATAAAATTTTGAAATTTATTATTCAACAAAAGTTGCATAAATAAATATATTAAGAAAATCTACAGTCTAAGTATAATATATTAAGTACAAATTATTGATAGGACGGAATGTAAAAACATCACAATATTAAAATTATTTGTTACTACTTAACATTATTTTTAATGGATTACATACAATAATAAGAATGCTAACATGTATAACACACTAGGTACGAACCAAGCTATGTATTTATTGCCATTTTAAGTTGAACTATTTGCACAGGAAGTTATATCAATTTAAATAGTAAAAAACAGTACAAATGTAAAGCTTGACTGTGAGCTATTCATGGCTAATATATTTTTTATGATGGTCAGTATAACACATACGTTTATCTTCAAACATCAGAATACGTATTTATTGGGTTCCGGACCAATGAGTGCCGATGGTTGTGTCTGTCAGCGGGTTGTTTATCTTGTGATCCGTGGTAGGTACACTATCTCCACACAAACACACGCATGTTGTAACGATCACAATGTGTGACGTGTGATTACAACGTCTTAATTTAAAGTTTAAAAATAGCGCTTTTTTGCTCGATGTTTGAACATTTCTATCGCTTGAATACAAAATATATAAACTAAAAAGTTTCAAATTCGGTGCGGTGGTAAGGAACCCATTGTGTGCGACTGTGTGAACAACTCGTTCAAAGCAGGTGTTATTTTTAATGTTTTTAAAAACGGTTTTACAATGCAGACTTAGATGTCAACTGTAATAATAATACATTGTGATTAAGCATTTAGTTTCTGAAATAATGCAATACATCAACTTGTTGGATTCTGCTGCACTAGGTCTAGTTTAGGTACGTAAGTAAACGGGGCCAGCTAAACACAATGCGGTGCGCGTCACGTACCTAAAATGAGCGTTCAATAAGAGGCGTGCGCGTGGCCTGCCGCAAGCAAAGCTACGGAGTATCATTATAAGCAGGCAATAAATAAGGCTTAAGTAAATTTTCCCATAACCTTAAGTATTACACTCTAAAATTTTATGATTTTACTTTCTAACATTAAAATAATTCGAATTAAATCTGGAAATAACAATACTAAAATAAATTAAAACTAAGCGATTTCCTATCGTGAAAGTATCCCTTCAGAATGATGTGATGTCTAGTTTCCAAACCACCTAATCAAAACCTAAACAGGCTTCTACAGTGTCGTTTTTACGACTTCCATCTTGCGACAGAAGCTGGAAGTGCCGGAACAAACAACTTAAGGAAAGGCTATTTGACTGGTTTTTGAAATCCATTTTATATATTGTAGAAGTTGAAGAACGCAGTAAAAGTAGTTTTTATAAATTTAGGTACCTACTACATATTTGCTGAAAAATATCAAAATGTAAATTGAAATACCGCGCCAAAACGCTATTTTGTCAATATGCCGCTGCAATGGGGTCGATGACATCACCTGCCTGTCTTGTGATCTGTAGCACATAATCATCTACATACATTTTGTTGCAAACAAATAACGAAAGTGCGATTGGATCTATATTTTAACAGTGACTTATGTAATAATGAGTTTCAAATGGTATGCAGTTCCAAAATGTATAAAAACTTCGGAAAACTATTTGTAAGTGTTCAAAAGAAAGTCTAAGTGCGATCATAATAACATAGCGAATATTACAAATATTTTCTTCTGTAAAAATTGTAGCTACAGTCTTATGATTTCAATAAACATTACACTTGAAGATCCCGACTAACTAATTTGTTTGTTACAGATTTTAACTACTTTCTGCTTTACAAAATCGTTGTCCATGGTAAAAGTTATTGACAGAATTTGTAAAATATTGGAAATAACTCATACAAATACAATGGATACTATTATTATAGGAAAATATTATCAAAACATTTTGAAAAGCTAGCCTACTTGTGTTTAATACAAGTAGGCAAACGAAGTTATCAAGCAGGTGACGTCATCATAAACCCGATCAATCAGAAGCGTTTTGTGTCACGTGACAAACGTTTAAATAAATGCATTTTTATTTTTGGATTTATAAATAAATCGTTTATTATTTTCAACTTCCGTTACTAAATAACCATTTTAAACTCATAATATAAGCTGATAATAGTAATTAACACTTTATTTTTCGCATTGTCAAATAGCCTATTGAATTAATTTTATTACTTCTAAACAATATCAATTCTCAAAGAACTAGAACAGTAGGTATCATTTTATTTAGCAAATTAGCTCTAGTATTTATTGAATCTTTAGTAGTAAGTTTTCATATTTGTAAACTTTTCATATTTGTCGCTAACACCAAAAGCGGTCGCTTTTAGCAATAATGTACAATACGAAAGAATGCCAAAATGAAAAGCAGTTAACAGTGATTCAATAAATACTAGAGGTAATTTGCTAAAATGATACTGTTCTAGTTTTTTGAGAATTTATTTTGTTTAGAAGTAATCAAATTAAATCAATTGGGGGCACCACTAAGCTCTAGTAGTCCCCTTAACGTATTACATTTCAAAGCACGACTATAACCCTCACCCCTTTTAATCCTAGGTATGCCAATTTAGGAAAAATCGTTTCCGCGAACCCCGAAGCTTTGCGTTGTAGGCGGACCACCGGAACACTATAACAACTGGTTAAACATATGATTTATTTATGTATTAACATAGTATTAAACTGTGCAGCAGGATCACTATAACGCCAGTAGTAAGGTTTTGATTTACACAAAACAAAAATTAAACTGTGGACCTGTTTTAATTTATTAAGCAAGTTATCGCCAAGTGTACAGTCAAAGAATTGAATTGTTTAGCATTTTTACTTTTGCTGAGTTAAAAAAGATCACGAAATGACAAACAAATAAAGAATCAGTTTCATAACCCGGTAAAACTAAAGTAATCTTAATATGCTAAACAATTTAATGACTTGACTGTACATTTAGGAATGCATGCATCAATACATAGAGTTAAAATCTTAATAAACGTAGAACTGTTTGTTAAATAAATAACTTATACCTACCAATTTGGGCTTTGGTTTTTCAGCAATTATTTATTATATCAGATAATTTATGGTCAGATTATTTTTGACTAGTAATGTAACATTGTGATTTAGATTTACATAGAATAACAATCGAGAAGTAGCCAGATTGACGCAAAAAATGCAAAGGTAAATATGATAAAAATATAGTGAAAAGTGAAACATTTCTAAAGCATGTAACGAAAGGTTACGGTGAAGTAAGGCTATAAAATCGACAACTTTCATTATATTGCCTTTCCATTTGTTTAAAACACGATTCAAATCGAAAAGAGAACAATTAAAATGATACTTTACAGAGCAGTAAAAAGGAGTTTGTCTGCATAAATCGTATCACATACCTACATCGAAAAAAAATATATATAAAAATATCATTAAAAGTCTAACAAAATATACTGGCGTTAATTAACCGATTCAGTGCGGCGGTGGTTTTTTTAGACTCTAGCGCCTGGCGACGAACAAATGTTTCGTGGCTTCTCTGCGGCGCCATTCGCCATGAACTTTTATGGCTCCTCCCGAGCGCCACCCGCCATGTAGTATAAACTGATCGCTGTTTCGTCGGTTTCCACTTGTTTTTTTTTATAGTCTCAATTCAACAGCGAACGTAAGCGGTCTAATAAATCATTTACGGTCTAATAAATCATTTAAAGTGTTTAGAAGTGACTAATTAAGTGTTTATACGGAAATGGAAGGTAAGTGATTTATTTTTAACAGTTGTTGTAAACCTTTTGCTATATGTTTGGCACGATTGATTTATCAATTCGTTTCTTTTTATTATTGTTTAATGCCACGCGGACGAAGCTAGTTTAGACATAAAAACACCCTTACTTTAACAATTGTGAGAAAAAATATTTTATATCTATATTATTTTTAAGTAGCTAACATAAAAAATAATTCAGTATCCGTATTAAACATATTGATCTTTGTATTGAAAAGGTTTACAACTTCTGAAGTGTGTTTTTTTATGAAATATCCCGAAACGAACACTGAAATCGTAATCTGTGAGACAAATAAAGACACTTTAATAAGGGGGTAATCTTTTGAAATGCTACTTTATCAGTGTTACATGTAAATATTTTGGCCCCTCTCGGGCGCCACCCGTCATTCACAAAAAATACCCATGGCGCCTCTAGGGAGCCATCCGCACGGAATCGGTTAACATTGAACATAGGAAATATATAAATAATTAATATCATGGAAGATCAATGAATTCGTTCCTCAGAAAGTAGGTAGGTATAAAGTCAACAAAAGGATACTGGGCTTTTCTGGGTCCAAATTCTATTTGTAAAAATATATTTTTAGGCTCATTATATTTCATAGGATTTCATAGAAAGTGTATACACCTTTTAAATTGATTTCGCGCCTCGCGTCGTTGTGCAGAGCATTAATAATAGGGGTTAAAATATGAAATTGCAAATTATTTTCCCACTTTTTATTTTGTTTATAGCTCTTAAGTATAAGTCATATTATTGCGTAATTCTTTTTGTATTGTATCAAAAACTAATAAAGTAACTTTTGACTAAAAAAAAAATGCAATACTAGTGCCTATTACTTCAAAGGAAGTCGTTGAAAAGACCCCTTACAATGTGTCAGCTGACCTTTTTGCTTCAATTAAGTATATTTGTATTGTATACTATGATTTTCAGAAATTTAAATACTATAATGCGTAGCTTTATAACCATCTAACTTTCACTTTTAATTGCATCGAAAACGGTTCAGGCGTTTTTAAAAAAACTAAAAAATTCTTAGTATGGAAAAATGACTTTTCTCGATTTCGTCCATACAAAGCGGCAATTTCATACTTTAACCCCTATTACGAGTATAATAGGCCAGTATAACTGAATGCGTAATAGACACGGATCTGGTTAACTAACTAGCCTAGGTGCTATGATGTTAATTAAAACGGCCAGTGCGCCGCTATACGTACCTATTATTATTTATTACATAAATGTATGTACTTACAAAACTTATATTTTATTATAATATGTACGTAAAGTGTGAATTTTTTTTAATGTAAAAACCTATGTAGAATAATAACACCTAGAAGCCGCGTCTGAACCAAAACGTAAGCGTAAACACGTGCCATTTAATTATCCTTGTGTGCATAAGCTGAATAAATCTACGCTCTTCTAACGCACACAAATATGGCTTCAGTGTAACCATCATCGGGCGCTTACCCACAAAAAATGGGAAAACGTGTTGTTTTGTTATACGACGATTTGCCATGTGTTTATTATGATCTTTAAATACATAAGAAAATATGATTACATTCACAAGTATATTACATATTTATTAATCTAATGACGAATGTCACCGTTCAATGTGTTTAAATTTAAATGCCTGTATGATTGTATAAATTCACATTAAGAAATTATTTTCATAGAATTAATAACACCAACATTTAGTCTAAACAGTATTAAATAGCTGTTATGGCAAATTCAATATTTTTCTCAATACTAAAACTAAACAAACTGTGTGCAATTTTTTTCCCCAAAACTAGCAACACTGATGTTGATAGGTTTTGTGTTTCAAATTATTTGTTTTTAATTCGATTTACGTACAGAAAATGTATAAAATGTAAGTACTTACCTGTGAAATGAAACTTTTTGTTTCTCTGATATGCTAGAACACTTCTTCACAGTGCAAACAGTCATTTCAAATTAGTTTTCGCGAGCTGTGTTTGACTTAGCGTGACGTTGAGCACTGACAGCTCGCGGAACGAAGTAAGCCAGATGTGGCTTAGTTTTAGTTGCGCGTTTTTCGTGCTTACATTCGGTTTCTAGGTGTTATTATTCTAAGGTAAAAACATAGGATTAATATAAAATAAGCCGCATAATTTAACAGTCACAATAAGTTAATTATTATGATGATTGATGACACGTAAAATAATACCATAAAAATATGGCGCGATTAAACATTTTTAATCATACAAATCTTAAAACTAATTAAAGGCAATCACTTATCAAGTTAGAAGAAACATCTTTTATCTGATTTAAAACGTAATATTGAATATTATTACAATATGAAGTGGAAGTTGAAAATATTAATTAAGAAATTGAGGAAGGTCGATAGGCGACGAGCATACATTATAGCATTTAACTCATCAAAACATTTTACTTTAGTTAAAAACACGTCACATTATATTTCGGTTGTTGAGGCCTGGTTTTATATAAATGTACATAAAGAACACTGGCTAACCAAATAGATTTTCATTCGATTTTCAAATTTTATAATAACAGCTGATCGGATATCTAGTGTAGGTTGGTATATTGGTCCCATAAAAGTTTAGCACTTGAGCAATAGCATCATCTCCAAGTTTATTATTGTTAAACCTTGTATCCGTCGACATAGAGTTAGATTCATAGTGTAGCTTTATTTGAGATACATTTTTGCAAGTCAAGCCTGAGGTATTTATTCCTAGTGCCATATGCCAGTGATGCTTAAAGATATAGATAAGATAGTGCCAATGCAGTAATTTTGTATTACTGCTCAGCTGCCAATCATCGCTAACCGATTTTTTTCTTTCACAAATATGTTTTTGTATTTTTTATTATAAGAACATAAGTCGAAAGCAAATCACATCTTAGTCTTATCAATGTACCCTACCAATAGTACAATTTAAATTAAAACTACTTATTACAGAAGTAGGTCTATTATAGCTGTAAGACAAATATTTTGACCACTACTTAAATGAGCACAAGTAAATGGCAAAAGAAAGAATGACTGTTTCGTACAATGAAATAAAAAGATTTAGGTGAAAATCAGGTTTAGGTTTAGAAACGACAAAATAGGTAGGCGAACAGATAAGTAGGTACTCACTTACAATATCTTCTACACTTAATATAATTTATAAATCTTAAAAAGATAAAACTGTATGTATACGCAATATATAAATATAATGGACGGAATATACATTTTTCATTTTAATGTACATTAGATGCTACATACTTGTAAATGATAAATTTCACAACATCATTAATACAACTGAATACTTTGATTAGGTAGAGAAAAAAATTTTGCAATACCGGCGGGTGGTTTGGTTTGGAGATGTTCTTCTATAAATTGGCATGGACATACATACTTTTCCCCATGACGTCCTGGTACACTGCTGCTGAGATTCAATCTGTTTTTAACAGCATGTGCTCCCCAGCGACCGGCGTACCGTAAGTATAGAAGCTCACCCCGCTCCTACGGGGACAAAAAAAGTTTAGATACAAAATAAATAGAATTCAGTTTTAAGAAATTGCATTGAAAATTGAGACTTGCCAAACGTTTAGACGGTTTGGTCAGTCGAGACCGCGCCGCCTGAGCCAGTCGTTGCAGAGTGGACAACAGGCGCGGGTATCTTTCGGCTCTTTGTTCCGTAATATCTCCTCAATGTACTGACAAGGGCAGAGCGCCTGCGTTAGGTGGCGCGGCGCCGCGGGGTTGCCGCCGTCCTCGTCTAGTGTCCAGTCGAGCCGGCGCCGCAGGTAGTCTTTGCCCCACCGCTGCAGATACCGGAGGTACACTTGCTCTGCCATACCCTGCACATTCATATGCTGCGCTTACCCACTAAAGCTACTCACACCATTATTATTTTTAACTATATTAGTCTAGATACGATTTAGAAATTTCTCTACATACGATTATTAAGTAAGTGCAAGTTATGAAATAGATAGGAAAAACACCTTTTATAATGTTTGATAATGCAAGCCTATTAATTAATACATACTAATAATATGTATACCAGGAGACTCCTTTAAAATACATTTAACTGACTTGTTATTATGTAATTATTAGCTATGTACCTGTCACATAGCCACACACCTACAGGACGAATTTGTGAATGCGCTACTGTGTGTGACGTCTACTGCTTTCACTGCATTGACTTATTGTAATTGTAATGTGAAGTTTTGTGAAGTTAGTTAATGTGAAGGGTAAAGGGCTATAGAGATATTTTCAATCCATATTTTTCGTACCGCATGTAGTCAACAGTTATTATAATCCGAACAGAAAGCTAACTAATGTTGGTTGCTTTGATTGCCGAATATCGAAGAGCGAGGATTTGGGTTTTAACCTTTCAGCGGTCGCACCCTTGCGCCGAGTACAAGCAGTCGCGCGCGGTCTGCAATTCTGCAATTTTAAGTGTCTTGTTTGGGAAAACAAATGAATATTTAGACTTATTGTGTAGCTCATGATTAGAAACATGTCTTATATAATGTAAAATAAAGTAAACACAACTTATTTTTTCATAATTTTTTTATATGTCATTAATAACGCAAAGGTCTATGAAAACTGGTAATTTTGGTCCTTGGGTGAAAATCACCGTTATAAATCAACAAAAACAAAACAAATTAAATTTTCTTTTTTACTACTAGTAACTTTTAAAAAATAATATAATATAAAAATAGAAAATAATTACAAGTTACAAAAAGCATGAAATATTTACCCCGGTTTCGCTTTAATCGCTCTGGAACACAATCGGTCGCGCGCGGAATCTGAGACCGCAAACACAAAAATGACAGCACGTGTGCATGCGACTAAAGTCACAGGGCTATTGACGGGTGATAACTCACCCCGTGGATATCACGGACGCGCAAGCGTCTATTCCTTACAGTTTTAGTAAGTTGACTAAAATAAGAACGTTGCGGACTCAAAGACCGCGTGCGACCGCTGGAAGGTTAAACATAGTAGTTAGAATGAAGACTAATGATTCATAAAGTAGTCATGGGTAATAAATGACCGACATATTGTAAGGAGAGTGGACTCACTTAAGAGGTAAGTAGGTAGCGTATTAAATAGGGATTATTATATCTACAGCTATAATAAAAAGTGCTTACTAAAGTATTCTTTAAGTTCTTTTTATCATATGATCGAAAAATATGGATCTGACACGTATAGCCAAGGCTACAAAGGGTTTGCACCACCACCATTAACAACAGCACCAGACAATATACAGTACCAGGTCAGAAAGTCTATGAAAATGATAATTAAATAATATTATTTAATTAATAACAACCATGTCATTGATTAGAAAATTTTATAAAATCGTACGTAAATATGGTGTTACCATGAAATATTGACACCTTGTTTTTGAATCAGAATCAGAATCAAATAATTTGAATAAAATTGCAATTATAATATCAGTATATAAACTTGAAAGACTATGTCTCAGGCGGGACTCGAACCCGCATCTCCTCGCATACCAGCGCCGCGACCGGATATAAAAAAGGATAGTTTATTCAGTATGTACATAGTTTGTAATGCAATGATGATCATTTACAAAATACCGATAAATAACTATGTATGTAGTTTAATATGTATGTTATAAGGGCATTCAGTAAATATACCAGAACTAAGAATGTGTTAGTGATATATGAACAAAGTTATTGAATAAAGGTTATTTACAAATCTTAGATATCTATTATGTTAGTACAAGGTCCAACCACAAAACTTCTTTGTCCACCTGATACATGTTTGGTAAAAATAAAATTATGATTTGGTAGTAAATAAGTATTTTCTAGTTTCCTATGAAAATATGATCATTAGCAAAACAATCTTAACATGTAACAACAACATATTTTCAATAACAAAATACAATATCTTCACAAAAAACGCTACCATAATTTTTCAATTCCAAAGCAATTTCTATTTATAAAAAATATGTTTTGCAATTTCTAAACTTCCAACTTTGACAGAGTCAAAAGTGCAATACATTGTCATCTTCTTAACATTAACTGTATTACTGTACATAGGAAGTTGTTATTTTTACCTAATTAAAATAGTAAAATGTACTAAGGCAGAATGAGAATCAACCAAAAACATAATATAGTCAAAATTCAAAACAAAAAAAAAAAAAACTAAAATCAAATATATATTCATAATACAGTAGAACCTCGTTAACCCTCGTATTTATAAAGAAGTAATTACTTATTGCTTAAGAAATTCATAACTTCAAGTGTTAATACCTAGTGCATAATTGAAGGCAATGGGTCACCATTAATAGTCATATTATTTGGCTAAGAATGCTTACTTTTGATAGTTCTCACTTTTAGTAAAATTACTTGATTAAGGAATACTTATTGTCACTTAAGTAATTACTTTCAGTCAAGTAATCACTTTTACTTGTTTATGAATACGGGTGTAAGAGTGCGCCCAATGCAAAATAAAGAAAAACGGTATCTTTTTAAACCCTCTTAGTAATAGGAAAAAACATAGTAATTCGGATTTTAAAAATACTACAGGTAGGTAAAAAGCCTATATTATTCGAGTATACAAACAGAATTTTAGAAAATAATTAGGTTTTTTCTAATTTTAAATACAAACTTTGTACCTATAAAAAACAGTTTTTACTTAAATGCTCGAAATTATCAGTGACGACACCACATTATTTTTAAGGAATTGCATAGCCAGACTAATGTTTTAGTGAAGTAATCGATTACTTTTTTAAGCTATTGCATAGATTCTATCGCGGGCCTTGAGCGCGGGGACTAAATCCAGAAATTCCGTAACGCAAAAAACCTCACGCTCCCCACTTCGACCGGCACAGCGGTGATACTGCTGTTCGACGAGGTGCGTGCGGTTTGACGAGGCGTTTGCCATTCGACGAAGTGGGTGCCGTTCAACTAAGTGAGTGCCGTTCGACGAGGCAGGTGCCGTTCGACAAGTTGGGTGCTGTTTGACGAGTGGGGTGCTGTTTGATGAGGTGGGTGCCATTCGACGAGGCAGGTGCCGTTCGACAAGTTGGGTGCTGTTTGACGAGTGGGGTGCTGTTTGATGAGGTGGGTGCTGTTCGACGAGGTGGGTGCCGTTCGACGAGGTGGATGCCGTTTGACGGGTGGGGTGCCGTTTAACGAGGTGGGTGCTGTTTGACGAGAGGGGTGCTGTTTGACGAGAGGGGTGCTGTTTGACGAGAGGGGTGCTGTTTTTCGAGGTGGGTGCTGTTTGACGAGACCCCGGGGTGCTGTTTTTTATGTATTTATTTATTTATTTGTTTATTTGTTTGTTTGTTTGTTTATTAGTTTATTTATTTATTTATTTATTTATGAATTACGCAATAATATGACTATACTTAGGAGCTATGAACAAAATAAAAAGTGGGAAAATAATCGGCAATTTCATACTTTAACCCCTATTATAATTGCATAAGTTGATAAAAAATGCTATGCAGTAGCTTTACCGCGGCAGTCGCCCCGAGTGCCACACGTCTTTTTTTTATTTTATGTCTATATTTTGAATAATTAAATAAAATCTCAACTAAACCGGAGAAAAATTATAATCTGGAGTCTGGAGCTCAAAGCCAACTCCACATGAAATGTATCATGCGATTTTCGAATCTAAACAAAGCGGTGCAAATGGATTAATAGTGCACGAGAAACTGGTCAATTGTCGGGCCGCGCTCGGCGTGTACTATTCCTTCCGGACGCTTTGTGTGACAATCCATTTCAGCGGAACGCGATTTCATTATTATATTATAAGTATTAGACTGTATGACGTTTGTATCGATACCTAATTGTATCTAGTGTAGTTTTTAGTATTATTGTAATCGTAAATACTTACCAACACATTATTTTACTTGGATAAGATCGTGAAGTGTGTGGATGTGTAAATAATAGTTTGTAAATAGTTTTGACAATGCAATGCATGGGACGAAAAGATAAAAAAGTGAAATAACGTTTCTGAAGAAAAGAAGAACTAAAAAACATGACGGAATGTTTGGGTAAGTCAAGTTTCGATTTGTGCCAACAAAATATTGATCGATTTAGTACAATCTTTATGCACCTGTTTATTTATTTATTTTTAACTTTTTTATAGTTTTAAACCTACTTATAGAAATTATCTGTTCCTTTTATAAAATAATATAATCTATAGATACAATTTGTACATACCATTACTAATAGTAACACCCTAGTGCCTTATGAATAGAGCTTAAATTTGATCATGCAGAGTGTCGAACGACCCGCCCGCACAGTATACGTAAAAAACATTGTTACTTTGAGTTAGTATCGCTGACAGATGGGAATGTTGCATCACAACTAAAACTAAACTTGAAACTAGTAATATTTAATAAAATAATGTTATGTAGGTACAACTTTCGCCCCCGTCAGATTTATAATAATAACCTACAGTTACAGGCTTATACCATTTTTTATCGTTATTTCACCTCAAAGTATTTTAAAAAATTAAAAAAAAACCTACCTTATAATTTATAAATAGGCAAGTAGTACCTACCTAGGTAGGTATAGGCATACCTCCACATTGAACAATTATGTAAGTACTGAAATTATTATTATTAATCATGTAGTAACTACCCCACTAAAACCTCACGGTGCCCTCCGGTGTCATATGAAGCGGAACCTGGGATTCGCCATAGGCCTCAGCCATAGGCATTCAATCAGGTTACACTTCGGCCGCGGCCCGCCATTTACGACAGGCCGCCCGGTCTCCGGGGGGGAGAGGGAGCTGTCCCCCTACTGCAAGCAGCGCGACTCTTGTAATTTACCTATTACGACTGTTGTAATATTAAGATTGTGGCTGTAGTGAAATTCAAACACTTCTACAAACACCGAAGTCTTCGAGTAGGCTCTGATAACGTCACTCGTTGTCGTCATGTAATATGTATTTCGTATCGCGTAAACTATTTTGACGTCTCAAAGTTCATTATCATCAAATATGGCGTCATTGGAGAAAAATATCAAGAAATATATTTTCTTAATTTTTTTTAAACGTTATCTCGCTGATGATTTTAATATAGGTATATTATCCTATTTCCGACGAAGACAAATCCAAAAACACCAAAATCATAAAAATCGGTCTAGGCGTTCTCGACTTAAAAGTGGTGCAACTAACACGACTTTCTTTTATACAACGTGTTCCTTTTGATATCCCATAACTCTTAAGGTTATGTTCTATAGGTAAAAACAATAATAATATAAAACGCCCTAGAACATGTGGTTCAAAAATCAATAGAATATACCATCAATTTTAGTTAAATTTCTTAAAAAAATGTAACCAGTATGGCGAATCTTTAGTTTTGCGAGACGTTGGCAAACTTACACTAAAGTGTAGTAGTAAAGTAGCGGGAGAGCGTAACTTGTAAAAAACATTGACGTGTGTGGGTGTTTCATTGATAAGTAGGTACGAGTAAATCGTTTTCATTCAAAAGTTCATTCATAACAAGGTAAGGGTGTTTTACATAAACATTCGTGACTTTTTAGAATTTTTCTGTATATAAAAATTAAACAAAAAAAAAATTGATAAATAATTCATATGCAATTTGATTCTTTACCATGGTCTCTTTAATACCTTAGATTTATGGGATCTCAAAAGGAACACGTTGTATAATTATTATCATTATCAGTTGCAATGAAATCGTCAGTGACAAAATGCCTTAATTAAGTTATTCGTACTTCGTAGTGATTGTCATACGATTGAGCGGATAGTCCCTTTCTTCTCCGAAAATTGATAGTCCGAAATTCAAAATCCCTAACGCGTTTGCTATAATCATCACTATCCATAATGTTCGAATATACGAAATGTTATTATGCCTAATTGTCTTTAATTCGAATGCTTTTGTGTCATAATATTGGGTGCTATAATAATTCGATATCCTATTTTTTTTTTGCTATAAAGTCACATGTCCTAAGTTTTAAATTGTATAATGTATGTTAGTCCGAATGGTGGTTTATGATAATATTGTTAGTCCGAATGGTGGTTTATAATAATATTGTTAGTCCTAAAACATATGTTTAAAAGTAGGTTTATCTTGGTTATGTTATCCTCATGTAGTTTAGTTATTGTAAGTCACTTTATCATACACTTGTAATCGTATGGATTTTTGGATTTCGTGTCAAATCTGTCTCAGAACCGAATCTGCCAACTCCGACTTCACGTGGTACTTGTCTGCCCTACCCCTAGAGTGTAATTCAAAAAGGCGGAGGAGCGGAGGAGAGCCTGGGTGCCTGTACTTTTTTACGCAAGGGCGGAGGGGCTGCACTTCCCGTAGCGCCGGAGCACACGCAATTCTAAATGCATGTGTGCTTGCTTGCATGCATATCAATCGTTATTATAGGGGGTTTGTAACAATCCTAGAAAAGCATTTTATTCCTTTTTAATAATATGGGTTGTAAAATTTATAGCTAAAGATTTTAGGGCCTTTTAAATATTTATAGTATTTAGACTTTAGGCTACGTTAAATTATAATGACATATTACGTTAGGACTTATCACTGTTATAGAAAAACCTTTATGTATTTTAAACATTATAGATTGTATTATTTATAGCAAACAATTTTAGGATAAATTTTATTTAGGGATTTCGATTTTGGGGCAAGTGATACTATGAGAAATTTAGTTAGGGCTTATTATCATTCGGACAAATGATGATTAGGTCACAAAACATTATGACACGTTAGATTATTGATAAAAAAATTATGAGACAAAATAGAGAACCGATTGAGCGATTTAGATGATATTTACAAACGTACAGCCAATTTTACAGGTAAGTGACTGTAGAAAATTACTTAAAACTTATTTCGGAACATAAGCTCTTATTGCCTTTACGAGAAAATCGTAAAATTACGTTATGCGTCGTACGTCAATAGTTCATATGACCTCAATTGTCGAGGGCAATGATTCTAATAAGATTCTATTAAAGTTAATAAACGTAGGTATATACAATAAAACACTACATGATTGTAAGAAGATAATATCCAACTTTCTCATGCCCCTGACTTATGCGGATACGGAGGCTTTATTAATGCACATTGAGTAAATGAGCAAGCAATCACCACACACACACACACACATACATACACATACACACACACACACACACACACACAGAGAGAGAGAGAGAGAGAGAGAGAGAGAGAGAAAGAGACTTTTGTTTAAATTTATTTTTAGAGTATGTAAGCTAATTATTATATAAGCAGCTATGGAAGAGACAAGACATTTGCTTAAAAGGTGTCCTCGATCAAATACTGTTTAATGTAAACTGCATTTTACTGAAATAAATGTATTTATTATTATTATTATTAAGATAAGCCCATAAAAGCTTGAGTTAGCTTAAATTTTTATAAAAATCATCAAAAATTTTACAAGTGTCGGAAATTTCAATTATTTTTTTTCTTTTTTTCGGTGCGTCGCACGACAAAAGTTCATATAACCTCAATTGTTTCTAATGCTAATTCAAAGCTATAGAGACCCAAAAAAGTAGAGATTAAAAAAATATATGAAAATAAAATTAAATTAAAAAAAAAATTCTTGGTGTTCTATAGCGCTCCTAAGCCTATACTCCAACATCAGCTCCCGCCACTAAGGATACCCTCTGACCCGACTTTCAGTAATTATCTGTTAGTTACTGTTAATGTCTATGGTTGCGATTTCGAGAACCAAATTAATCATACGTTCGTATAACTCGTTGGCAAAGTCGCGAAAATTGGGAAAATAAAATGGTATACCTGTATGTTGTTAGCATATCTGCGTGCCAAGTTTCATCCAAATCCAATCAGAAAACTTTGACTTAAAAGAGACTTATAAAATATGTTTTTTTTTGTAATATTTCAGTTTGAGTTTTTTTATTATAAATATTTTGCTGACAGTACTTACCTACACCCTCAATCCTCTACGAAACTACCTCAACATGATGTGATTGAAAACAAATAATTGATTTTTCTGACTGTATCGCATATACTGTGCTCCACTCACTCAGTCATCACGTCGAGCAACGCGGCCTTCCGTTCCGTAAGGGAGTAGCCATACGAAGCGTTTCCCCTCTGTCAAAAGTATAAGCCCAATTGGGCATTAGCGTTTATAAAAACTAGTTGCGCTCAGATTTCTTCCCAGACCGAGTCCAGTCGCGCAAGTGAACGCTGTTGGATTACTCGTAAAAATGCCGAATTGCTTAGTTTTCTGTTGTAAAAAGAGGTCTGCAACATCAAGTTTACATAATGATGGTATTACATTTCACATATAATTAAATTTGTATCGTATTATTGCCATTTAATTACATTTAAACACTAAATTCGCATATTTTATTCTTGAATAGTTGTTGGATTTGTTCGACAACATCAGGTCCGCTCGCCCGTGCAAATTTCAGATCGGTCGCGCGATAAATCCGATTTCTTGCCGCTGGGCAACATAGTGATGTTATTACTTTCACATGACATAATGTTTGTCGATAAAGGGTGGTGGTTATCGACGACGACGTTATATAATATATTTAATTACATTAGACAAATAATTGTTGATATGATATCAGTATATAAACTTGAAAAATTTTTTCTCAGTCGGGACTCGAACCCGCATCTCCTCGCATGCCGGGCGAGTCCCGCCTGAGACAAAATTTTTCAAGTTTATATACTGATATTATAAGTGCAATTAAGTTGCTAAAATATCAAATAAAGTATATAAATTGTAGATATGGTTTTATGTGTGATGTAAAATCTCTTTTATGTTATTAAGTTTGAAACTCTTTAATAGTAATATCATAGTAGTAATAATTTATTTTTATTTGATTTAATCATTCTAGTTAGTAGTTTTTAGGGTTCCGTACCCAAAGGGTAAAAACGGGACTCTATTACTAAGACTTCGCTGTCTGTCCGTCTGTCCGTCGCTCTATCACCAGGCTGTATCTCCAGAGCCGCGATAGCTAGACAGTTGAAATTTTCACAAATTATGTATTTCTGTTACCGCAATAACAACAAATACTAAAAACAAAATAAAATAAATATGTATTTAAGGGGGCCTCCCATACAACACACCAGGGGCCCAATTCTGCTAATTTATAAATGGCTCAAAAGCATCGCAATCGTATATTTTGACATTAATTCCATATTAAGTGTGTCAAAATATACAGTTGCGATGCTATTGAGCCATTTGTAAATTAGCGGAATTGGGGGCCCGTTTTTTGGCCTTTTTGGTACGAAACCCTTCGTGCGCGAGTCTGACTCGCACTTGGCCGGTTTTTATTATGTATTGTGTGCAACTTGTTTCTTTTCCTTTGTCATTGAAATATATAGAAATGATTTTAATGTAATCATTTAAACTCTGTTTTTTTATTAACTTTTTCTTTTATTAAATTTACTTGCAAGATCAATCATGGAAAAATATATTGACACCAGAATTTCTTTTTTATTGAAAAAAATTGCATTCGCCAAATTTAATTTACACAAAATTAATTCATTTTGAGAACCAATGAACTTCTTATCACTAATTTTCACGCAGATACGTAATTTACTATTCTCAAATTCATTATTAATCCATAATTAGCGGATCTGGCAGAGTTCGTCCCTCCCATCCCTCAACCCATACCTCCAATAAACGGTTTATATGGTGTCACTCCTCTAAACAGCTCATTTGTAGCGATAGCGGTATAAAATCATCAGCTCTTAGCGGTATAAAATTAAGTCTTCGTCCTAGTTTCGTACCCATCAAATCTAACACAAAAAATCAACATCAAAATCGATCGTTATTTGAATATCAAAAGTTGTTGTTAAGATCCTACTAATAAATAAATGTTTCACTTTGTTACTTTTATTCCGTCTTCAGAAAAAAAATATCGATATTGCTACATGAACAGAGTATGCGAACCTGCGCTTGTGTGCACATTTCCCCCCGCAAAAAATGCCAGAACTTTTTGTATAGAATAGAATCGCTATGCCTACTCCCTTCCGGGACGGAAGGCCGCGTTGCTCGAAGAGTCATAATTACGCACGGCACTGGCGATCACAGCGCAGTGTGTTTGTTTTTAGAACTACGCGCGGGTGAAATCAGATTTTTTTGCATTAGGCGCGTTCTTAAGTCGAACCTCGCTAAGTCGAAAACCTCCAAATCTCGAAAACCCTCTATTAGTCGAAATTATCAGTGAGTCCGTCCAAGCGATTTTGATACATATTTTCCTTCCATAACTCGAAAAATAAAATTTTACATCTGTATCTATTATTTTATTTTACAACCTTTACAACTCGATTATTTGATACTCATTATCTCTATAGTTCGAATAAAAATAAGTTACTGACTTTATGAATTCGCCGACAGCGTAAGTACACCATTGTTTCTTAAAAAGCAATTTAGGAGTATACAATGAATAGAATTACCACGAATTTATGACTCACTTGTTTGCTTGCTTGCAGGTGTCAGGTGTTTCATTTTATTAGTTTTGATTTCATTTGCGTTTCCATCAAAGAGGCAAGAACCGCATTGAATGCTTTACGGACTTTTATAGAGTAAACCAGCAGCTCTGAAGAACAAGAATTTTATTCTCTTTATACCTTAGACAATGCTATAGATATGGAACAACCAAATTATCTAAAGCAAATAAAAAAATACTGACCTTTTTAATGCCATATTTTTGTAGTATAGGGATGTTTGAAATAATGTTGATTTATAATAAATAAAAATATGTGTGTCACCTTTGCAACTTGAACTTTTGTTTATTATATCTCTTTAACTCAAAATTTATAAGAATGAATCTCAACCTCTTTAAGTCGAATTAAAATCCGCCTAACTCGAAATTCTCCACAAGTCGAAAACTCTATAACTCGAATTTTTTGGCGTCTCCCTTGAGTTTAGAGGTTCTACTGTATTTCAATTTACAGCTTTTACCTCCTCAACATATTATATTCATTTTTAGTTTTGGTCATGATCATGATATGCAACCTAGTAGAAATATTTGTATATCAATACTATTATAAATAAAATTCACTGATTAAAAACCAGATGGATAAAGAAACTTTGCACTTTGATTTTCATTTATGTGGTTCTATGAATTGTGTCACAAAAAGTTTTTGTGTCAGTAATAGCACAAGAATGTTAAGGATATGGCAAACAAAATTAAAAGGACTCGTCACTATTTTAAATTCTCATTTTAAATAGTAAGACAAGTATTGTGTACCACCAATAACTTAGCAACATGTAACTTCATTTGCAAAATTAAATAGATTTTAATGGTTTTTCCATGGTACCTAATAATAAAAATAGCATACCTGTCTGCGTGATAATCTGGTAGACTGACTTCCTTGAATAACTATATCATTAGTAGAGACATCCAATCTTTGTTCCCAGCCTTGCATTATGGTTTTACCCTCTTCACTCTCAATGAAATGCTGTATATGAGCAATACAAGGCCCTGAGTCAAAATATATAAAACAAAGATTGACTTTGTGACATGATATTTTGCCTCTATCATCTAAAGTAAGAATAAGTTTATGTTTGTTGAGCAATTTATTGACACTTGATAAACATTGCTCTAGACCCTTAGAAAGTCTTAGCTTAATCCACATACATAAAAATATGGCAGCTGCATTGAGAATCAACCATAACACGCCAAGAGAAAACAGGGTAAGTCCTGTTAGACCTGAGAACAATAGAGCTAAAAGTACAAGAAATGCAAGGCTGATCCAACAGATAAGCACTCTTTTGTAGCAAATATTGTAAAGTGTAAAGCGGCCATCATTTACAAGTAACTCCAGTGCATGGACATATTCTTCTACTGTTAACTGAAAAATAAATAAACATCAAATTACAAATACAATGTCTACAATAATTATTACTCAATCATTTACTTATTAATCCCTCAACCCCCAGGAGGCACTCGGGTGCCACAATAACAATTGATTTCTATTGTGTCTGGAATAACTCACGATCGAGGGATTAACTTAACTTTGCTCCAGTTTTGTGTTGTGTAACTCTATGTATTAATCTTAGTAGGTAATTGAAAAATGGATTTTTTGTGTAAACTAGAAAGAACATTTCAAATTGTATTGTATAATACAAATTAGTTAGTGTATGAAAAGTCTTTTGGGCACTTGTATAACTAACCTCTAAAAAAATTAAAGAATTGTTTACATATCTAAAAGTTTAGTTGTACTTTATAGCTTTAAACTTACCGTGAGCCCTTGTGCCATTAACTCTTCAGGGACCAGTTCAGGACGAAATTGGGCAGCAGTAATCCATGGCCATTTAGTGTTAACAGGTAGGAGTGTTACTATTATATCTCCATTGGCTGAAAACAAATATGTATTAAAAAAATACAGAATTTGTGTTGTGTGCTTGTAGAATGATAATCACGAAAATAAACACTTACCAAAACCATGACGTATGTTAACGAATTCAACGTTTTTGGATAATATTCCCTGAGTTACAGGCTCAGCTATTCTATCTCCACGTTCTAAATTTACGTGCACTGTCTCTGTAGTCAAGACAGCGGGAAGTTGAGCAGTAGACGAAGTGGAAGCAGATATTTCAGGTTCTTCACTAACTCCTTCTGCGTCACACAAGGGATTGCTTTTTTGCCCAGTTTCCTCGTCAAATTTTACCCAACTTTGTCGTGATTTATCTGGATGCACATTACCGTTGGAGTCACTAGCGTCGGGCATTTTACTATGAATATCTGGACCACTCATCTTTCCAAAAAAAATGAATTAAAATTAGACAAATAAAATTACTGTTAGCACGAATTCTGACTGAGACTTATCAACTTTCCAGTCACATAAGTACATTCTTACCATACATTAAATTCAATGATTTCAATTTGTCAACCGATTAGGTATGTCAGTCAGACTGTCAGCCAGCCAGCCAGAGGGATGCCTGCCTATAAATCGCGCAGTTTGGTACCTTCAATTAAACAAAATTTAACCGCATTATACATAACCATTTTAAAAATCGATTTTTATATATAATTTAATAAAAGTAACACCTCTACTTTAATTCTGTTTCGTTTTATTCATTACTCTTTTGTACTACTTTACAGTACTGGTCACATTAAAAATAAGCAATGATCATGGATACAATCATAAACGTAGAATATAATAAACGGACAAAGCCTGCGAGATAGAAGAAAACCTCTTATGGAAATCTAGCAAGATAGAAAAAGAAAACTAATCTTTTCGTTTTGTGATCAGTCTTAATTGACAGAGTGACATCCAGTGGCATGGCTTAAGCGATATATGCTTCAACATTTTATGGAATTATATAATACATCGTAGATTATCTAAAGTAAATTTTATACAATTTTATTTAACAATGGTCACATGTTCTGTGAGTGCCTGTGGAGTCAACCACAAAAATAATCTAGAAAATTGCTCATTTCACAGGTAAATACGTAGAAAGTCGTCATCGTTAAAACGCGTTACTTCAATCCGTTTGTTCCTTCTAATATTTTGTATCTATAGATAAAGTTCTATGTATTGATTATTTACATTATTTTGGTGGATAATTAATTCATCGAGATATTTTACATGTACGCTAGAGCTTGACTCAAATTTATCGATACTATTTTCGACATTTATCTCGAATGTTTCCGGAGAAATTTGATGCTATTTAACGTTTAGAGTCTCAAATGAATGACAACTTAACAATTTGAAGAAGGAAACTGTAAGGAATCACATACATACATACATACACTCACGCCTTTTTCCCGGAGGGGTAGGCAGAGACCACATCTTTCCACTTGCTACAATCCTTACAGACTACTTTCGCTTCATCCACATTCATTAATCTTTTTATACACGTTCGCCGGTTTAGGGTACTCTTGACCTGACCTTTCTTTAGAACTTCCCCGATTTGATCAAGATAAGTTCGTCGAGGCCTTCCCCTTCCAACATTTCCATTCATACTCGCCATATATATCTTTTTAGTCAATCTGCTTTCATTCATCCTCTCAACATGTCCAAACCATTTAAGCATTCCTTTTTCAATACTGGTCACTACATCCTCTTTTACACCACATCGATCCCTTATCACACTATTTTTATCCTGTCACTCAGATTGACTCCAATCATACTTCTTAACGCTCTCATTTCCACTGCATTTACTCTGCTTTCATGTTTTCTCTGCCACACCCAACTTTCACTCCCATACATCAGTGTTGGAACCAACACCCCTCCATGCACAGCCAGGCGGGCCTTTTTGGACACCTTCTGACTGCTCATAAAAGCGTGCAACGCTCCATTCACCATGTTGCCGGCATTTACTCTCCTTTCAATATCACTATTACACCTTCCATCCGCTGTAAACATTGATCCCAAATAAACAAACTCTTTCACTTGCTCCACTTTTTCATCTCCTATCAAAATGTTACACTCTGTCATACTATCCTCACATAACTAAGATAATCTTGTTAAAGGTCTTCAATCAGGGATTGGTTCACTAGGATGTAAATGTTTATTCAGATTTTGTTTACTTGTTCTTTTTCACTTACTGCCATTGATGAGCTCACACGGCACAGCAGATGACACGGCAAAATATTTTGATGATATAAATGAAGGAAACTAATTAACAATGGTTATTATTTTTTTTATCAATCAAAACTGTTTATTTTTAAATTATATTATGTAAAAAATATACTCACCGGGCACATTTATCTGCCCACTATTATAGTTGTAAGAAGTGAGGGTGGTTAGGTATGCCACAAAGTAGGTGCATAATCTCGAGATAATAACAGTGTGACAGTAAATATTATTTTCCAAACGACAAACTGCAATTATTATCGATAGTCTAAAAATGTTAAAGGTACGTCACTAGTTAACACACACATTGATAAATCAAAACTGGTCACGCATTATCGGGCTGTCAGTCGATCTACTTGTATCCTTTATCTATGGGACCACCTGACAAATTTTGTATCCAATTAAACGATCTGGCAGCCCTTGCAGTCACATGTATGATGACGAGCTTTTTTTATTTTTATAGGTTTAACGGCCTAGGACTGGGCAGTGTATCTATTTTCAATGGTAGTAGGTCTTTGTGTGAAATGGATCTATAATTAATAATAATTACCAATGGTAAAACAACTGGAAATTCTTCCGTATTATTTTCAGAATTTAAGGCTTTTGGAAACATTCATACAGCCAGCAGGCAACTTTTTACTAGAAGAGTGATACATCATTGTCAAATAATAATAATAATAATAATAAGCCTCCCAAAGTCCAACCTTTCGTCCGTGCTTGACCATCTAAGCCACGTGGGGGGCGGACACCCGAAAAGTACTTACCATGCGGGTGACCAACGAGGCAATGGCAAACCCATCAGTATGGAGTTACGTAGTAAGAAAGTTAGTTCATTGCCGCTTCCTGGGGGCAATCGCCAGGGCGCGCCTGGAGCCGATGCTGGGCGCCACAGCATACGAGCCATCGGTGGCGAGGGTTTAGGTGGACGGCCCTTCGCCGGGGGACCTACCTTAAGTGGGAAACCTGAACAAAGCGAGTTCACCCATTCAAGTACGACTAGTACACCGAAAAGTCAATCTGTAACACCTACCGAAGATGTTTCGCAGACAGCAACAGCCACTAACCCTGCGACCACTAAGGCGGGTAAACCACGAGTGCGCATGCAATGGAGTAAAGAAATGAATATGTTCATCATGCGTACATACTACTACATAACAAAACTAGAAACAGATCGCACTATGTACTGCAAAAATCTATACGAACGGTTTATACTGAAATACCCTCATCTCAATGTTTCAGGGCAACGTATTGCTGATCAGAGGAGAGTAATTTTGCGGAATAAACATTTGCCTGATACACTAATTAACCAAATAAAACTGGAAGTAGGCGAACAGCTCAATAGGGAGAATGCTGAATAAGCAAGAACCACATAACAACGAGATAATAATCCCATAAATCACTCAAATAACTCAAGCTTTGATGATAACACACCGTTAAGTGCTCTGCTCACACAAACATTATTCGTCAATTCCCAGTACACAAAGTTCTACCCAAATACCAACGCCCCCAGTTTCAACCTTACTTATACAAAATAGATCAGAGTGGGTAGACGATGAAACCTTGATACATAATTTAATAGATAACGTAACAAAAGCAGTTGAAGAGTATACCGCAATCGATCCCACTATCAGACCTAGGCTTCCGCGTTTACGTGAAAACAAAAAACTATACAAATTGCTTGACATTTTTAATAGAAGGGTATTAGGAAACTTTTACACGATAGACTCAGACATATCACATATACACAATCTTGTATACTGTAGTGCTCTAGTTATATGCCAAGAGCTAGGATACAAAATTTCCTCCCAACCTCAAAGACACTCGAAAATTCAATTCGAGGACAAACCTGCTTGGCAAATAAGGTTAGAGAGAGACGTTGAAAATTTAAGAGCAGATATTGGCAGAGTAACTCACTACATACTAAACAAAAATAGAACAGATAAATTAACCAAAAAAGTAGAACTTATATTCAAACGAAATAAATTACACTCGTCACACGAAAAGGAAAACACAAGGCCAGAAGAATACCTAGATACGCTGAAACAAAAACTATCACTAAAAGTACAGAGACTAAAACGATATAAAAAGCATTACAGCGAAAAGAAGATAACAAAATGTTTAGTAAGAATGAAAAATACTTTTATAGAGGTCTGCGTTCTAATAAATCGAGTAGCAAAGATGTAGAAAGAGAGCCAGACATTCCCACCCGCGAATCTCTTGAAGAATATTGGACCAATATATGGAAAAATAAAAAAAACTTCAATTATCAAGCCGATTTCATTAGAGAAGAGGAGCATAAACACCAGAATATAGCAGAAATGGAGTTTTCAGATATAGAGAGGAAAGACATAGAAACTGTTACACGTAAAATGAAAAGCTGGAAATCTACTGGAGTTGATGGAGTCCATAGTTTTTGGTACAAAAAATTCCATGCTCTCTACGATGTATTAGGTTCAACCATAACTGATGTGATAAAAGGATTAGTAGATCTGCCGAAGTTTCTGACCAAAGAATTAACATATATGCTCCCGAAAGGTAATGATACTTCGGATCCATCTCAGTATCGCCCCATAACTTGCTTACCTACACTTTACAAGCTGATTACTTCGTGCATAACAAACAAACTTAACATTCATATAGAAAATAATAATATTATGTCAGAAGAGCAGAAAGGGTGCAAAAGAAATCACTTAGGTTGTAAAGAACAATTAATTATTGACTCTACTATTCTAAAACATGGTCACAAACATAACAAAAATTTAAACATAACCTATATAGATTATAAAAAAGCCTTTGATAGCGTCCCACACGCTTGGCTTATTCGTGTCCTACAAATTTACAAAATGAATCCGACTATTGTTACCTTTCTGGAGAATATCATGCTTGATTGGCACACAACACTGTTGCTTACTTGTGACCAAAAGACTGTCTTAACCGATGAAATTCAAATTGAAAACGGTATTATTCAGGGGGATTCTCTCAGCCCGTTGTGGTTTTGCATAGCCCTTAATCCGCTATCAAATCTTTTGAACAACTCTGAGAATGGCTACAATCTTACTAGCACTGTATCAATCAGCCATCTTATGTACATGGATGATATAAAACTATTTGCCAGTACAGAAAAGTCAATGAAAAACCTTATTGACATTACAGAAAAATTTAGTTCTGATATAAATATGTCATTCGGACTGGACAAATGCAAGACACTCAGAATCTTTAAGGGAAAAGTAAAGGGCCCCAATATGGGAAATAGCGAAAATCTAAATTTTCAGATCATGGACGCAACTGAAACTTATAAGTACTTAGGGGTTCACCAAGCACAAGGGATTAATCATATACAAATTAAAAAATCATTAACAAACGAATATTTAAGGCGCGTAAACTTAATATGTAAAAGAAAATTGTACTCAAGAAACCTTTTCAAAGCTATTAACACTTTTGCGGTACCTATACTCACTTACACATTTGGAATAGTTAAATGGACTAAAACTGACATCAATAAACTAGAAAAAAAAAACAAGAACTTCCCTCACCAAACACAATTACTTACATCCTAAATCTGCAATTGAGAGATCGACAGTTAAACGAGATAAAGGGGGGAGAGGCCTCATTGACTTGAAAGCTTTATGGCAAGGTCAGATACAAAACATTCGAAGATTTTTCTATGATAAAATTAACAGTAGTACTATTCATGCAGCCGTAGCAGAATCTGACGATTACTGCACACCCCTAAATTTAATGAACAGGGACATGATATTCGAAACAAGACAGCAACGCGAATGTGATAAATTACTAGCATGGCGAAGAAAAGAGCTACACGGTCGACACATCCATGATCTTGAACAGCCCCACATACGAGTAGATACAGCTGCTTCGAATAAATGGTTGAAATTTGGTACACTTTTTCCAGAAACAGAAGGATTTATTATAGCCATACAAGATCAGGTGATTAACACACGAAATTACAAGAAATACATTCTCAAAGACCACCTTTGTGGTATCTATTGCATTTTCTACCTTGCCAGTGTAGAAAATGCAATAGATTACCTGAAACCATTAAACATATCACAAGTGCATGCCCTAATCTCACACAGACCGATTATACCCATCGCCATAATCAAATATGTAATATTGTTCATCAGAAAATAGCTCTAAAACATAAATTAATTGCAGTAAATCCTCCACCATACTACCAATACACTCCAAAATCTGTGCTAGAGAATAGCACCCACAAGTTATACTACGACAGAGCCATACTAACAGATAGGACAATACACAATAATAGACCGGACATAACACTCATTGACAAACACAACAAAACAGTTCACTTAGTAGACATTGCTGTTCCAAATACTCATAATCTCCATAAAACCATAACGGACTAAATTCACAAATACACAGAACTAAAGGATGAAATACTCCATATCTGGAAGATGGAAAAAGTATACATTATACCGCTAGTACTATCAGGAGCACAGGAGTTATTCCAAAACATTTAATAACATCACTACGTACGCTTGATTTGCCCGAATACACATACACATCTATGCAGAAAGCTGCAATACTTAACACCTGCCGTATCGTAAGAAAATTTCTGCAGGACGATATATCAACTCAATCAACTTTAGGAAATGAAACCCACTTGGTTTAGGCCCGTGAGTTTTATTCACTCTACCGAGACTGATAAAAAGAACATTCTTTTATCACGCTCGAGGAAAAAAAAAGAACACAAATAATAATAATAATAATAATAACATCGCAGGGCAGCTTGTGGCAAGCTGTTGGGCAGTAGCGACCCCACGAACCTGATTGCTTCCGGGAGTATCCCTGTTCCTCACCTCTGGCTTGCCTTCATTGGTCGGCCAGAGTGAACACTGATGAGGAACATATCTCCCACCTCTTGCTTGCCTTCATTGGCCGGCATGAGTGGAGAGTCGCTAGAGCAGAAATGCTCGGAGGAAGGAAGTATTGCAGTAAGATGCTTGTAGAGATCTTGAACGGATTACCGGGATTGTCCTGAGAGCCGTGTAATACCTCTCCACTCCTCAAGCACCTCAAGCTATGTTGCCCCCTTGTCGCTACGTTACTATGTGCTAGCGGCCGTTTTCGGGGGCCCATTAAACGAGTGTGCAAGTCACCCCCTGCCATTTTATCCGTGTTAGTAACATAGGTTTAGGTCAGGCAGGGGCCATAGTCCTTCCATAGTCCCAATTACCCAGTCCACTAGCACCCAAACCCATAGCCCAGTATCCTTTGTATCCACATTCTACAATAGTCCTGCACTGACCGGGGGTTGTCCTTGGACGCATTTATATAGTGCGTACAGGAATAATCGTCGGTCGGTGTCACATCAAATCGTAAAGATAAATGTTGTCTAACAGGCCTCTGCGAGTTGGCTTCGGGCGCCTACGCCTTCCAAATGTCTGGGACTCCATAGTCCCATGATCGGAAACAGACCAACATAATAATAATAATAAATATTTCAGACATGCCACACTGGGCCACACAGAGCCATCTAGTCCCAAATTAAGTTACTATTAAGTACCCTGTGTATGGGGTACTAGACAACCGATAAACTTACTTATAAACTTTTTTTTTGTAAATAAATACTTATAGTACATAGAAAACACCCAGACCAGTACAAACAGACATGTTCATGCACACAAAAATTAAGTTATTATCTGGGGCCTTACCATCAGCTCTTAAAGCAGGACTGCTATTGGACTGCATTGCTCTTTTGTACTATGACATCGTTTTTAGCAGGCCTGTGGCAGGCCAATTTACGTTGACGTTTCAAAACCGTTCACCATTTTTTTACTATGAACTTTTCGTACCATGACACTCAATTTGACAGCAAGTAAACGTCCTTTAGAGCGAAGCTAATGTCATCCTAGCCATCTTGAAAAAGTTAATAGGAGACTAACTTTTTCGACATATTTTATGCGTTTCTCAGAATTTTTTTTCAGCAGTTTTGTGAAAATTTACATGTTTCATTATAGATTTATGGAACCTAATTACAGTGTAAAGAAACCTTTGAATTTTGAAAGAAGGTCTTTGAATTAGTATTTTGTATAAAATGTTTATATCATCATATAACAATGAAAATACAATTTCGACAAAATTGTTAGCATGGTTTTGTGATGTAATAGGTATATACAATATACTATAATAAAAAAACTGTACTTCTAATTTTTATGACTATTCTTTCTTACTAATATTTATGTGTACTTAATACTTTTTTCAGATTTGTAACAAATAGGTACATGGAAATTATAAGTGTAAATTATGGCTATGATTCCTTTAATTTACAATAAAATATGGTCTAATCATCCTTTGTGGTCTCTCTTGAATGAACTGAGCACTATAGCATCTGTATGGCTTTCAGGTAAACATACAATACCTACACATTTTAGTTTAACTTTAAAGATATGTCCTTTCCTTTCAATTGAGTAAAAAGAAAAGATAAAGAAACATATTTTACAGGTTAAAGCACCTAAAACCCTTGTGTTCTGAATATGTTGATGATTTTGTTTTATTAAATATCGCCTGGGTGGAAATGACAACAAAGTTTTAGTTCTTATATCATTCATCATCATTTCATTTCATCATTTATTTGGAACCCAAAAATACACAAAACTTAGACATAAATTATTGACCTGACCCCAATGATATATAAAAAGTATAGATAGGTTATGCCCTTACAAAACTATCGAAATATATGTGCCGCTTGCGAACAACTGCACATATGCGTAATTCTTATTTTGTCCTTGTCATACTCGTGAAAAGAACAATTACTTTCTCTTTCATGGATTTGAAAAGACGTCACAATTGTGACGTTTTAGGGACGCATATTGAGAGCGCATGTAACATATCTATTACTTTTTAAATATCATTGCCTGACCCTGACCCGAAAACTAGTTGAAACTGTATTATAAGTATAACACATTTGCAGCAGTCTTACAAAGATGATAAAATTAATGAATATTTCCTTTTATTGTAGGTGATTCTAGATATCCACTGCTCAAATTTATAATGACAACAATTATTGTTAAAGCAGAACTAGATTTTCCTTAAGCCTATTATACCTATACAGAGACATGTAAAAACTCATAACAGAGAGAGATCAATAGTTGTTCTACAGACTCGGTTTCAATGTTACATTACCAACCTCAGGTAGCTGGCCTTATTGCAAAAGGATGTGTAATCCTACAGACATTGACATTTGCAATGCAACTAATTTATATAACATACGAAGAGGTTCACCAATAAGCTCATGTATCGATGTATTTTTTAACCCCTTTTATGCCGGTAATTCCAGACACAATACAAAACAATTGTAATATGGCTCGATTCCACGACTTCGGTAGACGACCAGTTAATACATATACAAAGTTATGGTTGTTTTGTTAGATTTTAAATGTAGGGTTAAAACTGAAGTACTTTTATATTAAGTATGTCTTTTTTATTTTAATATGTGTTTGAAATACTTATATTTTTTTGTAATTATATTACATATTATATGAAATCATGTGTGTTTATTTTTATTGAAAAAATTCTGCAAAACATGTCTACATAATCCCTCGATCGTGAGTTATTCCAGACACAATTGAAATCAATTGTTATCGTGGCACCCAAGTGCTTCCTGGGGGTTAAGGGATTAACCAAATGCTCGACTGGTAGAGACTACCTAATATGTTATATAATTTTCTTGTTCCTCTTCCTCTCCTTGAATCATTATTTATTTTATGTTTTAATTTTTGCATTTAGTCTACCAGTCAGAACTAAAATAGAATAGATTATTATAATACCTATGTTAAAAGTAGTAGTAGTCTTTTACTACACAGTGTAACTGAATCAGAAACTATTCAAACCCTAATTTTATGACTACATCGCCTGCAGAATTTAAATTTCTGCCACCCTTGCCATTCGCTTGGAGTGGTCTCTAGCTGTTAAAGATTTGTTAACTGTTATTCCCAAAGGCTATACAAGGTGTGTGGAACTAGGCGTTTTTTTTTATTGGTTTTCACTGAAAGTCAATGCATGATCACTTTTTTTACTAATATTTTAATAAAATTACTTACAATTCCACTTTAGTTTATGCAATAATTATACACAAGTATGACATTGTGAAAATAGGGTTTAACTCAATGTTTAGATAGAACGTACATACGTACTACTCCGGAAAAATGGAAACAAACTATTAAATATTTCTTCAATTTTTGAATTTTACCGCCAAAAATGCAGACAGAACCGTTCCAATCATGATCACGTTAAAATGATTATCCACATTTTCAATAACCCAACACTGTACATTAAGTACTATCGCCAAGAAGATAATTTTAATAAAATTTGGTATTTTAACTAATCTCCTGCAAAATAGCAACATTTAGATCGACTTATTCTCTTTAAAATCCAATAAGTAGAAAGTTTTTCACAAACCGGTAATTTTGAATATATCATGTATTTGTGTATTTGAACGTTTTCAACTAAAAAGAGACAGATTTATCTGAACCAGTATAGCTCTGTCTCGTTCATGCAATCTGCAGACAAACAGACCATAGACAAGCTTAGCAGTTCACCTTTTGGTTTAGCGATGCTAAAGTCGTTCAGCTTTTCAGCGGTTATGGTACGATTTTTAGCAGCGCAAAAGCAGACCTACTGTTGAACTGCCTGGAAATTGAGTGGCTTGCTATAAGCTGATGGTAAGCCCCCTGTACTATCTATATACACAGCACTGGGTCCTTACCATTAGCTCTTATAGCAGGCCTGGGGGTTGACCATCAGCTTATAGCAAGCTTGAGGCCACTCAATTTCCAGGCAGTTCAACAGGGGGCTTACCATCAGCTTATAGCAAGCCACTCAATTTCCAGGCAGTTCAACAGTAGGGCTGCTTTTGCCCTGCTAAAAATCATACCATAACCGCTGAAAAGCTGAACGACTTTAGCATCGCTAAACCAAAAGGTGAACAGCTAAGCTTGTCTATGGTCTGTTTGTCTGCAGATTGCATGAACGAGATAGAGCTATACTGGTTCAGATAAATCTGTCTCTTTTTAGTTGAAAAGTTGAAAACGTTCAAATACACAAATACATGATTTATTCCAAATTACCGGTTTTTGAAAAACTTTCTACTTATTGGATTTTAAAGAGAAAAAGTCGATCTAAATGTTGATTTTTTGCAGGAGATTAGTTAAATTACTAAATTCTAGTAAAATTACCTTCTTGGCGATAGTACTTAATGTACAGTGTTGGGTTATTGAAAATGTGGATAATCATTTTAACGTGATCATGATTGGAACGGTTCTGCCTGCATTTTTGGCGGTAACATTCAAAAATTGAAGAAATATTCCATTTTCCCGGAGTACTACGTTCTAAGACTATTTTATATTTACAGTTAAACATTGAGTTAAACCATATTTTCACAATGTTATACTTGTGTTTAATTATTGAATAAAGTAAAGTGGAATTGTAAGTAATTTTATTAAAATATTAGTATAAAAAAGTGATCATCCATTGACTTTCAGTGAAAACCAACAAAAAAAACGCCTAGTTTCTCACACCCAACTGTATAACCTTTGAGAATAACAGTTAACAAATCTTTAACAGCTGGAGACCACTCCAAGCGAATGGCAAGGGTGGCAGAAATTTAAATTTTGCAGGCGATGTAGTCATAAAATTAGGGTTTGAATGAAGTTTCTGATTCAGTTACACTGTGTAGTAAAAGAGTACTACAACTTTTTACATAGGTATTATAATAATCTATTCTATTTTAGTATTGACTGGGTAGACTAAATGCAAAAAATGAAACATAAAATAATTAATGATTCAAGGAGAGGAAGAGGAAACAGAAAATTATATTACATATTAGGTATTCTCTACCAGTCGAGCATTTGGTTAAGTAGACATGTTTTGCAGAATTTTTGCAGTAAAAAAAACAAACTCATGATTTCATATAATTATGTAATATAATTACAAAAAAATATATTTCAAACACATATTAAAATAAAAAGACATACATACAGTTTTAACCCTAAATTTAAAATCTAACAAAATATCCATAACTTAGTTAGTATATGTATAAAAAAATACATTAATACATAAGCTTATTGGTGAACCTCTTCATCTGTGAGATAAATTAGCTGCATTGCAAATGTAATGTAGCATTACACATGCTTTTGCAATAAGGCTAGCTACCTGAGTTTGGTAATGTAACATTGAAATCGAGTCTGTAGAACACCTATTGATCTCTCTCTGGTGTTATGAGTTTTTACATGTCTCTGTATAGGTATAATAGGCTTCAGGAAAATCTAGTTCTGCTTTAACAATTGTTGTCATCATAATTTGGGCAGTGGATATCTAGAATCACCTACAATAAAAGGCAATTCATTAATTTTATCATCTTTGTGAGACTGCTACAAATGTGTTATTCTTTAAAGCCCAATACAGATGTGATGAACAGTGATTGATGGAATGGAACGCATTTTAATTGAAATAATCAGACGGTAGGTAGTCATTGCTATTACACCTACTGTTAAAAATGGAAAATCGTCCCTCAGGTATGTTTAATGTTATCTGCCTTTATACAACAATTTTCGATTCCCGCTTGGGTCAATTTAGAAGACGAACTATTCGTCTTATTTGTAGTCGCCATTAAAAAAAGTAAAGGTAAATTATTCAGTTACTCCAGTTCCAACTCTTCGTCGCTCACAAATTCTTCTGTTTCTTCCTCCCACTCTTTCAAAATCTGAATTAATTCCTCCGCACTTGCCATTTTGCAATTCACTCAAAGCCACGATACACAGTTATGTAAATCAAGTACCCACAATAAATTAATAATTCTTAGTTATGATACATCTACCCTCACTATTATCGTACTACGTCCGCTTGTGACGTCATAAGCGGTTGGATATAATATGCGACTCCGGCGCTGGATAGGTACTATTGATAATATGAATAGTGTTAGTGTTGTAAATAATTGTAATTCCGGTAACGTCCTTCTATAATAATTACTTAAGATGCTACCCTAAATAATGTAAAATTAAATTTATTATAATTAGTAATCTAATTCAAATTTAAAACAATAATGGTATTACTTAATTATTTTCAATTTCTCATTCATTCATACATCACATTTTGGTTAAAAAACAGTTAAAAATCCAGGTTCAGTAGGAAATATACGACTGCGGCGGTTAATGGGTTAAGAACTAAAACTTTGTTGTCTTTTACACCCAGGCGATATTTAATAAAACAAAATCAGCAACATATTCATAACACAAGGGTTTTAGGTGCTTTAACCAGTAAAATATGTTTCTTTATCTTTTCTTTTTACTCAATTGAAAGGAGAGGACATATCTTTAAAGTTAAACTAAAATGTGTATTGTATGTTTACCTAAAAGCCATACAGATGCTATAGTGTTCATCTCATTCAAGTGAGACCACAAAGGATGATAAGACCATATTTTATTGTAATTAAATTATTCATAGCCATCATTTACCTACACTTATAATTTCCATGTATTTGTTACAAATAATTAAATATTAGTAAGAAAGAAGAGTTATAAAATTTAGAAGTACCTACAGTTTTTTTATTAAGTATATTATATTGTATATACCTATTACATCACAAAACCATGTTAACAATTTTGTCGAAATTGTATTTACATAATCATAAAAAACTACAATATTTACAAATTATAAGTAAATAAAAAAAAAAAAAAAAATGTATTTTCATTTTGGTAAATAATGTTATAAACATTATATACAAAATACTAATTCAAAGACCTTCAGGTTTCTTAACACTGTAATTAGGTCCCTTAATCTATAATGAAACATGTAAATTTTCACAAAACTGCTGAAAAAAAGTCTGAGAAACGCATAAAATATGTCGAAAAAGTCTGTCTCCTAGTAACTTTTTTAAGATGGCTAGGAGGACATTAGCTTCGCTCAAAAGGACGTTTACCTGCTGCCAAATTGAGTGTCATGGTCACTCATGGTACGAAAAGTTCATAGTAAAAAAATGGTGATCGGTTTTGAAACGTCGACGTAAATTGGCCTGCCACAGGCCTCCACAAAAGAGCAATGCAGTCCAATAGTAGTCCTGCTTTAAGAGCTAATGGTAAGGCCCCTGTTATTGAACTGCATTGCTCTTTTGTACTATGACATCGTTTTTAGCCTTATAGCATTACAACTATAATTATAATATAATTTTGGCTATATAATCAAAGTTTTTAGCAGGCCTGTGGCAGGCCAATAAACGTCGACGTTTCAAAACCGTTCACCATTTTTTTCTATGAACTTTTCGTACTATGATACTCAATTTGACAGCAGGTAAACGTCCTTTTGAGCGTAGCTAATGTCATCCTAGCCATCTTGAAAAAGTTACTAACTAACTTTTACAACATATTTTATGTTTCTCAGACTTTTTTTCAGCAGTTTTGTGAAAATTTACATGTTTCATTACAGATTAAGGAACCTAATTACAGTGTAAAGGAACTTGAAGGTCTTTGAATTAGTATTTTGTATAAAATGTTTATATCATCATTTTACCAAAATGAAAATACAATTTCGACAAAATTGTTAGCATAATTTTGTGATGGTGTAGGTATTAAATACAATAAAATACAAAAAAAAAAACTTTACTTCTAAATTTAATAACTCTTCTTTCTTACAAATTTTATGTGTAATACTTTTTTCAGATTTATTAAATCATCATCATCATCATCATCACAGCCCTCATATAGTCTGTCTTCGGACATAGGCCTCCTCCAAAGCCTTCCACGACACTCTGTCCTTCGCCACTTGCATCCACTTTGGACCTGCATGTCTCCGAATGTCGTTGACCCATCTTTCCGGTGGGCGACCTCGGCCTCGTGTGGTTTCTCTGGGCTTCCTCTCTAGTGTTCTTCTAGCCCAACGTTCGAAATCCATTCGGGCTATGTGCCCAACCCATCTCCATTTTCGGCGTTCAATGGTCACAACTTTAGTATTCTGCCTGATCAACTCGTTGCGCTTTCGATCTAGCAACGTAATGCCCAGCATCACTCTTTCCATCGCTCTTTGCGCAACTCATAGTTTTTCGGCAGATTTTTCGGTCAGGGTTGTGGTTTCCATGCCGTATGTCAACACTGGGAGGATGCACTGGTTAAACACTTTTGTCTTCAGATGTTGTGGAATATTTTTAGAACTCAGTATTTGTTTGTTAGCTCCATATGCAGACCAAGCTTGTGCTATCCTAAGATCTACCTCCGCCGTTTGGTTTCCGTAGCCCAGCGTTATTTTGTGACCCAAGTAGATATAGTGGTCTACGACTTCGACAGGCAGCATTTGGCTCACCACATAAGGAATGTTGGTCATGATTTTGGTCTTAGATTTATTCATGACGAGACCAATTTTTCCAGATTCTACCTGCAACATCATGTGTATCATAAAACCAACTCCTCCCTGACCTTTCGTATTTCCTTCTTTGTGGTACATAAGATGACCTGATTTGAGATTTGTTAGGTTCTCGCCTTCTATTCGGGTTTCACACAGGCCCACAATATCCCATTTTATTCGGTCTAGTTCATGTTCCATAATTCTTTCTTCTGTCGATAAGGATTGGATTTTGTAAGTGGCTATGTATAGTTGCTTATGGCAGTTTGTCAACTTCCAGGGAATACTTTTCGCTTCCCTGCCCTGTGTCTCCTGGCCACTGCCTGAACCTGGGATTGACAAGGCGCTGGAAACTCGGGGTCGATTTTTGTTCTGAGTTTTCATGTTTGTTTGGAGGGATTTTAGCCAATAATCATCACGTCAGCCACGACGGGTTGATGATTGCAGTACCGAAGCCGTTTGAAGTTACTAACTTCCCGCCGACGGGTGTTTTTCTTCTTTTGTCGTACTCCTCCACGCAAGATCCGCCAAAAGAAGACTGGCAGGCTGCTTCCCACTGCCAGGGCCGAGTACTTATTTAATGGCGGTGCTTGCTCGCCATGTCATAAGGTCGTCGTCGGATGTTGCGGGATTTCATGGAGGTGCCTGTGCCACTAAGCACCCCACCGCTTCCTGGTGACCCTACAGCTCGGTCCGGGACTGCTTATTTGGTAAAGCTTATTCGCAGTTGTCCTACATATCTTATAGGACGTTCCACTATCCGCCACCTGTGGACCCGGTAGGTAGCTGAAGCTCGCCCCTACAGATTTGCTACAAAGACATGGAAATTTATAAGTGTAAATACTAGACATGATTCATTTAATTTACAATATGATCTAATCATCCTTTGTGGTCTCACTTGAATGAACTGAGCAAAGAGTATGTAACGAACTGAGGACTGTAAGTAGCATCTGTATGGCTTTTACGTAAACATTCAATAAACATTTTAGTTTAACTTTTAAAGATATGTCCTTTCCTTTCAATTGAGTAAAAAGAAAACATAAAGAAACATATTTTACAGGTTAAAGCACCTCAAAGTTTTAGTTCCTATATTTAACACATTTGCAGCCGTCTTACAAAGATGATAAAATTAATGAATATTTGATTTTATTGTAGGTGATTCTGGATATACACTGCTCAAATTTATGAAGACAAGAATAATTGTTAAAGCAGAACCAGAGTTTCCTAAAGCCGGAAGCTTATTATACTCGTACCTATACAGAAACATGTAAAAACTCATAACATCATAGAGAGATCAATAGGTGTTCTACAGACTTGATTTCAATGTTACATTACCAACCTCAGGTAGCTGGCCTTATTGCAAAAGCATGTGTAATTCTACATTACATTTGCAATGCAGCTAATTTATCTCACAGATGAAGTGGTTCACCAATAAGCTTATGTATTGATGTATTTTTTAACCCCTTGTTTGCCGGTAATTCCAGACACAATTTGTCATATCATGTGGCTCGATTCCACGACTTCGGTAGCCGACCGGTTAATACTAAAACTAAGTTATGTTTGTTTTGTTAGATTTTAAATGTAGGGTTAAAACTGAAGTACTTTTATATAAGTATAAATGTGCGTGTTTATCTTATATTTGTGCGCCTCAAGGTTTTAAAGTTATTCAAAATGCCGCTGGAGTAACGTTTGCGTAGTTTCTATATAATAATATCAAGAACGGTAAAACGCACGAACTTCATTTTTTTTACACACGATTTGATGAACATGTGCGTGATATGAGCAAAACCAGAATTTAAAAAAAGGCCCCGGTTAGAAGATAAAAAATGAAATAAAAAGAACTATAATCGGCCCTAGCAATGTTAATACGAGTTATAGAGATGAATTATTAAGGGTGAATTTCAACAAGTCAATTTTTTTCGTCATTTCGGTGAACTTTTTTATTTATAACTTTTTTGGAAATAAAACCATGTAGTACTGTTATTAATGATATTGTTATGATTAATCTTTACACGACATCAAATTGAATTCATATACTAAGGAGATAATTATAGTACTTTAAAATTTTGGTGTCACCGAAATGAAAGAATAGTTCACCGAAATAAAACTTCTCATCACTGAAATGAAAAACGCGAGTCACCGGAATGAAATAACTTATGCAGTCCCCGAAAAAAACTAAACTGTTACCACGCAGCGCACCTAAAATGCTGCTATCCAAGTTCCATAATAACTTACCTAACCTACGTTGTGAAGAGTGTTATCACACAGTACAGATTTTCCTTTTCTGACTATATTATACCCCTCTAACTACCGCCCAATAGCCATTGCGTCCGTACTGTAATAGGTAATGGAACGGATTATGAACACCAAGCTCTTATCGTACCTTGAAACCCACGACCTACTCAGTGACCACCAATTTGGTTTCCGAAGTGGTCGGTCAACTGGGGATCTTCTTGTGTACGTTACGCATTGCTGGGGCGAGGCAATCGAGAAACATGGCGAGGCCCTTGATATATCGCTTGACATTTCGAAAGCCTTCAACCGGGTTTGGCATGCTAGTTTGCTAAGCAAACTTCCGGCGTACGGTATCTCTGCGGACTTTTGCAACTGGGTTTCAGTTTTCTTGAGTGAGCGGTCGATCAGAGTCGTTATTGATGGCTGCTCTTCTGACCTTATGGCTATTAATGCCGGAGTTCCTCAGGGATCCGTTCTCTTTGCGACTCTCTTCTTGCTGCCCATCAACGATCTGCTTCTGCCCGGAATTGTTGGGTATGCAGATGACAGCATGGTCACAGAGAGATATCTATCCTGCGCAAATGTCAGCAGTGAGGATGTTCGTTCTTTAAGAGAGGCCATGGTAGAGCTAACTAACTTGACCTTAAGTTATGTCTTCCAATGGGGTGACAATAATCTGGTCAATTTTAATGCCACCAAAACGCAGGAGTGTTTGTTCTCCGCAAAAAGGAGTCCTTTCATCTTGACTCCTACTTTCCGGGGTACCACAGTAAAAGTTACCGACAGCTTAGACCTTCTTGACATGAAGTTAACATCCGACCTTAACTTCGGCGACACTATTGAGTCTAAGGCTAAATCTGCGGCCAAAAAGCTGGGAATCCTGAATAAAGTTAGACGATACTTCACGCCGGAACAGCTCTTGATTCTATATAAAGCGCAAGTTCGGTCGTGCATGGAGTATTGTTCTGACCTCTGGGATGGTTCGGCCAAACACCAGCTGGCTGCACTTGACTCGGTAGAACGCAGAGCCATAAAGATTATTGGAGACGATGAGCTAGTGAAAACTAAGCTTCATAGTTTGGGCCACCGTCGCAGAGTTGTTTGCCTGTTGGTTTTTTACAGGTTGTACTTCGGAGAGTGTGCTCTTGAGCTGCATGAGCTCATTCCGCCTTCCCCTTTCTATCTTCGGGAATCCAGGCGCACTGCGGGTTATCATCCCTTCCTGGTTAATATACCGCGATCGCGTACCAAGCGGTTTTCCTCATCTTTTGTGATGCGCACCGCCAAGGAGTGGAATGCCCTGCCTGCGTCTGTTTTCCCGAATAACTATAATCCCAAAATTTTTAAAGCAAGACTGAATAGGCTGCTTCTGGGTAAGCTCGCTCCATCTTAGGCTTCTTCTTAACTTGTTTTAAAAATTTCGGAATTTAAACAACAAAGGTTAATATTTCGGAAACCAATTACTGAATCGAAAAGTGGTCTTCACAACCTCGCAATAATTTTGAAAAACCTATCCAACGATACTCCAAACGATGGGGTAGACTAAAAATAATTAATTCATCCCTTCTTTACGTGTAGGGGAGATACCCTAGAATTTTTTTTTTCAAGGTTTTATGCTACAATTCTGTCGGCGTGTTTAATGTTTATACTCATGCAAAATTACAGCTTCCTAGTACAAACAGTCTCTGTGCTAGGCCGCGGACTAACAGACAGACATGGCGAAACTATTAGGGTTCCTATCCTACCATTTTTGTACGGAACCCTAAAAAGCACGTGTTCAATATCTTGTAATTACGTTTAAAGTGGACTAATTATCATAATTTAGTCAAATAGCCTATTGCCCACGCCAGCAACAACTGGAGGCAGTTATTCTTTTAACTAGTAGCTACATTTAAGTCCCCAAAACAAATTTATTCCTTTGGCAACTAAAAAGTAACAAAAGAAATTATGGTCTGTTTTTCACCGAAATGAAATAATTTGTCACCGGATAGAAAAAAAATTTACCGAAATGAAGATAAAAATCATCGAAATGAACAACTTCTCACCGAAATGAAAAAAAAATCATTGAAATGATATTTTATCTCATTTCAGTGGTCAATTTAGGTCACCGAATTCACCGGAATGAGATCACCGCCATCAAAAACAGCCAACAGAAGTTTACACTACAAGGACAGTATTTATAATAGAAATAAATTGATACTACCTACTTGATCGGGCGACATTAAGTAAAAGTACATATCGATACCTTCAGGTTCAATTGGCGTATAAACCATTTTGGCCAAATCAAGTTAAATATACCATTTTTATCAGATTTTTTTTCTCTATCGATCTGTATATTCGAAATGTTTAAATTCGCAAAAAAAAATGTTTATACACCCTAAAAAAGTATTGCCGAAAAGTTAAACAAATTCCATAAAAACAGTGTAAAAGCCGAGTGGTTGTTTTTGGTATTTCTGTTAAGATGTAATAACCAACCGTTTTTTTAAGCCCGGGCGTAAAACTCTATGATACTCGTAATTGCAAATGGTTTTTACGTTAAGAGTGTTAAGACGCATTCAAAGATTTCAATGTCGTAAGTCCACGTATTCAGTAGTAGGTATATAGAAGATGAGTAAGAGCGGATTGACTAGTATTTTGTTTCACATAATATTCTAAATAGGCCTAGGCTTATTTTGTTATTAATATGTTATTTTATTAGTCACTAAAAACGTATAGTTGGTTATTTCTACTTGGATTTATTTTCATAACTACCTATATAAGGCTGTTTTTCAGGTCCAGTGCCGCTGCCTATCGACTTCGACTAAATGTGATAAATTCAAGACTTTAAAACAAAGAAAACGAGCCACACTGTACTCAAGAAAGCAATTTAAAACTTTTTGAGATGCTCTCTAATGAATTTCTTTCTTTAAAAGTACCCAAACTTTTAATAATTGCCATAAATGGTCACTTTTAGCAATAATGAAAGTTGTAAAAAGATAAATTCACCATTGAACTTCTCAAAAAACTAAAAATTCGTCTCTCGAGCACACCATGGCTCTACTCCCTGTTCAGAAGTCTCAAATTCATCACAACCAATCAAAATAAATTTTATTGGCGGCAGCCCTACACCGGGAAAGAAGTCTTAATTTTTTGCCATAATTGCATAATTATAAACTTTGTAAGCTAAAATATTAATGATATAAAAAAGCACCACATAAAATATAACTAACTACAAAAGAATTATTAGCAAGAAGTAATTTCTTCTCTCGTCTGTCTCTCTGCGCTGCCTGGCTGATCTGAAGGTTCCCATTACGCTGGCTGCATTGCCACGTTGAAAGGCAATGGAGACCTGCTGAACTAACCAGGACCCAGAGCGGGAATCATTCCCTTTCTCTCGCAACCGTCCCCCTAACTCCTTAAAAAGGTCTTGAGCCTCACTACCCCATGGTCCTGCCGTCTCAACTGCGAACGGTACGAAATCGTAGAGTGACTCTAATGCTGAATATTTAGAGTGTTTCAACTTCGCACCGTTTTCCGCCGCCGACTCCGTAGAAATGACGGTTTGTTTCAAATGAGACGCAGCAAAAGTGCTAACACACGTAGCATCCCACAAGAGACACCGACCCCTCCGCCATGGAACCAATGTAAGTCTATCCGGCCTCTTACCATCTGTCCGAGATAGTCCCGGAGGTTCCAAAATACACGGAATATTTAGTGACGTCATGGCCTTACGAATAATCTCATTAATTGAATGGTGCCTTGGAAAGCAACCCGCACATCTCTGACAGCTTAAACCATGGTGTCCATTCTTCTCCACCATTAAACCACAAATACAGCGATGCGCTTCACACACCTTGCCCCCCAATCTTAGACCCACTGCTATTCTCAAAGAATCGTTATCGAGCAGTGTGCCCAATTGAGGAGAAGGAAAGGCATGTAACCACGCACCATATTCAGGCCTTCAGACGCGCCAAATCAGGTCCTCCGGCACCACTCGACAAACGAGAATACAATAGATTACAGAGAATGTCGTTCCATTCCTTCTGAAACACAAGATTTTCTGGGCGGTCATCAGCTGGACAAAGCATGGTCCACAGAAGTGAATATTAGTTTCGTCTTTTAAGTTCCAATATGTTGATTTTTTCTAATTAGAATTATTGAAAATTCTTAATTTTGTGCCATAATTTTGCTACAAAATTGTAAAATAAAAACAATAAAAGAAAGTTATTTTCGTACTCTGGCAATTTTATTTTATCTACATCAACCAAATATAGTTATAACACTAAAAATATATTTCTATACATTCTCGAAACAATATAAGTGTGCTTATAGTCAACATAACATTATTTTTATACAATGTTTTATTAATTCATTTAAATAAAACACTATAATCAATGGTTGTAAAAACCAAACAATCTACATCTATCGGTCTTTACGTCAGCAATTGCAATCTCATGTTTACTAAAAATTCAAATACGACGTAAAGAGATATTTTTAGGTCCATTATAGGACGTCGTATAAACCACCGAGTGTATTTTTTTAAGACGTAAATCCAAGCTAACTTTAAAACTAACGAAGATTTGTTGATGTTTTGAATATTTAGATTTTTTTATCGCAAAATTTTAAGAATGTTTTCTCTTGGTCATTTTTAATAGCTTCTGAAATAAAAAAGTTATGATTTTTTTTTTATAAAAAAAAAATTTTTTTTGGCTCTCCTGAAAAGTACGGTTTTGGTTTATACGACAATTGAACCTGAAGGTATCGATATATTTAATTGACATACCGGATCATTGGATCACAACTTATATCCACTCACGTGAATGAAATAAAAAACGGTCCCAAGTCACCGAAACCCACTACTTACGTTTTTGGTGGGAACACCAGACAAGCAACACGCGTTCTCTCACATCATGCGCTTAGGCGGCACTGAATTTTTTTTATTATAAATATTATTGGTATTATTTTTATTATTATTATAAATAAAAATATAATAATTTATAATGCACTGGTGCGCAAGTTTACTGCGCAGTAGCGAGACGAGAAGTTAGTGTTGTTCGATCGATACCTTGATATTCGCGTACAACAAAAATTCACCGCGATGAAAAATCTAATTATTTAGACACGTTAATTTGTACTTACCATTCATTAAATACAACAGATTTTGTAATGAAGTTTCCGCAATAAAGTACTGCCACTATTTAGGATTTAAATAAAAAAAGGTAAATCCCTAAAAAATCAACTGTTTTTATTATATGATTATAAGTATACTGAACAACAAATTGTGCCGCTTCACCGGTATGAAAAACTTAGGGGTTTATTATTATTTTTTCCTTATTAGCAACAATCATAATGGAAAAATATTTGTAGGCTGCTGTAGGAGACATTTGATTGAACGATTTTGGTATGGTTTGCCAAGAATTCAGATATACCAATAATTAGAGTGTTCTTTCAGTCATCCACCTGCAAAATTGCAGCAAAATATACCTATTAATTATGAAGTTAAAATAAAAAACAGTTATGACGCGCAAAACCGTGGTAAACCGACCAAGTTTACACGACTATCAAAAAGCGGCCGCGCAATACTTACTGTTACCCTTCTGAAACGGTCAGTAAAAAATTTAATAACTAGAAATAAATATGTATCTATCAGAATGTTTACTGTTGTACTGATCCTACCATTGTGCATTGTAGGACCAATAGAATTAGAAAAAAAACATGAAATAATCCAAATTTAATTAATAACAAAGTAAATTTATAATCGACATGTCCAGGAATAATCACTAATGGCTTTTGATTGACTAAACTTGTTTAGCATGTTGATTACAGTTTTAAAAATCAAGACATTATATTTGAATTTTTCTATTCTCCTAAAATTACTTACATGTTTGGTACTTTGTACTTAATTTGTACTTTGCCAATGATAATAATTTGGTCGTGGCGTCCGTCTATGGCTTCATTAGTATGTAAAACGTTTCCCCAGGAGTTCTGGGTTCAAATCTCAGATTATATTGGAGAATTATTTATTACTAGCTTTTGCCCGCGACTTCGTATGCGTCAATTTCTGTTACTATGATTGCGATTATTTTTGCAACATTTTTCACTATTGGTTCGCTCCTATTGGTCGCACCGTGATGTTATATAGCCTAAAGCCTTCCTCAATAAATTGACTATCCAACACAAAAAGATTTTTTCAATTCGAACCAGTACATCCTGAGATTAGCGCGTTCAAACAAACAAACAAACAAACAAACAAACTCTTCAGCTTTACATATTAAGTATAGATTCCTAAAACTAATTAAAAGATGAGTTCTCACAAAACGAATGTTTCTGTGTAGCATATCAGGCTGATTTATTCGGTGTTTTATAGTAGGTATATAGGTAAGTACCTATTTACTTTAATATTCCAAATATTCCAAACTATGCTTATACATAAATTTAGTGAAGTAGTTAGTTGGTCGTTGGTATAGTATTAAGGTAATACATAACATAGGTATATTGATAATGTAGGTATGAGTATCTATGTTCTGATGGTATGCTAAAATTTCAATGACAACTTGAAATGCATTTCATAAAATGCAATACACAATTACGAAAAAAACAATAGGATATCCTGTTCTCGATTTTCTCAATATAAAGCAACAGTAAACAGTAAATAGTAAGTTTCAATTCCTAGTCAGACAGTATGATATTGCCGGCGTTGGCGGGCTCGATCGGCATGCTGTGCTTTGGCTAGCTACCTTACCTACCTGTCCACGAGCCGAAATGCGGTTTGACCGGTTCTCCCGCTCACACTTATGGACTATTTTATCTCTCGCAAATTCCCTCCCACTAGCCGGTTAGGTCGCCCACCACCACACATACCGTTTAACAAACGGTCAAATTTTTGTCCTCATATTGTGGCAGTTGTCTGTCACACATGTACACAACAAACATCGTTGTGGATACACGCAAATCGTGCCGCGATTCTTGTTCAATTCAATACCGCCGTGTTTACGTTTTTACGCTTGTTTAAGTTTGGACATAATAAAAGTTTTCCGTGTGCGAAATGAACATAGAAGCAATGTTCTTTTTTAAAAAATGGTATCCGAATTCGACAACATTTGAGTAGGTAACTGTGTAGGTATACTTAGATGTAAATTGAAGAAGTGTGTTACGGTCATGTTAGTATAAAACGACTTACGAAGAAGAAGGTTAAAGCTGAAGGCCTGATCACGAACAAGATGACCACACAATCCATCAACATGGAATCTCTTCCTAAACAGTTTGTTGCAGCAATGCGAACATTATTTGATATCATGGATGATAAACACACTGGGTATGTAATACTGACAGATATAGAAAACCGATGGCGTGATGACCGTACAAAAGGATTACCGAGAGGTGTCATTGAAAGTTTACAGAAAGTTGCCTCACAAGATGGTTTGTTAAGTTTTGAGCGGTTTTGCACAGGGCTTAAGATTTGCCTTCTCCGAAATCAAGTTGAAAATGCATCTAACAAAGTCGAACGACTTAGCAATGAGGTGGAAAAATCAGTGTTACATTCACAAATGGGTGCGCAAACACATCGTCCGCCTTCTGCTCCTTTATTGGATGCTAACGAACCCCAGAATTTAGAATTACATTGGAATGTATTGAAAAAGTCTGATAATATCACACAGCATAGGACTCTAAGTATGCCTCAGTTATTATCACGGAAGGAACAGCCAATTCAAGAACTGCGACATACCGCAACTAGCGCTTTGACCAAGCATGACCATCAACTAGCATATGGTCCCCCGAAACCTCCAAGATTGGAAAAAATCGTTGGCGAACGAAAAGAAACGTCGAGACCCAGCTATAAATCTGAGGATGAAATGCATTTTGGTAATGAAGATATTAATGGTAATAAATTGGATCTCGGAGAAATGACTAGATCTGTTGAAGAGCAGAGTCGGGGTCTAGGTGATGGTCGTTCAGCAAACGAGACGCAGATACATGTAAGAAAAACACCACGTCGACGAGAGCCTCGTAGGCACACTTTACACAATGGTGTCGATTATAATTTAATAAAACGTATGAAACAGATTGAACAAGAGAAAGACGTGCTGTTGCAAGGTTTAACAGCAGTAGAGGAAGCACGTGAATGGTATTTGAAACAACTAACCGAAGTGCAAGAGAAAATGAGATATGCAGGACGGATGGGCGCGTATGTGGTAATTTTTCAGATACATTTTATTATGCAAAAGGAGATAATATAATAATTATCGTTTATGTATAAGTAACTTAATATTGAAAAACATATGACGACGTTTTGACGACCTCTGTGGCGGAGTGGCGTACGCACCGGTTTTCAAGGTGGCGCCTGCTCTGAAGTCCCGGGTTCGATTCCCGGAAGGTTCAATGTAGGAAAAAAAAAGATTTTTCTACATTTTCTCGGGTCTGGGTGTTTGTCGTACCTTCGTTGTTTCTGGTTTCCAAAATACGAGTTCTTTTCATAGTTATTCACATTGGGATCAGAGCAATGTATGTGATGTTGTAAACATTTATTTATTTAATATTATTTATATGAATCATACAGATAAGTGTCGAGGGTTTTGTACCATACCTTGGTTTTTAAAGATCAAGAGCCAAGATCGCGGGATCATGGCTCTTGATCTTGGATCATGAGTCAGATGGCGCTAGTGCCACAGTAAACATAAGCTCTGTAAGAATTAATTAATTAAAATTGGTAAAGTGCAAAAATACGTGATATTATTAACCAAAATATATCGTTTTGGTTTGATAAATGAGTGACAAATAAACCGAAATTGACTGGATTCCTCAAAGTGCACGTCAAGCGATATTATTGTGTTGCCCTGGATTATCGGGGGGCACGGCAGTGCTCCCGCCAAGTCGAGTGCGAAGCAAACACTGCCGTACCATCCTTTACTGGAACCATTTCACCGCATTTTCAGGTCCCTATTTGAGAACCTCTGGATGAGACCAGAACGCAGAAATTTTCGTCATCCAGTAAGCTATAATTACATACTTTAAACCCAAAATTTCAAGTCTGTAGATCTTTTAGTTCCGAAGTTAAGCGAAAGCTAAGTTTCGCATTTACGACACTCACTCACTCACTCATGATCAGCAAAATAGAACTAGTACTTCCCATAAACTCAGAGAGCTGAAAGTTGGTACAGAGTTAGGGTTTAATGGCCACATAAAGGGAAAACTATGAAAACTAGGATAATCGAAGATCTGGAGTACCTGGTGACCCTGATTAAAAAACACAAGAGCCCAACCAAACTATAAGAGATCGACATACCGCCTTTACAAAAAATATTCAACTTGGTGGGCCGCTACATTTGGTGTCAAAAATCGAAGGCAGCTGTATTAGAAATTTTATTATTTTTACTATTGGTACATAAAAAATCGACTGTCATTGCAAAAATCCAGCGTAGTGGGACACATCTTCTAATTTTATCTAGCCTACAGCGTCCCACTGCTGGGCGAATGCCTCCCCTTCTGCTTTTGATACGCATATAAATAAAATAAAAGGACAACTCTGGATAAGACTAGACTGGCTTTTATACTTATACTTACCAGTTCACAAGAAGAAATAGTCGAACGATTAACTTTATTCTACTCGAACATTACACAAATTGTTTATTAGCCGCAATAACAGATTGGTTTTCTTTCAATAAATAACCTGCTTATGAATGTTGATAAGACACAATTAATACATTTCAGACTTGGTAATCAAGTTACGCATCTATGTGTGAGTAATATTATTGACGATCTTGATTTAGGTGAACAAAATAAAGTAAAATTTCTTGGAATCGAATTAGACAATAAGTTAACTTGGGCATCTCATATACAGCAACTTTCACAGAAACTTGGTGCAGCAACATATGCGATTAGGAAAATCAAAGAATTAGGAGGTATAAGAGCATCAAAAAACGTTTACTTCGCGTATTCCCATTCATTGATGTCGTATGATGATGATTGGGGCATAGCAGCAGATGCTCATAAAATCTTTGTCATGCAAAAAAGAGGTGATAAATATATTTTAGGATTAAAATGCAATGACACTTGCAGGGATAAATTTAGGCAATTAGGAATTATGACGGTAACTAGTGAATTTATACATATATCAAAGCATTTTATACATTTAAGAGAATGTTAATAATATGACTAAAAAGGGTGACTATCACAAATATGCAACACGATACAGGAATCAGATAGCACTTCTCAAACATCGTCTGGTTAAATAAAGAAAGAGTTTTCTGTTTATGGGCATCAAGTTTTTAAATAAAATACCATCTGAAGTAAGAGATCTACAAGGTAATGAATTTTGTAACAAAATTAAAACAATACTTATTCTTAAAAGTTACTATAGTATGAATGAAGCTCTTTCGGATAATGAAATTTTTAAATTAATTAATTTTTAAATTTTAGTATCTTTTATTATTAATTTTTTCTAAAATTACTATTACTACATGGATTGCTGATTCAGATATTTCATTGACATTTTATTATTCTAATTAATAATCATGTTGAATCAGACATAAAATATAAAAGTATAAGTAATTGTGAGGATTGTATTTTAAGTAGTAATTTTATTTATCCTGCTTTTTTTTACTACATAATTTTTAAAATTGACGATGCTCCTAGATTGCTGATACTGTTTTAATTTTGAATTTTATGACATTTGATCCATTAATTAGGTTAAACTTGACATTTAAATTATAACAAAAATATGTGCGTCTATTTGAAATTTTAAATTGAAGTAGGTATCTAAGTGTAATGTTAATACGAACATTTAAAATAAATAAATATCAATAAAAATTAAAAAGAAACAAAAACGTGTCAAATAAGAAAATCTAATAAAATAAATCAATATGCCCCCGTTTCTACAAAAAGAAGTTAAATCCCACTAAAAACATTCTGTAAAAAACTAGCCAAGTCTCGATGGAGCTGCTTGTTTGTCTCTAAAAAGTAATTAAATCTAGACAAAGTCGTGCCAAGTCTAAGGTTCCTTACTACGATTTCTTTATTATTATAGTTAATGTTGTGTGACTTGGCCGTTGAACATTCTTTATATGTTAGTAGGTACAAGTCAATTTGGTTTACACGTAATGATATCAGTTGTCGCAGTAAGGAACCTTAGACTTGGCACGACTTTGTCTAGATTTAATTACTTTTTAGAGACAAACAAGCAGCTCCATCGAGACTTGGCTAGTCTTTTACAGAATGTTTTTGGTGGGATAAACATTACTGTGTCAGTGAGTAGTGTCAGCAATTAATCAGACTAACTTGTGCAAACCGTGTTAAAAGAACACTAACTATTTCAATTAAGTAAAAGTTATAATTGCCGTATATTGCAATACGTTGTCCACCTACCATCAAGCTTTTTTATCAAACGTTTTTAAATAAACGGATCTCAGATTTGAACCACACTGCTTGTATCAGATGACAAAATTTGCCCAATAGTTCATTCTCCGGTTCTCTATTTTGTCTCATAATTTTTTTATCCATAATCTAACGTGTCATAATGTTTTGTGACCTAATCATCATTTGTCCGAATGATAATTAGCCCTAACTCAATGTCTCATAATAAATTGCCCTAAAATCGAAATCCCTAAATATAATTTATCCTAAAATTTTTTACTATAAATATTACAATCTATAAATTTTAAAAGACATAAAAGGCTTTTCTATAACAGTTATAAGTCCTAACGTAATGTTTCATAATGCATTTAGAATTGTGTGTGCTCCGGCGCTACGGGAAGTGCAGCCTCTCCGCCCTAGCGTAACAAAGTACAGGCACCCACGCTCTCCTTAGCAGCTTTGGCTTGCTGGTTACAGCGGGCGGGGTTGCCTCCCTCCGCGCCTCCGCCTTTTTGAATTACACTCTAGGGGTAGGGCAGACAAGTACCACGTGAAGTCGGGGTTGGCTGATTCGGTTTTGAGACAGATTTGACACGAAATCCTAAATCCATACGATTACAAATGTATGATAATGTGACCTATAACTAAACTACATGAGGATAACATAACCAAGATAAACCTACTTTTAAACATATGTTTTAGGACTAACAATATTATTATAAACCATTATTAGACATTGGTATTACCTTATCTGTGTTAAAACTATCAATATTATCATAAACCACCATTCGGACTAACATACATTGTACAATTTAACACTTAGGACATGTGACTTTATAGCAAGAAAAATTAGGATAATATCTATTTATTATAGCAACCGATATTATGACACAAAAGCATTAGAATCAAAGACAATTAGGCATAATAAAATTTAGTATATTCGAACATTATGGATAATGATAATTATAGCAAACACGTTAGGGATTTTGAATTTTGGACGAACAATTTTCGGAGAAGAAAGGGACTACCCCATTCTCCACATTGGCGAAGTGACACAAACTGCGCTACTCATGCAACGATCCTAAGATCGAATCTCCGCAATCTCCGAAAAAATAATTGAAGTTTGTATTTTCTTTTTATATTTTTTTTTTCTTTATTGATACATTTTGACGAAGAAATTGATTTAATTATAAAATTATCATTGACTATTATTATTATATCATTGACGAAGAAATTGAAAAGATTTGAAAAATATCATTGACATTTGCTTTATTTTAATAAATTTAATATGAAGTACCTATTATTTACAACAAAATGAGTCAAATTTGTTCGAAATGCAGGAATGAAATAACAAAAAGAGACTTTATACAATGCATTGACTGTAGAAATTATTATAATTTAGACTGCACAAATATTGGTGAAAAGCTGTTCTATCTAATGAAGCCAGAAAATCGCAAGAAATGACAATGTGATAATAATTGTAGATACGCTAAAGCAAATTGTTGGTACATTAACATTCCGATAGAAAATTGGTGGAGGCCGAGGAGGTCATTGATGAAAATGAGGAAAATTATTCATATCTACTTTGTAACAGTCCGAGGAAAAAAGAAGATAGACTTGTCGTCCTCATTTTTGTCAATAAATAGCACACAATCACGAAGATTAAGTTTAGAAAAAAGTCCAAAAATTGGTATGGACCAAGACGTTAGCCCGACTATCGACTCATAGTCTAAGCTCCCACCATACAACGACCTTCACCGAGCTGTTTATTGGATGAAAAGTTTTTTAAATACAAATAAATAATATTTATTTGTATTTAAAAAACATTTCAGTTATACTCTTCGGTCTTCTGTATAACTTGCCGCAGCGTATGAATGTGGTCTATGGTACTATAGCCTTTTCGGAACCTGGCTTGTTCGGGAGGTTGGAAGTCGTCGAACCTGCGAGTGAGACAATTCGTAATGACTCTCGAAAACCACTTATAGATATGGCTCAGAAGCGAGATGGGTCTGTAGTTCTTCAAGAGAGTTTTGTCACCCTTCTTCAAGAACAGCATCACATTGCCTCTGCCCCATGCCTTTGGCGTTTTGCCCTCGAGGATGACAGAATAAAAGAGCTTCTGGAGGACCTTAAGTATCGGCTTACTACGCTCTAAGGAGCTCTGTTGTGATTCCGTCATCGCCCGCCGCCTTGTTGTTTTTAAGTTGCTTGAGAGCCATTCTAATCTCGCACAGGCTGACGTCCGGGATATCTTCAGAATAGTGTCGGGTAAGCTTGGCTCTAGGGTCTTTAGCCTTGCTTTTAACAGGTGTTTTCGTGGAATATTATTGTCCATAGAAACTCAATCTCCCTCAGGATTTCAGGTGTTGACGCAATGATGCTACCTGTCTCAGTTTTCAGCCTCCTCAGCTTTGCCCAATAGACAGATCTCTGGCGAACACTTTAGAGCCTTTGTTCCGCTCAATGGCCTCTTTAATACGTCGGGTATTAAATTGACGAAGGTCGCTCTTCAAAGACTTAGATATCTGTCTATTGAGTTGCCGATAGCGATGGGCATCCGCTGAGTTCTGTAGCCTCATTTCGTTTCTCTGATCCATGAGTAGAAGAGTCTGACTGGAGAGTTTCTTTGATTTGGGACAGCGGGTTTTAAAGTAAGTACTTAGACCCTACCGTACGGACAGCATCCACCACCATGTTGTATAGATCGTCCACATCGAAGCGGGGATCAAACAGACATAAAAAGAGCGAAGCCACCCCATCTAAGGCAAATGCTTAGCGTAAAGGCAAAACTTCTAAACCTTCAGTTGGAAAACCCGCCACCCCAAAACTTCGCCCGCCCAGATCATACTGATCCTGCTGCCAGGGGCACTAGAAAAGGGTGACATACGAATCAGCTATCCGGGATGCCTTATCCCCGATAAATATTCAAGATCTGGGCATCAGCGGGATGCTATTCTCTAAGGCGAAAACTGGGGGTAAATTACTTGAGATACCCGGTGCCACAAGTGGTGAGAAGGCAGACTCCCTAGCCAAAAGACTGCAGGAATACCTCCTGCCGTCAGATTTAGTAAAGGTTGTCAGACCAATAAAGACCACCGATGTGCGGCTTACAGGCTTAGATGACTCTGTCTCAAAAGAAGAGGTGGCCGAAGTAGTGGCAAAAGTTAGTGGTTGTGCTACCGATATTTTTAAGGTCGGCGAGATAAGGCAATCCTATACTGGATCTGGATTTGTTGTAGTTAAGGTGCCAGTTGCTGTTGCCAAGAAGTTGTCGCAAGGAAGGCTATTAGTAGGTTGGGTGTCAGCACCGGCTCGGTGTTAGAGGCTAAGGTCCTGCGATGCTACCGGTGCCTAGATACAGGTCATGTCCAGGCCCAGTGTAAAACCAGTGCCCCGTGTCCCAGGTTAAGGATGATGAAAAAATATATGAAAAAATGGTTTTTAAAATATTATAATAATTATTCCGGTTGTTCTGTAGTACATAATGTAGGAATATGTAAAAGTTACCTTATTTAATAAGGAGAGCGCCATCTAGCAATAAACAAACTAATAAAAATATTTAAAATTGCTTTAGTGTTTTCCTAACTTAGGTATCTTGAGGAACGAATATTTATAACTGAATAATACAGTTGGATTATTGTGTCTTCGCACATTTTATTAATGTTAATTGTATGTTTAAGCACATAACTACAGTGGAAATTAAAAAACTGAACCATTGCAATACTTCTATGTGATACATTTTGCACATACGCTAATATGCAGGAACCAACTTTAGGCACACCAAATATGATATGTGCACAAAAATGGAAAAAAAAATTATAGAGACTAAAGCTTTGTTTCGTAGTTGATAAATGGTACACTATCTAAAGCATTGTATTTTTCTCTATCATATAACATATTTATAATTTTAAAAATCAAAACAGTTCACGAGAAAAACAGTTTTTTGTTCCTCCTGAAAAGTTGTCATTTTACACATACCAGGATTGGCAGGCGCACCGACGATATGCCAAAAAATATATTGCAAATGGGTTGACTAAAAAAATTCAGTCCAGAGTATGATTAATTAATTATTTTTTTTATATTTTAATTTAATTTTTTTTTCTGGTTTGGTTAATAGACAAATTTCATACCAATCGAAAATATGAAGCCCAAAGAATGTGCAAACGTTAGGTTGACTATTTTTTTCCCGTCACAACTCTTGAGTAGGCAGATATAAACAGGTAAATCGAACTAGTAACTTGCACCGGTCTGGTTAATTAAATAAAGTTAAATACAAATAAATATTATTCATTTATGAACACGGTGGTATACGGTTGAATGCAAAAAAAAGTCATGAAATTCGATTGTCAAATTTTAAAAATTCTACTCTTGACTGAAATTTTTTAGGAAACCCATTTGCAATATATTTTTTGGCATATTTAATTGTATATAAAAAACTTTTCATCCAATAAACAGCTCGGTGAAGGTCGTTGTATGGTGGGATCTTATACTATCACTGCAAAATGAAGTTCGCCAACTACGATCGAAATTAAAGGAATAAAATGAAGAAAACAAAAAGTTAAAATGTATTATTAGAAAGTTAGAAAAGAAGAACCATTATCGGAGTGAAGAAGTAAATACGTCAACCCCAAAAATAAATAAGACAACCTTAACTCAAAAAAAGCCCATATTAGACAACCGGACTCATCATCCTAAAGAAAAATCTAAAATTTGTATTATCAGCAGCAGTCAGCGGGACAAAGTGTCAAAAATAATAAACAACAACTTTATAAAATTTAATGTGATCCATTATCGCACTCCTGGCTGTGATATCGATGTGTTGTTACGCGACATAAATGTAAAACTTAAAAACTACTCTTTCAATGATTATTGTGTGCTATTTTTAGGAGACACAGATTTTAATACGTCTTGCAATTATAAAGAGAGAGAAGAAATAAGACAAACATTATTGACAGTTCAACATACAAATATTATATTATGTTTGCCGACATTTAGATATAGTTATCAATCAAATATTTATAACAGGAGAGTAGAAATGTTTAAACACTATGTTTATGCTGACAATTTAAAATATGAATACTGTTTTACATTCTTGACTCTAACAAAATTTTATTTTACTCTTATGACATGTTTTTGCATTACAGTGGACAAATCAACATTCGAGGCTTAAAAACTATTCTAATTGACATTAACCACCTTATTTTATTTCTTGACAGTATTTTTTGCGTGCCTGTCAATTACAAGAAAATGTCACAGTTTCACCAGTATCATTGTCTAGTCAAAAAGAAGGGTTTGAACCTTCCTTTCGTGCCTTTCACGTCTAATTATTTAAACATTATGAGCCAAAATATTCAATGTTTAACAAACAAAGTTAGATGATTTGAATGTTTTTTTGGCGGATGCCGATTTGGACGTTGTGATATTGGTTGTACATTGGTTATTACCTGATAATTATCGACTTTATGCATTAGAGGGCTATGAGCTACGAGCTAAGTTCCTACGTCACAAACATGTACATGGAGGTGTAGCTATATTCACCAGAAGTCACATCAGAACGACAGAGCGTTTGGATGTTCAGACTTATGCGGTGGAGTTTGTTGTAGAATTTTGTGCCTTGGAAATTATTGAACACAAATTATTAATAATATCAGTTTATCGCCCAGAGGGAGATGTGGAATTGTTTTTTATACAGATGCATGCTTTGTTAAACTATCTTACAAAGCATTCATCAAGTAGGAAAATTATTATAGCTGGTGATATAAATATCGATGTAACAGAAAACACGAAACTGTCACGTAGATTCTTAAATTTGTTGCAATCTTTTGGATTACAGTGCCTTATAAAGGAACCTACACGAGAGACAGCAACTAGTTCATCGTGTATAGACCAGTTCATGGTAACAGCAAATGTCCGCATGAAAGGGACTGTGGAGAAACATTATTTGTCGGATCATCACACATTGACCGGTCAAATTCCGTTACAGAATAACAAGCATAATCTTAATACTTTATCGTACAAAACAAGCAAACGGATATTTAATGAAAACAATATGAATATTTTTAGAAACAAATTAGGTGAAATAAATTGGTGCAATGAATTGAGTTGTAGAAAGAATGTGGCAACAAATTACAATTTTTAAGCTATTGCATAGCTATTGCATAGCTGCAATGATATAAGTGCAATTAAGTTGCTAAAACATCAAATAAAGTATATAAATAGCTGTTTCATCTTAACTGACTGTCAAACATCTGCAAAGATGTTTCTTTCGGGTGTTAAGGGTGCAAACTCCTAACATTTGATGAAACAACGCTGGCTCACAGCGAAAGAATATGCTTGAAAAATTCGCGCCGTGTCGCAGTGTCTCGGTGGCCTAATGGTATGGCGCCCGCCCGGCATGCGAGGAGATGCGGGTTCGAGTCCTGCCTGAGACAAAAAAAATTTTTCAAGTTTATATTGATATTGATATTATATTGCATAGCTTTTATCGCGGGCCTTGAGCGTGGAGACCGAATCCAGAAATTCCGTATTGAAAATAACCTAACCTAACACTCGGGGCGAGGCACGATCGAACATTATTGAATTTCCGAAATTTAAAAGAATTTAGATGAAAATAAGGATTTTGACAGTATAAGAAATAGCGTTATTATTCTAAGCATAAAATTATATAATTAAGCTATTGCATAGCTTCTATCGCGGGCCTTGAGCGTGGAGACCGAATCCAGAAATTCCGTAACGAAAATAACCCCCACTCCGACCGGCACAGCGGTGATACTTTTTAGTTTTATAATTGCATAAGTTGATAAAAAATGCTATGCAATAGCTTTACCGCGGCAGTCTCCGAGTGCCACACGTCGTTTTTTTTAAATAAAATTATAGAATTGTTAAATATATACTCGTACATTCCCCAGCGAAACAAAACCATCAAAAAAATTCGGCAGAATCAGTGGATCACAAAAGGTTTAAAAAAAGCTGTTACCACAAACGCATACTACGATTGCTTACATCAACTTGCAAAAATGAAACATTAAAGGCATACACTAAATCATATAGTTCAATCCTTAAGAAAATACTCACTAAAGAAAAAAAGAAAAGTTATATAAATAGACTCAAAAAATCCCGTAACAAATATAAAGAAATGTGGAAAATGATTAACGAAATAATTAAACCAAATACTCATAATATGAAACATGAAAATATTTACTTAAAACATAAAAATAATAATATTACACAACCAGCCAAAGTTTCCAAAACATTTAATGATTACTTTATAGGTCCCTCGATCGTGAGTTATTCCAGACACAATTGAAATCAATTGCTATCGTGGCACCCGAGTGCCTCCTGGGGGTTGAGGGATTAATAAGAATAACAGCACTCCTAACCATAAAGAAAAAGAAGAATGATGTGACGGAATTGGATGTAAAAAAACTATACTAGGCCTTAAGCGTAATAACTCATGTGGGTATGATGAAATCCCGTGTCCACTGCTAATACATTGTGTTGATGAGTTTGTAAAGCCATTAACGTTTCTAATAAATCAACCTTATGATGAGTGGATATTAAGGGGATATGCCCAGACGCTTTGAAATCAGCTATAATAAAGCCTATATTCAAGAGGGGAGACAAGCATAATGTTGCCAATTATCGCCCAATTGCATTATTACCGGTAATTTCGAAGATTTTCGAAAAAAATATATGCCAAAAAATGTATACATTTCTTGAAAAGCATAATGTTTTCACTGTCCACCAACACGGGTTTAGGAAAAACCATTCAACGGTTTCGGGTGTATTTGAGTGTAATCTTGAAATTCTAAACGCACTCAACCGAAATCAATGCGCTGTAGCTCTCTTTATGGATATGTCCAAGGCTTATGACTGTGTCTTACACGATATTTTACTAAAAAAACTAGATTCACTTGGTATACGTGGAAAAACAAAAAAATGGTTGTCTTCCTACTTGTCGAATAGAAAGCAGTTTGTACAATTAACGCATCGTAATGATAAAACTAGACAATTTAATCAAATCAAATCTGCCGTTCAAACTCTTACTGGATCGATACCTCAAGGCAGTGTGTTGGGTTGTTTGTTGTTTTTAGCCTATATAAACAAATTACCTTCAGTTGTTACTCAAAAAATTATTTTATTTGCGGACGATGCTACACTCATAGTAACTTGTGAACAGGATGAAGTAAATACTTTACAAGACGTTATACACGAATGCCTGCACCAAATTGTAATGGAACTAAAAGGAATAGGTCTTGAACTGTATTTTGGTAAAACAAAAATTATGCATTTTTGACCAAAGAGCAGAGCTAATGCTTTCAATATATTATCAGGGACAAAATGTTGAGCACGTTAACACATTTTTGCTTCTAGGAATCAAGATTGACTCGACACTAACGTGGAAACCACACGTAGAAGTCGTAGTGAGTAGACTTAGCAGTTTCTCTTATGCACTACGGGAACTTCGAAAGAATACTAATGAAGAGTGTGCGCTCACGGCGTACCACAGCCATACGGGATAATATTCTGGGGAAACTCGACGGATGTGTCCGCGATATCTGTATTGCAAAGACGATGCCTTAGAATTATTACCTTTACTGCGCAAAGAGACTCGTGTAGAATGTTATTTGTACAATACAGGATACTTACGGTTACCTGCGTCTATATCTAAGAAATGTGTCGCTTTATTAGAAACCACGGAAATTACTTTCAGCGTAATACTGAGCTCTCAAGCCGCTATGGTTCGCGCCGCGCGAATGATTACGTACTACCCTCCGCGCGACTTACGCTTTATAGAAATGGTCCATTTTACATGGCTGTAAAAATTTTCAATCATTTACCCAACTCCATCAAAGCCCTCCAAGGCAATAAATTCGAAAAAATCCTAAAACAGTTGTTGATTGCAAGGGCTTACTATAATCTAAATGAATATTTTAACGACAAAGGAAATATTCCCATTGACATCCTGTAATTTATAATTTTATTTTTGACATGTTATTGTAGTTGCTGACGATCTATTTATAATTTCTATTTTAATTTATGTTTTCCTTAACTAATGCATAATTATTTGACATTTGTGAATTAGGTACTATTAATTTATTTTAGTTATTATTAATTCTATTATATTATATTATCCTTTTAATGAAACCTGTATTGTGAATTAGTTGACGTTTATTCATACATTTGAGACATTGTAATTATGTATAATTTTATGAACTGTTAAATGTTATTGAAACATACTACTAAAATCACAAATACCTCTTGTAGGTTATTAAGTAGCTATTAAACACCTCTGTATGCCTACTTCTTAGACTGCTGTTACTTTATGTTGTGAATAAATGAATATGAATATGAATATGAATATGATCGCAAGATCTGGGTTCGATCCCCGGGTCGGGCAAAAGGAGTTTCGAATTTTCGAACATTGCTTGGGATTGTGATCACCAAACGCATTTAGAAAACGTGGTGAATATGCTTGTAAATGATGGAGGCCTTTGCCCTGCAGTGTGGTAACTTATAACCGCCTATAAGCCATCCACTGCAGGGCAAAGGCTCTACTTAACCTTTTTTACCTTGCTTAAAGCAGAAGTTTTTAAATGAACGTAAAATTTATTAGGCACAGTCAAATACTTATTCGATAGCAACATATTAAAAAAAACACTCTAATCCAGACATATTTACCTATGTGGATGGATGGACGTGGTTAGGTTTTTCATGTCATGATTTCCATTACAAATCGTTAAACAAAAAACCGGCCAAGTGCTAGTCGGACTCGCGCACTGAGAGTTCCGTACCAACTTTAATTAAAATATCCGGTAGTACGGTTGTTGAAAATGTTCTATATCTCAAAAATTACCGTTTTGATTTTTTCTGTTCTGGTTTACGTCTGTTGTGGTTTCCACGGTAGCGAGTTGGTTTTCCAGGTTTGAATGGAACGTTTCAGATCCTATCGGAGCCTTAACTTCATCAGACGGACACGTTCAGTCTTAAAATCGATATTCAGAGAGCCTCGAACGAGCCGCGCGGTGATCGCTTCCGGTATTAGCGTGGTATTAGGCCCGGGCCTAGGGCGGCCCAGATCGTGTCAAAAAACTTATTGCGACGTATGGCGGGCGAGCTGCACTGCATGGTGTAATCTATACCACATGAGTGCATATTAGAATCACAAAAACCATAACATATTTATTTAAAATGTACGAACTCAAAATACCCGAACTCAAATAACCTTAAGATTTAGAATACCTTAACCAATTACACCTTAATGTGGGTACTATACCTACCAGAATTTGAATTACAAAAACATTGTTATGTATTTTTTTTAAATACTAAACCTGTAATTATCAAATTGTCTATCTATTCTAATATTTTAAAGCTGAAGAGTTTGTTTGTTTGAACGCGCTAATCTCAGGAAGCACTGGTTAGAATTGAAAAAATTGTTTTGTGTTGGATAGTTCATTTATTGAGGAAGGCTTTAGGCTATATAACATCACGCTGCGACCAATAAGAGCGAAGCATTAGCATCGTTTAAGTTATCCAAAAAATATGTATTAAATAACTAGCTTTTGCCCGCGACTTCGTCCGCGTCAATTTCTGTTATTATGAACGCGATTATTTTTGCAACATTTTTCACCGATGCTTCGCTCCTATTGGTCGCAGCGTGATGTTATATAGCCTAAAGCCTTCCTCGATAAATGGACTATCTAACACAAAAAGAATTTTTCAAATCGAACCAGTACTTCCGGAGATTAGCGCGTTCAAACAAACAAACAAACAAACAAACAAACAAACAAACAAACTCTTCAGCTTTATAATATTAGTATAGAAGTATAGATTATTCCTCAAGAAATGATTTCACAAAATGTTCGCGACGGTATTATGTCTATCTTTTAAGATTGACTCACTATAACCTTTTTTGGTTATCAAATTTGGTCGAAATCAATGCATTATTGCCAATTATTTGCGAAAAAGTTTTAACAAACATTAAATTAATCCTTATCCAAATATTTTTTGTTGATTATTTTATTGTGAACATAATAATTTTCCTTGACATCACTTAATTTCAATTAACTTCTTAGAAGATACTACAATTTTAAAATAACTTTGCAACACAATTTACACGCGCTCATGATGCGCAAGACAAGATGCTGCGCTGGCCGGCGGGCGAGGGGAAGGCGGTGCTTGCTGACCGCCCGCCACATTTACGCAGAAGCAGTCCTGGATTTATAAATAGGCCGTATAGGCCGCGGCCTAGGGGCGGCAGCGTCCTAGGGGCGGCAGATTTCAGAGGACGGTCACTCGATTTCAGAGGATAAAAGTCATACAAAAATTCAAGAAGAGGCACAATTTACTATGTTTGTTCCTTGTGCAGCTCATTCATTGAATTTGGTGGGAACCTCGGCCGCTGAGTCTTGTACAGAAGCCTGCCACTTTTTTATGTTGCTGAGGAGGTATATACTTTCTTCGTGAAGTCAACTGAATGTTGGAAAAAATTTACGAATGAGATAGGAAGAGGAAAAACACTCAAGAGAGTGAACCTCACTCGTTGGTCAGCTAGAGAAGATGCCTGTAAAAGTCTAAGAGATTCCTAGGATAAAGTAATTACAGTTTTAATAATGATTGAAAATGACAGTACCTACAGAGAAACCGGTCCCGCGGAATGAGGCAAAGGGAATTCGCATCAAATTACAAAAACTTGAAACTGCGTTCATGGTCGTATTTTGGAACGCTATTTTGGAAAGGTTAAATAAAGTGAGTGTTCAGATTCAGAGCTCATCTGTAGATATATTGACGGTATCTGATCTCTATTGATCTATAGTAGAGTTTACAATAGCAGAACGAGAAAACTATGACTATTTCGAAGAAAAAGCAATTGAGATGAGCGCACATAAGCAATATCAAGGTGAAATAAAGAGACAACCTAAAAGAAAAAAAAATACGGATGAAACAACGAATGAAGAACCTGAAATACCCTCCGGCTCCAGAGATTATTTCAGAGTGAACACTTTTTTGGTGAACATTTTGAAAAGCTGAAATACAGAGAAGGCATAATGCTTACTTAAGGTATAAAGAAAAATTTTCATTTTTAACAAAAATAACTGAACTTTCAACACAAAAAGTTACAGAAAAAACCGAGTCTCTCGTGAAATATTATACCAATGATTTAGAGGACGATTTGATTCAAGAATGTGTGCATTTTCAGAATCACATTTCCTCTGATAAAACTGCAGAATGTGCTGCCTTTAGCACCCCACACTGGCCCGATCACGCCCGCTAGTATGGGCCCCGGTGCGAGCGAGCCTGAGGCTTCGTTTCGCGAAGCCTCACCCTCGGCCGCACCGGCGTACCGCTAGCGTGGCGGACCTAGGCTGAGCGCCTTCAGCGCTCGCCACAATCTGCCCGGTTTAACTGATTATAGCCTTCCATATAAGGTTTCAGTGATAGGTCCGTCAAAAAAAAAATGGAGAGTGTGCAGTGAAGCTTGGATCAAACTCACTACTACCCACTAATGTTTACCCTAACTTGGATATAGCTCTCCGCATTGCACTTTCCACTCCGGCTACAAATTGTTCTGGGGAAAGGAGTTTTTCCTGTTTAAAACGCGTGAAAAATTATCAAAGGTCTTCATTGTCTCAAGAAAAAATGAATTCTCTAGCTCTTCTCTACATAGAAGCAGAGATAATGAACACCCTTAGAATAATAATGAACACCATAAACTATGATGATATAGATGATTTTGCTATTAAAAAGTCCCGTAAAAAATTGTATTTATCTTGTTTCTTTTTTACACTCTTCTTAATGACTAATTCATTCGTTAATTTAACTATAAGGCCTTCTTTACTACAAATGGAAAATTATCATTTTAGAAATGGATGTACATGGGGCGGCGGAAATAAAGTGGCCTACACTCATAAAAAATATAAATCCGTCACTGCGCAGAAGTACTTAAAAATATTATTCCTTGTTGTTTTTCTACATTTTCTCGGGTCTGGGTGTTTGTGGTACCTTCGTTGTCTCTGGTTTCCAAAATACGAATGCTTTAGATAGTTATTCAAATTGGCGTCAGAACAATGTATGTGATGTTGTCCACATTTATTTATTAATTCCTTTAAAAACTTTTTAATCGCGATCATAAGAACAGAAATTGACGCGGACGAAGTCGTTACAATTTCAAAATATAAATTGCATAAAATAAAATTTACTTTATTTCTCATTATCATAGTTGGCGAAAACTATTCTAATCCCCTAATTCCTACGATTAGGGATGACTCCCTCTCAGCGTTGTTATTGTAAAAATCTGAGTTGCCGTATGTCACATTCTAATTTGCCGTATTTTTAGGTATTAAAAAAATGCCGTATATTTAAAAATGTTTATTCCTCATTTGTTTCTTCTCCTTAAGGGTTTCTTATCGTTTCTATAACTTCAGATACATGTTTATCTACTTCTTATTTTGTCAGTAGTAAGTAAGTAGGTAAAGTAAGTAACAGTCTATAATTATCCCACTGCAGGGAAAAGGCCTCCATCATTGAATTTAAGTTACCACTGCAATGATGGGAACTGGCATAATCACCACGCTTGCCAAATGGGGGTTGGTGATCACAAACCCGAGCAACGTTCGAGGATACGAAACTATTTGTTGCCCGACCCGGCGATCGAACCTCGGGGTCCCCGAGATTTTGGCCCGGTATTTAAACCATAGACCAACGGGGCGACAAATTTTGTCAGTATACGCTAAAAATTGTAGCTACAGTCTTATGGTTTCAATAAACATAAGGATCCCGACCAACTAGTTTGTTTATTACAGATTTTAAATGAATGGGCAGGTTACTGCTTTCTGCTTCGTTGAAAATCATTGTCCATGGTAAAAGTAATTGACAGAATTTGTAAAATATTGGAAATAAATAACACAAAAACAATGGATACTAATAGGAAAATATTATCAAAACATTTTGAAAAGCTATTAAAACACAAGTAGGCAAACGAAGTTATCAAGTGACGTCACCATAAACCCGACCAATCAGGACTCAGGAGCGTTTCGTGTCACGTGACAAACCTTTAAATAAATGCATTTTTATTTCTGGATTTATAAATAAATCGTTTATTATTTTTAACTTCCGTTACTAAATAACCATTTTTAAACTTATAATAGGATAAGCTGATATTAGTAATTCGCACTTTATTTTTCGCATTGTTAAATAGCCTATTAATTGGGGCACCACCCTCCCCTACTCCCACCCCAAAAAACCTACACAGTCGCGATAGCAAGCAACTACTTAATCTTTAGTTATGATAAAAATAATATGATTTATTACCGCACAACTTATTTTTAATTTGTCCTAGAATATTTTGAACTTATAAAGTTAGGTTTTGTTCTTTTAAAGTCAGGTATATAAGGATTCTGTAATAAAATTATAGTTTAAAAAACTAAAAAACCACGCTTTTAAAACAGATTGAACTAAAAAATTAAAAATAAAACTGTAGTAATCAATTGAAAAATTCATATTATTGTACAAAAAGCGTGGGGTGCTTGTTATGATATCCACAGATATAGTAAATTATTGATAAAATATTTACAACAATCTAAATCAAGCCCCCCACGCTTTTTGTACAATAATATGAATTTTTCAATTGATTACTACAGTTTTATTTTTAATTTTTTAGTTCAATCTGTTTTAAAAGCGTGGTTTTTTAGTTTTTTAAACTATAATTTATTTTTTACTTTTTAGTTTAGTTTATAAGATTTGATTCCTTCTTTACCGACTGTAAGTCCAAACCTATGCAGGAAACATAATTGATACAGATCGCGCGCTAGCTCTATCTCTTTTACTCCCTCTTACAGAGGAAAACTGGGAATGCTATATATCTCCAGAAGGACCTGGACTTAGTTAACGAGTGGTGTCAGTTGAATGGCATGACACTAAATATTAACAAATGCTTCGTTGTTACGTTTACTAGTAAGTTTAATGCCATTAATTTCAATTATTCCATAGGTGACCATACTCTCGCTCGTAAGACCGAGGCCAGAGATCTAGGAATAATTTTTGACACAGAGCTATCTTTCCGGCCTCACTATGACCACATTGTGGAGAGAGCGTCGAGTATGTTAGGATTTATTTATAGAGTAACAAAACCCTTTAAGTATGTCTCTTCTTATTTGGCTCTATTTTATGCATTAGTGCGAAGCTTGCTAGAGTACAATACGGTGATTTGGTCGCCGTTCTATGAAGTTCATATCGAGAGGATTGAAAGAATTCAGCAAAGATTTCTAAGAATGCTTAGTTTCAGGATGAATCTTCATCGTGGTTTAAATTGTTATGAGGATAGACTTGAGAGATTCCGAGTGATATCACTTAACTCTCGAAGGAAACTGATTGAGCAAATGATATTACACAACATCATTCACTCTCGAATCGATTCTCCAAGTTTACTTTCTCGATTAAACTTCAACACCTACTATCGTGTCCGTAGACCGAGATTATTCGCTCTGAATGTATATGCTAACAACACTTCATATTTTAACCCAATTAGTAGAATGTGCCGTCAACATAACGAACTGGTTGCTAGTTTTCCGGAGATTGATATCTTTAATAGCAGTCGTTATAAATTTAAAAAAGATATAAAAAAGATTATCGCTTTGAAGTAATGCGCTATGTTTCTAACATATTACAACTAACATATATTAAAATCAACAGTCTCTAACTAACATATATTTATATTTTTTTGTTTTAGATTAAATGTGATTAGTTTGTGTTTATATTGTAACAGTATAGCTTTTGGATTGTTTTTGTTTGTTTGTTTAAATTAAATATCATTATCTTGTTTGCCAAATTATTAGTATTAGTATGTACATGTTAAGGGTTGTAAACTCGTAATTAAGTGTATTGATTGTTTGTTTTTTTTTATCGTTTGTAACCTGTTTTGTACATCTCTCTAATAAAATAAAATAAAATAAAATAATTAAAACTGTTATTAAATTATTGCATTGTCATCGGTCCTTGATACGTGTGCAAAGTTTCAAATTAATCAAACTTCTGGAAATCGGTCAAATTTATGCTCAAAGATTCCATTACATACATAGATAGATACAACCCAAGCTAATAAAAGCGTGGTAAAAAGATGTTTTGAGCTTGATCTATTGAACTGTAAGTTAATTGAAACATTTATCTTTTAAATATTTAGAATTTTAAATATAGGTACGGTATTTTGAGTTTTTATTAGTCTATGAGAAAGGGGGCGGCTGATGACTTGGGGCCTAGGGCGGCCGAGACTGCAAATCCGCCACTGCCCCTATGGTTTCTGTATCCAAATCCATGAGATCCTACTACCGATTCGTTGCAATTCTGTACTTCCACTTTAGCGTTGAAGCCCCCATATCAACGCTGTAGTGAGTCTTAGTGGTAAAGTGGAGGGCCTTTGATATGTCATCAAACATATCCTCCACCTCGAGTGTTTCGAGGTCGGTGCGTACGCTCGCACTATCTTGAGGCTATACCTCTCGGTGAGCTTAACAATAAGGTACGCTACCCTGTTCGACACACTGGACACTTCCAAAACGTTGTCAGCAAGGAGCTTATTTACCAGAAACCCAACACCAACTTGGGATTGTTGGTATCCCTCACGGAAGTACATTAGGTGACCCAATTCGAGGGTTATAGTGTCCTCCCCCTCTCTTCGGACTTCACATAGCCCTAGGATATGCCATCTCATCTTCCCAATTACCACCTCAAGTTGAGCCAGATGCGAGTCTAGCCGTAAAGTGCGTCCTTTGTACGTCGCCAGGGTCAATTGTTTTTGGTGGCCTCTCATAACCCGGAGATTCTTATCGACCCCCGTCCCGCCGTTACCGTGGTCGCCACCATGACCAGGAATAGGGGGACCGCCGGGAAATGGGGGCCGTGGCTTATTTTGTGTCTGCATTTGAGGTTTTGCTAATAATCGCCACGTTGGGCAGACGGGTTGGCAATCGCAGGGCGTAGCTTCTCGCACCGGTGACGCTGCTGCCCGTCACTGCGCTGGCCTGCTATATTTAATTACGCCTTGAGTTTGGATGGTTACACCGCCATCGGTCGGTCGATCGCCAGAGCCTCGTTCGTCGTCCAGCAGGATGCACCGCGTGCAGGTGACAGAGGGGGCAGCGCATGAAACGCGGGGCCCCTGAACTTGCTTAGAGTGTACAGTTGAATAAAGGGGCCTGCGCCTTATACGACTTTCACAGGTCCGGACTCCATAGTCCTAATATTGAAAGAAGACCAAAATTATAATGATTTAATTTGTTTGGCAACAGGAACCATGGAGTGAAGCACATCAAGAGAGGCTGGAACTACTGCGTGCACGTGTGCTTGAGCTGAATCGGCAGCTTGGAGCGCTCGCGGCTGGGTGGCGACATGGTCAGCTTTCCCTCCACATGAATCTTGCGCTTCCTACTATGGCACTTTCAACGACCACCGCAACACCCAATAACGCCGCCGTTCTCAGGTCACAAAACCGTATGCTCGCCGAGGTTTGTTTACATCAAGCTTATTTTAGAGTCATATATGTAATATAGCTCACTACCAGCCCACTGATGGACTTAGGCATAGACCTAGACACCTTCAAAAGGAAGATTTTGCCATAATCGCCACGCTTGGCTTGGATTGGCGATGACAGCTTGGCCGACAGTGGGTGGGGAAAAAATGCTGCTGCCAGTACTCCTTTATTAGTCGCCTTAAGTCACCCATGGGAAAAAATCAGTGGTTCTTTTCTTTTAACGTTCCACCCCTATACATACATATTATTATGTACTACACCAATGTAGAGACCGTGATAAATGTTGGATTTGTACCTATCAATACGATCCAAAAACGAAGCGCTGGCTGGGTGTCACGTAGCAAGCTAAATTCATATACCTTTAAATGGTATACTGACCGATTACAATCAGTAGGTACAGTGAATACAATGTAGCTGTATTGTAATTACAGCAACAGCAATCCACAAATAGTATACCTACGAGTAAACAGTATGATATACTTTGGCCAACGAAAGCTGAACCTAGCAAAAGGCGGGAATTACAAAAAATCTAAAATGGCATCACCTACCATATTTGGAATAAACAATTTTGATACTTTTCCTGTTTTCTTGTTTTTGGTAAATGTCAACTAATTTCAACATTAAGCCTTTAGGCTTTTTATATAGAGTCGGTTGACTTTTAATTCTTTTACACGCACACTGTGTAAGTGTTGGATTTGTAATTTAACCGTGTGGTTAAATTAGGATAAGTTCATTTTAGTTAAGGTTTTGTTTTAATAGTAGATTTAAATGTTCCCCCTGAAATCAAGTATCAACATCAATCTATCCTCAACAAACAACAGTTTGAATGACATTGTCATAATGGGGACTACCGTTTCTTTGCTCACCAGTTGGCGCCACTGTAGACTGAGGTCCGGAGATATAGCTATCAAAGGCGATTGGCGCCGAAACAAAGTGTTATATCTTGAATCTAATTAAGGTTATATTGTTTATAAATAACTATCTTGATATCAACAAACTAACTTCTAAAATAGTTGCTCTTGAGGCCGCCTATTTTTGCGCTTTTTCTTAATTTCGCTTTTAAAGCGTTCACATTAATCGCCAAATAATCCATATTTGCGATATTTTACGAAGGAGATCACTTTCCAGCAGCTTTTGGCGATAAATTTGAACGTTTTGAAAGCGGAATTAAGAAAAAGCGATAAAATAGGCGGCCTCAAAGAGCAACTATTTCAGAAGTTAGTTTGTTGATATGAAGATTAGTTATTTACAAATAATAAACTTTTATTAGATTCAAGATTTAAAACTTTGTTTTCTTATAAAGTCGCCTTTTACAGCTATACCTCCGAAACTCAGTCTACAGTGGCGCCAACTGGTGAGCAAAGAAACGGTAGTCCCCATTAAAACGTAGTGATTACTTGCTCAGTGCTCATAATGTCATTATTATACCTAGTTAATTTTGCTATTTCAAAAAACTCTGGGCCCTGGTTTCAGCTTTGATTAGCCAGACTCATGAATATTAGTGAATTATTCTAACAATAATATATCATAGCAATTTAACCTATCCCCGTCCGCATAGAGGTTTCGTTTTTAGAAAACCGCGTGACATAATGCTAAGGTAGAGACGAAGTATTAAATAAGATGCCCGATCACACTATGCGTACTATGCTAACTCAATAAATTATTTTTTCGTTCCAGGAGGTGAACAGAAAGAATGAAAGAATAACGGTTCTGGAACGAGAGAAGTCTGCTCTTATACGGGAATTACTGCTGCAAAGAAATCGATCAAAAGATATGCATAATTTTGCGTAGTGTATAAAATTTACAGTTATGCAGTTTATTAGATATTGTTATGTCCGAAACAACAGTTTTTTTCCAATTAACAGTATAAATTACATAAAAATTTGTGAATATTTTTTGTAAAACGACGTGGTATGACAAGTTCCTACAGCAGCTGCCAAAGTACGAGGGCGGCACTGAAAATTTCGGGAATCAAGGAAGTGACACAACATTACTATTTAAAAATGTATATATTGCTTTCCAAAGTAGGTACCTATTCTTCGCGAAATTTGACACATTTTTCCATACGACGGAACCAATCGTTGAACCATTCCATTCGGAAGTTTGGGTCTCCAAAATGGCCGTTTTGTAGGCGTCCACAGCTTCTTCAGGTGATGAAAATCTCTGACCACGCAATTTATTCTTTATTTTAGGGAAAGTATAGAAATCTTTAGGGCTTAGGTCGGGGCTGTACGGCGCATGGTCTAATAATTCTATGTTTTCTTGCTCTAAAAACTCTTTTGTGCGAGTTCTCACACCGCGCACAGAATGCGCGGTGTGAGAACTCGCACTGTCGTGATGGAGGATGATGCGGCGGTTGCAGTTCTCTTTACGGAGTTCAGAAACGACCTGTGGCAAACAAATGCTAGCATACCATTCTGCATTAACCGTTCTTTGTCCCTCAAGAGGAATAGTCGCAACATGGCCGGTTTTGGAGACAAACGTGGCCACCATTTTTTTGGCAAAACTCCGTGAACGAACAATTTTTGTTGGCTTTAACTCATTTTCGAACACCCAAATAGAGATGGGTAACGCAGTAAAATTTCGTGCGTCAACGCAGTAACTCAAGCGCTACCAGTCCGAAAGTCGGAGAAAAAAGTTAAATAATTTTTATTTTCGAACGTACACCTATTCTAACGCAATGGGGACTACCGTTTCTTTGCTCACCAGTTGGCGCCACTGTAGACTGAGGTCCGGAAGTATAGCAGTAAAAGGCGATTGGCGCCGAAACAAAGTGTTATATCTTGAATCTAATTAAGGTTATATTGTTTATAAATAACTATCTTGATATCAACAAACTAACTTCTGAAATAGTTGCTCTTGAGGCCGCCTATTTTTGCGCTTTTTCTTAATTCCGCTTTTAAAGCGTTCACATTAATCGCCAAATAATCCATATTTGCTATTTTTTACGATGGAGATCACTTTCCGGCAGGTAAATTTAAGAAATTATAATTTATGCAACAAATTCCGCTAAAACCAGTACAAAGTGAATGATATTGGACCTCACGCGACACTAGCGCCTCTAGTGGCAAATTTACTAGCGATAGCCCCCATTGTGAATTGTCAACTGATTCATCTGTCCAATTTCTGAATCTGAATTGAGTTGGCACATTTGCGCGGCGCAGCGCAGCGTTACCCACCCAAACTCGTGACTGGTTTTTGTTTCGGGTTCGTTCGCGTATATCCAGGATTCGTCACCTGATACGATGTTGTATACAGCATTTGAGGATCCTGCGTGGAATCTTTCGAGAGTTCTGACGCACCAAGTAACGCAAGCCGCTTTTTCCTCTTCACAGAGCGAATGCGGTATCCATGAAAACAACTTTTTTACACCTAATTTTTCATGCAAGATTATTTGTATTTGACTCATGCCAATGTCTAAAGTTGCCTGAATTTGACGGTATGTCACATGTCGATCTTCCTCAATCAGGGGCCTTATTCAGCTATTTCAATCGCAGTTCGATCGTGATTGAATTGGACGATTTTGACGTTAAGCCCATACTAGAACTGTCAAAAACCTGCAATTTAATTACGATTGTGATACGATTTGGTCACGCGAATTAGGGGACAGCTTACGCACAGCATCAACGTTTTCTTGGGTGATTGCAGTTTTTGGACGACGGGGATCATCACTGAGCTTGACACGTCCACGTTGAAATTCAGCAAACCAGCGATAAATTGTGGTTTTGGATGGGGCTTCATTACCAAATGCAGAAATCATCCGGTCAACACACTGTTTTTTTGTTAAATCATTTCGAAAGTCATAATAAATCATCGCTCTTGAATTAGTGATGCCGATCGATAGTTGACGTCATATCAATAGTATCGATACTATCGATAGTTTTAAACTATGGATAGTAGTTTTATTTTCGATACTATTGTTTAAATTATTTGTATAATGGTTACTATTGAATGCCAAGTAACAGGAAAAAATTTAGGTTTCAACTCGGAGTACGTAATTAACTGTGTAAAACAATAACATCTTGTATACTTTTTGATAGTTGGCAACAGTGGTGAAGGCTGTTTTTTTACTTTTGTTTTTATACGGTAGTCGCAGACATTAATTACTAAAACTTCATTACTTCTCTAGCGGTAATGCTGTATAATTTAGTTTAACCTAAAACTCTAGGCAATAGTATCGAAAAATAAGGAACTATCGATAGTATCGATACTATCAATACTATCGATAGTTTACTTGCCATGAACAGTAATAGTATTGATACTATCGATAGTTTGGTGATATCTAGCCATAATACTATCGATACTATCGTTAGTATTGCAAGTCATCAATAGTATTACCCCAATTTGGCCTATCGATACTATCGATCGTATCGATAGTGCTATCGATATTCTAACTGATTTTCGAGGTCAACTATCGATAGCGAAACTATCGATAGTTCGGCATCACTATCTTGAATTGGGGACTACCGTTTCTTTGCTTACCAGTTGGCGCCACTGTAGACTGAGGTCCGGAGATATAGCTGTCAAAGGCGATTGGCGCCGAAACAAAGTGTTATATCTTGAATCTAATTAAGGTTATATTGTTTATAAATAACTATCTTGATATCAACAAACTAACTTCTGAAATAGTTGCTCTTGAGGCCGCCTATTTTTGCGCTTTTTCTTAATTCCGCTTTTAAAGCGTTCACATTAATCGCCAAATAATCCATATTTGCTATATTTTACGATGGAGATCACTTTCCGGCAGGTAAATTTAAGAAATTATAATTCATGCAACAAATTCCGCTAAAACCAGTACAAAGTGAATGATATTGGACCTCACGCGACACTAGCGCCTCTAGTGGCTTTACTAGCGATAGCCCCCATTCCATTTTCTCAACGACTAAACAAGTTTGACAAGACCTTGTGATAAGACCGAGAATCTTTTTTTTAATAAATAAATGGTATTCGATTTTTAAAACCAAGGAGCTTGCAATTAAAAAGATTTTAATATGACAGGAACAGTGGAAATATTCCATTCTTCCCGATACTGTTAGTGCAGCCTATGTATGTAAACACTTTTTGGTTTTTCTAACCTTATGTCGTTGTTTTAAGAGTCAACATTAGTTAGAAGTGTATAAATACTTTTTTGCAACTGACTGAGTTTGACTGTACTTGTCTACTACGTGTCGTTTTTAGATATCTTTTCCTAAATACAATTTCTACAATATCTGATTGTATTTTTATGAAATACACTATAGTAAATTTGTCAGTACATAAGTAGATAATTTTTGTTTTTTCTTTCCAAGAGAAGTAAAAATAAGCTTATAAAAAGCAGACAATATCATCGATTTGATTTGAGTTTAATTTCCCTTAGTGATGAGACTTTTAAAAATAAACCACAGTAATCTTAAGATGACACACAATCAGCTTTAAGAATTGCTGCCTAAATCAAGAAAATAATACTCAAATTATTGAGTGAATTCCAAATTTGTGTATCAAATAATCCCTCGATCGTGAGTTATTCCAGACACAATTGAAATCAATTGTTATCGTGGCCTCCTGGGGGTTGAGGGATTAAATAAACCATGGTGTAATCCAGAAAAAAAATCTTGAATAGTCAGGTTACTTTTACATTTTTGTTAGAACCTGGAGAACTAAAAGTCTATTAAAATAATTTAGGGTAGAAAAGCTCTTGATTTTGTTTTTCTTTCAAATACATTAGCTGGTGACTTTAAAGATTTTAACCCTGCAAGCATGGGTTATTCTAGAGACGACAATCGAAATCAGTAGTTCTCACAACAGCTGGCTGTCGCTTGGGTTTTAAAGAGACAATAACAGGTACTTTAAGCATTTATTATGGTTGGTATGTAATTCACATTTTTTTTATAATCTATCACCTATCATATGTACAGTACAAACTTCAGACAGGATTAACTATTTTACGAGTAACAGCAGTGTATTGCTACTTTAAGGCTTCATTTTTATTGTATAATGAATAATCATACTCCCTGAAAGGTACATCATAAGTGAGATATCCTTGATCTCGAGCCCTTTCAATAGACACTAACAATTCTTTGTGTTTTTTCTGACACAGCCCAGTATCAAAAGCATCCAGTATCTGCAATATAAATTTGAAAAGACAAGAATTAGAAAATAGCACCTAACTTAATACAACATCAAAATACAAAATAAAGGTAATTAATCCCTCAACCCCCAGGAGGCACTCGGGTGCCACGATGACAATTGATTTCAATTGTGTCTGGAATAACTCGATCGAGGGATTAATAATGGTACAATACCTGTCCAGTATATTCCGATATAAACTGTTGCAATAACTTTGTGTTCTTATGATCTAATACTAAATATTCATCTCGACATATTGGGCAAGGATTTCCTGTAGAAATAACTCCATTTCTAACACAAGATTTCCTTGTTTTTCTTGGGGCAAAACCACCTTTGTGATTACGACGATATAGGGTCCAAACAGGTTTGTCGCCATATGTTTGTTTATATGCCGAGCTTTGTAAATACTTCATACTTATTTCAACTGGAATAATTTTGGTTCTGTCTTTCGATGGATCAAGCGCCTTTTCATTTTCATCAACTCCTGTAGTTTCTATTTTATCAGAAAAGAAACGTGTCGTCATCCGTGTATCTGCTAAAACTATCTTGCTAAAAAGAGTCCTAACATTTATTATATGCGCCATGCTTTCTTAGCGAAATTTGGTTTTCAATCTTGTCTTCTCGCTGTTTTCGCTCTAAAATTTTGTATCGCAATCAAATGTATCAAATCACCGTGTACAGTTACCGTTAGTCGCCAGACCGCAGGCTGATCCTAACCACAACAACAAATCACCAACCAAATAAAGGTAAGGAAAGAAAAGAAGAGCTAAAAAAATGTTTCTAGGAATGTGTCAATGATATTTTTTTTAAGTTTTGCGGCCTCGGATACTTGTCCATACAGCCAATTCTTTAGTATGTTAGACGTTTTAATGCTTCGATGGAGTTTTTGGAGACAGTCGAAAGATTGAAGGAATTTAGAGCTGTCCGATCCCCCCTCCCAGATCGGGCCCGCCAGAATGGAGCCCGACCGTGATCCGGCATGCCACGGCATCTCCGGTTCCGGCGGCGCCACCACTGGTGGGTTCGCCATTTGGTAGGGTGCCTTTAGCACCCCACACTGGCCCGATCACGCCCGCTAGTATGGGCCCCGGTGCGAGCGAGCCTGAGTGCGGCCGCACCGGAGTACCGCTAGCGTGGCGGACCTAGGCTGAGCGCCTTCAGCGCTCGCCACACTCTGCCCGGTTTAACTGATTAAAGCCTCCCATATGGGGTTTCAGTGATAGGTCCGTCAAAAAAAAAAAAAAAAAAAAAGGAATTTAGAGAAGTCCCCAAGAAAGAAGTGAACTGTTCGCGTTCCCGCGCAAAATTCACGGTCCACTTTTCTTGGTTACGACATGGTTAAGACTTAACACCATGTTCACCGAACTGTATATTTTTCACTCGCACGACACTTTGTTTCGCAAAATAACACCACTTTTACGACCCAAATATCACTATAAACAATAAAAATTCGATAAAATAAATGGACTCTAAACGTATCTCACGAACTCCCGCCAAAAACTCAGGTTTGACGTTTGACCAAGGTTTGACATTTGACCAAAGATATAACACAAGTAACAAGACCGTGCACTGTATATTTTTGTCAATTTAAATTTGGTCGTTATAATCTAAGTTTAAGGTTCATAATACTACGTCAAGTTATTACCCACAAAAACGAGCCAACTGAGAGGTCCCTCGATCGAAGTGTGTTCTTGTCTAATGAATTGCCTGCCCAAAAAAATTATTACATTTAGAAGAATTATGATAGACATTATTCTAACATTTAATAAGCGTTATAAATGAAATTGGCTGCGATGTTTTAACTAATACTATTCATCAGCTATTGTCATTTATGTGTTTTGCATTAAAATAACATTCTTTTAAATATAATTTATGTGTCAGGTTCATATACAGTACGATATTGTTGTATGATTATGTCAATCTGGAACAGTAATTGAGTTTGACACGTGCCAACACGAGCTTTATTATTACTCCGGTTCCCATTTGTTTTCACCTTTTTTTTAATTGGCTATGTTGTTTTGTCATATATAAAACAGAATAATATGGTAAACTTTTGCTGTGTTAAAGGGTGCAAAAATGAAGCATGTCCCGGAAGCCCGTTTTTGTTCCACAAGTAAGTAAAATTATTTTATGCGTTTTGTAGGGTGACCATCAATGCGTATTTTTCAATTAAATAAAATTGAACTTGTCTATTATTTTCTTTTGATTAAGTATTATTGTAGTTTTTACTTCCTTCTTGGATTTCCGAAAGATGAATAACGGAATTTGAAATGGAAGGAAGTAGTGCCAGGGCATATCACAAAATGTTCTGTTATTTGTAGTGCTCGTTTTAAAACTTAAGTCCTTATTTCTGGAGACACGAGAGCCAGAAGCTGTACCTGTCTATATTTTTTTTATTCTTGAATTTCGGAGTGCAGAAAGATCGACAGTGGAAGAAAAAACTGAAGAAGAGGACGTAAACGACCAATACGAAGTTATTATGGACTTGATGGATAAGACTGATTTATCAAAGTTCAAAAATAATACTATATACTACACATAGCAGGCTTTATTGTTTACAAAATGATAGATAAAATTGGCATGCAAAAATTGTTGCACTGGCTTTTATCAAAACAACATAACGATCACAATTACATTTTAGCTATTTGTGGATTCTCTTTTTTCACAAGCTTTGTGGATATAGGAGGGTTGAAGCTGTAGTTGAATTTGAAGTTGTAAAATACATGGAAAACATTTTTTTGGTTATGTCCTTAAATTTGCAGGATCTAAGTAGAAAAAATGCTTAATTTAACTTCAAAACATTTCGTTTCACAACTAAAAAATATGTTTCCTCTTCATACTTCCAGATGTGAAGAGACACACGAATTAGATTTGATCTAAACAATTGGAGAGAAATATTTAAATCTAAAACTCTAAACGCATGCCAAGTCCTTGAAACTAAACAACATTGGGCAGCGAGCTACATTACGACAAAGATGGCGGAAGACTATATTATTTAGTAATATGTAAATTGTAAGTCCGCCATTAATGTTTATGTATTTTTTTTACAAAATAAATAAAGTTCTTATTAATAAACTCGCATTTTCACTTATACATTTTTAATTTATACATATAGTCTGGCTAATGAAAGCTGAACCCAGGGTTTTTTGAAATAGCAACATTAACTATAATGACATTATGACAAAATCATTTAAACTGTTGTTTGTTGAGGATTGATTGAAGTTGATACTTGTTTTCATGGGGAACGTTTAAATCTACTATTAAAAAAACATGTAACTACAATGAACTTATTCTAATTTAACCGACTCTATATAAAAAGCTAAAAGATTTAATATTTAAATTAGTTAATATTTACCAAAAACAAGACAACAGGAAAAGTATCAAATTTTTTTATCCAAATAATATGTTAGGTGATGCCATATTTAGATTTTTTGTAATTCCCGCCTTTTGCTAGGTGCAGCTTTCGTTGGCCAAACTTTAGCTACTTTAATAACAAAAGGGGTATTTTCAAATGCATATCTGTATATTTTTTCAGCAAACTAGGTAACTCCACTAATTTACTAAGCGCAAACCAGATCTGCAAAAAAACAATTAATAAACTAACAATATTCTAAAAAATAATTTAAAAAATCACACAAAACAAGATGTGCTTTTTTATCGAATTTATACCAAAAATGTGCTTGGTACATAGGATATACATATAATTTACAAAACAAAAATACGAATTACTTATCAAAAATACTAACAACAGAAACAGTTAACCATCGAGCACAAATACCCTATAGCAATACGAACTTAATGAGGTAATTAGGCAAATATAGCATAATTTCTGGTGCTTCACATTGTATTATCGAATTTGATTTGTATCTAATTAAAATATCTTATTATTGTAAGGTAACAAACAATTAATCCTAAGGTAATGCTTAACATGTGGTCACCTTAATTGAAAGGGACAAACTCCGTGTTAGTTGTTCTCTCACTCGGCTCGTTTCTAGCGGCTCAGCGCACGGTCTTGTTACTTGTATAATGTCTTTGCATTTGACAAGTGGCAACTTGACAACTTAGGTTTTTTTTGTTATTTTGTCCCTTTCGGAACCGATTAAGTTCCGAGACCATGCTGCCATGTCTTTAATAGGAATTCTACATTTTCAACAAATACTAAAAATATCATAAATACTTACTTAAACATAATAACAGTTTAGTTTATAAACTGACACTAAACTAACCTAACTCATTGAAATGTACAGGAGTTTTACGCGAGAAAGTGTATCCGAGTCAAATAGGAGCACTGGAACACCTTTCCTTGATTCACACTATTATTTAATTTGTCCTACTCACTGATACATTTTCATAACAATGCCATCACGTTATCAAAAGAAATGCTGCTTAAGATAACTTTACAAAATTACGAAACAAAGATCATCTTTCTCTTCTCGTTTCCCGCGCAAAACAACACAACTTGCTTGAAACGTACGACCATGGGGAGACTAGTTTTTTTTACTCTAAAAATTTGTGGCACAATTTTTAAAATCTTTTCACATTGTCAATCGTGCTGGGTTGAAAAATTTATATTTTTCGTGGCTTGTGCAGTTGAGAAAATATGGAATGTTTAAAATCTCAACAATTTAGGCAGTCAAAGTAATATACTGTTTTAAACTTTCATGGTCACTATCGTAAGAGTTAGTTATTTCGAGATTTCTACCATGTACCTTGTTTTTTATAAGTTTCCGATTGCAACAGTGCCGAAATATCGGAAACTCATAAAAAACAAGGTACATGGTAGTCAAATGTAATTTAGCAAATACTGCGAAATAGAAGAAAACCTCATATGGAAATCTAATAAGATAGAAAAAGAAAACTAAACTTTTCATTATGTGATAATTTTCCGGAGAAATTACTTGTTATTTTACGTTTAGCGTCTCAAATGAATGTTGATGTGCTATTCCAGTCCGTAATCTATCTCCGCGTTTAAATTTTATCTAGATCCATTTAGCAAGTCTAGCGTGATAGAGTAACAAACATCCATACAAACTTCGCATTTATGATTCAGTAAGTTAGTAACATCGATATAAGTATGAAAGTAAGATTACTTCTCTATCCTTTATCTTTGGCTATTTAAACAAGTTCAAAGCCGTTCATTATTGAAATTATCTTTAAAAAAAAATATTCAAAATAACGACAAGTCGAGTTAATAATCTCTAAATTAAAAGAACTAATACTTATACTATGGCTGAACTGCTGAAGTAAATATTCATTAAGATTTGTAAATGTTGACTTGTTGACTAAGAATAGTAAGTGTATTTTATTTATAAAAGTTCTTAGTGAATTGAAAAATGATGGCTGAGCCCACAGTTGAAAGCATGTAAGTCATTTCAATCTTTTCTTTTTGTAGTACTAAAATGCACAACTTTTACGTACTATTATTAATTCCAAGTGAGTATTATGTAATAATAGTATGTTCTGCTACACATCTTTATTATTGGTAGGTCTGGAAATTTATACAGACAAAGGTCATAGATATTTCTTAAATTGTCAACTTTGCCGGAAGTGTACAGGTTGCGAGGACAACGGCTTTTATGGTGAAGACCAGTGTCCTGAGTTCGCTCCTGGGACGATTCAATGTACTTATATCAAGCGGTTTTCTAATTTGTCTCGATCTTGGGCCTAAGTTGATTCAAGCATCATTGTTAATTTTAATATCCACAATAATAATTATTTAAAAAATACATACTTTGGGATCTGAATCATGTATGTGATGTTTTGATAAAATCTGATTAATTAAGTCGAGACTAGGTATAATCATTCTTTCCCTATGGTATTATTGAATGACAATATCCTATTTACTTACAGATTATAATTAAAAACTAGATACACAATCAGGAACAAAAAACATCTCAGTATTGCTTTAAAATAGAACTAAGGATATCCTCTGACCCTATAGGCATTAGGCACATGTTCAGGTCCTAGGGATTAATGTTTTTTTTGAATATCCACTATTTTATAATACTAAAGCCGAAAAACACGTCAAATATGAATTTTCAATTTATGTATGCAAAAATTATTTTGTGTAATTCTTTACTTTAGTAGAAAGACAACCTACTAGACAGACAACCAAATAAACTTACTTATTATATATTTTTTTTGTAAATAATATATTTACTATATACAGGGTGTAAAAAAACTAAACGCAGATCCTGAAACTGTACATCTGCTGCAATCTGTAAAGCGAACCAACTCATGTTACAAAATATTATAGCTGGGAAATGATTTTTATTTTTGGAACTCAAAAAATTTAAAATACATAGCGCGCAATGTATAGCAGCCGGAGCGTGGACCGCTGCGCTGGAAATGGCTGCCAAGTTCAAAATTCGTCGGCGCTGAGCCGTACATTGTAATTAAAAAAGCCTTATTATGAACGAAATTATTATGTTTATTATGAATTAAAAAAGAAACTGTGTTTGTAAAAGAAAAGTTTTTAAACAACAGTTTTTGTAATAAAATGGAAAACAAAATTGTGACTTTGACCCTCAATATCTTCGGAACCAGCTGTTTCCCAGGAATGATCCATAAGAAAAAAAAATTCCTAGTGATGGGGACAATACATAGTTTTCGGATCTGCATTTGCTTTTTTTTACACCCGTTATACTAGAGAAACACCCAGACCAGTATAAACAGACATGATCATGCACACTAATATTTGTACTGTGTGGGGATCGAACCCGTGACCCATAACTCAGAAGCAGTGCTTAATACCACTGGTCGAACTGGTCAGCCAAAATGAACCTATGGCCTTAGTAAAGAGAACCTATTAAGAGTTGTACATGGGCCCCGTACCCAGGGCCCCCATTCTCAGGTGGCCCGAAGGACCGATAATTTCTCTCTGCATTTATAAATTCTTAAAACATTTTTGTCGGGCACATTACACTTTTTTCACAAATCACACATCAATTATAAATAATAAATGGTCATACTTGTAAAAAAAATGTTATTGTAATTCGCTTTTATTATTTTCCAAAAGGGACCCAAATTCTTGTGTGCCCAAGGGCCCGTGCTTAGTTTAAGACGGCCGGCCCTGCTTTTAAAATACCTACTCTACCTACTAAAAAGTGTTGCTATGGATGGACCACTTTGTATGCATAAAATTTTGATTTTAAAACTAGCCCATGGATCCTGAACTATTTTTCGGGATAAAAATCAAATCAAATTTATTTTCGGTATTATAATAATATATTATATATTATAATATACATTGTACACTCGACAGCACATCAAGTTAAACAGTTGAACTGCGATAACAGCTTTTATTACGTAGGGCATAAAGGCGGTCTTAAGGTCAACATGTATAGTCTGATGTGCCGTCATGTGTACATTACTACTAAATTAACTAAAATTCTTTAAAATAAATAAAGTAAAACATAGAATTCTTATTTTTTTTTACAAAAAGATGAATTAATAAAATTTAAAAAGTTCGTTATTATAAGGACATCCAAAAGTGTTGAATCGGATTGTCCATCCTCGTTATTATATGGACATCCAAAAGTGTTGAATCGGATTGTCCATCCTCGCAGCAATAAAAAGCTTGTAATGTGAAATGGACCTGGATAAGTCCAAACGGTAAAGTAAAAAATTAAATTGACTTTATCTATACTAATATTATAAAGAGGAAAGATTTGTTTGTTTGTTTGTTTGTTTATTTGCATCGAATAGGCTCCGAAACTACTGGACCGATTTGAAATATTCTTTCGCCATAAGAATCCTGCTTTATCTGCGATGGACATAGGCTATATTACATTATCAAAAAAGTAAGGGATCCGCATGAAAACTTCGATTATGTAACCGAAGGTGTGAAAGGAAAATCATTAAATTGCGAACGCTGCGAAAACTATTGACAATAGAGCAAAATAATGTACTACAGTTTTGTAGAGGCCATCATTATCTACAATAAAGTCCGCGATACTATATGTCTGGTTCGGTTTATCGGCTATAGATGGCGCTGTACCTTTTTAACTCGCGGTAAAACTCGATTTTTCCCAAATAGCTAAATTGGTAAACCTGAAATGTAGGGTTATCTATTATATAATCTGTGTATTATAATTAAAAAGGATGCCAAGATGATTCGAACTGGATAAACATGTTGTATTTAGTGGGAAATCCAAAATTTACGCCGACGAAGTCGCGGGGGACCGCTAGTTGAGTTGATAAAGAAGCAGATATGTATGTCTCAAAGGTGAAATGAGACTACAGAATTCAGAGGATGCAAGTCAGTACAGATGGCTAAAAAGACAGATATCGAAATCTCTGACTAGCAACCTGCGCTAATTAGTACCAAACATAAAAGAGGTCATCAAGATTCGAACAAATGCTCCAACCAATGTGTTCACAATAACGTTCTTCGTGGTATTGCTATTCAATACAAGATGTCGCTATTGACCGTATAAAATAAATTGATGCTATTTATCTTTACTGGAAAAAGTACTGTCGAGTATCGTCCGTAACTAGATAGCGCTAGCGTAGCGCTAGATGTTGTTTTCTCCAAATTATATTCGGCTTTAATCCTAGATGGCTCTGATTATCTCGTCGGGAGCGGAAACTACGAGATGCGACGGTTTCGCGGGAGATTTAAATTATATTGCGTCGCTAACAGTATACTATATCGAATGTTGTAGAATATTTAATTATAGATAAAAAATATTAAATCAAAATATCTGACTGAAAAGATGTTTTGTTTCCAACACTTCATTTTGCGCAGAGTTGGAGAGTTGAGAGTTTTTTAATTCCCACTTGCCAGGAAAATTTACGTTTATTTTGTCCCCCCCTGCCCCTACCTGGGTACGCCTGGGTCTAATAAGTTCTAACCTTAAAGGCAGAACACAAAAAGTTTGCATAAATGGAGCTGAGTCTTCAGGGTCGGCCGTTATTATGGTTGTCCCTCAGGGATCAGTATTAGGACCCCTGCTATTTTTAATTTATATTAATGACCTTCCCTGTTATTTACATAATCTTTGTGAGATGGTATTGTTTGCAGATGACACATCAATGATTTTTGAAACTAAGAGGGGCTAATCTTCATTAGACGATGTTAACAATAACCTCTCAAAATTATTGCATTGATTTACAACAAATAATCTTTTACTTAATCCAAATAAAACAAAATGTGTTAAATTAACCACTAAACTCTGTAGATTCTACTACCTTTTTAGGTAGGTATAACTGTAGACTCTCATTTGCAATACTGTTAAGACGCTGACTGCAGCCGATGACCTTGAGCAATGAATACGCCCCCAAATTTATTCGTCTTTGAATTCCTTTGGAACGCGCCGCAGCTGTCACTGTCGATTCCCTTAGGAGTGACAGAGAAAAAGCGCATGGAATAGAAGGGCCTAAGTGCCAAACAACAAAATTCGTTGTGCAATTTAAAATTGCCATTTTATTAAAAATTTAAATCAGCCATTTGCTTAAGCAACATGTAATATACAATATAGCAAAATTGTATTATCATTGTTATACGGACTGCTGAGAAAAATGGTAATTTATGTATTTTCAGAGGCTACTTTGAGATTATTTTCTATCGAGAAAAGTTTTTAGAATCGTGTTTTGGAAACAACCACCTGGTCAAAAATATGATCAATTACAACTACATAGAATTTGGCAACAATACGAGCCATAGGCTTAAAGCAAAACAATCTTCATTGAGCCGAATTTGGCTCATGTCAGCGTCTTAAGGGATTTTCGTCTGCACCTTTACCGGTGACGTCTGGAGTCCCGCAACGTTCTCACCTGGGTCCACTCCTATTTGTTGTTTTCATCAATGACCTGACTGAACGACTTTCATCACATGCCCTTTTTTATGCCGACGACCTAAAGATTTTCACAAAAGTTGACGGTGCTGGGGATTGCTTGACACTTCAAAGTGTTCAAAGCGATCTTAACAAAGTTGCTGAATGGTGTTCTGATAATAATATGTGCCTTAACGTTGATAAATGCTGTGTTATTTCTTTTACTGCGAAGAAAAGTAAAATTGTTCAATCTTATTACGTACAAGGTAAGGCTTTATGCAGGAAAGTGACTATTAAAGATCTGGGCATTATATTCGATGAGCAATTGACCTTCCGCCCTCATTATGATCACATAATAAAAAAAGGAAACAAACTGTTGGGTTTTATAATGAGAACCACAAAAGACTGGAACATCACAGCACCTTTTGCCTTTTTTACAGTCTGGTCAGAAGTGTTTTGGAGTACTGCAGTCCGATTTGGTCACCTTATTATATTAAATATGTAGATAGTCTAGAGAGGATCCAGAAGAGATGCTTGCGTTACCTAACCCGTAAGCATAATTTAGGCCGCACCCTCAAAGATTACGACGAACGCATGTCTAGGTTTGGGGCCATCTCGCTCGAAACCCGCCGCAAAAGGTATCTTGTATCTTCATAAAATCCTCCACTCTACCGTAGATGCCCTGGTCTTCTTTCTTCGCTTAATGTTAACATTAGGCATAGATCTCGCAATCCAAATGTATTTGATATACAGGTTTTCAAAAACAACACATCCTTTTATAACCCTCTTGTAAGAATGTGCCGCACATACAATGAACTGGCTCATAGTGGCAAAGACATAGATATACGAGTATTTAACAACAATTTCCGCACATTTAAGAAAAATATATCCGACACCTTTAAGCCTAGAGCGACCTGAACAGATATTCAAGTCAAACTAGTTTTATTTTGTTTAGATATTTATAAGTAATTTTATCAATCAGTCCTATTAGCATAAGAAAATCATGTATACAATTTGTGGATTGCGGTTTAGTTTTTTTATCTAAAAATTGTATATTAGTTAAGAAAAGACTGTAATCTGTATGTGTACCTTAAATAAATAAATTAATAAATAAATAGGGTGCTCGAAAACTTATTCTGCTGCTTGTTATGCTGTGAGAAAGATAAGTCTACTTTCATAGCATAATGTCATACAGAATTCTGTTGTGGGGCTCAGCGGCAGATATTGGGTCAATTTTTATATATTACAAAAACGTCCTGTACGGGCTGTTTACAGCCTACGACCCCGTGACTCGCTGAAAGAGCTCTTAAAAGAGATTAATGTACTTACAGTGGCTTCTCAATATATTTTTGATAATATTATTGCGTTCGTAAGAACACTCATTTATTTCTTAAGAAAAGTAACGTACCTATACAATTTCAATACAAGAAATAAAGATAAACTTGCCGTTCCAGGCTTCAGACTGCGAAAAATAGGAAAATCGTTTATGGGAAATTATATTCGTATTTTCAACAAATTACCACAGGGTATTGCTGAACTTCCTGTACATAAACTTAAATTGTATCTATGTCAAAGTAATTCTAATGAAAAAGGGCTATTACACTGTTAATGATTATTCAAATGATAGAAATGTATGTCATTAAATTGTCCCAGTCCGTACTTGCTTAAACCTTTTGTTAAAATTATTTAAAAAGAGGCTGACAATAGTGACCGAGTTTCTTGCGCTGCTTCTTTTCGGCACTAGCCCAGACTTGTCCCGAAGCAGTGGTAGGTTTAAATATTGGGACGTAAAAAGCGCCTCCTGGGGCCTATTTGCAGAAATAAAACTGATTTTAACTGATGATTTTATGGTAGTGCGGAATCTTCAGAGCGCGAGTCCGACTCTTACTTGACCGGTTTTTTACTATCTGCAGTATATATTGTCAGTATCAGACAAGGCCATTAATCCTAATTTTCACGATTAGGCAAGACAAAGAAACAACAAAAAAAAAGATAACAAAATTAGTTAAGTATGGATATTCGTAGCACGTTTAGCGCTATTAATTTCGTAATAAGTAACTTGTAAAGTGACAATTTATTACATAACCTACAAAAAAAAATTGTAAACCTAAAAATGCAGGAAGTAACGCATAAATCGAAAATTTAGAACAGACCAAGAACCTAATGTCGCTGCCACTAATTCTATTTTTGTATGTTGCACGTACTTGAACAGCATCCGTCTCCGATCTGTGTTTCTCTTTCTAACTAGCTATTTTTCTCTGTCATCGATCCCTATTCTCGTCAGAACTGGTCACGCAAAAACGCGCGCTATCCCAAAAGATTACGACTCATTACAAATACTCCCTATACCCGAAATAATATATCTTGTTCGTTCCAAATCCCCAGCCGCTAGCCAGTCAGTCTTCGTTTGAATCGTGAATAAGTGACTCAAGAACATTATTGTTAATAGTGTTTACATAATTATTGTTTTGTTTGAGATGATTTAGTGAATTATTAAGTAGCCTAAATTTCTTAATGGAATATGGTATTTATAATTATTTTTAAGGCCCACTTTTAAAGTGACATTAGTGACGTTTGGATGCAGTCTTGGATCTATTTATATTCTTTTGATAAGTTGTTTATAACTGCTACTAAATGTATACTAAACTCATGATAGTCGCTTGATATTATGATACATAGTAATAGTGTTAAAATGGCAACATTGCCTCGAGTACACAGCAGACATGCACCTTGTGTTGTATCATCATCGCCTTTTAGGTAAGATACCTACATGTTCTTATTTTTCTACTTACAAATCAACTTCAGTCGCTTTAAATTATACAAATCAAAGACATCATAAATATACATCCTTTCCAAGGAGACTATTTTTATTCGGTTACCGTGTATAGTCATTAAAATCCTACCCAAACTACGCCACAAAAGCAACTTAGATGTACTGACTACTGATGTAGTTATTGGAGTTGCAATTATCCAATGATATTTTTATATTGTAAAATCATTGCAATTAATCACACGAAATAATAAAACTTCCAAACATGTGTGGTTTAATTTCTTGCTTATAAGTTTGTGTGTTTTATAAACAAACTCAATAAATTAAAGTTTGTAATAATGCTAGCTGACCCTGCGAACTTTTTATCGCCTCAGGATAATATAATTTGATTTTGACGTCTTAAATGTCATTAATATTATCAAACGGCGTTTACCTTATCAAATTACCTAATGAACTGGTAAAATGCTTCATGCATAGCTGCCACACCGGGGGAAGTGACAGGTTATTTGGGACTTCGTACCTCCGCGTGAGGTCCGTGTACCCACTAAAAAACCAGCAGTTTCCCTTTCGGTGTCTTATAAACTGAGAATACGGGATTCGCTGTAGGCCTATGGCCACTAGCATGCTCCGCAGTCTCAGATCGGCTGTAACAGCTTAATAATAAGCTAGCGGTACCCGGGATAGCAGGGAAGAGAGACGCGCGGCGCCCTCGAGGGCCCCCTTAAGTGGACGGCAGAAACCCCCGTGCCCGGGGCCTGTTAGAGAGGGGCAGGTGGAGAGGAATCATAATGTCCTCCTCCGATACCCAGTACGTTGGCGGCGTATAAGCGAGGCATCAGTTTATAGCCTCCGTCTCACGCTCTGCTGCTTCCTTTTGAGAGATGGCATCCTCGCAAAAGGTGAGCATGGCCTGCCAGGCCGCCTTACAAACTACCCTTTTTTTCAAGTTGGATCAAACTGTACGTACACACCCAAGTGGCATTCGGGGTTCTATATAAGATTTCTAATCGTTCACATGTATTCCACAAGCTGTGTAATTCAGCTGTATAAGAGCTGTAGCTTGCTATAATCCTCTTATAGAACCAGTTTGGGCACAAATTAGACGGCCTTAAGTTCACTATTGCTGTACATTAGCAGTATAATAGCATTATAATAGCAGTTTAAGTAGTAACATCGGACTTAAGCTGACTTACGGCACTATATGAGACGCAGTGTGAACCATGCAACGTACTGTAATAAAGAGTAACAAGTGGCTAAATACACAGCCTTCACAGTTATAAAATCCGACAAAAGTACTCCAGTGTAACCTAAAATTCACGTGTGTTTAGGACACTTTCTTTATTTTATTAATTATACCTCATAAGTTTGGTTTTGTGTGTGCCATCAGAAACATAACTCCGGCGGATATCAATTGGATATAAATATATGATAACACGCGGTAATAAGTACCTGTTTAAATACGAGATGGGAATGCAACTTTATCGTGAAATGTATACATATTTACAGCTAAAATATTCACGCGCCTCTGTAAAAACGCGATATCCATTTTAAAATATTTAAAACTGACTAGGAGGAAATTTACAATTTTCAGTTTTTGATATTATATTGGCATTATATTTATACTACGGTAATTAATTATAACAAGAAACCAAAACTAAATCGCTCTATCTGCGTATTTTGTGATAAATCTGGATGATAATTTTGGAGATTTATTTGGTAAATATTTTAAGTTATTTAGAACAAAATGGTGGAAATAAAATACGTCTATGTGAACTGTTATAACTCCAATCTAATGCGGTGAGCGTATATAGGTTCACATGTGTTCTGTTAGAATGCTGTTATCTATATGAAGTCCCACATTTGTACCACTACAGAACCAATGTCATGCCGATGTAAATTGTGTATCATCGTTTAATTCTTTAAAAAAATACTGAAATTTTAGAGATCCGCAATAAAAATCATTGTCCGTTAAATCGCTAGCACGCGACGTATAAACACTATGCTAATAATAATAAATAGTCGTCTGTGTTGGTGAAGCTGCCGTCTGGTTTCTTGAGATTCCCTATGCTGCATTCAGGTCCACGCGTCAGAATCTTTTTCACCTTGGCGGCTTGATTGTTACTTACTATATCTTCGCAGAAGCGTCTCCAGTGTACGGGTTTCCTGAACCTGATGCGCTTCTTAAGTAAGCGTTGTGATTCCTTGTATTTGTCCCAGGCTTCCTGCTGCCTGGTGTTTTTAGCTCTGTTGAACAATTTCCTTACCTTATGTCGAAGTCTTTCCAGTTCGGGCCCCCACCATTGGTATTTACCATTGGTTCTGGTCCGCGGTACCTCGAGAGGCAGGTTTGCTCAAAGCAGTGGTTTAGGGCTTGAGTTAAGTTGCTGACATGTGCATCGATGTCCGCAGTGGACTCATTCGTTGCAGGAATACCTACTAATTTCAGACTTTCCTTGGTCAGGGGCTTGTACCTGATGCGGTCCATCTTCCGCGGATTGCGTCACGGTGTAGCAGGTACGTGTGCAGTTGATATCGGATCCACCTGTGGTCGGAACATGATAGTTCATCGGATACGTGCCAGCCCGACACGTATTGAGAAATATTCTCTGTTGCCAAGGTGAGATCTATGATGGTCTCTGCTTGTGCTGTAATAAACGTCGGCTTGGCGCCTTTGTTAAGTATTACAAGGTTGGTAGTGGAAAGATAGCTTAAGAGTTCCTCACCTCTATCATTGGACTTATCCATGGTGCGCGTTGCTGTCCGTGGAGATGATGAGTTCCAGCCCTTCCTTCTCGCAGTAGGTGACTAGTGCTTCCAGTGCTGAAGTGGGTACTTGCTCATCGCCTGGCAGGTAGGCAGAAGCTAGCACCACTGTGGGCAGGTCGTTAGAAGGGTCGGTAGGGAGCCTGACAGTTGTAAGGTCCCTGGAACAAAACTCATTCATGATTATAGTTTTAATATTTATTGGTACAAGTATAGAGGTACGGGTTTGACTTACGGTTGTATCCAGTATCGATCGGTATCCTATGTTTGAAAGACCACATATTCTACACTCCCCTATCCCCGGCTCTTGGATAAGGGCTATGGTCTCGGTATTACCCTCCAGCTGCCTGCGAAGCATAGCCGTCGCGGTCTGGCTGTGCTGGAGGTTTGCTTGAGGGGCTTTAAAGAAGTTTGGGTGGTGGGCTGGCCGAGCCATCACTACCCAACAGCTGCCTCTCCTTCTCGGCGTTGATGTCTACCCCCAACCTTCACCAATCCACGGGTTCTGGACTAGATGTGCGAGGTTGGGGTTCGCTGCTGGTTGTCGGTTCTTGTTCCGAGGACGGAACAGGGTGACCCAGGTCATGCTGTGGTGGCGCGCCAGACAAGTCTCCAGTGGCCTCGTTAGCGGCCTCCTCCGCATGGTAAAAGTTTCACGAGGTCACGTTGTATAGGTCTGTGTTCGCTTTGTGGAGTCTCAAACGCAGACGCTCGACTGTGCCGTCAGTGAAATCCGGCACGAAAATCGCGCGTTTGCCCTCGTCCCGGAGCGTCCCAGGTCGTCAGGACGACTCCTCTTCCCCCTATTAGACGCAGTGGTCTTCGCAGCCGCTTTGTCGCTCGCCTCTCAGGCCTCTTGGCGCTGCCATTTTGACTTGCCCGCCCTCTTACCGCGCGGAGTGAGCTGTGCACGGCGTGCAGCGTTCCCGCTTTCAGCTTTCGGGTCGCTTCGGGGGGGGAGCCTTTTCGCTGATTGCCTTACCAGCAGCAGGACTGGGTCCAGCGCTTCAGTTTAGCACAGTTACACGGGCTGCGGATGCCCTTGCGGGTTCCGACGGGGTCGGATGCCTTTCGGCCATCGACAAATCCGTCCCCTCAGCAGCCTTCTGGCTTAGGTGGTGCTTGCTTAAACGCGCGCGATCGCGTTTCTCCCTCCTTGACGTCTGCTGAGCAGCAGGTCCTGTCTTGGAGGTAGAAGGTTGTGGCCCTTGGGTTTGCTTACCGGGCTGATTCCCCTTCTTCTTCTTCCTCCTCGGTTTTATGACGACATTCCATGCCGTTTCGCTTGCTGAGTGCAGCTTGGTATGGCGTCTCTCAGCGTGCCGAGATCCAGTGGTTGAATGTGCGAGTGGACTGAGTGTTATTTTTCAAAAGTTTACGAAATTCGGATGAGGAGAAAGCGATGGTAGTCCGCGCGCTACTGGGCGAAGCAGGACGATGATTAGCTGTAGGTTGCGCGCTGGATGGCGCAGCAACCTTAACCCGCGCGTCAGTCGCAGCTGGGTCGGTTGTGTTATTTTGGGCCCTTTTAGAATCCATAGGCTAAATGATGGAGTCTTCATCCCTACAGTTACCCACCCTCCTTGGAGCCCTCAAAAGGGGACGCTGAGCGCCGAGTGCACTCAACGCCAGGTTTACTGCTGGGATATAGGTCTCTTCCCACCCAGTAGACGGAGCAGTCCCCCGTCGAGATTTCGGCCGCGATTGTCTTCAGGTGGAGGGTATAACCACCTGAAGTCGCAAGCCAGCCACCGCGACGGAACCGCTCGCCTCCATGTGTTCGGAGACCTCGCCGGGCAGCTCTTTGACGGGACATCTCAGCCGATTGAACTGCGGTGGCTAGCCTCCGTCCTCCCGTTTCAGCAGAAATCCGGACCAAAGAGGCGTGTTGCTTTGGAGTGACATCGCACACCGGTCATACCGCAGCTCAACCTCCAGGATTCCTTCATCCTCCCTTACGGGTCTCCACGCACGGCACAAACACGCGGGAGGCTAGTGCCCCTACCCGCTATCAGCGTAATTGAGCGATAGTCGGGCCTGCGTCCACACAGTCTCGAGTGGGACACAGCTCGGGAAATAATAAACATACATACATACATACATATTATATGTATAGGGATGAATAAATTACTTATATTTAATTTGGATTTTTCCGCCAGAGGTTTTTGTTACGCCAATTTCTTAGGGAATTTGGCCAAAAGCAGGCGGCAACCTCGTGCAAGATAGTCCACTGGCCTTGTTTAGGGGATCTTTACGACTGTAGCGCTACTCCCTAAACCATTAGCCAGACCCAGCATCGATGCTTGATTCTACCCCCGTCCCACTTGCCTTGCCTTTATTTGACTCCGATTTTTTCTTCTAACTATAAACGCAAAACGAGCCACCACCAAGACTGCTCAATCAGGAACGGTTTAGAATTTCCAGTGATAAAATCTGATACATTCTGAACTTTATCTAGACCTTTAAGTGCTGGATCATCATAATTCGATTGGGTGTTGGAATGTTATCACAAGTCGAATTAGCTCATACAGGTTGTTAAAATGTTATTACTAGCTTAAGTTTAATCTATCCCATAGTCCGTGGTTTCACCACGGCCGTTAATTGAAGGAATTAATCTACTGCGCGCGCTCTTCCCTTAAAGGCCTGCGCAGACAAGGGACAATTCCCGGCGTACTTTTTTAATGTGCGTGTGGATTGAGTGTTATTTTTCAAAAGTTTACGAAATTCACGAATGTTTTAGGAAAAAATTATGCAAATACAATAGTGAAGATCAAAAATTTGTGACAAGTAAAGATAAAAAGTTAAGGTCAATTAACTGGAACACTCACACCGCCAATTTAAGAAAAATGCTGTATCTCGTTTCTCAAAAAGTACTAGACCTATGAATCTAATTATTTGTGATATGATTGCGCCTAATTTGTGATGCATATTCACAATTGTGCAATCGTCGCTTCTAACGGTTTATTTAGATTTTTATTAGGGTTCCGTACCCAAAGGGTAAAAACGGGACCCTATTACTAAGACTTCGCTGTCTGTCCGTCTGTCCGTCTGTCCGTCGCTCTGTCACCAGGCTGTATCTCAAGAGCCGCGATAGTACAGTTGAAATTTTCACAAATTGTGTTTTCTGTTGTCGCAATAACAACAAATACTAAAAACAAAATAAAATAAATATTTAATACAACAAACCCGTTTTTTTGGCCTTTATGGTACGGAATAGGCATGAGTTCGATATATCAAAACGTAACTAATAACCGTTTTCGTTTAGATATCGTATCGTATCGATATCGCATAACTACATAACCGATATCACAATAACTAAACGCGCGCGTAAACTCGATACGAGAACCAGAACTAACGGGCAACTGAAAAACGAAAACCGAACAAAAACGATACGCACGTAACTAACTTAGGCAACGCATCATGATATCATGATATTCGCTCCTTCTCTTTTCTATAAACGTACTTAAGGCGGTGTAAAAGAGATGAAGCGAATATTGCTACCGGCGCGGCAACGGGAATGCTCGGGTGATTTGGTTATTCAGTAGAATTTCGCTATTAGATCATTAGCAATAAGGTTCAATTTGTATATTGCGTAATTTGTAGAAGCTGAGTCGTCGGCCGATGTCACATAGCGAAGCGAGTGTCTTATAAAGGAAAATGGAACTAAACAACATATGAATACGGTTTACATTTAATTCAGGAAATCAGGATATTCATAATATTTGTTACGACTGATATCGATATCAAAAAACTGTTTTTGATATCGATATCAAAACTAAATATCGGTTGCCTAACGGTTATCGTAAAATATCGAAAACGCCCATGTCTAGTACGGAACCATTCGTGCGCGAGTCCGACTCGCACTTGGCCGGTTTTATTAAGATATCTTTAGAACACTCAATCCTCACATTGTGCACAAGAAGTGTTCCTAAAATCTCAAACTTTGGCTACATAAACTCTTGATTTTGTTACTCTATTCCACTAATACGAACCCAAATGAATTTGTGACACAAAAATCTTAACATAAAATATAATATTTCTAGAGTAATTTTAAATTAACACCACCACTAATTTAACACACGCTTTTATCTCTTAACAATCTATTTAAATAAAATAAATAAATAAATAAATAAATGTGGACAACATCACATACATTGTTCTGATCCCAATTTGAATAACTATTTAAAGCATTCGTATTTTGGAAACCAGAAACAACGAAGGTACCACAAACACCCAGACCCGAGAAAATGTAGAAAAACTCATTTTTTCTACATTGACCCGTCCGGGAATCGAACCCGGGACCTCGGAGCAGGTGACACCTTGAAAACCGGTGTGTACGCCACTCCGCCACGGAGGTCGTCAAATCTATTACTGCCACAATTTTGTGATTGTGTTTTCTTACAAACTAAAATATTTATTTAATGAATTGGCCTTTTATTCATTTTATCTACAATGTTTTACGCATCTAAATATGCTATGAAATTTTTTGTAGCATGAGTCATTTACTGTTGTCTTGACTTTGAATATTTTTGTTTTGACAGGTTGTTGTTTATTACACACAAATCTCCTAATAAATAATCAATATTGTCTTTAATAAAATGCTTAACACAATTAGAAATGTTATTTTCATATAGATATTTATGGTCACCTAAAAATGTATTTGTATGGAAATATGAAAATGTCAATTATTTTTGTAGATTTAACGATTACAAAAACAGAAGGTGTGTCAACTTTCTGTGTTTTTTTTTTCACAATTTCTGATGTAGTCTCGGATTGCATCCAAGTTCGGGTTAACTTGATATACGCTAAAACATGGAACACTCACAAGGCACATTTCAATGAAAGGATTTTTTAAAATTACTCTAGAAATATTATATCTTATGTTAAGATTTTTGTGTCACAAATTCATATTTGGGTTCGTATTCGTGGAATAGAGTAACAAAATCAAGAATTTATGTAGCCAAAGTTTGAGATTTTAGGAACTTCTTGTGTACAATGTGAGGATTGAGTGTTCTAAAGATATCTTAATAAAATCTATTTAAAAAACGTAAGAAACAATTGCACAATTGTGAATATGCGTCACAAATTAGGCGCACAAATTAGGTCCAATACTTTTTGAGAAACGAGCTACAGCATTTTTCTCAAGTAGGCGGTGTGAGTGTTCTAGTTAATTGACCTTAACTTTTTATCTTTACTTGTCACAAATTTCTTATCTTCACTTTTGAATTGGCACCATTTTTTCCTAAAACATTCGTGAATTTCGTAATATTTGGATAAACTTTAAAAAGAACACTCAATCCATCCACACGCACATACTTTTTTATCGTTCAAAATAGATCCCTTACAACTGTATTGATTAACGCACTCTACGAATTAAAAGTACCGCGTACAAAAAGTCTTTTCTGCAGTCTAAAGTCCCTCGTCTGCGCAGGCTATAATAGCGTGTCACTTTATAAATGCACATTTTAATGATACAGAGATAAATGCACGCCTAGGTACTGAATCATTACATTGATTTTATGATGTTTCTGTGTACATAATACAATAAACGATAAATACGATACCACAAAATAAAACAAAATATTTGTAAATGCAAGTCATTTTTCGCATAAATGCTAGAAACTACATTATAATATAATTAGTAAATTGGAGCCTGAATGTAGTGAATTGTGAATTTATTGTAGTGAATTAGAACTGAATGTAGTGAAAGGAAAACTAGTGAATTGGAGCTGAATGTAGTATATATTATACACTACATTTTGCGTTTCTGACATTTTAAGAATCTGTCATTTTGCGTTTACTTCTGTCACTATGCGCCTAAACCCATGAGCTCCAATCCAATTCACCAGTTTAAAAAAGGTACATTTATAGCGATTGAATTTCCCATGAATTCCTCAAGCGAGCACTCTCTATTCATAATGCATCAGTGTTCTTCAAAACGGTGACTTTATTATGCATACAATAATTCCCTAGTCACCTACTGGGCTATTTAGCAATAGGCATAGCTAGTGAGTGCTTTTATATCATAAATGGGTAAGGACCAAATTTTTTGCATTGTTGAACAACGGAATTCACACTGGAATGTGTCACACCGGAAAAAAAGTCGCACAATAAAATTGTAAAGGTAAGTGTACAAGGTTTGAAGATTTTTGTAAGTCAAAATAAAAGTCATTTTAAATTATGTGTTTTTTAATATCAAGCATGATAAAACAAAACATTTAAAATATCTTTCAAAATCTGCTACAACAAAAAACAAATTATTCATATAACTATGAAAAAAATAACTGTTTCCAAAATCTAATAATAATGAGTATCAAATTATTAACAGTAACAAAAAACTACAGACATGAGATGAGATCAGTAGAAATATTATGGTGGCGTTCATCACGTTGTCATGACCGAAAGAGAAGTTCTATTAGGTGGTGTCAAACAAAGCTTTATTTTGTCCTGATCACGCGATAAACGCAACCGTCATAGTATTTTTAATCGTAAGCCTGCTGCAAAGAATAACTAAAAACATTGCACATTTAGCTGACAAAATCAAATACCTATAAAATAAAATACGTTTTAAAACAAAATAATGATTCTCTTTCCAAGAAAAAAAAACTTAAACAATGTCAATGAGACAATCTTATTTTCCGACTATAGTAATAATAAGGATATAACCATAGAAATCAATTTAAAGAATAGTGTTCATAAACAAAATCTTACGTTTGTAAATTTCTAAAATACTTAGAAATATATTTGGTCAGAGATATCAACTAAATAAAAATTGTTTGATTGTTGTAATATTCTTATTTTCTTAACAATAGAATCATCAGTAATAATATCGAGATCATTTTTTTTTGGCTTTATGAATTTTAATTTAGGGGTTTTAACAGTCTTTAAAAATTTGACTGTGTAAAAAGTACCATCTTCTTTAATTTATATTTTGTCTACAGATCCTATATAATGCTTCCACGATGTTCTTATATAATATCTAACTTAAACCATGTCATTTATTAAAATCTTTCCTTCGACTTCACTTAAACTTTTCTCTAAATCATCATCTTCTCTTGAATCTTCTTCATCATTTTTCTTTGGTTTTCCAATGTCATTTATTATATAATTCCCTTTAACTTCACTAGACATAATCTGTAAGTCCTCATCACTTTTTTCTATATATATTTTATTTAAAAAACGCTTCATCCTGTCTCTCTTCAAACTCATTTTCCTTTGGCTTATCTTTGTCATTTATAAAAATAGTGCTTTCTATTTTACTTAATATTGTACTTGGGTCCTCGTTACTTTTCTCCAAATTTCTAACATTTACATCTGCTTCGTCCTGTATCTCTATAAACTTTTTTACAAAATTTATGTTATTTACATGCTGTCTCTGTTCTTTTTTATAACTATCAAAATTCTTGTAAAGGTTTTGTTTTTGGTTCCTTAGGGTTTGTATTCCGGATGTGGATGGAATAGAGTTTGTGTTCTCATCAACATTTTTTTCTTTACGTTTGATATGTAATGGTTGCTTTAAACTAACGTCTGTAAGCGTTAATTTCCCATACGACTGAAGGTCAAAATAGGCTAAGTTTTCAGGTGTATTTCTTACTTCGGTCAAAATTTTTACTTCTTTCCTTATATTTTCTTTATTTGTTTTTGCGGTTTGTTTTTCTGTCATTACTTCTGTACTAAGGTTGTGTTTTTTCTTGTCCCTGGTCTAGTTTCCATATTCGGTGTTTTCTCTTTATGCGTTTCCTGCTCATCCGAGTCGGTACTATTAATATTAAAATCAGCCTCATTCCAATCAGACATGTCGCTTTCAGCATATTGAATCTCCGTGTCCGTATTGTCGGAAGACTCAAGGCTCTTTGTTCTCGATCTTCTGGTGGTGGTATTTTTATTTAAGGGTTTTTTTAGACTATGTGTTTTTGTGGCAAAGCATTCGCAATGCCCTCGAGTGCAAAAGCAGCTTAGAGGCCTATATTTAACAATATGTGTATTTCCAGTAACTATAACTTGGTGTATTTTCATGGTGGACGGTACTGCTAAAAATTTTTCGGGACTTGATATTTTTATTTGTTCTATGTCGTGTTCAGAAACATAAAAAACTTTGACAGATGTTTCTGTTTTTGATAAAAAATCAAATGCCGTCTTTGCATCGACAATGTCTTCGCCGTACGCAACTCTTGCATCGAGTGTTCTTTTGACTGCTCCACCGACCCCATCGGCGGCACCTTTGCCATGCGAAGCTTCAAAAAAGGACCATGTAGCTAGGTTAAATCCTAATTCCTTTGTCTTTTCGCAAAAAAGGAAGAAGTTCTTCTTTTGACGGTATTGCGTCGTGGGCCCATCAGACCAGAAATGGATACGATCAATTGTGGGAAATGATTCCTTTATAAAATCCATAACAGGTTTTAGGTGACCCCATATAGCCTCAGGGCCGTGTTTGAGTGACGGAGAGGCAGTACAAAAACTTATGGGCTTCTGATTTTTAATATAGAGTACGCCGGTATGCAGGGTGATTTGTGTCTTAGACGCACCAAAATGCATAGACTGCACCTCTTCAGCGAGCTTACATATATAGTTCTCCGAAAAATCACAGTGAAGAATAACTTCGCTGTCTTGTACGTTATCAGTAGCTCTTTTATACTCTTTATACTGATGGAAGATATTAAAATGATGAGCTTTAAATCTTTGAAGTTCATTTTGTACTGAATTTGTTAGTGCACTTAAGACGTCAGTGCGTTTTTCTTTGATAATTCTCTTTGTAACTTTATGCTCGTTATTTTTATCATATTCGTGAGTTTTGCAGGTCCATTCAAACCATGAAACCTGTTGGCCGTGAGCGTCAGTAATGTCAAAGCTAAGCTTCTTGTCCGAGCATATTTCGCACTCAGAGTACATGCAGTTTTTTGATTTGACATCACACACAATCTCGGAAACCAAGTCAGTCAGATCAGTAGTTTTTATTAGGCCCAATTTCTTCAAAGCTTCGGCTTTTAAAGCCAAGTTAGCATGCTTAACGCAAGCACATGTGTTACGGGATGTTATTTTTGGTGAAACAACGTGAAATGGGCGGTAACGTTTAAATGTAGTGAAAGAAAAAACTCCACCTTCACTTCTATATTTTTTATATAGTTTTCTCAGTGTGTTAAGCAAATATCTTTTTTGTTTTTGTTGTTTTTTGTGGGTCACATATTCTTTCTTCCCTGCAGTCATACGACTATTATCATCTCTATTAAAGAATTTTTGTAACTCACCAATTGTTTTTTGTTTCTTTTGTTTCATTGTATGATAACGTCGTATGTCACTCTTTAAGCCTAAACATTTTGTGAGATTCTTTTTCATGTTATATTTTTTAGCTGTTTCACTTTCCACTATTTTTTCAATAAATGTCTTTCTTGAAATGGTTTGCTGTCTTTGTATGTTTCTTTCAGTGATGCTTCAAGAACATGCTGCTGTAGAAGTTTCTGTTTAACTTTTTCTTTCGCCTCCTTTGAAATTTCTTTCAGTTCCTCTTCAACAAAACTGTTAGATTTAGTTAGAGGAGTGAGTTCATTAGAGTCCTGCATTGATATTGAAGTTGTATTTTGCTCGGTTTCTTTTGAATTTGATCGAATTCTGGGTATTACCGCATTCTCCGATTTAATTTCATCCAACTCAAACGTAAGAGCACATACTTTTTTTCTTAATCGCGTTAACGCCTTTTTCAAACTGTCATTTTTTCTTCTCAAGTTTCTAACCTTTTCTTTTAGTTTCATATTTTCTCGCGTGACTTGGCTACGGAAGCGACGACGTGACCTTGCTGCTTGTTCTACCACTTGTGATGCACTTTCAGCTTTTTCTACCGCTGGATCTTCCTCTTTTTGTAATTTTTTACGTTTGTAATCCCTCCATTGTTGTCTGACTTCTTTTTTTTCATCTTCGTTCATATCAGATATTTTCCTTTTCTTCGCTTTAGTTCTCTCCGCATTCTTTCGTTTCATTTGTTCAAACTTTTCTGGATTTGTTTCTTTCAGTTTCTCGCGGTATTTTCGACATCTTTCTGCCGAGGATAAGGGCATCTAAAAAACAAAACAATGGATAACTTTACAATACCACTATCAAAAGTACTTTAATGCAGCCTATATGGTTGTGTCGTTGTCAGGTGAAATTAAGCTTATAATTTCAGCTATGGTCTAAATCGGTTAAGTATAACGAGAGATATATTAGCTTACAACTTATGTCATGCAACGACGCGGGCACAGCTTACGGAGGAGTTCAGAAAGATCTATACCTCGTTTATTTTAAGATTTGAACAGTCATACTTTCACACAAGTTTTTTTAAGAAATATTAAGGTAAATGCCGAAAACATATTTAATATCATAAATTACTCTTATTTATTATGCTTTAAATGAAAAATAAACACAATTAGCAGCGATATCTTTGTTTTAATTAAAAATGTGCGTGAGTTTGACCGTTAAATTTCTAAATCTAAAAATAATAAAGTACCTATACCTATAATATATTAGACTTTACGTTAAAACTACGTCATTGTACGCGTCAAAAAAAAAACAACTTTTAATAGGGAACAAACTCTGAAATTGCAAAAAAAAATTAGCTTTTCGATAGAAAACTTCAATATCTACAGCGAAAAATGTATGGAACAGCCGATATGAAGGGGGAAATTTTAAGGATCGTTCAAATTCAAATATAAGAGCGAATACTGATTACAAAAAAGCGGCAATTTTTTTACTTCGTCAAACTTTTTCGTTTTGTACCCAGTACAGAGACGCAACTCCTACAAAAATCGTAAAATTTTTTGGCGAAAAAAAATGTTTTGCCCACTGTTTTGCAATTAGTATCCGCTACAGAATATTATATTAAAATTTAAACGATCCTTAAATTTTTACCCTGCATTTTGTCGAAATTTCAAAGTTTGTCGCACAGTTTTAACTTACTACTCTACCCTACAAACTCACAAAAAACTTTTTTTCTTTATTATAATATGTTGTTCAAGAATAAAATCATGTGTACACACCTTTTCGAATTTCCGTTGTGACACGTAGCACACTTTCGTGTCACTCGTCGCACAATGGAGCCAAAAAACTTTACGACCTAACCTAAAATGTTGCACACTCAATAAACGAAACGAGGAACACTAGTAAATTTTGGTGCATTGCAGCAATGTACTACTATAGTTCGCACCTAATCATTCGCAAGTAAAAAAATCGCGATAGAAAACGATAAAATTACGTAGCAAAGTCACACAATTTTAACGGTACGCGGAGCTTCCACCAACACGATGCTCGAATGTCAGAAAAAACAATATGGCGGCACTATCGGAGTTTTGCTTGACAGTAAGAGGTCAGTGTTGCCATTAAAATAATTTAAGAATTTACTGGTATAGCGTTGTAAATTCCGTAATATGTCGTCGCACAACTGGTGGTTGCACAATAGAAAAATATTTGGGACATACATAAAATACCCGCTAAATTAAAAACTATCAAGGATATCGCATATTAAACTGTAACTGCGTCTAAGCAAAATCTAAGACTATACAGGGTGAAATATTAACCACTTTCCAAATTATAATATAGCAATCTACGAGCCAAAAAACAAATGACGTATTTTTTATTTTGGTATAGCCCAGTACAAAAATGTGAAGATAAAGCACTTTGAAAATGTCCGGCAAAAATAAAAAAAATTTGATAATGCATCCTAGTAGCACTTTTTTTACGCGATTTGCATCTCATTTATTCATTACAATACTATTAATAAGTTTTTGTGTTTCCCTTTACATCTTAACAGGTCTGGGACCGTAAAAATTGAAAACTATATCGCGAAAAATATTTTCGGGTGACAACTTAATTTACATTTTTAACTTCATAAATGGGCTCTAAATACGAAACCGAGCGCCTATAAAAATTTTGGAAAGTGGTTAAAATATCACCTTGTATATACAAATAAACTGTATATGTTAAGGCGTTCGTATTTTAAAACAAAATCAATATATTCTCGACAAAGCAGAGTAGGGACACAATAATTTTCTATGGGATCATTAATAAAGATAAAAGATAATATTTATGAATAAAATGTTTATTAACTACTTTAAAAGTCGATAAGTTTATTGATGATTGGGTTTAATATGAACTGTTATTTGGCGTGTTTTTTTACTCGATAAAGTAACAATAAATGTTTTATTTTTAGTTAGAGATGAGGTGGACGCAAACGTATGACAGCATTTGCAAAAAATTTGGTCCTCACCCAAATAAAAGTCTAAAAAATTCATTTTTCTGCAGCACCAGTCCGCGAAAACTTCAAGAGATGTCACTTCCGGCACCTGAAGGACATGGTTCGTACAAAAAACTATTAATAATTAATAATTGCTTAGACATTATACTGTTTCAAACGTTCATGTTTAAAATTTTTGTTATAGATTTGACTAATGCGAGTGGTATTAGTATGAAGCAATACGAAGAACAGCTAAATGGCCTGCGCAAAGAAAATTTCCATTTAAAGTTACGAATCTACTTCCTAGAAGAAAAGTTAGGTAGTGGGTCCCCTCCGGCTGTACAAGTAAGTTAATTAATGATGCTTAAAATCACGTAAACATAAACCTAACTAGGTATTTAGGAGCCCAATATTTTCAAAATCACATTATTCGATTCAACTTTAAAATGTTACACAGATGTCATGCAGCGACATTTTTGCTATGTACTTAGTGCGTACACTTACGTGCAGGGTGCACTTGCATTAACGTGTTTAACATGGCAGAAAAAGATCGTATAAAATGCTTTAAATAATTGATACTTTTACATCTTCTAGGGGTTATTGGAACACAATGTCAGGTTACAAGTAGAAGTGGAAGAACTGAGAAGGCAACTCTCCGATAAGCAGGAACTACTTGCTGCCGCTGCCGAAGCTATCGATGTACTAGAACAACAGGTGCGTAAACTTTTTTACTTAGTAGTAAGTACTGCATTCAAATAATCGCAAGGTACACCGTTTGTTTGGTAGTAGACAAAGAAAAATAGACGAATATTAATCTGTTTAATTTATTTTTAAAATGTATATCTTCCGTTATTGTAAAATGTCACTTTGTGATATCTCTATACCGATTATTGTTCCAGTATTTTATTTTCTCTTATTTAAGAAGGTATATCATAGTATAAACCGCTGCATAAAAAATAAATAAAATCATTTATTTTCTCTCACAAAACTTAAAACTAAGATACAGGTTTTTTTTGAAAATGCCAGCAGATGTTTAGCTTTGTGAGGGACTGGAGCCTGTGTTAGGTACGCTTAAAAGCGAACCTGTATTACGAGTCACCAGTGCCCTCCCTCTGAATATGTTACATAATATGAAGCCAACTTTACTAGATAGACAAAAGAAACAAAATAGTTCCTGATAGGCGACAAAATGCCCAGTGCATCAAGTTTACATAATTTTATTATTAAGCTTAGGTGGGTTAGTTACCTATGTATGAGTGTATGGTTAAGCGATATACTATAAGTACTTCGCATGTGTGTGTGTGTGTGTGTGTGTGTGTGTGTGTGCGTGCGTGTGTGTGTGTGTGTGTGTGTGCGTGTGCGTGTGTGTGTGTGTGTGTGTAGGTATATGTATACTGCATGTATGTGTATATATTAATTGTATATACACATTGTATGAGTAAGGAAGTATAGGGTGTGTGGAATGTTTGAATGAGTGCGAGAGCCTGCAATAAGTGTAAGAGACAACCGAAGTACTGAAAAAGAGTAAAAAATTAATAATTAATATACTTATATGAATCAAATAAATGTATGTAAGATTACTAGGAAGTTAGGTATTGTTTATAAGCGATCAATAGAGATTCAGTTTCCTCATAGTTAAGAGTGAGAAGGAAATTCGTTAAGGTTTGTTTGCAGCTGTGGTAAGGAAGAGGAAAAATATTGAGTTTCGAATTAAGTTTATTGTAAAGGTATTTGCCTAGGAAACAATAATAATGGTGAGAAAAAGCTGTATTAAATAAAGGGTTATGGCAAACGGTACCTTTTCGGCGTTTGTCCTTTATTAGATCAGGATTATATTTAAGCATAGAATGCTGCTTAAGGACAGTGTATAAAATAAATGATTGTCGAACTGTGAGGACCTCCCATTTCCTATACAGCTCCATTGAAGGGAATTTGAAGGGAAGACCTTAAGAATTGCTCGCTGAGCACGCTCAACCTCTATTCTCGTAATATGGGACTTAGCAGCTCCTCCCCAGGAGCTAATACAGTAATTTGTAATTGATTGGGCAAGAGCATAGTATACCATCCTAAGAGTGCCCAGATTAGCTGAATGTCGGTGAGATTAAAAAATGTAAATGAGTTTACGTAGTCTAGATGCGAGGATAGGTTTAAAATTTAGGTTCTGATCAACGGTGACTCCGAGATATTTGGTATTTTCGCGTCTTTGTACTATGGGACAGCAACAAGAAACCCCAGGGCAAGCAAACAAGTGAGCTTTAAGGATAAGGGTAGGCGGTGGCAAGAAGATTGATTTTAATCAATGAATTTTACCGCAAAACAACTGGAACAATTTTTAAGTTCACTTCTTGTAGGTATCATGTTTATTTATGTGATGTAATATGTATCTATGTATATTTCAGGGCTCAATTTCTACTTCTAGTGTAGATGTATCGATAAACAACAATGCCTTAATGGCTATTCCCCAGGTAAGGCTATTATTTAGTTATTTATTTATTTATTTATTGACAGCTTACAAGACAAATAAATATTACTTACATCAAATAGCATACAAACATTTTTAATTGTACAAGTTTACAGTTTTGCCTTATTACGAAGCTGCCACAAAATATATTTTTATTTGCGTTGATGCGATACAAGTATACCTAAGTTAATTGCTGAACTAAAGCCAGCAATCGAACATCCAATAACAAGCCTACCTCTCACTGAAAATTATCTCGATTGTAAATGTAATGGTACCTATATGGAATTACACATTACAAATACATAAATATTCAAAAGAAAAGGGTAATAATAGCACATTGTGGAATAATCCACATGTATGAATTCTTCTTGTTTCTCAATGATTTAGTCTCAACAACTTGAAATTGATATTTCCTAACATATCGGGCTAGGGTAACAGGATAGGATAGGGTAACACTTCTACATCGGAACATGATACAATAATCGGAGTAGGAAAATTAACCAACTTATTAGTGGTGGTGTTAATGGTTGAAAAAAATTATTCGTTAAAAGTCAATGGTTGAATAAAAATATCGATATTTTTAATGCTTAAAAAATATCAATTAATATTTTTACCTGTACTTGAATATGGTTGAAAATATCAGTTGATATTTTTATTCAGATAAATTATTTTGATATTTTTACCTATAGTTGAATATGGTTGAAAATATCGGTTGATATTTTTATGCAGATACATTATTTTGATATTTTTATACGTAGTTGAAAATGGTTGAAAATATTTGTTATGTTTAAGCAGATACATTTTTTTGATATTTTTCACAGTAGTTAAATATAGTATAACGCGTTTATTTTTATAGGTTTGAACTTGAACATCAATTATCATCATCAATCATCGTCATCATCATCATAATCGTCATCATCAACACCATTATCATCATCATCATCACAATGATCATCATCACCACCATCATCATGATCACTATCACCATGACCACAATGATCATCATTATCACAATTTTCACCCTCATCACAATGTTCATCATCATCATCATCATCATCATCATCATCACAATTATCATCATCATCATCATGATGATCATTATCATGATGACAATTCTCATCATCATCTATATGATGATGATGATCATAATTGTGATGTTGATGATGATAATTGTAATGATGATGATGATGATGATTCAATGAACTTGATCAATGCGTAGGAGCCTAAAGTTCAATACGCCGAGTAACATCATTCTTCCTTATGCTAATGGAATAGAGTTCTATTTTATTGCAACTGTAACTACTTGTGTGACTCGCAAATTTTATCGCATTGTTCAATTAAGTTGCTAAAATATCAAATAAAGTTTATCGCATTATTACACCTCGTCTCAATCACGCGCCACTCGTGTCCTAAATAATGCATTCAAATTTAGGCTCTAATCCGTTTACTTAATGCTTAAGTTAACTTACTCAATACAATAAATCTGTTTATTCCATGAAAAATTTAAAAAAAAGTTTACATTTCAAATGAAGTTAGTATTGTTAGTTTATTAATTCACTTACTGAATATGTTAGTTGTGTTATGTTTCATGGATCCCTCTTCGGGTGAAGGCCTCCTCCAGATTATTCCATTCTTCTCTGTCTTTTCCTATTGTTATCCATTGCAAACCTGCAGATTGTATGATGTCGTCTATCCATCGCTTGTATGGTCTGCCAACCTTTCTTTTGCCATCAGGTCCTCTCCATGTTGTCGTGCGTTTTGTCCACCTGTTATCAGGTAGTCGAGCTACATGTCCAGCCCATTTCCATTTCTGTTTAAGGGTGTGTGAGAGGGCATCGGTGACACGTGTTTTACTCCTGATTTTGATATGTCTTACTTTATCCATTTTCCGTACTTTCATCATGCTCCTCTCTATTACCCGTTGGGTGGTTTTAATTTTTTCTTTTATTTTGTTTGTAAAGATCCATGTCTGTGAACCATACGCCAAGCAGGGTAGTAGAGAAGTATCATGCACAATTTTTTTAAGTGGCAATGTAGTTTCCTTTAAAAACCTCGTGCAAAGACCAATATTTCTTGTGTGGACCGTGAAGAAGTATGACCAAAACCCTCCAAAATACCAACATTTAACCTGCAACAACAAATCAACACATGTTATCATACAAATATGCTCATATAACGTAAGATCACTAAGCTCAGAAAAACGATTTTTGGAACTAACTAATGCTCTGAAAAACATCAATTTTGACATATTAGGAATATCAGAAGTTAAAAGATTAGGGTGCAAAATTGAAGAGTATCACGAGTACGTTTTTTGTTATTACGGTCAAACTAAAGGTTTACACGGAATAGGCTTCTTGATTAAAAAAACCTTAAAAGAAAACATATTAAATTTCACTGCGATACCTGAAAGAGTGGCAATGTTACAACTTCAATTTAATAACTACAGTATTTCAATTATTCAAGCATATGCACCAACTGAAAAATCGTCAGAAGAAGAACTAGAAACTTTCTATAGTGACATTAGAAAAGCACAAAATCTAACCGATGGGACATGTTTTTTAATAGGCGACTTTAATGCAAAAATTGGATAGCCTAAAGGTAATGAGGATTTGATCATGGGAAAATATGGCTATGGCTTAAGGAACGAAAGAGGTGAACGTCTAATAGAACATGCGCAAGAATATAAATTCTCAATAATGAATACCTTCTTTAAGAAAAAAGAAAGTCGCAAATGGACTTGGATTTCACCCGACTTAAAAACCAAAAATGAAATTGATTTCATCCTTTCGAATAGACCAGATTACATTAGTAATGTAGAAGTTCTAAACAGTTTACAATTTCCTTCTGATCATAGAATGGTAAGAGCAACAGTTCACCTAAAAACGCTCAAAAAAAGTCAAAAAAACTATCAGAACATTCCAAAAACTCCAAGGTCTAAAAATGAAATTAAACTGTATTTAGATCAGCTCAACTCCCATATTGACGAAAATCAAATAAAAACACAAAAAGTCCAAATCTACTACAATATCTTAGAGAAAGCCATTAAAGAAAGCCTTAAAATAAAACTAGAAAATACTAAAAAACATAGTATTCTTAGTGTAGACACTTGCAATCTGATACAAAAACGGACGGAACTAATTAATACGAAACACAAAAACAGAACACAGAGAAACGAACTAACACAACTATTCAAAGACGTTAAAAAATCTATTAAACAAGACTAACACAGAAATGAAACAATAACCTATAACTTAAACAAATATAGAAGTATAAAAAGAGGACTAAAAGACTTAAAATTGTCTAAAACTTGGATACAAAAACTTCATAACGAATCGAAGGAAACTACAAGTAGAAAAGAAGTATTAGACACAGCAACACTCTTTTATAAAGAAAAAACATCGATAATGAAACAGAGGAAACTACGAGTCATCATGTAACTCCATCTAGTCCTGGTTTTAGAAAAATAGAGGAAAAAGAAGTATACAACTACATTAAAATCCTAAAAAACGAAAAAAGCCCAGGCCCGGATGGAATAAGTAATGAAGCATTAAAATTTGGACTACCTATACTTCTCCATCACCTAGCCCGACTATTCAACATGATTTTGGAAACAGAAGACATACCAAAACAGTGGTGTACCTCTGACATCACACTAATCTACAAGAAAGGGAATGCGTTAGATGTAAGCAACTACAGACCTATCAGCTTGCTAGCTAGTATGTACAAACTCTTTACACAAATCATATTAAAAAGAATAACACCAAAAATAGATTCTTCACCAGCAGTAGAACAGGCAGGGTTCCGTTCAGGTTTTAGCACCACGGACCACATACACACTCTAGAACAAATATTAGAAAAATATAAAGAATTTAATAGACCTCTCTATATCGGCTTTATTGATTATAGTAAAGCTTTTGATACCATCAGTCATAGCTCAATATGGAAAGCATTAGAATCAGCAGAAGTGGACAACAAATACATAAACATCATTAAGAACATATACAAGAACAGTGTTAGCAGAGTAAAACTTGAATCAAGAGGTGAAGAAATAAAAATCTAAAGAGGAGTCAGACAAGGTGACCCATTATCACCCAAACTCTTCATAGCTGTCCTCGAATATATATTTCAAAAATTAAACTGGAAACAAAGAGGTATACGAGTAAATGGCCAATATTTGAACCACTTAAGATTCGCTGATGACATTGTGATACTGGCTGAAACTCCTAAAGATTTAGAATACATGCTATCCACACTAAATGAACAAAGCTCCAAGGTAGGACTTGAAATGAATGATACTCGTAATAAAACAAAATTGATGAGCAATAGCTGTAAAAGAAAAATAGTTATTAAGGGTCATACTTTTAATATGTGGATAACTATATATATTTGGGCAAACTGATATCATTCTCTAAAAATAATAACGAAGAAGAAGTAACAAGAAGAGTAAATATTACTTGGAAGAAATTTACTCAATAAAAGAATAAAATTAGAAAGATTGGATATGATATTTTTATTCTTTGCGGACTAACGTTATAAATATTCATTAGGTAATTTTATCAATCGGTTAGATTTATCTATACGAATAAAACTTTTAGTTGCGTTTAATTATCAATGGCTCGAATGAATATTTTTATTCGAAAAGGTTAACAATATTTATTGAATAAATGTGTTTTTTTTTTATTAGTTAAATTTAACTGATAATAGATATATTCACCATCTCTATAACTTATCTTTACCTGTCACCTTGTCACCTATCAAAATAGTACTAATAACACCTGACTCTCTTTTCGTTGAACTGTCTTTAAAGTTCCATACTAGACTGCGTACTTCATAGTTTTGGAGGATTCATACTTAGCTGTCTTCATGACTTTCTGCTGCACTCAGACTAAGAATTTTTATATTTGTTCATTAATAGAAACTTAACTTTCGCCCCGTTTGGTCTAGTGATTTAAATATCAGGCCAAGATCTCTGGGTCTGGCAAAAAGTTTCGAATGTTCGAACATTGCTCGGGTTTGTGATCACCAACCCGCATTTGGAAAGCGTGGTGATTATGCCAGCACCCATCATTGCTGTGGTAACTTAAATTCAATGATGGAGGCCTTTTCCCTGCAGTGGAATGGATAGATTTTAAGTTCAGCCGACGTCAATGTAGTGTTAAAACATTAAATTACGGGTGTTTTATTATTACATTGCTTTTTATGGCCTGTGTGGAGGCTAATCTTCTTGTTACAGTCGGCTGCAAATGGCCATCGAATTTGAAGCAAGTTATCCACATGATAAGTCATTTGACACTCGATGTACGTTGAATACGAATAATTTAATGTAGATTAAATACCGAAAAATCCAAAAATAAATTAATAACGAAAGTTTGATAAAATTTTAAATACGTTGTTAATCTAAAACAGAACAATTACTTATTGCAGGACCTGGAAAAGAAAGAAGAAACGGTGGATGATACTTGTGTGGAATCGGAATCAGCTGGGTATGTACTATGTAGTATTAGTATAAATAATTTGAATTAGGGACATACGTACGTATACATACAGGATGAAATTTTAACCACTTTCCAAAATTTTTATAGGCGTTAAGTATCGTATTTAGAGCCCATATATGAAACAAAACATGTAAATCAAGCTTTCACCCGAAAATATTTTTCGCAATATAGTTTTCAATTTTTACGGTCCTAGGCCTGATAAGGTAAAAAGGGAAAATCAAAAACTTATGAATAGTGTCGTAATAAATCAATAAGATGCGAATCGCGTAAAAAAAGTGTTGCTAGGCAGCCGTATCAAAAAAATTTTTATCTTGACATTTTTGTACTGGGCTATACCAAAAGAAAAAATTCGTCATTTGTTTTTTGTCTCGTAGATTGATACATTAAAATTTGGAAGGTGGTTAAAATTTCATCCTGTATATTATGTATAATAATTGAGGTATTTGTAAAATCTATTGCTGTCGCTAAGTGCCAAATGCCTTCACCGTAGAGTGTGATAGAGACAACTGCTTCTTGGACCGAAAATACCTACTAAAAGCACACCAAATCAACGTTTCGTAGTCCCCCGAATACTTTTCCATAACTAAACCGATTTAAATACTTTTTTCATTAAAAATTAAAGAAAGGCTTTGGCCGTGTTCGCATGTTTTTCTTTTTTTTTAAATTTTGCCAAATTTCTGGATGTTTGAACACAGCGGAAAATCTGGCGTATTTTTTCGATTTTGAGGGCTCATATCTTTTTTATTAATTAATTTATGAAAAAACAGAAAACATAGAAACATACTAATAGTGGCCATAGATTTTTATAATAAAAATTATTGCCCTACTGGCATTATCCAGAGAGGAAACAGGGGACTACGTTTCTATGGAAAAACGGACTTTGTGTTTCCTCCTAATAGCGGGCCTGCGTGCACAGCACAGCTACATACGCACAAAAACACACGGCAGTCATTAAAGTGACTTTTCTCGACCAATCTATGAGTGGTGTGAGCGAAACGAGTGATCCGCGTGAAGCAGTTTATTATATTACTCGCTCCTGAACATGCTAACCACACCTATTCATATCAGTGTCACTTGAGTCGCTATCATTCTGAAAATATTTGATTTTTGTTGTACTTTCGCATGAAAAGTTATTCTATGTGACTTGTTACGTGCATGCTATATGCTCTCCTACCAGAGAGAAACTCTGTAGGCCGTTGGAGTCTGTAAAGTTGGATCGTGCGCGGCAAGCTGGTACCGCATTTTTCTCATTTAAACTTTCATGGTCACTATCACTAGCGTTAATTGATTCGGTGTTTATACCATGTTACTTTTTTTTATAAGTCTTACTCTAAGAACAATTAAATAATTGTTAGAATTGTAACAAAGTAAATATTTCTTCTATTTCTTTTCAGGGATTATCTGGCGGTAACTGTAAATAATGATGACATGGTAAGTATTTTACATTATTTTTGCGTTCTTTTCTACACTGTGTCTTCAGATGTTATCAATGACCTATTAATAGATTTTAAATAGCAATAGATTTCAAACCAAATCTTTATATATCCAAGAAGAGGATTCCCTCACGCATGAGCCAATACAAGTTACAGCGGTATTCGTGGTTTGTTTATAGCACTCCTGATTAGTAATAAATAGAAACTGCACAAGAGACATTCTAATTTGTGTGTGTTGTTGCCATTTCCGTAACACGAACAAAACCCGAAAACCACGCAACAGATTTTAGATGAAGACATGATGTTTACCAGCCTGCGATTTTTTTTAATATGGTGCCAATCACATTCGCCTTGGCAAGTCTTCATATCATAATAATTGAACTATCTGAAGCGTGAATTTACTTAAATAAATCACTTGTTTAATTTCGGCAGGACGAACTTATGAAACTCAAACGAGAAAATCGGAAAGCTTTGCAAATGATCAAAGGCTGCATGAAAAAAATACAGCAACAGGACAAAGAAATGAAGAAATTAAAATTGGTTAGTTAGTATTAATATTAGTAATAACCTTATAAAAAAGATCCATACAGTTATAAAGTTTAAAATTTATATTATTTTTTAAGTTTTTCCTACACCAACATGTAAAACCTCTGTTATCGGTCCAGCGGTGATCACAAACGACCCTTAGAGAACAAAGGCGGATCCATTGAACTCGCAATATTTTTCTTATTTCAAAACAGGAGAATTATCTCATTTGACCTAGCACAAGATTACTTGTTAATGTTGTTTCATCAATCTAATAAAATAATTAACATGGATTAATCACTCATTCATATTATTGAGCTTACAAATGTAATAAACCAATCTCACAGGATTGTAAAATGCGGTCTTCCAAAAAACTTCCTCCCCATTCAACTAGCTACTATTCATAATAATTTTTCCATTCGCCTTTGGAACTCCCTACCTCTGACTGTCAGGCAATCGAAATCAATAGCGATTTTTAAAAATCGCCTTAAAGCACATTTCCTTTTCCAATGTAGTCATTAGTTTCTAAGTAAATTAATTACTAATCATTGTCACACATAATTCTTTCAAATACCAAGTATTTTTTATAGATTTATATATTAATAGTTTGTATGTATTTATTTATTTTATTGATATTATATAGGTATGTATGTTTTTGTATAGGTTTATGTAATCAAATGAATGTATGTATATGTGTATAACAAACATTGTGTACCTAGGTAACACTGAAAATGTTTAGAAAATGAAAATCGGCTTAATGTAGAAAGTTGCCAATACTTTTATTGTTTTTCGAAGTAATTTCCGTTCCTCTCTACACATCGTCGCATTCGATGGAACCACTGAGAAAAGCAGAGGGCCCATTCTTCTTTAGGGGTCTCTTCTATGACATTTTCGTACGCTTTCACTGCATCTTCAGGGCTCGTAAAGCGAATACCTCGAATTATATCTTTAGTTCTTGAGAATAAATGAAAGTCGCAGGGCGCCAGGTCATGACTGTATGGCGGATGACTCATTATCTCGACACCAGGCAAACAGCGCTTGACATACCAGTCTACAGTAACTGTCCTTCCATCTTCTAGCACAACTGTCGCGAAATGACCTTTCCAACCAAAGAATGAGGCAATCATCTTTTTTCCTTGACTTCTTCCTTTCCTTACCTTAGTTGGCCGATCCTCGAAAGAAAACACCCACTGAGCTGATTGTCTTTTGGTTTCGGGTTCGTAGCAATATATCCAGCTTTCATCACCTGTGACGATGTCAAATACAGCATTTGAGTCACCGCCGTTGAAGTTATCTAACATTTGGCGACACCAGTCCATGCGAAGGTGTTACTGGTCGTCGGTTAAAGTATGGGGAATCCATCTGGTACAAAGCTTCCTGACGCCTAACGGCCATTTCCAATAACCTATCTATCTTCAGTTTTGGCATATCAGAGATAGAAAACAACTTCTGTCTTTGTTTCTCTGGACGGCAAAAACAGAGATAGAAACTGTTTCCTATCTCCGATATGCCAAAACTGAAGATAGATAGGTTATTGGAAATGGCCGTAAATGTTCGAGTAATATTTTTTGAACTTGACTCATACCATGCCTAGGCTTGCCCGTATCTGCGGATAGTTCACTCTCTTATCTTTCTCTATCATGCATCGCACAGCACTGATGTTATCTTCAGTAGTCGCTGTTAAAGGACATCCCTCACGCGGATCATTATTGAGATCCACGCTTAAACTCGTTAAACCAATTGTAAATAGTGGCACGAGATGGGGCTTCATTAAGAAATGCTAATCGCAGCTTATCATAGCTTTTTTGTTGAGTAAGCCCACAACGAAAGTCATAATAAATCATTGACCGAAAATTTTCTCGCGTTAGGTTCATTTTCGCGTGTAACAAGAGTTTTAGATTTGCCGCCAACTCACAAAAACAAATAACAAATGAATGCAATATACTACCACAGTCTATGAAACCATACAGTCGTCTGACGAAGACGTCTAGACAGGGCAATTGTGCTTGGTGTGAGGGGCGAGACGCGGGAAAGCCGAGCCCGAACTGCGAACAAAACGATGGTAGTCGTTCGGGATACAGCATTTAGGGTAACAAGTGTTTGTGATTTTAATTATTTTATATTTGTTAATTTAAATGGTGCATTGTGTAGACGGTAAAAAATATCTGATAGGCACGCAGGCAGGCATAGGAAGGGGATGAGTGTTTGGATTTTTTAAAATTCAAAATGATAACGATGCTTTCAAGGTTTACTGGAATGCTGATAATGAAAATAACATCTACATAATTATTGATGATTGATGATTAATTGGCGGATTTTTTTTATTATTCACTTAGGGTGAATTTCGAGATAGTGAATGTATTTACTATTATTTACGTTATTACGTGATAACGTCTTTAAAATCGTTTTAGTCGGGTGACATGTTCAGAAACTTGTGTCACACCAAAACCTCACGAGCGCGATCGCAGGTATAACGAGAGAGAGACGGACCGATCTCCCGTCTCATCTCGAGCGCTGCCAGTCATTCTGTGAAATTTGTCACGCGGAATCCTCACGAGCGGAGGCTGGCATAGCGTTCGAGTGAGTGGACCGATCTTCCGTCTCTCTCACTCTAGCGGCATACAAACGAATGGAGATTTTCTCGTTATCACGTAAACATCTCGATCGTAAACCTACTTTACAAACAACCAATTTTTGACGTGATAACGTCTTTAAAATCGTTTTAGTCGGGTGACATGTTCAGAAACTTGTGTCACACCAAAACCTCACGAGCGCGATCGCAGGTATAACGAGAGAGAGATGGACCGATCTCCCGTCTCATCTCGAGCGCTGCCAGTCATTCCGTGAAACTTGTCACGCGGAATCCTCACGAGCGGAGGCTGGCATAGCGTTCGAGTGAGTGGACCGATCTTCCGTCTCTCTCACTCTAGCGGCATACAAACGAATGGAGATTTTCTCGTTATCACGTAAACATCTCGATCGTAAACCTACTTTACAAACAACCAATTATTTTTTTTATTAAGATAAATAGTTGTCAATTTTGAGGTTAATTGGGGTGCTGATTACGAAAATGCTACTCTTTTTTAAATCCAAGTTTGTGGACTTCATTTTTTTATAATTTGTTACGAGTGTCAATTTTGAGGTTCATTGGGGTGCTGATTACCAAATTCCATCTTTTTTAAATTCCAAGATGGCGGACGTATTTTTTGAATAATTTGATATGGGTGTCAATTTTGAGGTTCATTGAGGTGCTCATTACCAGAATGCCATCTTTTTTAAAATCCAAGATGGCGAACGTATTTTTTTTATAATTTGATATAGGTATTAATTTTGGGGTTCATTGGGGTGCTAATTACGAGTGTTTATGTGCAATAAATAAATATTTTTATATATTTACTTGTGACAACCCTAGCCGTCGCGATACTGTCTAGATGTTGTCGGCATTTTCCATGAGATCAAAGGCGTCGGACGACTGTATGGTTTTAATGACTGTGATACTACATTAGGTTACCAAAAAGTTCTAAAATTGAAATTCAAAAAAAGTTTTCATTAGCAATGTTTCTAACTGGCCAGTTCTAAACATTTTTAGTGTTACCCACGTATTTATTTATTTTTCGGTGTTTGTAAGTAAATTTTGTCTTTACAATGCTTAGTTATCTGCTCCACCTTCCTCTTAATTTATATTGTATTCTGACCCAAAGGTTGTCTGGAAGAAATCGCTTTTAGCGATAAGGCCGCCCATATTGTACATCTTTTTATAAGCATTTAATTGTAATTACCTTGTTTGGAGTGCAATAAAGAATATTCTATCTATCTATCTAATGTTATATTAATGCAAGAATTGTCTGTTACGTTTCCCTGCAAAAACTTTTGAATAGAATGAATTTAAATAAGGAAGTATTTTGAAACCCTGGTAAGAGCATGGTTAGTTATCCCGGAACGAAGTCGCGGGAGGAGCGCTAGTATATTTTACATTCATAATATTTTATTTGTAACATTATACCTACTGCATTATCTATTCTTGTTGTAGAATAAGGAATTGGCATACGCTCACGTAAGCGACTCTCAAATGGAAAAATATGAAGAAATTTTAAAATGCAAAGATGAACACATCAAGGATTTGGAGAATAAAGTAAGAGAGCTGCAGAAAAATGTCGAAAGTGTTCATAACGATGATACAATAGGGTAACGTATTTTATCATATACGCTTTAAGCTCTTCTAAGTTTATCGCTTATGTATACGATTTCGGGAACTTCCTCCGTGCTTATGTAAATTGGTTTGAATATATAAATATAGGTACTGTGATCACTTCCATGGTGGATTAGATTACACACCAGTTCTACAGGTGTCGCCAGGTACCGGGTTAGAATCCCGGACCGGTAAATTAAAAAAAAAACAAGCATAGAAAACAAGAAAACAGTAAAAAAAATATTCTATATTGTTTCGGATCTAAGTGTTTGTAGTACCTTCGTTGTTCTGATTTAAATTTCAACGATAAAATAGGTGCTTTAATAGCTTCTTACTATACTTTGGGATCAGAACAAAGCATATTCTGTTGTCAACATTTATTTAATTGTTTAATTTAATTTTAATTTAACTGGGCCTTAGACGATCTCTTTCAAAAAATCTTGGTGCGGAGACTTACTGACACGGCTATCATAAAGACAACGCTTCGACAAGGCTGGACTGGATTGTCAGCTTAAGCATAATAGCATTGAACTCATACCTGGCTGTTCTTTAAATATGAAGTTTGTGGTATTATTAATATTTGCTCATTGCTTCTTTATTTTTAGGAATCTTCAGCAATTGTTGACACGCCGTTTACAAGGACTAGCTTATTTTCTGGACAAATTATTATCACACAAGTAAGTTCATGTAGTAGCCTAAGATTATGTATGTCTCATGTCGCGTCGCTTACCCAGACTGTTTCTTGTACAATTGTGCAATATAAACCTGTTTCATCCGGGTTATAGTTTAAGTATCTCGTAATAAAAGTTGTAATAATCATAATATATATCTTTTATTAGGTGCGTATTGGGTGAAGATAAGCAAAAATTGGCCGAAAGTATATTGGAACAGAGCCTAGCCCTTCCTGTAGGATTAAAGTTAGACGAGTCTATGGCACCAGAAGAATTCACAATGGATGAAAGTAATCTTGATGTATCGAATGCATTGAGAATAGAAGATCTAACAATGATGTTTGGGCATCACGGTTCATGTATAGACGATATAAATAGATACTCAATAAAAAAATCTTTTAAGCATTTTCCACAAGCAGACGTTTTATCGGAGTCAGAGTGTTGGTCAGAGCCTGATAGAAATGTGTCTTTAGCTCGAGTTGGCCTTTGCGACACAGGAGTAGTTGCGAAGGAATCCACTTCCGAAGCTAACAAATATAGGTCAAGAAGGTCACGAGTATCATTAGGTTCCCGGTCCGAAGAAACCAGGAATGCTATTGAACCTGTAATATTTGAAGAAATTAACCAATTCGCTAAACGAAATGAAGTAATTGAAGATGAAAACAGAGATCTAAAAAGTAAACTGGAATTTGCCATGAAACAATTAAACGAGCTGATAATCGAAAGAGATGAATTAAAAAATAATCTAGCATCTGAAAGTTCAAACTCCATTGAATACAAGAAAAAAATTGACTTAATGTGTGATAATATACAACTTATGGAGTCTAAAATCAAGGATGTTGACAGACAGTTAGCAGAATCTGCACAATTAATTGAAAAGTTGCGTGTGGAAAGACAAGAACTGGAATCTACGCATCTGGAATCTGAACGTTCTCTTAGACGTGCTGCAGACGAGGCAACCGTGCAAGCATCCCAGGCAGCTTTGGAACGAGCTCGCGCCCAACATGATAGGCTAAGAATTGAAAGAGAATTAGAGGAAGCCCGTGAAAAACTAGCGTCTGCATTGGATATGAACGCTCAATTAGAAATAGAGGTTACTCGTAAGGTGGCTATGGACGCTAATGTTAAACTTGCCTTGGTGAATGAAGGTCAAGCATCAGAGGAAGAAAGACCTACGTCTCCAGACCAGGGTATTGATAGTGACAGATTATCGAGTCTCGAACAAAATGATGCTATCTCTCTGTCACCACGTAAGTTTTTTTTAGTTCTTTACCAATAAAGTAATTTATATTGACGAAGTTATTTAAGGTCAAGGCCTACCCTGCAAGCCAGCGAAGTTTGATTAGGTCGGATTAGTTTTCTGGTTTCTTATAAATGTAATTCGCGATGAATTTAATTGCTCAAATTCAATATAACTTCTTATTAAAGTAACTTTCACAAACTTCAAACAATTTAATATTATGCATGTGTTCAGTAGTTTCACATGTAAGTTATTTTTAAATGTCTAAAGTGACCCCATCAAAATAATCTAGTGCGATAGGACTGTTTTTCTTTTCTTGCAGCGATTATGTGACAGTAGTAAATATTAGTTATAGAATCCTGTATAATAACAATGTGAAACATTTCCAGGTTCATTGTACGAAGAAAACACTACTCTTAAACAAAAACTTGCTAGGACGAAAGCAACACTGGCAGAGACTTTGGCACAGTTAAATGCCGCAAATATGAGAAAAATGAGTGTACAGCGTGCCATTTGCCGTGAAATACATAAAACTCACGGCGTTCTGCGTAAGGCTCGTGGCCAATTTGAAAATCAAAACTAATACATTACCTACACATGGAATACTTTAAAGGCAACCTTTCATAAAAGAGACCTTTGATTGTCTAACTTACGGAAAACATTGACTTTTTGCAGGATAAGGTAAACCGTCCGTACCTTAGTAGATGTTATTTCAATTCTCGTACTAAGGTGATCGTATTTTGGACTGCGCGATGTTTTTCCAAACTGTAGTCTTAACTGTTGTACCATGAGAGAGTACATTCCCGATTAGAAGAATGGGGAGGAACGACGTTAAATGTTGTGTCTCGCATGTGGTCTTAGTAACGGATCGAGGGACACCCCCCTCTCCCCAAAGCATCTTAATCTTCCCGTGACAAATCGAATTCCGTTAACTTACTACACTTTTGGAAAGTCACAACTTTCGTGATTCTCCAAACCTACTCAACCAGATCATCCCAAATCAAGATCCTGAATCCGCCACTAGGTGGGCTGCACGAATTTGGTCACAGAACACATTTGCTTTTGTTTTTTCTAAATCTAAGAGATTAATCTAAAGAGGTAATCTCAAAACCTACGCCATCATCTAAATCATACTAAAATTAGTTTCAAACTAAACGAATTAAATACAAAAAATCTTTATCATTGAACTTAAAGTGCTTAATACATGTAAATTTTCAACCATTTAAGTTTTTCACAAAAAATTGTACTTAACTGTAACGCTAATGATTCACGAGACTAGAACATTTATTCAATCTGATACTTTGACAAAAGGAAAAGCTATAAGCTCTTCTACAAAGGTCTGTTAAAATTAACTTGTCCTATTTAGTAAACATTATAGGCCGCTGGGCGACTATCGATAGTGTTGGAATCATTGATTGAAGTAGCGAATGAAATCCAAAACTAATATTAAAGTATTCGTGATGATAAAACGATTGATATCTCAGTTTTTAAAATTATATTTAATAATATAGTAATGAGCTATTACCCTGTTGTAAACACGTGGAGCAAGTCTTGATTGTGTGTGTCATACAAGGTTGTTTTTCTACTTTAATTTATTTTATCGAATTTCAATTATTTATTTCTTCAACACCTCACACACCCCAACTTATTTTTATTACAATTTTAAGTCAAACAATCGTGTCATTTTTTATCTGATAAGGTGAATTTCGAATTTTGTGTTAAAATCTTTTGATAAATTGATAGAAATCGTCAGTTTTCAGTGAAATAAATTCTAACGTGTTGTTTTATCATACAAAACTTTTTTACACAGAATACATAGTGAGATAGTCAGGAAGACGTGTTTTTGCTATAAGCGCAGTTTGTTTACCAAATAAGACAAGTTAGAATAAATGGTTAGACAATCAAAGGTGAAAATCGGTGCTTGGAGACAAATGTCAAATGAATGCGTTGCCCTAAGTTAGTGCATTCTTATTATATTCGATGTGCAACGTATAGCCGTCGCGTCGGTAAATTTCTTTACGTTCGATGTAGTTATACTTTTGTACAGACGAGCTTTTACCAATTTGAACACCAATATTGTGATTTTTAAACTTCGAATTGTCAATAAATAGGAATATATATTTTTTATTATGTGTATTTATTTCTCCAAATTCTCCGTCCATCTAGTTTGCGATTCCTTAGAGAATTTTTGAAATATTCAGCTTGCCAATTCTGAAAATTATTACAACTTTTTACGTGTCTACCCAAAGTCAAACAAAGTATTGAAACCTTGATTGACTTTGCTTAGCAGGATTACCTACTTACATATGAAATTGGCGCAGGTAAAGAAAAACATACAAAAGAAAGTCAGTAATGAATGTAAACACTTTATTTGATATTTTAGCAACTTAATTGCACTCATAATATCAGTATATAAACTTGAAAAATTTTGTCTCAGGCGGGACTCGAAAAATTAAGATTTATTTTAAAAAAAATTACATCATTTGAAGGTAGAAAATAGGTATTAGATATTTATCATTCGAAGATCTAAAATAAATCGCCCATCTGCCCGTGGCATTAAAAAATTAAATCGTCAATTTGGAGGGACCAACTTGTATAATCAATATCTTTTCAAGGATGTTTGTTTCAGAAATTCAAATATATATTATTAAGGTAGAGTTAAGGTATTATAACAATAAGTAGAAACAACATTCCAGAAAGTGGTCTATCAGTTTGGTCCCTCCATCTTGATATCATAATGGAGGGACCAACTGTTTTGTTCAAATATTATGTATTTATTGAGGTAGCTAAAATTATAGCAGAGGTAGCAAATAGTAGATTAATAGTATAACCTTTTATATATGTATGACAAGAATCTGAGACTTGGTCCCTCCATCTTGACGGTCACAAACTATCCTCCCTCACTTGATGGCGTAACGAAATTGAAATAGTACAGATGCGTACACAATTGTTAAGTTGGAAAATAGTTTATATGAGGGATTGAAATAAAATGTGAATTGTTTTTTTAGTAATAATACCTACACTATAATAGGCTATTTGACTGGTTTTTGAAATCCATTTTATATTATTAAGTAGAGGTTGAAGAACCCAGTAAAAATTGTTTTTTTAAATTCTGGTACATATTTGTTGAAAAATATCAAAATGAAAATTGAAAGTTGAAATAGCGCGCCAAAACGCTATTTTTCAATATGGCGCTGCAATGGGGTCGGTGACATCACCTGCCTGGTGTGCGTTCGCCCAGCAAAAAGTATCGCCTATTCGAAAATTGGATGATGCAGATAATTAGTGCCTTATATCGTGTAAATGTGCCCGAAATTTTATATTTGTGCGTCCAACAGCTTCAGAGATATTTAAGAAAAATGGATTCTGCTGCACGAACGTTCGCACAGCAATTTTTTTTTAAATTATGCGTCTAGCTGTATATTAAATATGCGAAAAGGTAGCTTATGTACGAGTGTAAATGTGCCGTAAAAGCCAAATTTGTGCCTCTTAAGATTTCAGACTTATTTAGATTTTTGCTGGGCGAACGTTTCGGTAATTGCTGTATATCAGAAACGGTCGGACCCACACTCATGATTTTTTGTATACAGATACAGTAAATTTATGCATATTTGTGCCGCAATTGTCATTAACACGACTAGCATGGTTGAGGACCTATTCTTTTATTTCCTAAAAAATGGAAAAATGCTCTAGCTCTCGAACGAACAAGACCAAGGACTACGCGTTAGTGCCGAGTGATACTTATTATATATTCACATGATCATGTAAAGTTTCGGCGGCCTACTACATATCATTGCCGAGTTCTTAACGATTTAGTCTTTGTTTTGAGGTTATCTTGAGTGAAATTACTTAGAATACGGAAACACTATGCCATTACTTTAGACAATAACAATAAAAAACCATACGTAATATTTTTGGTAGATTATCCGACCACATTGTAGTGAACATTAAAAAGCGGCCGCACGATACGAGTACATCGACCTATCCTTCCTCACTTGATGGCGTAACGATATTGAAATAGTACAGATTAGGGTTGTTGAGGATGTCGATTTTTTCACATCCGCGGATGCAGATGCGGAGGCGGATTTTTAGAGGCTCACATCCGCGGATGCGGATGCAGATGTGGATCTGAAGATCTTTCATAGCAGAAATAAAATAATAGTACGAGGGCGGGTCAATAAGTCCGTGACTTTTGGAATAAAACACAGAATTTTTGATAAACAAATCATTTTATTTTTCAACGTAGTCTCCCTTGAGCTCTATACACTTTGTCCAACGCTTCTCCAATTTTTTTATCCCTTCCAAAAAATATGATTTGTCGAGGTCCTCAAAATAGGCCTTTGTTTGCGAGATGACTTCATCATTGGAGTCAAATCTTTTTCCACCAAGCCATTTCTTCAGGTTTGGGAACAAAAAGTAGTCACTCGGAGCCAAATCTGGAGAATAGGGTGGATGAGGGAGCAATTCATAGCCCAATTCTTGGATTTTTGCCATGGCAACTGCACATGTGTGCACCCTTGCATTGTCTTGGTGGAAAAGAACTTTTTTCTTGGCCAAATGAGGTCGGTTTTTTTTCAAATCGTCATTGAAGCGGTCCAATAAGTTGGGCTAATATTCCCCATTGATTGTTCTTCCCTTTTGAAGGTAGTCAATGTGGATTATCCCACGTGCATCCCAAAAAACAGTCGCCATAACTTTATTGGCTGACAAACCCACCGTGGCCTTCTTTGGCGCCGATTCACCCTTAGAAACCCACTGTTTTGACTGTTGTTTGGTCTCTGGTGTATTGTGATGGATCCATGTTTTGTCCACGGTTACAAAACGGCGCAAAAACTCCTCCATATTGCGATTAAACAACGCCAAACCTTCCTGTGAAGTTGTTACACGATTGCGTTTGTGGTCGACTGTGAGCAAACGCGGCACCCATCTTGCGGAAAGCTTTCTCATGCCCAATTGATCTTTTAAAATTGAAACCACTGAGCCATGCGAGATCCCTACGGCTTCCACAATCTCTTGCACTTTCAATCTTCGGTCGGCCAACACCATATCGTGAATTTTTTCGATTGTTTCGGGTGTAGAGACCTCAACAGGGCGTCCAGGACGTTCGGCATCTTCAGTGCTTTTACGGCCACAACGAAATTCAGTAAACCACTTTTTTACCATTGAAATCGATGGTGCAGAGTCCCCATAGTATTTATCAAGCTTAGCCTTGGTCTCGGTAATGGTTTTTTTTTCGCAAAAAATAATGCTTAATAAGCACACGAAATTCACCTTTTTCCATTTTTTCCTCAAATTACTGGGTAGTCTGATAAAAATAGCTGTCAAAGACAAACTAACTGACGCAGCAAGTTCAAATTTTGATAGGAATCAACTGACAGATACCTGTTGACAGGAGTAGTGTTGCTTTTTCAGTAAAGTGGTCAGAAATTCAAAAAGTCACGGACTTATTGACCCGCCCTCGTAGTTATTTTTAATATTTGCATGCATGCATCGATTTCAAATGATTTCCCAATGACGAGGTGGTGGTACGGCCCTTGCGAGAGTATGTTTTATTGCATAATTTGTAATCAGCCTTGTCCTTGTCATCTTTATTTGGTTTAAAAAAAATCCAAATGTCACTTTGTGTCGATGGTGGCATAGTAAATTCACTAAGGTGCGCTTATTCGGGCAACTACTGCGGAAATCTCGCTTAACACACAATACATACATGCACTAATATAGGTACACAATGATATTGTCACTGCATGGTTTACATTTACACGACCACTAATTATTATTAAAATTAAACTACTTTTATATAAAACCCAATAACTCGTGATAGAATTCGTAAAGAAATACGATAATCGCAATTAAACGCGTCCAAACTTGTCACCGAACGAAATCTCTGCTCCTATTGGTTAATTAGCAGTAACGTACGGCACACGCGCCAGTCGCCGGGCCCCGTCTTATTTCTTTCTTGTCGCGACCTGTGCTCCGCATCCGCATGAACTTCCGCATTGTTTGTGACGGATGCGGATACGGATACAGATGTCTAAATTGATGCGGAAGTTCCGCAGTTGCGGATGCAGACGCGAACATTCGCAACATCCCTGGTACAGATGCATACAGAATTCTTAAGTTGGAAAATAGTTTATATGAGGGACATGAAATAAAATGTGAATTGTTTTTTATCTTGTAGATTGATGTATTAAAATTAGGACGGTGATTTAATTTACATCTATAAAATCATTTTTCCTTTTCATTATCATACAAACAAAAATTTTGCGATTCCGATTATAGTATAAAATTTATTTTTTCAAAAATCATGATATGAAAATTTTGACTTCACCATAATTATCAGTATATAAACTTGAAAAATTTTGTCTCAGGCGGGACTCGAACCGACATCTCCTCGCATGCCGGGCGGGTGCCATACCATTAGGCCACCGAGACACTGCGACACGGCGCGAATTTTTCAAGCATATTCTTACGCTATAAGCCAGCGTTGTTTCATCAATATGGCGCCCGCCCGGCATGCGAGGAGATGCGGGTTCGAGTCCCGCCTGAGACAAAATTTTTCAAGTTTATATACTGATATTATAAGTGCAATTAAGTTGCTAAAATATCAAATAAAGTTCACCATAATTAGTATTTAAATGCTTAATAATGTTAACAACGCTGTGTTTCAACTCGTTCCGCCTTTTTTTTCGGACGGACCAGCGTGCAGCGGTTTCCTGACGCCTCGACAATTTATTCTTAATAATAAATTAGTAATTATAGTGTATTTTTACAAAAAAATAAAACAATTCACATTTTATTTCATGTCCCTAATATAAATTATTTCCCAACTTGACAATTCTGTACGTATCTGTACTATTTAAATTTCGTTACAATGCCATCAAGTGAGGAAGGATAGGTCTATGTATCGTGCGGCCGCTTTTTAATGTTCACTACAATTTGGTCGGATAATCTACCAAAAATATTACGAATGGTTTTTTATCGTTATTGTCTAAAGTAATGGGCATACATACATGATTTTTTGCATACGTATTCTTAAAACAGCGCACATACTTATTATTGTAAAAGCATGTAATAAGCCAGCTCACAGAAAACTAGTGTTTTCGTATTCTAAGTAATTTCACTCAAGATAACCTCAAAACAAAGACAAAATCGTTAAGAACTCGGCAATGATATGTAGCAGGCCGGCGAAACTTTATATGATCATGTGAATATACTCGTATAATGGGTATCACTCGGCAGCGGCACTAACGCGAAGTCCTTGGTCTTGTTCGTTCGAGAGCCAGAGTATTTTTAAATTTTTTAGTAAATAAAAGAATAGATCCTGAACCATGCTAGTCACTTAATGAAAATTACGGCACAAATTTACTGTAGGTATCTGTATACAAAAAATCATGAGTGGGCATTCAACCGTTTCCGATATACAGCAATTACCGAAACGTTCGCCTAGCAAAAAACTAAATAAGTATGAAATCTTAAGAGGCACAAATTTGGCTTTCACGGCACATTTATACTCGTATTTAAGCTACCTTTTTGCATATTTAAAATGCAGCTAGACCCATCAATTAAAAAAAAAATTGCTGGGCGAACGTTCGTGCAGCAGAATTCGTTTTTCTTAAATAACTGAAGCTGTTGGACGCACAAATATAAAATTTCGGGCACTAATTATCTGCATCATCCAATTTTCGAATAGGCGATACTTTTTGCTGGGCTAACGCACACATATTCCACTAATCTGATAATTTAAGAGAGATGTAAAGAAAGGGGAGGGCAGCAAAGTTGTAAAAAAAAACGTAATCTCGACATTCTCGAGCGTAGCTCAATTTTTTTTTATTTTGAAGGTAATATTTCAAGGATAGCAAAGGATATTATAATCTGACGATTCCCGCAAGCTTTTTTTTGTAAAATTAGGCGAATCCCTCTCCCCCTAGATAATCGTCAGATTATTGAATGAGAGCTTTTTTTTGGTGCACTTAACACCCCCTTAGAAAAACTGACGCGCTCGATCATATTTTTTTTTCATTTTTAACCCTTACGTACAAAAACCCGCATCATGCAAATGATCAGATTAACATACGTACAACATTATTCAAAATACGTAGGACATTAATTTATGCTATCAATATCTGACGCCCTCGAGTATGTCCATGCAACATTTTTTTTTACATTTAATAAAATCTATAGCTGCTTTCCCCACCGATGAAAATCTTATCATATAAGCTTTGCAACCTAATAGGTCTCTTCAACGCTAAATAAAGTAAATCCCCATTTAGCATCGTGGGCTCCCCTACTATTTGGTTAGGAATTCCAAATTCATACAGCTTTTTACACAAGTATTTGTGTTTTGTAAAAGAAAAATGCAATGTAAGTTGTACCTTCCATCATCAGCTCATCAACATAAAATGATGAGTACCAGACGCAAATACTGAAAAGCCTTAAGAAAGATATGCAAAAACGTAATACGTGCTTATAAAATTTGAAAGTTTCCCTCGATTTCCCCGGATTCCGCCATCAGATCATGACTTCGTTAAAATGGGACCACATGGACCAGCATGCACCAGCTTACAAACAAAAAAAGAATTTTTTAAATCCGTTTAACCAGTCGAAAGTTCTGAGGTAACAAACATAGGAAAAAATCGAATCGAGAACCTCCTCCTTTTTTGGAAATCGGTTAAAAAGCTTGAAAGGTGGGTACCTCACGAATTGAGTGAAACAAACCCCCAAACGCGCGTCGACTGCTGCGTTACAATACTTAGCACAATAATTAAGGGATTTTAAATCGAATCAATACGATGAAAAGTGGATCCTGTATGACAATCGAAAGCGCTCATCGCAATGGCTGAACCCTGGCGAGCCAGCCAAATCCTGTCCCAAACGAAAATCAATACAGCTTTCTCAAATCTGGCCGGACGATTAATTGCAAACCATGATAGAAAAGACAACTACTTACTAGGTACTAGAAAACGCTAGACCACACACTGCACAACAGACGGCAGAGGAGCTCAAATTGGACTGCCTAAGATATCCACCGTACTCCCCGGAACTTGCTCCAATTAATCTGATTACCATTTTTTTTCTTGCAAGGGAAAAAATTTAACTCCGATGAAGCAGTACAAACTACAAACCGCCTTCAAAGATTTTATGAATTGCCGTCCGAATGGTTTTTTTAAGTAGTAAAGGGATCAATGAACTACCCATGAGATAAAGTGCATAGATAACAATGGTTAACCTACTTTGATTAAGTTGTGATTAAGTAAATATATTATATTAAAAATATGTGACTTTATGTTCCTCTCATACCAAACGCCAATTTTATATGTAAGGACCTAATAGGTATAATATTTTTATTTTATATTACGTACACATAATACATCATTAATAAAAAATAATAAAAAAATAAATAAAAAAAAATGTATTTATTTCAGTAAATCTTTTACAAATATATTGCCGGGGCTTCCCAGAATGTAATCGAATGATACTTGTGTTGGGAAAGCCTCGCTCTTCCTAGTATATTTCAAGTTAGATTTACAACACTGTAGGTGAACTTAGTCAAATGAAATTGTAAGGTAAGTAAAGGTTATACATTACTGAACACAGATACAGAGTACAAGTGTGAGTGTGAGATTGTGTGTGTGTGTGTGTGTGGGTGTGTGCATGCGTGCGTGTGTGTGTGTGCGTGCGTGCGTGTGTGTGTGTGTATTATGTAACCAATATGTATAACATCTTGGTAGTGTTATTTTCATGTGTGTTGATATTTGTGAGAGTGTGTTTAAATGTGCATACCAATCAATACAAATTAAACTATCTTTAACAAAAGGTCTTCTACTTCTTCGTATTTAAGAGAAGAGAGCCACTCAGACACAATTTTCCTGCATTCATACAGTGACCTGGGGTAAATATTCAATTTACGATTTATTTTATTATAGAGGTAAGGGGCCCGAGCTATATATTGCTGCCTGGCAAGGGCTGTACGTGTGGGGTGTGCTGGAGCTACTACATTACACCGTCGCCTTTTAAGTTTAGCCCTGTCAAAGGGTAATATTTTATGGTATCTTAGTATTATGTGTACAATATAAAGTTTTCTCACGGAGAGCAGCTTAGAGAGGGTATATAGGGTTTCAGTAGAAAACCTACGGGGCTTGCAGTACATTACCTTTATCAATGACCTTTGCGCTCGTTCTAGATTAACAAAGTATGATTTAGCTGCTCCACCCCATACTGAAATGCAATATATTATAATAGATTGTGCTAATGCGATGTATATTTTATTCAGTAGCTCGGCACTCATAACATATCTCAGAGACTTAAAGACCCACATGAGTTTCCTTAACCTCCCTATAGTTAGTTCTAAATGGGGATACCAGCTTAACCTCTGATCTACTACAATTCCGAGATATTTCACCTGATTTACTTTTTCTATTTTTGGGCAGTTACAGTTACCAGATTGGTTTGAACAAGAGTGAATTTTGATTTCAAAGTCAGGTGAGGGTTGCGAGTTAGCGTAAGGACCGAAGCATACGAAATTAGTTTTTAGGGTATTAAGTGTAAGTAGGTTCTCTCTAAGCCATTGACCAACCACAGCTAAGCCCCTTTCAGCCTCCACCCTCGCTGCTTCCCAGGTTTTACCGGTAAAAACTATAGCAGTGTCATCTGCGTAGGATAGTATCCTCGCTCCAACGTTACGAAGGTTACAAAGATTATTAATATATATCAAAAAAAGCGTTGGGCCGAGTACACTACCCTGCGGGACGCCAAACGTTACCTTTTCTTCTACACTCCGAAAATTATCAATTTTTACACTTTGTTCCCTGCTCTGGAGGTAACTGCTAAGCAGGGAAAGAGCGAGGCCACGGAAACCAATACTTTCTAGTCTGCGCGTCAGAATGGAGACAGAGACGGTGTCAAAGGCCTTCTTGAGGTCGAGGAAAGCCACTAGACATTTATTACCACTATCAATTTCTTTAGCTACAATAGAAGTGAGCTCTGTGATAGCATCCTGAGTTGACAAACCCTTCCTAAAACCAAATTGAGAGGAAGATAAGATATTGTATTTAGTCAGGTAGTTTACTATTCTAGAATTCAAGATTTTCTCAATGATTTTCATTGCTTCAACTAATTCAATTTATTAAAGTTGGTTTACTTAATAACGCTTTGCATCGGTTTTTGTTGTGTTTTGTGGCTGCTTACATTCAGCGGTTTAGGCGCATTAGGGCTAATTCTCAATATTGCCATCGACTCGCTAATGGACTACTTCTCATTATGGCCACTTCTCATTTTGGCTACCTCTCACTTGGGCTACTTCTCATTAGGACAACTTCTCATTAGAGCTACTTCTTATTAGCGCTACTTCTCAAAATTTGGGAATGTTTATTGGAATAAGTACTGGCTTTATGTATACACTAGCTGATGCCCGCGGCTTCGCGCGCGTGTTGTTTTATCTGTTACACAGTTTTCGTCATGACTCAACCCCCTCTCCTCCACTCTTTTCCTCCACTTCCTTTGCCTACGGTGCCGAGGGTGGCCATCTCGAGCGAGGTGGTGGTGGGCACTTAGTGAGAGCCAATACGTCATTGCCGGCTTACCGGGGCCCGTTGATACAATAGTTTGATGAAAGGGGCCGATTTATACTATAGTTTTAGGGATCCGGTGTTGGTTCACCTAGCGTATCGTGGTCCAAGCGAGCTCGCACCACATCTGTTTTCATTTACATCAAATCTGAAGTACAAAATCATTTGAAGCATAAAACTGTCAATGCTGTAGTACAACAAACCATTCAGAGCAGCTTGCAAGGCTTTATTCGAATATGATCAACACTGGCGTAGAGCCCTGGAAGAAGTGGCCCTGTGTAAAAAACCAAATTCTTAGTTTCCAACCAAGTAGGTAAATTCATTTTTCTCGATCCATAAGCGATCAAAAGGCGATTTTACAAAGACAATTTGCTTGCTTACTACGTTTGGATAAAAGACCTAGATCGGACGGTGGACTTCGGACCTAGACGGTATAGTACCAGCATCGGTGTAGAGCTCTGGAAAAGGCAGTCCTATGTCATTGTCCCTTCATGATCGATAGACGAAGTTTCAAGTACTTCAATTTGATATTAAACACAAATAATCAACCACACAATTTTCCACCGTTTTTCACATTTCATAAAGCTGAAGAGTTTGTTTGTTTGTTTAAACGCACAATCTCAGAGAGTACTGGTTCGAAAATGAAAAAATATTTTTGTTTTTTGGATAGTCCATTTATCGAGGAAGGCTTTAGGTTAAATATACGAGTAACATCACGCTACGACCAATAGGAGCGGAGAATCAGTGAAAAATGTTGCAAAAATAGTCGCGATCATAATAACAGAAATTGACGCGGACGAAGTCGCGGGCAACAGCTAGTATAGCATAAAGCTGACGTAGTTTCACAAAACTTTTATGTGGGATGTGGATTCGAGGCATGGATGGATGAAGGATGATCAGCAGGATTAATAGTGTTCAGAAACTTTCCAGGATAGAGAACTGATTCGTCTGTACTGACCACTGTCTATAAATTGTTTCTTATATCTTCAGCTTCAATGATGTCAGCGAAACATCATTAGGTAATTACTACTGCCACTGTCATTAGTGGGTGGGTGGTGGTAGCTATTCTTAAGTTAAACAACACGGAATTATGAAGTGAGGTGATTTTTTTCTCACCGTGTTATTTCATGTTTTAAAAGTATTTTTTAAATATGGTGGAAATTAAATAAAAAATCCATTTGGATGCTTTAGATAGGCAGTTTCAATAAACAAACTATGCCAAACGCTCAAAAGCTGTGCGTCCTAGAAAAAAAAATCGTTACTAAATAGAAGTTGATTAAATTATCGAATCATTCCTCTAAGATACACTTTCCTCGTAGATACACTTTTGAAAAATCCCCGCTTTTGTTCCTGTAAGATACACTTTGGCCAAGTAGAGCAAACCAGAATAAACAGAAGCTTGTCAAAATATGGTCTACCAGTCTATATTGGTTTAATCCACCAGTCAGCTGCTCAGTGTTGTTGCAACACACCTGTTACCTTATCCTGCCTGAAATACGGGTCTATGCCCAGTTTTTTGTACTGCTTAATATAGTCGATAATTTCATAAGGTACAACACTGTAGTTTATAAGATTTGATATTTCATTACCTATTCCATTTTTATGTTGTGTTGGTTGTACAAATAAATACATTTACTCACCAATTTTATTCTATACACTTTTCGATTTCCCAACATTTGTCTCTACCGTATAAACAAAAATGATTATAATACCATTCTATTTGTAAGTAGGTACTGATATTTATTTTCTGAATATGTACCTAAATGTAGATAAGACAGCCAATAGGAATTATCAAGTTTTGTCCGTTTACTTATCATAAATATTATAATGCCTTTTCTTATTATCTGAAACGGCTTTTAAAAATTATTAATAAATTCTGGATATAATGTAAATTTATACTAGGGATACTTCTGGACCCCACGCGTGACGGAATGTTATCTTAAACGACGCGTGTACTTAAAGGTTAAGCTTTTTTAAATCTATCAATATCACAATATTCACAAACTCGGAATACGAAATATTGAAAGCAGCCATCACTACTAATACCCTTTTTCTTAATAAATTTACGTACTATGTACGCCAAGGTCAACGGACTGCTTATATGAAATTACTAGTGATGTGCCTATTATAATATTATCTCTAGCAAGTTTATGCACGTCTCATCGGCTCCGATGAAACTTTTCTTCGTACAAACATAGTGGTTGTTTTTATTATTTCGTTCACAATAAGGCTTTATTAATTGCAGTACGCAATGTACGGCTCAGCCCGGACGACTTTTGAACTTAGCAGCCATCTCCAGCAGCGCAGCGGCTACGCTATGGCTGCTATACATTGCGCGCTACGAATTATAATATTTTTTTGAGTCCCATAAATAAAAATCATTTCCCAGCTATAATATTTTGTAATATGGCTTGGTTTGCTTTTCAGATTGCGTAACTTCAGGGTCTGCGTTTAGTTTTTTTACACCCTGTATAAACTTGAAAAATTTTGTCTCAGACGGGACTCAAACCCGCATCTCCTCGCATGCCGGGCGGGCGCTATGCCAATTAAGCCACCGAGACACTGCGACTCAGCGCGAATTTTTCAAGCTTATTCTTAACGCTGTAAGCCAGCGTTGCTTCATCAAATGTTAGGAGTTTGCACCCTTAACACCCGAAAGAAACATCTTTGCAGATGTTTGACAGTCAAATTTTTCAAGTTTATATACTGATATTATAATACTGATAATAAAATAAATAAATAATATCGTGTAAATGTGCCCGAAATTTTATATTTGTGCGTTCAACAGCTTCAGAGTTATTTAAGAAAAATGGATTCTGCTGCACGAACGTTCGCCCAGCAATTTTTTTTTTAATTTATGCGTCTAGCTGTATATTAAATAAGCAAAAACGTAGCTTATGTACGAGTGTAAATGTGCCGTAAAAGCCAAATTTGTGCCTCTTAAGATGTCAGACTTATTTAGTTTTTTGCTGGGCGAACGTTTCGGTAATTGCTGTATATCGGAAACGGTTGGACGCACACACACAAATTTGTGCATATTTGTGCCGCAATTTTTATTAATTAACATGACTAGCATGGTCGAGGATCTATTCTTTTATTTCCAAAAAAATTGAAAAATGCTCTGGCTCTCGAACGAACAAGACCAAAGACTTCGCGTTAGTGCCGAGTGATACCTATTATATATTCACATGATCATGTAAAGTTTCGGCGGCCTACTACATATCATTGCCGAGTTCTTAACGATTTAGTCTTTGTTTTGAGGTTATCTTGAGTGAAATTACTTAGAATACGAAAACACTAGTTTTCTGTGAGCTGGCTTATTACATGCTTCTACAATAATATGTGCGCTGTTTTAAGAATACGTATGCAAAAAAAAGTTGTGCGTGTACTACTTGTGTACTACTAGTGTACACACGTAAGAAGTGAAACTTCTTTATGGCCTTATTTTTCAAAAAATGATCTACATGCAACTTTCCAGAAATTGGTTAAATTAGTTAAATTGGTTAAATTGGTTAAATTGGTTAAATTGGTTAAATTGGTTAAATTGGTTAAGTTGGTTAAGTTGGTTAAATTGGTAAATTGGTTAAATTGGTTAAATATTATTTCACTTTACCTTTTTGCTATCGTCTGAACCAACCGTGGTAGGGGCAAGAAAAAGATGGCGCGTAACTGAAAAATGTGACGATAATTTGACGCAAAACGTGACGGTAATTTTTTTCCAACGCCGATAAAGAAGTTTCTCTTCAAAAATAATAGAAAACAGCACACTCAGGCACGGTAGAAAGAGTGGGAGATACTAGTTCCTCTCCCTTCCCCTCGATCTTACGCTTTTTCGATCAGCATCACGTGACCCTGACGCGAGTTTGGAAGTTTTTACCCATCCAACAAAAAGTGCTCAGCGCCGCTAAAGAAGTTTTCACTTCAAAAATCATGTATGTATGCCCATTACTGACAACAACGATAAAAAACCATTAGTAATATTTTTGGTAGATTATCCGACCAAATTGTACTGAACATTAAAAAGCGGGCGCACGATACATCGACCTATCCTTCCTAACTTGATGGCATTGTAACGAAATTTAAATAGTACAGATGCGTATAGAATCGTTAAGTTGGGAAATAATTTATATTAGGGACTTGAAATAAAATGTGAATTGTTTTATTTTTTGTAAAAATTATCTATTTATTTATTTTATTATTTATTTATTCATTTAAATCAGGCAATAGATATGAAATACAGGTCCATAAAATAAATACCTTACAGACTAACATACATACAAAATAACACATATAAATTACACTAAGTATTAATACACACTATTTTGACGGCGTTGTGTTTCGCAACTTGGTGTCAAGTAACCGTCCACGAAATTGACGATATACAATACCCTTCGGCCAAAATTCTGCCTGCATGAAGGTCGACAGCTGTTCAGTCGGAACCATCACCACAAACGAATTAAAGTTCGTGTTGTGTCGAGACTCCAACCGTTCGACCCTCAGTGTATATCTGGTCTTTACTCAGATGTACTCTACAATCTCTTCGACCTTTGTAGAGTAATGGAGCCGGGACACGTATAGCAGTGTCACTGGAACTGCGAGCCGAAGTAGGTGGTTCGGTCCAGTCGGTGCGTTGCCGCACTGGTTGCGGGTGGAGGTGGACTTTTCTTCTTCTCGACCTTCGTAAAGCCCTCCTCATCACACTTATCTGCCTGTGATGCCAGCATCTTCGGAGCCGCCATGCAACTGCTTTTCCTAGCGGCTGCTGCAGCATACGCACGCGTCGGGGTTGACGTCAACACGCACGTTATTTCCTGCGGTACTGCGGGGCGCGCGGCGGGGCGCGCAGCAGCCGTGACGATGTCGTTGCTCGCGACGGGTGACGCATCAGAGCGCGCCGACCCGAAATTGCAGACCGATGCATTCTGCGCCCCGCGACGTTTGTTGTTGACATTGCAGGCCTCAGGTGACCTACTAACCGGAGCAGTGTTGCTTAATAGCAACACTTTGGCACGCAAGTCACCTATGGTGTTCTCTGAGGCCTCCAATTTTGCGTGTACTTAGGCCAGACTTGCTTTTAGGAACGTTATGTCCTTCAACAGCCTGGTGACGTCGACATGATCGAACGTGACAGGAGGCAGCTTGTGTAGCTCCTTTGCCACAAACGCAGGCACTTCGTCAGGATCGGTCTCCTTCAGCAAGGTAATGATATCCTGCACACTTCTTTCACCCCCGTCCCTCCGGCGAGACGGCATCTGGGCACTCTTCCCGAGCGTCTGGAACAGGAGCGTCTTCCCACTGCAAATCTCTTGTGCCTTGAAATTGGATTTGCAGAACTGCATGATGTTTACCTCGTCCATAGTGTCGATGGCGTGCTGTATAAACGCCAACAATTCGTTAGCAATGAGTTTTTGCGTATCCATTGCTGATTGACGACGCGCGCTGCGCTAGTCGTGAATTAAATAATTCTGCTATGCAATGGACACGTCCGCTTCCGATCGCGCATAACGGCGGACTTGAACTATAATTACTAATTTATTATTGACAATAAATTGTCGAGGTGCCAGGAGACCGCTGGTCCGTCCGAAAAAAAAAGGTGGAACGAGTTGAAACACAGCTTCTGTTAACATTATTATGCATATAAATACTAATTATGGTGAAATCAAAATTTCGATATCATGATTCTTGAAAAAAGAAAAAAAATTCTATAATCGAAATCTCTAAATTTTTGTTTGTATGATAATGAAAAAGAAAATGATTTTATAGATGTAAATTTAATTTTAATACATCAATCTACAAGATAAAAAACAATTCACATTTTATTTCATGTCCTTCATATAACCTATTTTCCAACTTAAAAATTCTGTATGCATCTGTACTATTTCAATATCGTTACGCCATCAAGTAAGGAAGGATAGGTCGATGTATCGTGCGGCCGCTTTATAATGTTGACTACAATTTGGTCGGATAATCTACCAAAAATATTACGAATGGTTTTTTATCGTTATTGTCTAAAGTAATGGGCATACATACATGATTTTTTGCATACGTATTCTTAAAACAGCGCACATATTATTGTAGAAGTATGTAATAAGCCAGCTCACAGAAAACTAGTGTTTTCGTATTCTAAGTAATTTCACTCAAGATAACCTCAAAACAAAGACAAAATCGTTAAGAACTCGGCAATGATATGTAGTAGGCCGCCGAAACTTTACATGATCATGTGAATATATAATAAGTATCACTCGGCACTAACGCGTAGTCCTTGGTCTTGTTCGTTCGAGAGCCAGAGCATTTTTCCATTTTTTAGGAAATAAAAGAATAGATCCTCAAGCATGCTAGCCATGTTATGAAAATTGCGGCACAAATATGCACAAATTTACTGTATCTGTATACAAAAAATCATGAATGTGCGTCCGACCGTTTCCGATATACAGCAATTACCGAAACGTTCGCCCAGCAAAAAAACTAAATAAGTCTGACATCTTAAGAGGCACAAATTTGGCTTTTACGGCACATTTACACTCGTACATAAGCTACGTTTTTGCATATTTAACACTTTCACGCAAGCAACGTATGTATACGTCAAATTGTGGTAGATGTGGTGAAGCACAGCGTATTAGTACGTTCAGCTAATAAGTGTTGTGTTGAGCACAACGTAGTAGCACGGCGCCTGTTCATACTAATCTCTATTAGTTCGGTTGCTGTGCGACAACGCACCAAACTCTTAAAAATGTAGTGCTACACCGTGTCGGAAATTTTACACATCTTTGAAGACTCCATACACTGGCAGTGATTCGCTCCTTGTAGACGCACAACGTTACTAAACGTCAATCAGCGCAGGTTACGTCATACATTCCGTTGACCTGTGCGAGCCGCAGGGGAAGGAGCGCGTGCGTTGCTGTCCACACACAGCCCGCAGTGAATAATATTACGCATAATCGTATTTTTTTACTATTTACGTAGTTATTACAATGTAACTATTCTAAAATCACTTCAATGGTCATTGATTTCTTATTACTTTTCAATATTTGTAAATACGAGTATACGTCAGTATTTATACGTATATGCTCCGTTGCAAAACGGAAAAGTGAAGCAAACAGGTGACGACTTGGTACCCAAGGGACGGCACTAGAAGCAGAAGACGTAAAGTAACAAGATGAGAGGATGACTTAAATATTACCTTGAAATAAGAGTAGCGGCAGCCAGAAATCAGTGGAAAGAGTTGAAGGAGGCCTTTGCCGTAAGGCTTGCCTAAATAAGATACATTTTGTAATAGGTGTAGCACAGTATAATGTAAATATTTTGGAAATAAAGGCTTTATTGTTATATGTATACGCCAACGTTATTACACGTTGTTGGGAATTGTATAGATGTTTATCTGTACTTTTTGGCACGACGTATGTATACGTTGACGTCCTATGGCGTAAGTGCTTTATAACATAACACTAAATTCACGTGCTCTTAGCAGACCGTCTCTGGGCGTCGATCCAGTTTATATGAAAAAAATATGTGCGTAATCGCATCGAGCTCAGATAATAGCAAGTTCGCATGAAAGTGTTAATATACAGCAACACGCATAAATTAAAAAAAAATTTGCTGGGCGAACGTTCGTGCAGCTGAATCCATTTTTCTTAAATAACTCTGAAGCTGTTGGACGCACAAATATAAAATTTCGGGCACATTTACACGATATAAGGCACTAATTATCTCCATCATCCAATTTAGGCGATACTTTTTGCTGGGCGAACGCACACTCTCCTTCGTAAATTTATCGCAAATATGGATTATTTGGCGATTAATGTAAACGCTTTGAAAGCAGAATTTTAAAAAAAGCGAAAAAAATAGGCGGCCTCAAAGAGCAACTATTTCAGAAGTTTGTTGATATGGATATAGTTATTTATAAATAATAAACTTAAAAAGATTCAAGATTTAAAACTTTGTTTCGGCGCCGATCTTATAAAGTCGCCTTTGAGAGCTATACCTCCGGACCTCAGTCTCAGGCCCGCCTTAAGCGGTGCACGCGGGCGGCACTTCCAGGGGGGCGGCAAATCGAGCGACTCATCACGTAATTCAAGTCATAATAGGTACCCACCCCATGTGAAGTATAGGGAAAAGCAAACGTGCAGAAACTATAGGTGGCAACCAATGATATTACATAAAACATCATTGGTGGCAGCCCTAAACGACGAAAGAGACAATATGTGGACATTAGAGGAAACATACCAAATCTGTTATTATAAAATAAATAAATAAATATTTAGGACATGCCTCACTGGGCCACACAGAGTAGGTATGTATGTTGTAAACGAAATGATCTCATCAAATATATTATTATTGAATTTAATATAGATAAGTTGTAAAATATAGTTTCTGGTCAGTGCAGGAATCACACATTTGCCGCCTCTACTGACCTCTAAAATTAGATACACTGTTCACAGTAACATTAATTCCATTTTTTTCAAACTTTTTCGGTACATTTTTAAGCTACGAAAAACAAAGCTTTGTTTTTACTGCTCTAATTACTTATTATTATTATTTTTGCCCATTTTTCCGCCCCCCTAATTGTGCCGCTCAAAGCTTCAGCTTTTTCAGCTTCTGTGGTAAATCCGGCACTGGTTCTGGTCTAAAGTGGTCTATCAATAATTATCGTCAACGTGGTCAAAATTTGTCGAGACTTCGGTTGAATTACTTGTTGTAAAATTTTGTAAATGACAAATACTAATAGATAGATCCAGTTGGTGGCACCTTTGTTGTGCAGCTGCAGAATGTTATCGTCCAGAAAAAAATCGGACAGATTTAACGTTATCACTGCCATCTGTAATTATTGGAACCCGTTACATTTTGCAGGAAAGCATAATCCACAAACCCTTTTACAATATCTTTTAAGCAATGATTTAATTTCTACATTTCTGAACACAGCATTAGCACTTAGAATACTTCTTACACTACCGGTTTCAGTTGTAGCTGGCGACAGATCATTTTCAAAATTAAAAATTTGTTTGAATACAAAAAAGTTTACACAAGATTTCGCAAGTGTAAAGGCAAGAAAAGTTAAACTTTAGTAGATAAACATTTCAGCATATAATAGTTTCACATATCAGTAAAAACAACTTTGTAAAAAACTGAAAAGAAAAAAAAATGCTATACGATCCCAGAATTCAATTCGCAGGCAGAGAAAATCACCAACCAAAGAAAGAGGCTGTGGATGCCACGGCCGCTTGCTTGATGATTATCCCCGTCTCAGAATTGAATTCAGAGATCGTAGAGCTTGTTTTTATCTTTTCAGTTTTTTATATAGTTTTTTTAGCAGTCGAATTTTTATTTTATTTTAATAAGTTGGTTCATTTCAAACTTATTGGTGAATCACGGTAGATAGAGCCAACCAACGCCACACCCGTATGTTCCATAGACTCGGAGAGAAGCGCCCCCCAAATTTTTCTCGTATCCACAAAGGATTTTTTACAGCATAAGCCGCTCCCACAGCGTTCAGGCTGCAAAACGTGCCAAACATTCGAATTTGGCGCCAAAAATCCGCAGTTTAATTTTTTTAGTAATTGAGATATATCTATTGTCATTCTGACAGTAAATACCTATCTAAAGATACCTTCAGGGTAAAGCGTAAAGCGTGCTAAACAAGTATACATACATACACACTCTCAAAAATGTTCAAAAACATAGCTATCCTAGCGCAGACGGGTAAATATAAGTACTTTAATGATTAAAATAAATGTTTTATTTTCATTAATTATTTTCTTTTTTCCACCTCTATGAGAAATCTTCATTAAGTATATTTTTTTTTATAAAACTCCGAGTAGGTAACTAAGTAGTAGGGCGGCATAATCGGTATTGCACGCGGGCGACGAAACAGCTAGCGGCGGGCCTGCTCAGTCTACAGTGGCGCCAACTGGTGAGCAAAGAAACGGTAGTCCCTATTGATTCGCAACTTAATTACCTATCTTCCTTCGTAAAATTATCACATAACTATATCTACATATTGAGATAACTTGTTTTATTTGGACTTTAGTAATTATCTAACAATAAAACAAGGTAATGTTTACCAACTAAAACTTACCTCATTATCCTCCTCCTCCGTGAATGTACTACTGTTTTCCGTTTCATAATTCTAATATCCGCAACAACTCATCAGAGTCAAATTTACTGTCACTCATTTTATTACTTGAACCGGGAAAGAAACACGTGCAGACGTCACCCGGCACTATGACCTAATGACCTTGATACGTGTGCGCTTACGACGTCACGGATTTACTTGAAATAAAGTTAGTGGCGCTGTTAGTACTGCTGACATCTTGCCATTTCGTAGATATGGGTGGAGCAATATCGAAAATTCTCAGTAAAGTTAATTAATTTGAATGAAATTATTGAATACGTACAATAATATAACAATTTATTGAATAATACGTTGTTCACTGACTGAAATTGATTCATAAATCATAAAATGTATGCTCATTTGTATGAAATAAAACAAATTAACGGTAGTGGATTGTAATGAATGCAACTTTCGCGTCACAACACTGGCCAACTTGATATGAAGTAGTGGGCGTGAAGGACATGTCAATATTAGAGGCGTTTTTGTTTTTATCCATTTTAAAACACAAAAAAGCCTGGTTTTTCTAGAAAAATAAATAAATCGGGTTTCAGTAATATAAAAAATAGAAATGTCCTATGTGTCGTAATTGTATTTTATTACATGAGATACAATGAAGAGTTTCTATAGAAGTCGTGGCGTGGGGGGCACGAAAATCTCCAACTTCTATATAAGTTGTTGGCTGTGAAAAGGTTAATATCTGCTGCTGAGCCCCATAACAGAATTCCGTATGACATTATACTTTGAAAGTAGCTAAAATATGGGTATATATCGGAATGCCGAATTTTCTGTACTCCTAATGGTCATTGGCACACAAACTATTGGCCTAAAATTTTTTCGCACATTTTTACTTTTCCTAAACGTGTTTAGCCTATTTTTACTACGCCTTAATGTATATCGCCGTATTATAATTTCCCAAATGCGAGATTTAGCCGAATATATCCTAACACCTAAAGTTAAAAAGTTTATCAATGTTTTAAATAGCCATGCATGCTTGCATGCTTGCAAAGAAGTAAGCATGCATGCAAGCAAGCAAGCAAGCATGCATGCAAACAAGCAAGCATGCATGCAAACAAGCAAGGATGCAAGCATGCATGCAATCAAGCAAACATGCATGCAAACAAGCAATCTTGCATGCATCTAAACAATCAGACTTCCGTGACGGCTTCGGCGCTGCGGGGCTCCAGCGGTCCCACGCGTGCTAATCGTCGCAGATGGCTTACGCTCACCATCGCAGCTTCGGCTTTCTGGCCGGCTGAGCCGGCCAGCCTCAGCCGCGGCGCCTCGCTTACAGCCTCCTGCTCCTCAGCCCGCGGGCCGCCTCGCCCCTCCGCGCCTACGCGCTTTTGAATTACACTCTAGGGGTAGGGCAGACAAGACTGCTTGGGGTCGGTTTGTGAGCGATTCGTTTCTTTAACTTTATCGCTTTCAAAAAACATTAAGCTTTCAATACTCAGCGTTATGCCAAAAAATTGATGCTAATACATATTATTGCAATCGATATTATACATACTGAAATTAGGGATTTCAATTTTTAGACCAAACTATAATAGTGCGAAAACAACTGTTAGACTAGACAATAATTACCTATACGTTATAAGTTTAGGCCAATACTGTTCGGCCAAATGAAATTAGAACTTTAAATTTTAGGCGAACCGAAGGGCACCCCTAAAATATACTAATCTTGCCGTTCCAACATCAGTCAATTGCCTTATCTTTCGCACAGCATAAGCAGCGGAACTAAGTCTTCCAGACAGAGACCTGATATGAGCACCCCATTGCAGTCGAGAGTCTACAGTTATACCTAAAAAGGTATAGGAGTGTACAGTAACTAATGGCTCATCTTTCACAATGACATTTGTAGCGGCAAACCTTATGTGGCAAACCGAACCTCTTTACATTTTTATCATTTTATTTTTAACCTTTTTACTTGTCATCGTTTCATAAGTTGCTTTTTTTTAGTTGTCATTAAAATTTAAAATTTAAATTTTACAATTTTTTTATAATTATTTTGATCGATGCCTATCACGAGGAGCCAAACAAAGCGAGTTCCGATGGCGCAATCGTCAACTTCTGATCCCGGGGCACGCCCGGCGGTCACGAACCAGTGTGATTTTGAGGATCACGAAAGTGATATTAACAGTGAACGTTCAAGCTCGACACTCTCAATGGCAACCATACAAGCCCGCAAGTTGGCTGCAGAAGCCGACATCCGTCAACGCCAGCTCGAACGCAAACGGTTGCAGCACGAGTGGGAACGCAAACGAGAACAGGAGCTTGCCGCCTTAGAAGCAAAGGCCGAGGAAGACGAGCTGCGAGTCAAGATAGCTGCGATCGAAGCCGAATCTGGTGCCTCTCGCCGCTCATTAAGGAGCCGTCGTTCCTGGTCGTCTCGAAGGCTGGAAACATGGGTAAAAGAAATGTCACAACAAACACAGGTAAACGATTTTATTCCTTTAAACGACGCAACGATGTCGCAAGTGCAGTCACAGGTGTTACAACCGACTACGTCACAGGCCGTTGCATCGAAGTGCGACATAGACACACGCACACAAAACGCTCACGAGGGTAATGTGGAGCTGCCACTCGATACAGTCGTACCCACAGCAGCCCGAGCAATGTCAAAAAATCAACTTACCACCCGTGCTTTCCAACATAATGACAACAACAACTTGCTTTCGACTGAACTAACCGATATGGTTAAGGCTGTCACGGACTCTGCCAAAGCTACAAGAGATCTTGTTGCCAGCCAGGCACAACAGAGAAAGCAAAACAATATAGATTTGCCAAAATTTTCAGGCAATCCATCGCATTGGCTACAATTTAAACGTGTTTTTGACATAACCAAAGCCTTTTATTCTCCTTTAGAAAACGTCACGCGCATTCAACACGCACTGCAAGGCGCGGCGCGGGAAGCTGTCGCGTCGATGTTGCTGATTGCCGAGGCGCCTGAAGATATCTTGCAGCTCCTCGAGCACAACTTCGCACGGCCCGAGCTAATTGTGTTCCACGAGGTGTCATCTTTGAAGAGTTTGGCCAATCTCACGCTGGATTTAAAGGGTTTGCCCAATTTCGCATCTCGGGTACGCAATTGTGTAGCTACAATGAAATTGTTACATAAGAACGAGTATTTACATTCTCCTGAATTGTTTCACTGCATTTTAAACAAACTTAATTACACAATCCGTTTAAAGTGGACGGATTTTGCATCTGAGAGCAACGAAACTAAAAGTAAATTAGAGCTATTAAGTGATTTTTTAGTACGTGAACTCGAACGTCATATTAAATACGGTTTATCACCTGATTGTCTAGCATCGACTTCATCATCTAAAACGTCAACATTTAAGCCTTTACCACGCTCAGAGATAGCTGTACACACAATAGATGATGTTAAACCTAAAAACAAATGTATTTTTTGTAACAAATCGCACAGTATCAGAGATTGTACTATTTTTATAGAAATGTCGGTTGAGGACCGATGGCGTTGGATCCGCAAAAAGAAAATATGCTACAGGTGTTTCAAAGGCACCAGCCACACTTAAAACACTTGTAAAGCGCCTGCATGCGGTGTCGATGGCTGCACCCGCCGCCATCATTCGCTCTTGCACGGTTCAGCCACCTCACCATCGCCATCGATACCTCATACAGAAGAAGTCGTAGGTCTGTCAACCACACGTCCCCAGTGTTTAAATACATTATTGAAAATTGTACCTGTCACTGTAAGCGGTCCGGGTGGTTCAGTAGATACCTTTGCGCTTTTAGACGATGGCAGCACCGCCACACTTATCGACTCGGTGGTGGCCAACAAAATTGGAGTAACGGGTCCAGCAGATGTAATTAGGATAAACGCAGTGGGTGGCATGATGACGGACACAAACATATCGTATGTTACTTTTAATATTAAGGGTAGATATACACATGAGACATATAGTATTACAAATGCTCGAGCTATAAGCTCACTTACGCTGCACAAGCAATCCATAAAATGTTCCGAAATTGTTAAATACAATCATTTAACCGACTTAGCAAATGTTCTTACTTATACTAACGCTGTACCTACAATACTAATTGGTGCTGAGGACTGGTACTTGTCAATAACTCGCGAGGTTCGTAAGGGTCGCCGCTCCGAACCAGTTGCCTGTCTTACAGCATTAGGTTGGACTTTGTACGGTTCAACAGGCAAGCGAACGACACCAACAACTTTTATTAATCACACAGTGTGTACTAATTTTAACAACAAACAAGATGAGCCCGTTGATTCTCTGGAGTTTTTAATTAAAGAACAATATAAGCTCGATTCTATTGGCATAATTAAACGTGAAAACAGTTTTAGCTCAGAAGATCAGCGCGCTCATAATATTCTCGATACAACAACAAAACGTTTGCCTTCAGGTAGGTTTAGTGTAGGCTTAACATGGCGCCACGATAGCACCACCGTTCCTGACAGCTATTATCAGGCAGAATCTCGATTTAAAAGTTTAGAAAGACGTATGGCAAAGGATGGTGCTTTCGCGCAGTCGTACAAAACATATTTGACTGAGATGATTAACAAGGGTTACGCAGAAGAATGTCCAGTTAACACATATCATTCATTTGACAATTCTAAAGGTGTCGTTCACACTGCAGAGGCTTCACCTCGCTGGTATTTGCCACATTTCGGTGTGAGCCACCCTCAAAAAAAGAAACTTCGTGTGGTACATGACGCAGCTGCTAAAACTCATGGGGTCAGTCTGAATACTTTGTTACTACCGGGGCCCGATCTTCTTGAGTCGCTCATAGGTATTTTGTTCCGATTTAGGGAAGGCCGTATCGCGCTAACGGCTGACATTAAAGAGATGTTCCCACAAATAAAAGTAAGAGCCCAAGATCGCGACGCTCTTCGCTATTTATGGAGACCAGACCCTGAAGAACCGATAAAGGAATTCAGAATGACCTCAGTTATTTTTGGTGCATGCTCTAGCCCTTTTACAGCATTATACATAAAAAATAGGAACGCCAACGACCTAGCTCATTTGTACCCTGAGGCGGCCAATGCAATAGTCCATGACCATTACATGGACGATTATATCGGCAGTCTTAACAACGTTCATGAAGCCGCGAACCTGGCTGCTGATATTGTCAAAGTGCACAAAGCGGCATGTTTTGAAATGAGAGGTTGGATATCTAATGATAAAAGGGCACTTGCGTTTGTCCCTGCTGATTTGCGCGCAGTTTCTTCTACTGAAGTCTCTTTAGGCAACCCAGTCCGCGCTTTAGGAGTAATTTGGTATCCTAATGAAGATTTTTTAGGTTTTAGAACTGGTTTACATGAAGATACTTTATCTCAACCTTTTAAACTGACCAAACGTAACGCTCTATCGCAGTTGATGCGATTATATGATCCTTTAGGTCTACTGGCCCCAGTTGTAGTTAAGGGTCGAATCATGTTTCAAGCTCTCTGGCGTAACAACATCGGATGGGACGATCAACTTTCACCAACTGAGATTAATAATTGGCAAACTTGGTTCGCTGAGTTGACTTCTATCGCGAATATTCGCATCCCACGTTGTTACCTAAACATAGACATCCTCGAACGAGAGTTACATATTTTTGCTGATGCGAGCGAGCTGGCGTTTGCCTGCGTCGCTTATTGGCGCTTCATTTTACCTGACCATAGCTTTAAGCTTGCTCTCATCGGTAGCAAGGCTCGAGTCACCCCATTAAAACCGGTTTCAATCCCACGATTAGAGCTCCAAGCAGCCCTCATCGCTTCTCGCTTTGCCGTTACAATTAAGAACAGCCACAGAAACAAACCGGTACGGGAATTTTTTTGGAGTGATTCGCGTACAGTTCTTAGTTGGCTCAGAGCCGACTCTCGCACATTTAGGCCTTTTGTAGCCCATCGCGTAGGTGAAATTACTGAGAACACTAACGTCAGTGATTGGCGCTGGGTTTCAACAGACTTAAATGTTGCTGACGATGCCACTAGGGTACGATCTATTAAGTCCTCATCAAGATGGTTTGTTGGGCCTTCATTCCTGTTACAAAATTCTGACATGTGGCCTACTGAACCATCAACAGCAATCGCACCAGTTCTCACAGAGTTAAAAACATCTAGTTTGTGTGAAATGGTGGGATTCACATCAATTTGTGAGCTCTTGCCAACACCAGTTGTAGCAAACCCAGATAGGTTTAGTGACTGGACACGTCTTGTAAGGTCAACAGCACGAGCTCACCAAGCCGCGACTAAATTTAAAAAGCTTTTGGAACCTCATGCTCAAAATTCAAAATCCCGAACAATCATTTTTTCTACGCCATCAAAAAACTCATCTGTATGTAATTCATCATCACATCAGCGCATTATGGGGATGCAACCGTCAACAATTTTATCCGATTTGCCGTCACTTTCCGCCGAACTTATGATAACAGCCGAAAAACACATACTGAGACAGTGTCAACTGGATAGCTTCAACGAAGAATTACGCTGTATCCTGGCATCTCAGGACCTCCCCAAGAACAGCGCCTTACTAAAGCTGTCACCATCGCTTGGAGAGGACAACGTTTTGAGGCTGGCCGGCCGTATTCGTGCAGCTCCGAACATCAACGAAGACACCAAGAATCCGGTACTTCTTGATGGACGACACCCCATTGCACGTTTACTAATTCATCATTGCCACAAGAAGATGGCGCATGCAAATAACGAGACTGTTGTTAATGAAATTCGGCAGAGATACTGGATATTGCGCCTGAGACCTACAGTAAGAACCGTTGCTAAAAGGTGTTTACTTTGCCAGTTACGGAAAATTTCTCCTTCGTCTCCACCTACAGCAGACTTACCTCCAGAACGACTGGCACACCACCAAAGACCATTCACGCACGTGGGCCTTGATTATTTTGGTCCACAGGAAGTCACAATTGGTCGGCGAAGAGAGAAACGGTATGTCGCACTGTATACATGTTTGACGGTGAGAGCCCTACACCTCGAAGTCGTCAACAGCCTTTCTACTGACTCGGCAATAATGAGCCTTAGACGCTTCATCGCACGCAGAGGTTCACCTTCCACTATCACCTCAGATAATGGCACAGCTTTTGTCGGCGCCAGCAAGGAGTTAAGAAAATTCTTTGGAAATGCCGTTGAAGACTTTGTAGCAACACGAGGCATTAAATGGAAGTTCATACCACCAGCAGCACCGTTCTTCGGAGGGTGTTGGGAGCGTTTAGTACGCTCTACAAAAACAGCACTCAGAGCAACGCTCAATAACAAGGCTCCTAAAGAAGAAACATTCGTAACCTTACTGATGGAAGCCGAAGCAGTTGTGAACTCACGCCCCTTGTCACATGTTAGTGTTGCTGCTGAAGACCAAGAAGCCTTGACTCCATATCATTTTCTCATTGGCCAGTCGTCATCCATAACGGTACCCACACCAGCTTTAAACGATACTGCCCTAGTTGGTAGGTCTGAATGGCAGAAAGCATCCCGCCTTGCAGACTATTTTTGGACACGTTGGCTACGAGAAGTTCTGCCACAGATGCACACTAGACCCCCTACATCTAACACACAGAGACCCGTCTGCGTCGGCGACATTGTCCTCATCGTGGACGAAAATCTACCACGAGGTGTATGGCCCAAGGGACGAGTCACCCAGGTCTACCCTGCAGCACGAGATGGCATCGTTAGAGTTGTTGACGTTGCAACTAAAGGGGGGACGTTGCGTAGGCCTGTGAAAAAACTTGTTATTATAGCATAACTACTCGTATGTGTACCACATTAACGTATCGGTTTGCCACATATTCTCAAACTTGCGTATTTCATACGAGGGGGGAGAATGTGGCAAACCGAACCTCTTTACATTTTTATCATTTTATTTTTAACCTTTTTACTTGTCATCGTTTCATAAGTTGCTTTTTTTTAGTTGTCATTATTCCTGCTATTCAACACGTATGTAAAATTATAACTGTAAATATTTTAATTTATTTGATTTATTTATTTCCTTTCCTGATTTCTCATTCCCTCACGTCGCGTATACCTTACATTAGGCAAAGTAAATTTAACACATTTTGTTTTCCCAGCATTAAGCAAAAGATTATTCGTAGCAAACCAATGCAATAATTTGGAGAGGGTATTGTTTTAACATCGTCAAATGATATCCCTCTTAATTTTAAAAATTATTGTAGTAGTGTCATCTGCAAACAATACCATCTCACAAAGATTATACATATAATATGGAAGGTCGTTAATGTAGGTATATTAAAAATAGCAAGGGTCCTAATACTGATCCTTGAGGGACACCCATGATAAGTAAAAATATTTATTAAGAACTAGCTGTTGCCCGCGACTTCGTTCGCGTTAATTTCTGTTATTATGATCGCGATTAGTTAATTTATTTTATTAAGAGAACACATACAGAATACAATCACAATGCATAACAAAGATAGGGTACCGTTTTAAATTAGCTAAAATCTAGATCATAATCCAACAAACACTTTGTTGGATTACATCATGTTTGACTTGAATTATTTACAAAACAATTTATAACATTTTGGTTTACATTTAGTGCACCTCAAAATACCCACAGAAACATTGGTGAGCACTAGTGAGCAGTGAGAACAGTGCATTAAAAACAAAAAGTTTAAAAAACAGAGAAATAAATAATAATATTAAAAAATAACAATAGATATTTAATTTTAAATTGCAAACTAAACAATTAGAAAACAATCAGAAAAAACTATAAACTAAGTAGGTACTAAAAAGGATTTTTAAGACTTCTTTTGAAAACATTCGGATCACCAGTAAATATATCGATATCATGTTTTACATCATTATAATCGCGGCACATGCGGACTATAGGATTGTATAAAGATGTATTACTTTAATAAACTTTCAAAGAAAATATTTTAGGATTGCGGGTCCTTTATACGGTGTTGAAGTTTTGCAACAATTTTCACTAATGCTTCGCTCCTATTGGTCGCAGCGTGATTTTATATAGCCTAAAGCCTTCCTCGACAAATGGACTATCCAACACAAAAATAATTTTTCAATTCGAACCAGTACTTCCGAAAATTAGCGAGTTCAAAAAAAAAAACAAACAAACTCTTCAGCTTTATAATATTAGTATAGACTAGCGACCCGCCCCGGCTTCGCACGGGTGCAATGCTGATACTAAATACACTACAGAAAAACTGTGAACGTTGTATATAAAAACATAGCGGCCCGCTCCGGCTTCGCACGGGTATAAAATATATAGCCTATGTGATTAAAATCGATCCAGTAGTTTTGATTTATTCATTACTGCCCGTGGCCCGCACGCGTTAAATTTGGAGTAAAACAATCCCCCTTTCCCTATACCATGAAGATTTCCTGCTATCTTTGGAATATCTAAATTCATACACTACATTTTTACTTATTTACTTTTTACATTTTTAACTATTTATTTTATTTTTATAACATATTACAGAATGTCTTTATAAACAACGTTCACAGCTTTCTTGTCATTAGACAATACAAACATGTTTTCTCTGGAGGTCACTCTTGAAAGAGCGACATACAGTTGTCCATGTGAAAAACAGTCAACGCTCAAATCTAAGCCTGCAACGTTGAAGGTTTGACCCTGCCATTTTTATTAATGGTCATTGCAAAAGAAGTCTTTACCGGAAACTATAAACGTTTAAATTGGAAGGGTAAGTCCGATGGTATCAGAGGGATTCGGGGAATCAATACATCTTCTCCGGTACCACATCCTGTGAGTATTGTGCACTCTATTATGAAAGTTTTCATAATTTATATTTTAAAACTACTATCATACAATTATTTATCGTAACTTACTTATAATTACTGATACGTTGTCACGCTGAAAAGCTCGTTTTTATAATAAACGCGTCCGATCGCTGCTAAATTCAAAGTGCTGTAGGGAAAACCGCGGCCTCAGACGCGCTATTTATAGGCACGCTCTTGCCGCACCTGGCGGCCGGCCGGTACCGCCGCAAACGCTACGATCTTCGAAAATATTCACTTAAATCATACGGTGTAAAGGGCCATATAGATCTATATTAAATGAACAATGTATTCAAGATATTTAATTGGTTAAGGATTAATGCTGTATTGGTTAAAATCGCTTCGAAAATTAGCCATTATTTGTCGTAAAAAGTAAATGACAAAAAAAAGTTATTGTGGGTTATCCTTAAGAGATAGACATATACCATCACGGACTTTTCTGTAGACCTTTTCAATGTGTACAATACTTAGTACATTATTTTGATAAAACTCGTAGGGTTCAGCCTGCGTTTGCAATGTAAGCGGAAAAAATGTAATTATTTACGACATCACATTAGAAACCTCAAAAATAACAGTACTTCTCCACTATTTAATGGATGTTATTATACATATAAACCTTCCTCTTGAATCACTCTATCTATTAAAAAATACCGCATCAAAATCCGTTGCGTAGTTTCAAAGATTTAAGCATACAAAGGGACATAGGGACAGAGAAAGCGACTTTGTTTTATACTATGTAGTGATAGTGATGTAGAATCCGTAATAATGACATGGCAGCATGGTGTCAGACCTAAGCCGGTTCCGAAAGAAATAAAAAAGGTTGGGTTGGCGCCTATTTTAATTATAATTTATAATCTAAAAATCACACAAGAAGAAGATGGAAATGGAACAAGAACACGAATTGTGTTTAAAATGCCCAAACTTTGAACGCCTTGGTTACATCAAAGTTGGTGCGATATTGAGTGATAAACATGACAGGTCGGCGCCTTCTGATTATCACTGGAAAATTCTTAAATGCAGGTGCGACCAGTGTTTACTTTGTTGTGACTAGCGAGCTGGATACCCTACTCTACCCCTACCCCTACCCTACCCCTACAGGATAAAAAGTATCCTATAGCTTATATTCTATATTCTTAGCCAGTATCCTATATTAAAGAATGTTAGGGTAGGGTAGAGTAGAGTAGGATAGGGTAGAGTAGGGTAGAGTAGGGTAGGATAGGGCTACCTACGTGCCATGCGAACGAAGTCGCACCGGGCTGCTAGTAGAAAATATTATAAGTACAGATAGCTTATATGGGTTTAATTTTTGTTCTAAATTAGGCCTCATAGTTAGTTAGTTGGACTTGAATTTTCCGCACTTAGCCTCTTGAGTTGGGCCTTTGTGCGTGACTAAAATTTTAGTTTTAAGGATTACTCTTGAGGATCATAAGACCGCCGGCGGTCGCACGCCATTTTAATACCGGTCTGTCCGTCAAGGATCATAAGACCGCCGGCGGTCGCGCCTCCTCGGGCGAATTTAAACTCTTAACCCTTTTGATACGTTATATTTTTGTATGGACATGTTAAGTTCACAGACAAACAGGATATATTTGTCAATGGTACCAACAACCAGAAAAACAATAAATGCCATCTTGACATGACATTTCAGTTTGAAAAAACTTGGATTTTTTCGTGCCTTGTGTTGTGGTAACATTGGATTTTAATTGTTTCTTATCATGGTAAATACTTTTTAAAGTAAGAAAACTATTCCTGATAGTTTTTATTCTGCGTTCGAAGTGATAAGTTAGTAAATTTTAGCGTAATTATTGTAAATTTCAAACAACAAAGTTGGTTGATATTTTGCTCTCTAACACCATAAAGACTTTTACTTGCTCGTACTTGTCATTGAATTTTATGCTTTATGTATATGGGATTAGAGCTGATGATGATGATGTTTATTATGTTAGTACTTTCAAGTAGTTTCGAGTGGTTGTTTCAAACTGGGTTTATTGCTTTTTATTGTATTATACTTTCAATAAGTACTCTTATATCAGATAAATTGGACCTTTTTTGACATTTTTGTAATAGAAACATAACAAAATACTTGAGTAAAAAGGTCCCAGCTAAGTTCAAAGAAAATCAAAATGAAACTAAAAGAAAGTATATTATTATTTGTATTTAATATTTAATTTGCACACTAATAAAAGGATTATTTTATCACAGTTAATTTGCTTTTTACAGAATGTAGTTAAGTGGTCTACTTAGGTTTTTATGTCATTTTTAATGGAGTGAGTCCCGTTATCTCTTGTTTACATTATCGGCGGCCATTAATGAAGCCCTTTCCATTTAAAATTTTGCAATTTTTTATAATAATCGAGAGGTTAATACCTCATAGGCCTCATGAACGTTCGATACATAATTTTTCGATGTAATGGCGTTCGCGCATGTGACCATTCGACGTTAAGCATTTTCGAGATTTTGAACGAGGGTGTAATAAGCCATCGAGCATGTAACTTATCGATTTGACGACATTCGATTAAACATTTTCGGGCTTTTTATACCTATTCGAGCAAACGAAAGTCGATCTCAAGTATTCACCCATTCTGAAATACCTACTCTAAATTGTACGTGCGAAAACAGCCTTTTTATTTTAACCTAGCTGTCACCCGCGACTTCGTCCGTGTCAATTTCTGTTATTATTATGATCGCGATTATTTTTGCAACATTTTCTCTGATGCTTCGCTCCTGTTGGTCTGGTTGGTTGGACTTTTACAATGAATACTTAAAAAAAACAGTATCTAAAGTATGTAGGTAAATAAGTTAATGAATATTTTTATTTTTTATTTTTACAAAGGATGATCATTTTCTCCAATTCATCAATATTGGCAAGCCCGGATAAATACGACTTGAAGAAGATCCACATTATATTTAACAAAGTTAGCGATGATTATGATAAACTCAACAGTTTATTCCGAAAATTTTCACTAATTCAGGTGTTTTAACTTTAAATATTACAATTAATATCATTAAAAGCTTAAACTAACATAAATAAGGTTAACATACAATATCCAAGTAAGTCATTGCATAAATAAAATCATAAACCTTTCTTTGGCCTTTGCTGTAGACAGGGTAAATATACACCGTGAAATTTTAGTGGTTGTTTTCCCGCAGCAAAATGATTTTATCTTAGTAGTATAGATTTGTGCAGTTTTTAATTATTCAAATAAAAAATAGCAGTTTCACGATTGTGATAAACGAAACTCGAAAGCAACCTCGAACCAATGGTACTAGCCGCGCCGCAGTCGGTCACCGGCCGGGGTCATTGCCCCTCGCGCGGTGCAGTTTATGCTGTATTACTTAGTGCGTAGAGCTTCTTTTGCTTTGAACATTGATTTCGTACGGCAAGCAGTACCTAAACACGACACATTTTGTAAAGATACTATCGTATCTCACGCTTTTGAGTTGATGATTATTTTTTTTATTAATTGAGAACAACGATATGTTTATTTTCAAAAAATAACTCGCACGATTCGATGGTGCTATTAAAGGTAAATCGTTCTGTTGCGGGAAAACAACCACTAAAATTTCACGGTGTATGTAGAATATTTTTCAAACAAAATTTAATCGCGTCTATGCCGCCGCCTTGATCAGTGCTACATTTGCAGGAAGGCTCTATAATCTTGGTTTCCCCTGAGTTATACCAAATGTGTTTTCAATATACCATGACTGCAAGACTTGCACCCTTATGGAATGCAATTGGGAATGAATATTTGATCAATAACAGGGATTTCTTAGTATCAAAAGGCCTACAAGAAGGTATTCGGTATCATATATCGATTAAAGGTAAGCTAATTATTTATACACCGTTATATGCCGCAGACACATACTTATCAAGACGTGAGTTCACGGTTTAGTTATTTAAAATCCTTGCAGGATTTTGCTACTTAGTGTTCGCAAGTAGAACCTACTTCTTAAGGACCTCGTACCCTTTCAAATCGTTAAAATAATTTTGAAATATCCAAGAACTTCGAATGCAAGGCTGATGTATAATCATCAGTGGAATGCAACAACATTTCGCTTTGCTAGGGAATCCCTCGATCGAAAAAAATATGCAATCACACGTTTGCGAAAAATAACGCCGATCTAGTAAAATACAATATAAGACGTCTATTAGCTTTTAAGACGTGTTATGATGAACACACTCTAAACGTAGCGTCAAAGTAACATTCCGCTAAGATTTGCATAAATCGAAAACAATTTAAAAGATTTAGCACTATGTGTTTTCATGTTTATTAGCAAGTTGTTATAATGTATAATAGCAAGGAGAAATCTTATCTTATCTTATCTTATTATATACCTAGTCAGGTCATAAGTTCTGTCACATGTGTAATATGAAATAATTTAGACATGTTTATTATTTATGTAACCATTTATATAGCAAAATGAACTTAATAAAACATATCGACGGTCCCTACGTACAAGTCCGCATGTGGCACCTGAGGGATTTGTATGTTTTTTTTGCAAAACCCAGAGACTAACCTAAACATTCATTAAGTTAAAACAGAAGGTCGAAAATATGTCTAAAAATACTCTAAATCCACGTACGACAAGTTACTTAACTACACAACGACCGACGTAAAAATACTGTAATGGCATTAATGGCCTTCTACTTCGGACAGTTGCCGGTATACCCTCCCCGCTTCCCCGGCAACTGCCAGTTGAGCGTTGTTGCGCACGAGACGGCCTAGGTGGACGTTGTAAACTCTGTTTAAAGTGGCTGTGTCGATTTTCCATCATAACAATATATAAGAAACGTGTCGAAATGTCTTCAGGTAAGCCTATTTTTTATTTTTGTGCCTTATACTTGTTTTCTAAATGATATTTCGTAACAGTTTAGTGCAAAAATCCTACCACATAAGTTACTTTAAATTATTTTAACTATTTTTTTTATTAAATTGTTATCTTGATAATAGTTAGTGTATATTCAATGGGTTTGATGACAAATTGTTTGTGCTTTTATGAAATAAAACTAATTTTACACATTTCCAAGTTATTATTACGATGTGGTAGTTGTGTAGTTTTACGCCGGAGAGTGAAGAGCTATGTTGTTACTAACTACCAGATGCAATGTTTTTCAATGAAAACTATTATTATAGTATTGCTAGTAATTACCAATTACGCAATTTTACATTGAAAACGAATACTGTGACTGGGTTTGATTAACGGGTTTAGGTTTATGTTTTGTTCAATAAATTGCTGTTTTTGTCAAAAAATAATTTTATGATTTAAAAACAAATGGTATTTGGATGAATACATAAACTCGTCGCCTACACTTACGAGTATAAATACAAATCTTCAACCGCAAGCTCACTCAATAGGCATTTTTTCGCCTGCTCCTTATTTACCTTCTAGTACCCTAAATCATGAAACAATTAAGAAGTCTCTAGAAGCAGATCAATCTGAAGAAGCTTAAGCAGTTATACAAGAAATCATTATTAGAACCTCACATGATCCGGAAAAAAATGTGGATATAAAAGATATCGAAATTTTACCCGTACCTAATTCACCTTTGGACACCAGTACCCCTTTAGGATCACCCTCTTTATCAACTATTATGCACCATATTAAAAACAGACAACCTTAGTTCTTTTAATATTAATACCCCCAACTCATCGTGCGCTCCTAGTACTCCGGTCCGTGACAGTACTTATGTCCCGTCATCTGATAATATTACAACCTGTAGTGCATCTTGATGCACAACCAAAAAAGAAGAAGAGGAAACTTACAAAGAAAATTAATATTGGTAAAATTCGAAAAGCTAACAAGTCTGAATGGATAGATACGAAGAGGAAAGTCTTAAAAAATCAGGGCCTTAAAAATATTAGCAGAAACGGAAAAGTACGATCTGAAAAAAACTTGCTACCTCCTTGTGATGAAAATTGCCGATTAAATTCAATCAATTTTACAATTTTCGAGATGGGGCGAAAAGTTGGCAGATGTTACATGTGGCACGAAGGTATTGCCAAACGTGGTGCGAATGAAGTAGCCAGTTGCGTCTATGATTTTATTAAGGAAGAATGTTCAAAAGGTGTACACACGTTAAATTTATATTCAGATAATTGCGGTGGTCAAAATCGTAATAGAATCGTGTTCATGATGTATTTGATTGCTGCCAAAGAGTTGAAAGTTACCATAACACATCGGTTTTTAGAAAAGAATACCCAAAACGAAAATGACAGCATTTCTGCTTTAATAGAACGTTGTGCTAAAAATAAAGAAATGTATACTCCAGATCAATGGTTTGCATTAGCTAGATGGGCCAAAGAGAATGGATATCCATAAGAATGTCGGGTTCAGCAGACGATACATGAACTTCTCTGATTTTTGACCACATAATTTTTGAGTTTTTATCGTTTTTTGACCAGTTTTTACCTATTAGCAACTGTTTAAAATCGAATCAGATGACATATCTGTAGTTATTTCTTTTACAATATTATATTATATATTATATTGTAAAAGAAATAACTAGTTTCCTTTCTCTTATTGTTTTCATTTTATTCTTTGTTATTTGATTCGTAATATTCGAAATGTAAGGTAGTATTGTAAGTATGATATGGAAGAGCGGAGTTTCCTGGTACAGACATTAACATGATGTCTAAAAGGAGGCTCCAATCACATTTACAGCTATGTAAAAATTACGTTGATAATAAACGAATTTGAATTTGAATTTGAATTGAAACTACAAATATTAATTTAGGATAACTATGTCAATCTAGTCATGTAAAAAAAAATGGTTGCCTGTAAAGTCGGTTTTACGGGCGAAGATTTTACGTGACAACGTCTTTTTCTCGGTAGAATATTTATTGATATGAATATAATTAAATTGCACAATAGGAACAAGGAATTGAATGAAAATAAGAATTGCACAAATTTTAAAATGCGCCTAATTCTCTAGTGCTGCGCGCGCGGCAGACCGATCATAGTTGAGTGGGAGAGAGACGCAAGGCATTCGGCGGGCCTCTCTCTCGTTCGGTGACTCATCGTAACGTTACCGAGCGTTACACTTTTTCATAAGTGACTCCCAGCCGCAACCTAATTTAAGACGTTGTCACGTCAAAAAACCAAAGTTCCTGAGTACTAAAGTACCTATATGTATAACAAATTACCTACTCCTAATTTAAGAAAAAAAGAATAATTAGAAGAACTGTTTTTTTTACTTTAGATTTTATTGCTATGTGGTTTGGTTATCTACTAAAAGATATTTAGATTTAATTATCCACAAAATATCACTTTATTATAAGGTAACTTCGTCTTTACGGAATAAATATTGTAAGTGGTTCCGCATTATATGCAAATTTGAAAAAAAACGAACTAATATATTATTTGAATTTATGGTCTTTATCATTATATAAAAAAATAAAAAACCCATAAATCCCGTATGTGTAAATTATATTCGACGTAAAAGTACCTTCATGGCAGTTATAGGTAATGTCGATGTTATAAATTCCCCGTAATTATTCAGAAATACCAGTTACGTCGTTTGTAGTTTGACTAATTCCGATGTAAAATTAAATAAGTGATAAATAGCATATAAATAATAATCCTAGTAACTTATTTTTAGTGTTTTTGCATAATTAAGCACTTATTTAATTATTGTGCCAAATTTCATAACTGTAGGAATAATAGAACATGAACAACACATGTTTGAAACTTCAAAGCGCTCTCCTGTAAAATTTAGGTTTTGCAGATACGTCATTATACGTAGGGACCGTCGATATATTCATATGGTAATAAAGTTTATTCAAAATGACCCCCGCGATTTTGAATACAGGCCTTCAATCTGCACGGCCAGTCGTCTATCGCAGCACGAACGAGGTCTATGTCAATATAGGCGGCTGCCTTAATCAAGGATGCCTTGAGTGACTCAAATCAAATCAGGAAAAGGCTTTGAGCAGGCCTTTTCCTCCAAGTGTTGCCATATATTGTAATCTAACGGACTCAAATCTGGACTGTAGGAGGGCCAGTCTTCGTGCCGGATGAAGTCGATTTTACGCGCTGCCAGCCAGTCTTGTGTGCTTTTCGCTCTATGAGCTGGCGCAGAATCTTGTTGGAATACCCAGTGCCTGTTATTAAACATGATATGAGAAACAGGTTCCACAAGGTTCTTGAGGACTGTATTTTGATACACAACTGCATTCGTTTTTACGCCTTTCTCACAAAAATGTACCTCAGTTAAGCCCCAATAAGAGACTCCCAACCAAACCATGAGCGAGGATGGAAAATGACCTCGTTGGACACGCGGAATACGGTTGCTCGCTTCTTCACTGCTGTGTGCGTACACCTTATCATTTTGTTTGTTGTAGCTCTCTTCCACGGTGAAAATATTTTCATCCGAAAAAAGAATTTCCCGATGATTTTTTCCCGCGAACCGCTTCAACAAAGCGCGGCATCTCTTCAGTCTCAGGTCCATTAAACAAGCGTCCAAACGATGTCCTGTTTTTCTTCGATATGCCCTAAGCCCTAAGTCTTCATTTAACACCCTTTTCACCGTGGTCCTGCTTAACCCCATCTGAAGGGCCAACAGTATATGCTTAGGTATGGGATTTCTTTGAATTCGCGCCTTCACAGCTTTTATTACTGCTGGAGTCCTAACAGAGCGAGGGCGACCACTTCTTGACCTGTCATCTACACTAGAGTCTTCATTGTATCGTTTTATGGTACGATAAACGAATCTTTTGGTTATATTCAAATTTTTCAGTAAGTCGAACATCTGAATTGGCGCGTAACCGCAACGATGCAACCGCGACACGGTCTTCTTTAAGTGTCCACTCCATATTTAAAAAAAAGGCAAATTCTAAAAAGTATGTACACATTTTTATTTTCATGAAAAATTCGAAATTCGAATTCAATAATCTTTTTGTGGCCAGCATTCTAAATTCAAAAGTTTTTATTGTGTGACAGAACTTATGACTGACTATGTATATAATAACCGGCCAAGTGCGAGTTGGACTCGCGCACGAAGGGTTCCGTACCAAAAAGGCCAAAAAAACGGGTTTGTTGTATGGGAGCCCCCCTTAAATATTTATTTTATTTTGTTTTTAGTATTTGTTGTTATTGCGGCAACAGAAATACACAATTTGTGAAAATTTCAACTATCTAGCTATTGCGGCTCTTGAGATACAGCCTGGTGACAGAGCGACGGACAGACGGACAGACGGAGAGACGGACAGACGAACAGACGGACAGACAGCGAAGTCTTAGTAATAGGGTCCCGTTTTACCCTTTGGGTACGGAACCCTAAAAATGAATCCCTATTTCCCTTGGTCATCCGTCACTCATGCTACACCGCGACGCAATCCGCGGAAGATGGACCGCATCAGGTACAAGCCCCTGACCAAGGAAAGTCTGAAATTGGTAGGTATTCTTGCAACGTACGAGTCCACTGCGGACATTGATACACATGTCAACAACCTAACTCAATCCTTAAACCACTGCTTTGAGCAAACCTCTCGAGGTACCGCGGACCAGAACCAATGGTGAATACCAATGGTGGGGGTCCGAACTCGAGAGACTTCGACATAAGGTAAGGAAATTGTTCAACAGAGCTAAAAATACCAGGCAGCAGGAAGACTGGGACAAATACAAGGAATCACAACGCTTACTTAAGAAGCGCATCAGGTTCAGGAAAACCGAACACTGGAGACGCTTCTGCGAAGATATAGAAAGTAACAATCAGGCTGCCAAGGTTAAAAAAATTCTGACGCGTGGACCTGAACGCAGCATAGGGAATCTTAAGAAACCAGACGGCAGCTTCACCAACACAGACAACGAAACCTGCGAACTGCTACTCCAAACCCACTTCTGTCTGCTGGCTGGCGGATCACCAGTGACACAGGTTGGTCTGGGGTAACGGACTACAGACCGCAGGACTCAGACTGGAAAACCGCCACAGCAATTGTCGACCACGACAAAGTAAGATGGGCAATCAACACCTTCCTCCCATATAAATCAGCAGGCCTCGACGGCATCTTCCCAGGTATGCTGAAGTGGTGTGCGGACGAGCTGGTGACACACCTTGTCACCATCTACAGGGCATGCCTAGCTTTCCGACATACGCCACATAAATGGAGAGAAGTAAAGGTAGTATTTATCCCCAAACCCGGCAAAAGCGACTACACACAGCCGAAGTCCTTCAGACCCATCAGCCTCACATCTTTCCTGCTCAAAACGCTGGAAAGACTCTGTGACAGGGACATAAGGACTAACGTGCTTGTAAGCGAGACCCTACATCTAAACCAACACGCCTACAGTATGGGCAAATCCACCGAATCGGCCCTACACACCGTAGTAAATAAAATCGAGTATGCTCTCAATCACAAACAATCGACCCTAGGTGTTTTTATTGACATTGAAGGGGCGTTTGATAAAACTAACTTTACCAGCATAGGACGGGCACTGTGTAGATATGGCGTCGACCCAACGGCGGGGTGGATCGACGGCATGCTAAGAAATAGAGCCATACGATTCACCGTGAACAATACTACCAGAGAAATAGTGGCAAAAGGCTGCCCGCAAGGGGGAGTCTTGTCGCCGCTCCTGTGGAACTTTGTTGTTGATGAACTCATAGAGAAACTCAACAGCAAACACTACTTCACGGTGGGATATGCTGACGATCTAACTATACTCATCAGCGGACCCTTTGAGAACATTTTATGTAACCTAATAGATTCCGCTCTCAGGATCGTAGAACTTTGGTATATAGATCATGATCTCTCGGTTAACCCATCGAAAACCGAGCTAATCCTATTCACCAAGAAAATGAAGTTACCCAAACTTAAACTACCAAAACTGTTCGGAACACAACTGTCCCTCTCAAATGAAGACAAATATTTGGGCGTCACACTTGATGATAAATTACTGTGGGGGAAACATGTCGAACAGAAAATTAAATGTGCCTCCATAACCTTCTGGCAATGCAAAATCTAATGGGCAAAACATAGGGTCTATCTCCCAAGATCACACTATGGCTTTATAAAGCTATGATCAGACCCATCATCACATATGGCGCGATCGTTTGATGGCCCAGAACCAAACTAATGACAGGGGTGAAAAAATTAGAAAAATTCCAAAGACTTGCATGCTGTGCAGTCACGGGATGCATGCAAACTACCCCTACCGCGGCCCTTGAGGCACTACTTGGCTTGCCGCCGCTGGACCTTTTTGTGCAGCAGGAGGCAGCCATAGCGGCCACAAGACTGAAACACCTAGGCCTGTGGAAAAATCTTACGAATAGTCACAGCGACATCTGGTACAGAGGACTAAAATCCACTCCCCTACTAGAAGCACCCTGTGACAAGACACCGAAAATCTATGTGTTCAACAAATCATATAGGATTCACTTATTAGAAAACAATCCAGACACATCGGGAATACATGAGGTCCAAATCTACACTGATGGTTCCAAAACCAAATCAGGTACAGGCGCCGGAGTCTTCTCGATGGACCTAAACATAAATATATCTACACCGCTGGGTGAAGATAACTCGATATTCCAATGCGAGTGTATTGCCATAATCCAGGCTCCCACTGCCATAAAGAAGAGAGAGGTTGCTGACTACGGCATTCGCATACTCTCTGATAGCATGGCGGTTTTCAAAGCCCTGGAGAGCAACATCATCACATCCAGCCTTATTTACGAGTGTCACCTGGCCCTTGAGGACATTGCTATAAGGAACAGTGTCACCTTACAATGGATCAAAGGACACAGCGGCTCCATCACAGGGGTAGCCACCCACCGGGCATCTATCCTCGGCACACCGAGTTCCCTTTCAGAAGCCTGTGAACGTCCTAAAAGACTTCTGTGCTTCTGGAAGGAGTTGGAGTAGTTGGACTAACCACTCTAATCCCCCCTACGCATAATGGGCCAGGTGGAGCCTAAATGCGGAAAAGGGAGCCCGTTACCAATACCAATACCAATCCGTTTGTTATCGCATCACGCGTGAACGACTGGACCGATTTCGCTGATTCTTTTTTTGTTTTGTTTGTTATTGTCAGGAGAATGCTCTTATGAAAAAAAAAATAAGAAAATTGCGCGGAAAAATTAAAAAAAATTAAGAAAATTTAATCGTCATACTAAATTATTTGTAATGTAACCTTAGCGCTTTTGACAATTTAAACTTTTTTAATGTAACATTATGACGTTTGACATAACATTGACAGAATGCGTGCTGCAAATGGTTACAATTTCCAGTGCGATTAGCATTTGCAATGTAGACTTAGAAAATGTAGATAAATAAATTTGTGTCTGAATTTTTATTTTATTTTATATATCAATTTGTAATCAATCCCATTTGCATTGTAAATAATCCACGTTATTTCCAAAAAAACAGGACAAGCGCTAGTCTGACCCGACTCGCCTACCCAAGGATATCGTACGAATGAATGACGTAGGTAGGTACGCCAAAAAAAATGGCGTACGTATCAAGCCCTTTCATATGATATCCCATTTGAACTAGTGGCTACAATTTAAAATTTGGATCTCCTATAAATGCACAGTTTCCAAGTATGGTTTCGATGACGCCACAACGAGCTATTTAGGGCACAAAATATGTAGGTAATTGTCTTTTGTGCTTTGGGTGCATTCAACGGTTTTCCGGATGTAACGTGGGTTTCCCGTAATTTAAACCATGTTTTCAGTCCACACCGGTTGGAAACTTTATCCACGAAGTGTGGATCGCTCGCCTCGCCATACGCTATAATACTAAAAGGTCCAACTGCTTAGTTCTTGTGTCCTTGACTGTTCAAGGACTATGTTTCAGGGCCGTCGGTCAGTCATGACTGGCAACCTTAGAATAATAACACCTGGAAGCCGAATGTAAGCACGAAAAACGCGCAACTAAAACTAAGCCATATCTGGCTTAGTTTGTTCCGTGAGCTGTCAGTGCTCAACGTCACGCTAAGACAAACACAGCTCGCGAAAAATAATTTAAAATGACTGTTTGCACTATGAAGAAGTGTTCTAGCACACCAGAGAAACATAAAGAAAGTGATAAAGTTTCATTTTACACGTAAGTTCTTACATTTTAGACATTTTCTGTACGTAAATCGAATTAAAAACGAATCATTTGAAACACAAAACCTATCAACATCAGTGTTGCTAGTTTTGGGAAAAAAAAATTACACACAGTTTGTTTAGTTGGTTTTTAATATTGAGAAAAATATTGAATTTGCCATAACAGCTATTTAATACTGTTTAGACTTAAATGTTGGTGTTATTAATACTATAATAATAATTTCTTAATGTGAATTTATACAATCATACAGGCATTTAAATTTAAACACATTGAACGGTGGCATTCGTCATTAAATTAATAAATATGTAATATACTTATAAATGTAATCATATTTTCTTATGTATTTAAAGATCATACTAAACACAGTCATGGCAAAACGTCGTATAATAAAACAACATGTTTTCCCATTTTTTGTGGGTAAACGCTCGATGATGGTAACACTGAAGCCTATATTTGTGTGCGTTAGAAGAGCGTAGATTTATTCAGCTTACGCACACAAGGATAATTAAATGGCACGCTTTAACGCTTACGTTTTGGTTCAGACACGGCTTCTAGGTGTTATTATTCTAAGCTGGCAACATAGGTCTATGTTGAAAGACTTATAGACTGGGAAACTATGGTTAACTTCTGATTTCAGATACTTTAATTTTTTTTCAGATGATAAAATAACAATAAAATTAAAACCTGTTAAAATAAATTTAATGACATCAGATAATGATTTCTTGCCCGGCGAATGGATAAGAGTTTTACCGAGGTAATAATAACCACTCTTATGAACGTCAAGACCGCGGGATCACTCCTTGTTTTAAACCGATTTACTCATTTCCTTTTAGCACCTATTTGGCACCATTTGGCACCGTCAATTATAATTTTGGCACCTTCATAGTTAAGACAATATTAAAGATTCAGACAGCTTGATCCCACCATCTTGACGCGTCAATATGGCGGGATCAAGCTGTTACCATAAAACTACTAACCATTTTATTAAACTAGCTACACTTCGATTTAGCACTTATTTGGCACCCTCCGAAACTTTTATAACTTGACCGGTTTCAAGTGTATTTTTTTATTTTTTTATTATTTTTATTTTAACAGTCTTTACGCCTGTGCAATTGTAAAGAGCAAAGCTCAAAGTGGAATAAAGTTGCTCATCGATTGTTGACAGGAGTTTTTGTTTATTTTTAATATAATATATTTTACCACAAAATTTACTTTTTGTATTTAATTTTTGATAACAAAACCACTGAATAATTTTGATTTAATTTGTAAACACCCCCAAATTATAATTTAAGGGTAATAAAATAAAAATATTGTGACAATAATCTATCTACTGGTTTTTCCATTTGTTGGTGGGCGATTCTACGAAAATAAGGATTTTAATAATTTTTTGGAATTTTTTCTTTCACATTACTATTTTGTGTACTTTTGTAATTGTGTCCTGTAATTATTTTGTATTACTGTGTGCAAAATAAAATGTTTCTATTCTATTACTAAAAATAAAATACTATGTCACTAAAAATTACGGTAAAAATAATACAACTAACACAAGTCATAAATTTTATTAATAGGAACTTAATTATATAATTATAATTACTCAGTAAGCTCAGTCTGACGAGAAGTCGTGTCTATAAAATCCTACTAATATTATAAACGCGAAAGTTTGTAAGTATAGATGGATGTTTGTTACTCTTTCACAAAGAAACTACTGAACGGATTTTAATGAAAATGTACAGTAATATAGCTTACACATCAGAATAACACATAATAGGCTACCTTGATTTTTAAAAATCAACCCCTAAGGGGGCCAAATTCCCATATACATGCCACAATTTTATTTGTAGGCCATATTATTGAAATTTCAATTTTTGCGTGGTATTCTTTGCAGTGTCCAAAGCACTTGATTAATTGATCAGCTTTTATTGAGACGGTTTTAAAAAGCCAAGTGCAAGGTTTTTTTGTAGCCTTCCATATTTCCTCACGTAAAATGTCAGCCCAAACATATTTTGGTAAAGACCATTTCTTTCTATACTTAGATGAGGGTATTCTAGGATCATTTCTTTTAACATAAGTTACAATAGGCTGATTTTTTTCCCAAGTACAAATATCTAGATAAAAAGTAATATATTTATGGCTTAGAGTTTCATCCTTAATATCAGAACCGGAACTAGATGACGTGTTTACTTTATCCAACTCTTCAATACATTCTTCATATTGTTGTTTAGTTGCAGAATCACCCTTCTTGTCAAAAAAATAGTCGTAGTGTTTTTTCAAAGATTTCCATATACTTTTTGGATTCATTTTTAAATTTAACTCTTTACTCATTTTTGAATATACTTCATTACTTGGCGCAGGAAAACGACGATTTAAAAATTAAAATATTTATTTTCATATTATAGATTTTCATATTTAAAATATACCATTCTTTGCTTCTCTACAGTAACTGCACTTTTCCTGCCTCTATTCATGATTCACAACACTTTAATATTATATGTTTTAATATGTAATATACCTATACATAAGTAAATAATACTTTGCGTGAGCAATACATACTACCAGCAGCGGAATGTAATTACGAATGAAACAGGTGGGTACTTTTGAATAAAACTTATTTTTTATATGTTGGGTACTTTGATAAATATAATGAAAATTAATTTCTTTGGTAAATATAATGAAAATAAATTTAGTCATAATCTATTGGATATGTTGAATTTAAACAAAATGGTAACAATGATATGTGATTTGTTTAAACGTTTTAATCTCAGAATTATCAAAATTATAATAAGAAAATTAATAATTTAAAATAAGCAAAAACTCCTGCCACCAATTGATAAGCAACTTTATTTTACTTTGAGCTTTGCTCTTCACAATTGCACAGGCGTAAAGACTGTAGAAATCAAAACAATAAAAAAAAAAACTACAGTCGAAACCGGTAAAGTTATATAAGTTTCAGAGGGTGCCAAATGAGTGCTAAATCAAAGTGTAGCTAGTTTGATAAAATGATTAGTAGTTTTATGGTAACAGCTTGATCCCGCCATTTTGACGCGTCAATATGGCGGGACCAGTCTGAATCTTTAATATTGTCTGAACTATGAAGGTGCCAAAATTATAATTGACGGTGCCAAATGGTGCCAAATAGCTGCTAAAAGGAAATGAGTAAATCGGTTTAAAACAAGGAGTGATCCCGCGGTCTTGACGTTCATCCACTCTTCAGTCTTGCTTAGATAATAATGCAGTGAGTATCCAGTAATAAAAGGTTTGTTTTACCTGCTGGCTACGAAAGAACTAAAGTTTAATTTGATTAGTCTAGAAAACACTGGCAATATCATAATATGAAACATTGCCAAAAAAACTAGAGCTTTAACTCTGAGCCCGAGCAGTAAAGAGTTCAGAAATAGGTCGACACTTTCCCTAATTTGCTACTTTTGTTAATATACTACTTTCCCTAACTCGATACTTTCTTGAATTCGGCTCATACCTACTCATGTCTCATTAGCAGCGCTAGAATGTAGGCTTTCGCTAGCCCGAACATTTATTTTCGAGTGGGTGCACATTTCTAGTTTTACCTTTTGATCGATATGAATACGTTTTAATTAATTAAAAAGTCTAGTTTTAAAAAAAAAAAACAATAAATACTAGAGGTAATTTGCTAAAATGATACCTACTGTTTCAGTGTTTAGAGAATTGATTTTGTTTAGAAGAAATTAAATTAAATCAATTGGAGGCAGCACTTAGCTCTAGTACCTACTCCTCTTAAATATGATTTCCATTTCAAATATGACTTAAGTTACTTAATCAACCACAAACGCTTGTGCTCAATTACTGTACATGTAGAGTACCTACCAACTACACTAATGAAAAGTAGTGGCGCTATTCGCCGGCGCATCGTCATGTGTTTATTGAGAAAAATAATAATAAATCTATTTCTACTTCTTTTTGTGTCTTCCCTGTACGTAATGAACTTAATTTATTTTAGTCTCAATAAAGCCATTATGGAAGAATCTCTCGATGCTTTACCTAAGTCCGCAGTTTTTAAATCCTATAAAGATATACGGCGACACTGGAAAAATATTGTAAGTACTCGATCATTCAACTTATAATGCACAATTTATTACTCATCATACCATCACCGGTCATACTATACTTAGTCTATCATTGACTATGTACGACTGACTTTTCCGGAAATGGTAACTTTTTAATACAGGATCAAAAAAATCCAAAAAAGGCCGTCCAAATTTAATTTAGATTCCTCATCTGGGTACCTATATCCCAGGTACGTTCCGCAATTTTCAGCAGTTTAAAAGTTATGATTGTATAACTATCGAATTTTTTTGTGCAATTGTGCGTGCAATAATTCACCGAATCAAACGAAATCTCTGAAAGGAATGGATAGTAAGAAAGTCCCTGGAAGTGATGACTTTAGTTAGCGACATTATAAAGAGAGAGAACAATTATAGGGCGGACAAGGTCATATAAGTACATAAGGTGTTAATATAAAGTAGTCCATATTGTCCAAATGTATATCTTGTGTATCAAGAATGTTGTGTAGTTGACTAGATATTAATATATTACATACGAGTAACTACACAACATTCATTCTTGACTGCCAGTTACCGAAAAAAAGGGACTAGAGTGAAATTTGTAGGTTTGAGTTGGATGGAGTTAAATTTTGAAAATCAACACTATAAAATACAAGTCTCATAGGTTCATCAAACTTTTCAATGCTACAGCAATTTGGACTACTTTATATTAACACCTCATGTACTTATATGACCTTGTCAGCCCTATTGTTCTCTTCATAATGTCACTAACTAAAGTCGTCAATTGCAGGGAATTCGATGGATTATTGCACTAATACTTTATGGAAGTTCATGTAGTAAGTAGGTACCTATTTATGTAGACGATTATTGTTATTTGTAGTTTGATACCTATCATATTATTGTTCTTGATCTCTTGATTATCATGATTATCTCCTCTTGACTACCCACCCGCACGATTGCTAGATGCATGTGCATGCTCAGCTAATTGACCTAGTCCATTTGGTAGGACTAAGTACAAAGAAATTTGTTGATCTGCTGATATAGGTAGGAGATACTTACCTACATGTTTAAAGTTCGTAAGTATTAAGTGATGAAACGTAGGTACCAGGTTTTCTTATCCGCATCCCAGCCATACCTACCTATTTTCTTTTTCTTGAGTGTGGATAGTAATATCCATAATACACCGTGAAATTTTAGTGGTTGTTTTCCCGCAACAGAACGATTTACCTTTACTAGCACCATCGAATCGTGCGAGTTATTTTTTTTAAATAAACATATTGTTGTTCTCAATTAATCAAAAAAATAATCATCAACTCAAAAGCGTGAGATACGATAGTATCTTTACAAAATGTGACGTGTTTGGGTACTGCTTGCCGCACGAAATCAATGTTCAAAGCAAAAGAAGCTCTACATACTAAGTAATACAGCATAAACTGCACCGCGCGAGGGGAATGACCCCGGCCGGTGACCGGCTGCGGCGCGGCTAGTACCATTGGTTCGAGGTTGCTTTCGAGTTTCGTTTATCACAATCGTGAAACTGCTATTTTTTATTTGAATAAAAAAAACTGCACAAATCTATTGTACTACTAAGATAGAATCATTTTACTGCGGGAAAACAACCACTAAAATTTCACAGTGTATAATATATTAAATCTATTGTAATATCCTATAAGTCTTACTTAGAAATAGAAAGTAATAAGGTAGGTACAAGAGATTAGAAGTTCTGATTGGTACGTTTTTTAATAGTTAATGTGTAATTTTTCTTATGAAGTCATACTGTCACCTTCAAGGAAAGTCTGGTGTCAGAGCCTAGTTTACCAAAGCGCCTAATACAGCACTGGACTTGCTTTACGACTGCCATCTTGCGACAGAAGCCTGGACCAACGGCTTAACGTGCCTTCAGAACGACTATAACCTCCCGATCTGTAGGAAGAAGCCCAGGTTCTGAGTATCCGGAGACTATATTTGTTCAGAGTCGTAGTCTACATGCACAAAATTAGGGCAGCCATCAACTTGCTGGACCAGGGTGGGTCCAGGAAATGAGTCTTTAGACTCCAAACTCCTATCCTAAAAACAAATTTTTGACACAGATTCAAAGCATTTCTTTTCCCTCGCATTTATAATTAGTTCATTGGCTTATGTAATTTAAAGTACGTCCAAGGCTGAAGGCTCGAATCGTGATCGACCAGATGACCTGGTCATTAAGCAATAAAAACACTTAATTTTTAGGTTGACCTAGATTAAGATACCCAGATAGGTACCTAGTGTAAGTTTGAGGTTCGTATTTCGGTTCCCGATTGATCGCCCTTTGGTACCTACTTAGGTATGTTTGTCAGTCCTTAGCCCGATTGAAGTAGGAAAGGAAATTTGTAATTAACTAAACCAAGCACGTGAAATCGGTTCCTTTACAAATAGCTATTTACACATTCGGGAATAACGCAGACGGCAGTTAAAGAGAGTTAAGCAAGCAATGACGACAAGTTAGTAGGTAGGTACCTACCTACCGCTTGTCTACGCGATTCGCGCCGTGCTTTGCGTACAGTGCAAATAGTTTGCAGTATCTAACGCACCACAGTGCAGTAAGGGTTTAACACAAAATATTCACTTAAAATTTCAGTTTATTTTTTTAAATTAATTGGTTCCTGGTGCTTGTTCTATATGCGATCATGAACTGATTTTATAAATCCGCACGTATTGAAATCAGCACCCTGTATAAAGCCAGGAGGCATGTCCAAAACCTTCTGCTGACTTGGAGTTATGAGGAGACTGAAGATGTTTTCAAAGCTTCAGTTTAGACATTTCCAACCACTTGCACACGCGCACATACATACATAAAACACTCATAATCGCAAATACGCGCACACACATTCATTCACACGCACATATACAACGTGTTCCTTTTGATATCCCATAACTCTAAGGTTATGTTCTATAGGTAAAAATAACATAAAACGCCCTAGAAAATGTGGTTCCAAAATTAATAGTTTTGAATATAACATCAATTTTAGTTAAATTTGTTAAAAAAATGTATCCTGTATGGCGAATCCTTAGTTTTGCGAGACGTTGGCAAACTTACACTAAAAGTGTAGTAGTCAAGTAGTAGGAGAGCGTAACTTATAAAAAACCTTGACGTGTGTGGGTGTTTCATTGATAAGAGGTACGAGTAAATCGTTTTCATTCAAAAGGTCATTCATAACAAGGTAAGGGTGTTTTACATAAACGATCGTGACTTTTTAAAATTATTTTGTATGAAAAATCTAAACAAAAAAAAAAACTTCAATAATAATTCATATGCAATTTGATTCTTTACAATGGCCTGTTTAATACCCTAAATTTATCGGATATCAAAAGGAACACGTTGATACACACACAAGCGCATCATTAATTTAATTTTAGTTTTTGTTGAAAACAATATATTATACACGGTGCAATTTTAACTACCTGTTAAAACGAAGCCCACGTTATGTAACCATTATGTATAACATCTTGGCAATGCTATTTAATTTTATTTACAATTTTTTTTTAAATTAAAATATTGAGTATCGGTTCAGCTATTTATTTTGAAACACGCTGTGACGCCTACAGATGTAGCTGTGTGAGGTCCATTCAACCGAGACCTCGCCGCAGCAAAATAATACGTCTGGGCGCGTCACAGCGTGTTACAAAATTAAAAGTCTAATTCAAAAATAAATAAAATTCAAAAAAATTTTTTGTAAACAAAAATAACACTGCCATGATGTTATACATAATGGTCCAATAACGTGGGCTTCGTTTTACAGGTGGTTAAAATTGCACGGTGTATAATAGTATGAATTTAATTATAATGTTAGAAACTTTTGATCTAAATTAAAAATTACTAAATTTTTTGTGAGTATATTCAATATGTTTCTCACGAATCAGGCCTAGCCTAGTGTAGGAATCACAAGTAAACTGTAATAGATTAAGTTATGATACGGCAATAAAAATTCTATTATATTCTAGTACTTCTAGACCCAAGACAATCTAGATATATCTTGGTTTTTGAAATTACGCGAATAGTGTGCATTTTAATCCCTCAACCCCCAGGACGCACTCGGGTGCCACGATAACAATTGATTTCAATTGCGTCTGGAATAACTCACGATCGAGGGAATAATGACAAATATATATATTTACAGATTAGAGTCACATTTATTACATCAGATCGTTTCCTAAATTCATTGGTTGTTAAGTAGGTTAAGAGACGGGCCACAGCACCACTACATAATACAAATAATGTATTGAATCTATTCTAATATTATAAAGCTGAAGAGTTTGTTTGTTTGTTTGTTTGAACGCGCTAATCTCAGGAAGTACTGGTCCGATTTGAAAAAATCTTTTTGTGTTGGATAGTCCATTTATCGAGGAAGGCTTAGGCTATATACGAGTAACATCACGCTGCTACCAATAGGAGCGAAGCATCAGTGAAAAATGTTGCAAAAATAATCTAGATCTTAATAACAGAAATTGACGCGGACGAAGTCGCGGGCAACAGCTAGTGTCTTTATATAAATAATTAATATTTGATTATTTTTTTAATAGCATGGATACAGATTACCAGAAGAAGACTGTTCTTCTTACTGCCTCGTACGGTTCTGGCGCGGAGAAGCATTGAGCTACCCGAAACATTGTGTTCTAAGAAATTTTCCGCTTGTAATACCTATGCAAAAATCAGATGAGGTGGGTATAATCATTAAATATTTTATTTTGTATTATATCGTACAATTTAAACTTTCATAGTTACATGACAAGAGTTATTAATTCTGGGTTTATACTTTACACTTATTTACTTACAATTACCTTATTTTTTATGAGTTTCCGAAATTTGGGTACTGTTGCACTCGCCCAAATATTAATTAAACTTAGGTACGTTAAGTCCTTTAGGTATAAACAGAGTGATATTGAACTTCAAGAACTCCAATACTTCAGTTAAACACTTCCCTTTCCTTTCCCTTCTTCCCCCACGCCACCTGCTTACTCAAATTAGGCTTTGTCAGTAGTTTAGATTGAAAAAAAATGACACATTTGCATAATGTTTTTAATAGCACAAAAGTGAACTATAATATTTCCTCGTCTATTCGAAGGCACTAAAAACAGCTGTTTTTAGTGCCGCCTAAGGCAGTCTACAATAGTATTTTAAATACTACTTACCAATAAATGCCTAATTCTGCTTAATAGCATAAACTTGTACCATTATAATGCACTGTAAAACTATTACCTAGGTATTACTTACAACAGATTTTAAGTGATACTGATATGTGTGCTGTTATCCAGCTAACTTCTCTTTAATCAAATACATGTGGAGTTGTGTTGCTAATGCATAAAGCTTTCCGTATCTGCAGAAATTTGTGAGAAGTGAGTTGTTGCGATATTGAAGAAGGTTGCGTAGGTTAAGTAGGACGTGGTAGTTAAGTACTCACAATACAAACTCCTCGTGTTTGGAAAAAAAAATGAGATAAGAGAATATTCAACCAAATCGTGTTTATCCTACCCACCTAGTTCACCCACCTGATTTTGCTTAAAATGCGACTGTGATTTGTTTCCTTTCATTGCGTTGCATTTAGGTTTTTTCTGTTCCGTGTCTTTAGGTACGTTAGTTTCCCACGACACGGTAAGCTCTGCAAGTACTATTCGTTTTGTAGCTCTAGAAAAAAGAAAAATGTGTCCAGTGTCCAGTGTCCAGGATTTTATAGTGCTTTTCAAACTTGTCCAATAAAATAGACCAGCCAGGATTGAGTAAGGCTTGTTCTTAGAATTTGCAGTGGAACTTTATTAATAAAGTTTTGTTTGTGGTCAAACCTTTTTGGGCTCTAATAGCCACTGAAAGGCTTATGGCTTCACGTATGATTTGAAAAGTACTCTGACATGGCGATGTGAGTATAAAGTGACCCCTATTAAAGAGAACCTTGCATCCCACCAATATGTGTGTTTCTGTACATATCGCGTCTCCACACAAGTATATCAACATTACTTATTCAGAGGCTTTTCCCAACCTTACTAAGTTACTCTGGTCAGTGAGGGTCATTTGGAAAGCATTTAAATAGATTTTTAATGAGGCAGGAGATTAATCATACAGCATGGTGCGCCACTTCATAGCTAATGATACAAAACTCACAATACTTAGATAACCACTCGTTTTACATTTCGTCGGTGCGCCTGCCAATCCTGGTATGTGTAAAATGACAACTTTTCAGGAGGAACAAAACACTGTTTTCCTCGTAAACTGTATTGATTTTTAAAATCATAAATATGTTATATGATAGAGAAAAATACAACGCTTTAGATAGTGTACCATTTGTTAACTACGAAACAAAGCTTTAGTCTCTATTTTTTTTTTCCATTTTTGTGCACATATCATATTTGGCGTGCCTAAAGTTTGTTCCTGCATATTAGCGTATGTGCAAAATGTATCACATAGAAGTATTGTAATGGTTCAATTTCCACTGCAGTTATGTGCTTAAACATAAAATTAACATTAATAAAATGTGCAAAGACACAATAATCCAACTGTACTATTCAGTTATAAATATTCATTCCTCTAGATACCTATGTCAGGAAAACACTAAAGAAATTTTAAATATTTTTATTAGTTTGTTTAATGCTATATGGCGCTCTCCTTATTAAATAAGGTAACTTTTACATTTTCCTGCATTATGTACCATAGAACAACCGGAATAATTATTATAATATTTTAAACACCATTTTTTCATATATTTTTTCATCATCCTTAACCTGGGACACGGGGCACTGGTTTTAAACTGGGCCTGGACATGACCTGTATCTAGGCACCGGTAGCATCGCAGGAGCTTAGCCTCTAACACCTGAGCCGGTGCTGACACCCAACCTACTAATAGCCTTCCTTGCGACAACTTCTTGGCAATAGCAACTGGCACCTTAACCACAACAAATCCGGATCCAGTATAGGATTGCCTTATCTGGCCGACCTTAAAAATATCGGTAGCACAACCACGAACTTTTGCCACTGCTTCGGCCACCTCTTCTTTTGAGACAGAGTCATCTAAGCCTTTAAGCCGCACATCGGTGGTCTTTATTGGTCTGACAACCTTTGCTAAATCTGACGGCAGGAGGTCTTCCTGCAGTCTTTTGGCTAGGGAGTCTGCCTTCTCACCACTTGTGGCACCGGGTATCTCAAGTAATTTACCCCCAGTTTTCGCCTTTGTGAATAGCATCCCGCTAATGCCCAGCTCTTGAATATTTATCCGGGATAAGGCATCCCGGATAGCTGATTCGTATGTCACCCCCTTTTCTAGTGCCCCTGGCAGCAGGGTCAGTATGATGGCTGACGATCTGGGCGGGCGAAGTTTTGGGGTGGCAGGTTTTCCAACTAAGGGGTTTAGATGTTTAGCATTTGCCTTAGATGGGATGGCTTCGCTCTTTTTATGTCTGTTTGATCCCCGCTTCGATGTGGACGATCTATACAACATGTTGGTGGATACTGTCCGTACGGTAGGGTCTAAGTACTTTAAAACCCGCCGTCCCAAATCAAAGAAACTCTCCAGTCAGACTCTCCTACTCATGGATCAGAGAAACGAAATGAGGCTACAGAACTCAGCGGATGCCCATCGCTATCGGCAACTCAATAGACAGATATCTAAGAGCGACCTTCGTCAATTTAATACCCGACGTATTAAAGAGGCCATTGAGCGGAACAAAGGCTCTAAAGTGTTCGCCAGAGATCTGTCTATTGGGCAAAGCCAATGACGAGGCTGAAAACTGAGACAGGTAGCATCATTGCGTCAACACCTGAAATCCTGAGGGAGATTGAGAGTTTCTATGGACAGTTATATTCCACGAAAACACCTGTTGAAAGCAAGACTAAAGACCCTAGAGCCAAGCTTACCCGACACTATTCTGAAGACATCCCGGACGTCAGCCTGTGTGAAATTAGAATGGCTCTCAAGCAACTTAAAAACAACAAAGCGGCGGGTGATGACGGAATCACAACAGAGCTCCTTAGAGCGGGCGGTAAGCCGATACTTAAGGTCCTCCAGAAGCTCTTTTATCCTGTCATCCTCGAGGGCAAAACGCCAAAGGCATGGGGCAGAGGCGATGTGATGCTGTTCTTCAAGAAGGGTGACAAAACTCTCTTGAAGAACTACAGACCGATCTCGCTTCTGAGACATATCTATAAGTTGTTTTCGAGAGTCATTACGAATCGTCTCATTCGCAGGTTCGACGACTTCCAACTTCCCGAATAAGCCGGATTCCGAAAAGGCTATAGTACCATAGACCACATTAATACGCTGCGGCAAGTTATACAGAAGACCAAAGAGTAAAACTAGCCCCTTTGCTTAGCGTTCGTGGACTATGAGAAAGCCTTTGATTCGATTGAGACCTGGGCAGTGCTGCAGTCTCTCCAAAGGTGCCAAATAGACTTCAGGTACATCGAGGTGCTAAAGTACTTATACCAAAACGCCACCACGTCGGTCCGATTACAGAACCAGAGCTCTAATCCGATCCAACTACAGCGAGGCGTGAGACAGGGAGACGTTATTTCTCCGAAACTGTTCACAGCTGTGTTGGAGGATATTTTCAAGCTTCTGAACTGGAAAGGACGCGGCATCAACATCAATGGCGAATACCTAACACACCTGCGATTTGCCGATGATGTAGTTCTTATGGCTGAGACCTTGGAAGACCTGAACATTATGCTCGAAGATCTCGGTAATGCTTTTCAAAGAGTGGGTCTTAGGATGACCATGGACAAGACGAAAATCATGTTAAATGCCCATGTTGCACCCGCTCCAGTTAACGTTGGGAACATTGCATTCGAGGTTGTTGACCACTATGTTTACCTGGGACAGATAGTCCAGTTAGGTAAGTGCAACTTCGAGAAAGAGATCTCTCGTCAAATCCAGCTCGGATGGGCAGCGTTCGGGAAACTCCGGCATATGTTCGCGTCCGAAATACCTCAGTGTCTCAAGACGAAAGTCTTTGACCAGTGTGTGTTGCACGTAATGACCTATCGGAGTGAGACGTGGACGTTTACTATGGGTCTCATAAGAAGGCTCAAGATCACCCAGCGAGCAATGGAGAGAGCGATGCTTGGTATTTCCCTACTCGATCAAATCAGAAATGATGAGATCCGCAGGAGAACTAAAACAACCGACATCGCTCGAAGGATTGCATCGTTGAAGTGGCAGTGGGCGGGACACATAGCGCGGAGAACAGATGGCCGTTGGGGCGGAAAGGTTCTCGAATGGCGACCGCGTACCGGACGACGTTCCGTGGGCAGGCCCCCTACAAGGTGGACCGACGATCTGGTCAAGGTCGCGGGAAGCCGCTGGATGCGGACAGCACAGGACCGATCATTGTGGAGATCCTTGGGGGAGGCCTATGCCCAGCAGTGGGCGTCGTTCGGCTGATGTGATGATCCCCGCTTAAACACCGTAGTCTACCCTTCCTCCATGGGTGGAAGTGGTGCTGGAAGCGGGCCGAGCTCGGTTTCAGTAGGCACACTAGGCACTCGTCGCCGTCTGCTTCGAGCCCTGCCTGGTGGAGGTATCGGAACTTTCGTCGTTGGAGCCTTGGCTCCGTGGCTCCCTCTGTTTGTCAGTGCTGTCGTGGCTATTGGCTGAGCATCGATAGCCTTAGTTGCTTTCGGTGTCGGCCCTGCTTTCTGGATCGATTTTGTATTATCTTTCGAAGTAGCCGGTTTAGGGGAAGCTACCGTCTTGTTTGGCGCGGAGGACAGTGCTTCTGCCGTAGATGTTAGTGGTGTTGCACCTGCCAACTCTTCATCTCGTTTGCGGCCAATGGCTCATGGGATAAGCCGTTTAGCCGGTAGGAGCCGATCGTTAATACCGCAGAACCGAGCATTCATCATGGCACCACATTTGGCCATTAAGCTGCGCTCTATTTCTTCGCGTTCTGATAGGGCCTGTGCCAACGCCAAGGAAGGAGTAGGAAGCATGGGTTCGTCAATTTTGCTGTTGCTGTTTAAGGATTTCCATTTGTTACTTTAGCTCTTGGAGCTCTCCTGTTAACCTCGAGTTAGCAGCGTTGAGACGTTGGATTTCCTCATCTTTTGATCTCGCCACCAGTATTTCAACAAATGCTGTGACAACAGCTGCAGTATCCTTAAAGTTCCTCTCGAATACTCCTGAGACTTTCGCACTTCGCCTAGCGCAGTGAATAATGTTATCAGTGCTGGTGCGGATAGCTCGCACCAGCTCTTGCACTGTTAGCTCTTGAGATTGAAGCTTAGCCCTCTCCTTTATTTGGTGAAGTTTGCGGGACCACAGTCCACACCATGGCCTCCTCCTCCACCTCATCTTTTTGCTCCTTCTTAGACTCGTTTTTAAGTAGTTCTCTTGCATCCATTTTCGAAGCGTTGGTCCCTCTTGTAGATAGCCTGCCACTTCCGCGTTTCCCTATAATGTAGTTCTTGGGAGTAGGTTCTTAGGCGCACCTACAGATTCTGCCGAATCTCCCCTAGCGTTTTACGATCCCTTACGAGTCAGACCTAGATCGAGTTGTGGAGCAAGACGCGTCAGACATGCTGCCCGCGTCTAACACAGATCCCTCCTGCAAAATTTTGCAGTTACGCTCGCCACTGTCCATGTGAGACTCTTTGCGCCAACTTAACACGCTCGCAGCAGGGCTTAAGTTGTTCGCCAAGTCACGTACAGTAGAACTATCTACGGTTTTGGCTAAATTAGCGCTGCTTGCACCACACTCTCCCTTTAATTTTTATGTTTACGCAGGAAAAAATGAATTTCGCATACCTATTGCTTCAGGGGCAGCAGTAGGTTATGTGGGACTCTCTTGACGGTGCCCGACAAGCATACCCACTACAAAGACCTGCGGTGTACCTTGCGACGTATGTTGGCAGTGTATGGGTTTCTCTTAGGATGCCCTCCATGCACCGCCTACGTACGGCCTATACCCATACTTTATGCCTGAGGCCCGCTCAGGCATAAATTATGGGTGATCCTGTACACCAGGAATCACCCCCAGTCTGGCAAGCTGTGCAATGCGAGCGTTGAAACCCCCGACACAACTCCAAAAATCCTGCTATGTGCTACACACAGATTAAAAAATAAAAGGGATTCGATAAATTTAATCTGACATGTGTCACTGGACATACTTTTAAAAACTGATATGTGACTTTACTACACATACCAAATTTTAAAGTAACTGTCGTTAGATTAAAGTGTACTTAAGTAATTTGGCAACGCTGTTTCTATACGGAATATGCACAAACGGGTTTTTGCATCAGTTCGGCGTTTGAAAACTAGTGACATCTAGTGAATAAAAAAAATAAAAAAAAAACACATGTAAGGTTTGGCAGGCGCACCGACGATTTCTAAATTCATAGTGTGCGTTTTCATCTTTCAGTGTTTTACTATTCAACCCAGCTATACTTACTTGTGCACCTGCCATAAATTGTTTGTGGAGTTGCAGTCTACATTCAAGTTCTGTGGCCTTGTTGACTTTCAACTGTAAATAATTCATCTTGTGACTTCCCGAAAACATGCTTTTGAGCGTTAGCTTTTTAGTATTTATCCAGCCGGCGGCAATAATTAGCCTTTTTAAAGGGCTCACACCGGGCTATAGTTTTGACACCATTTTGTAAATATTTTATAACCCAAAAATATTTTCATTTGGACACATTTAAAAACAATAAACCCAAAATAATAACGATATTAAATTAATTTCAAGTTACCAACCAAAACCAATACTATTAGGTACTTACTTAGATAAGTCAATAATGCAAAATTCGTTATATTCTAGGAATACACAATTTTGTTTTGATTTTGCATCTTTAAACTGGGTTTCAAACTTTCAAGGTTATTTTGAAAGCCGTTACCGAAATTAATTTTACCAACCATACATATCACTGACTTAATAATCAAACCCTTTTGTAGTCAATATAAGTAATGTAATAACATTAATCCTCGGGTCGGGCAACAAAAAGTTTCGAATTTTCGAACATTGCTCGCAAGTCGCAACAGTGTTCACTAACCCAAGCATTTGGCAAGCGTGCTGATTATGCCTGCTGTGCCTTGAAAAACCTTGCCTAACTTGAAATTCAATGATGGACGTCTTTGCCCCGCAGTGGGATAATTATGGGCCGTGACTTAACTTTTTGAGACTATTTCTCCCCGCAGTGGGATGATTATGGGCCGTGACTTAACTTTCTGAGACTATTTCTCCCCGCAGTGGGATGATTATGGGCCGTGACTTAACTTTCTGAGTCTATTACTCCCCGCAGTGGGATGATTATGGGCCGTGACTTTACTTTCTGAGACTATTTCTCCCCGCAGTGGGATGATTATGGGCCGTGACTTAACTTTCTGAGACTATTTCTCCCCGCAGTGGGATGATTATGGGCCGTGACTTAACTTTCTGAGACTATTTCTCCCCGCAGTGGGATGATTATGGGCCGTGACTTAACTTTCTGAGACTATTTCTCCCCGCAGTGGGATGATTATGGGCCGTGACTTTACTTTCTGAGACTATTTCTCCCCGCAGTGGGATGATTATGGGCCGTGACTTAACTTTCTGAGACTATTTCTCTCCGCAGTGGGATGATTATGGGCCGTGACTTTACTTTCTGAGACTATTTCTCGATATTGAGTAGGTATTAAGTACCTACCTAGTCGAATGACTTTTACACCGGTTTTCAGGGACTCGTATGCTCCGAGGTCCTGTGTTTCATTCCCAGACTGATCGTTGTAAAAAATCAATTCTATAATAACCAAAAAACAAGCGATACTTTAATTGTTTCTAATTTCCACAAAAACAAGTTCTGTTACATGTAGGTAGGTACACAATTGGGTTCAAAACAATATATAACAATATATAAGTTCAGTCTGATAAAATGACAACCCGTCCGGAGAAGGTTGCTAAGTTTTACCTGTCATACTTAGCTCCCTATGTAGTAGAGGAAGTTCTACAAGGGATCAAATTATTATGTTATTTTGTATAGGTAGGTGACACCCTAAATAAACTATAAAGGCCTATTATTTATTTCAGAAATCGGTGTTACTGAAATTTCAATGTGCTTTGAAAAATAAAATGCCATATTTTCTCGGAGTTCCTTTAACAATACGATTAAGTAGCAGTTTGGAACAGGTAAGCAACTTACTTGATAATAGTATAAAATTATCCTTCGCCATTTATCCGGTAGTTTTTTTTTACTTTTGATGTCGTTTTTGCTATCTGAGATCCTTATAGTTATAATACATGCAAAAGTTTAAATGGTTGTTCTTACCAACTCAGTTTAGGCAGAATAGCATATAGATACTTAGGCTACTTTTTATTCCCGCTATAGATAGTTTCCAATACCAATATTCTACACGTAGGACGTAGTCATGTCGCGTGCGAAAGCTAGTTGAGTAGATATTAATACGAAACGTAAGTACCTAATTTAAGAGTACGGACTAATATTCTCAATGCTTTCCTTGTAAAATAAGTGGTTTATCCATAGGTATAAATTTCGTGTTAGTTTTTACGGTCCTAAGCCCTGTTAAGATATATAAAGAAAAATCAAAAACTTATGATTTATCGTACCTAATTAAAATGAATGATAGGTACTTTATACAGGGTGAAATTTTAACCACTTTCCAAAATTTTTGTAGGCGTTCAGTATCGTATTATTAAGGGCCCTTTTATGAAGTAAAAAATGTAAATCAAGTTTTCACCCGTAAATATTTTTCGCAATTATAGTTTTAAATTTTTACAGTTTTAGGCCTGTTAAGGTATAAAGGGAAAATCAAAAACTTATGATTAGTACCTAATACCTATTGTATATATAAATATTTTAGATTTTTGGCGGATATCTCTTACTGCTTTATCTGGGCATTTTTGTACTGGGCTATACCAAAAGAAAAAATACGTCATTTGCTTTTTGTCTCGTAGATTGGTATATTAAAATTTGGAAGGTGGTTAAAATTTTACCCTGTTTTGCCGCAGAAATCAAACTTTTTGATTTTTGGCGGTCATTTTCTAATTGATTTATCTTGTCATTTCTGCACTGGGATATACCTACCAAAAGAAATAATACGTCATTTGCTTTTTGTCTCGTAGATTGTTTTTTTAAAATTTGGAAGGTGATTAAAATTTTATCTTGTAATTAAACGTATTATAATGAGTGAAATTTTAAATATAAGACGAAAAATAATTATCCGATAGAAACGAAGGTAGGGAAAGACGTGAAATAAAACAATGTATAGTTTAAATGAATACGTACTATTTAATATGTATCAACATCTATGTCATTACAGTACCTAAATTAAGTAATAGGTCCTGTTTTGTAATTACCTTCCTTATAAAAGTTGATTTCATAAATACCTATGTTGCTCAAACACAACAAATATCTTTATGTCCTATAGGGAAAGTGTTATGCACCTTGCGAAGTAGGGAAGTATCTGATAATAGGAAGGTTACTTATAAAACATGACCCTACTTGCCGTCACAAATTAAAACAATATACATAATCATAAATTCTATCTTTCAGGTCATTAATGGCAATATGCACGAGACTCAAGACCTGAGCCTTTGTACGCCAACTCAGGCGAATCATAAAATTTCAAGAAAATAAAAAGTTGTTATATTCCTGCTACTGATTTTTAAGAAAAAATAACTACCTACCTACTTACAAACTTAACATAATATGTTAAGAGGAACATTGCAACTTCTTAAATTAAAAATTAAATTCAGCGTTTTTCTTACCTACAGGCTACACCTGATTATTTTCGTTTATTTCAAACCCTAGTTTACCTACTACTCACTTATTCTTATATTATGGAATTACTAATACATTTATAGGTATACATAGATAAAAAAAATTTAAGTGATCATATTATCATAACAAATATTGAACTGGAAACTTAAGTATTTTTGAATAATACGAGTATCTAGGTCAAAAGTTTAATCTTGCTGGAGAATGATATGACCGTCAGAATTTTGAGTTAAAAGTTGGACAATAATTGATTTCGACAGGTTAAGTCAATAGAGGTAGTACCTACTTAGATCGTAAGTTGATGAGGTCTTAGTAATTTACATTAATAATTTTGATAAATTGCAGTATCAACACAAAATAATAACGTCTAATATTCATTTATTCTCGATTTAAAAACGGCATGAAAAACTTTAAAAGTACCTATTACCTAATCCATATTTGTAATAAACGACTACGGAGCTAATTACGTCAGTAATCTGTAGATATTGTTAGCAGACTCAGGGGTCACCTATCTCAATTCGAATTGTTTTGCTACGAATTCTATTTGTAAGAAATAGTTTTTAAATTTTATGGTACCATATTTGTATTTTATCAATAACAATTGATTATTTAAAAATTTCTTTTTAAGTTTGCTTAAATTACTATTTTTGACGTGAAAGTGCAGCCCCTTTGCTCACACATAGGTAGGTACGTAACAAACCGCTGCACTGGCAAAATTACGGCAAAATGCCTTCGAAAATTCAAGTTCAATTCGAACAAAACATCGAATTTAAGAAAGTTTACCATTAAAATTTGTTAGCTATCGGCCATTTCCAATATCAATAACCTATCTATCTTCACTTTTGGCATATCAGAGATAGAAAACAACTTCTGTCTTTGTTTCTCTGGACAGCAAAATCAGAGATAGAAACTGTTTCCTATCTCCGATATGTCAAAACTAGCAATAGATAGGTTATTGGAACCGGCTGTATGTAGATATAATTCCTTCCTCAACCTTTTTAACATCTTGTACTGTTACATGAGTTCATTACCGATTAAAGTCGCTTGAAGAACACGGATTTTGTAAATTAAAAGTAGTAGTATTTTTATTAGATCCACATTTAATATTTATGTTTACAATACCTATAGTTTTTTTAGCAACTATCGACAGCTCTTTTCAAGCAACACTATGGCCAAACTATGGTTCATTAGCGATAAGCGCACATGTTTCATTGTGTTTTTATACGACACAAGATGATGATAACGTAAAAGTACTTATAATAAAAACATAGGTAGGTCGACAGTTTCTTTTAAATAATTCACAGTAAATATCTTTGCCGTAATGTGATATTTCTTTGCGTTAGAGGAATTTAATAGTTTTTATGATACCTACTTATTTCTTGGTGATAATACTGTTACAGAATTTCTGGGCGATGTCAATGCAGTTTGATTAGAGGTTTGGTGAAAGAATCGGGCCACAGATGGAGACAAGTTTCTTTGCATCGGTTGAGGTCTTGGTGTCAACGTATTTCTTGGATCCTTAAAAATACAAGCATTTATGTGACTATTTGTGCGCTGCGCTTAGGCCAGGAGTCTTTTTATTTTTTTTAAATAAAAAAGAGCTGATTTTGTTTAGTAGGAACTTTGGGGGGTGTATCCCACTATTTCCATGGAAATACAAAATAGAAAAAGTGGGATTAGCGTTTTTCCAAAATATATCCCATTATTTCTATTGCGGAAAAAACGCAGTTGTGTTATTTGAGAATCTGTTTCCACTTGAAAATTTTTGATGGCCTGTAATTAAATGACTTATAAATGAAATTCTTAAGAGATATTAAGTATTTTTGTCGCCGCCTGCAATGGAAATAGTAGGACTGGGAGACTGTCCTAGTATTTCTATCAGTAAAAATACATAATAGAAATAGTGGGCTACATCCACTTGAGGAAATTATTTAGTAGGATTTTTTTTAATAGTAACTCATGGCAGTTCTCGAGCGATGTCGGTTATCTTAGTTCTCCTACTGATTTATGTATGTACTTATTTCTGATTCTATCACGCAGGGCAATATCAAGCATGCTGGCTCTCTCAATTGGCCGCTCTGTGACTCTGCGACCTTGCCTTCTTGAGACCCTTATAAGTGACTACTTTTCAGTTCCATAAGTCATCACTGGCCAGGGCCACTGGTCAAAGTCTTTTGTCTTAAGACATTGAGGTATCTACCTAATTCGGTAGTAGATATATGTAGATTTTTGTTTTTTGATTATTAAAAACCATAATCGTTGTCTGTGTCAGTAAGTAATTGTTTGATTAAGCGATAGTTCTTTGTCCAAAAATATCAAGGAAACTTAATCATTAGGTGCTTAACATAATAAATAACATACAATACGTACCTAGGTAAGTACCTATTTAGTATTGTGATACAGTCGGCACTGCAGAGGATTGCCGACCTAGCGGTCGGTCAAAATTCAATATGACAAAATACCTTTAACTTAAGTTCCCCAACAGAACTGTTTACCTATAGGTTTTAAGTTAAGTTGTAGATTAATTTAGCTATTAAGTACGACACAAAATTACTTTTATAATTACGTAATTTACCTTAAATAAATATTTTAATCGTTATACCTAAGTAGGTATATTACCTTTAAGCTATTTTCAGACTAAAAAAAAAGCTCAGATAAAGTTACGGGATTACGAATACCTATGCGAATACTTATCACGTATCTAGGTAGGGGGCTTGAATGATTCTGAAATGGTGACCGCGTACCGTTCGACGCACGGAAGTTCACGGAACAGAAAAAACATGTTCCGTGGTTCGACGTCTGTGGGTAGGTAGACCAGTTTAGGCCACCCAGGCTCAGTGAACTGACGCTTTGGTGAGAACTTCTCACTGAGAAGGTCGCGGTAAGCCACTGGATGCGGGTGGCGCGGGACCGAGATCGTTGGGGGAGGCCTATGTTCAGCAGTGGACGTCGTTCGGCCGAGATGATGATGATGATAATTAGGTATCCTATTCTCTTGTTTTTTTCATTAGATGTTTGCCAGTTTGCTTTGAAAAATATTTGAATAACGCAGCATTACCTTGACAACAATTCGTGCTGTTTGACAAGATGTCTTTACCTCCAGTTTTATACGCGAATAGGTAATGTTTGTGCCCGTTATACCTAGGTACTTAATATACTTACTACATGTTTTCTTTAACACAAGTAAGTTCAACTGCTATAATATCATGTTATATCCCTTACCGTTCGTCGTTGTCCAGATCTTCGAGGTGAATTGGTTGGTGTCACATTTCTCGGAGCTTCAATCGTAGAATTCAGCATATAACTCATCTTATATCCTTTCGCAAGTTGTTCTACAGTTTTACCTAGAGTAAAAGTTTTTTTAAAGTAGTACTATTGTACCCATTGGATACCATGTGATCTTACCCTTGCGTAGTTGTTGAATATTTCTTTCCATAAGATATATTAGATACACATTTTACATCTAGTCCAGCCATAAGTCCACACCACAGAACATAGAAAAGAGGTTTCTATGTTCTGTGGTCCACACACATGAAACAGAGTCTCAGCAAAAAAAAACTACAGTGTAGTCCGTTTAGTACGACTTCGCATATAACAACCAACCGTTTTTAGCGACGTAAGTATAGGCACATGTTTGGTTTTCATATGAACCACTATGACGGTACATCGAAATGGCCATCTTTGGCTTTTATACGAGTACACGCCTTTAATCTGCTTGGCCACGAATCTATGGTTTTACACACTGTTTCCAAGGGAAACACCACTGCTTGCTCTAAAGATTTTTTAAGTGACTCAATATCGCTGTGTCGTTTGAAAAATTATTACTCCTTGATAACCATCACTGACGCTGAGTTACCTAACGTTTTTCGCCATAAACTAACAATGCATAATGATGATGGCCATAATAGTCAATTGCCATAAGCTATTAAAGCATAATTTCATAACGCATAATATCATATGGCCCATACCTGTAAGGCATAATCATAGAAAGGCATAATTTTGATAAGCATAAGTAAGGAAAGGCATAATTTTTGTTGAACATAATATTCAAAAGACATAATATTTAAAAAGCATATATTTAATAAGAATAACCGGCAAAATCCCAAAGGTCCTAAGGAATAACACTCATTTACCATAATTTCAGAAAGCATAACTTTCTATGCATTGACGAATTTTTAGGTCCGGGAGTCGCAAAGGGGGTGCACTAAAATAACACTTAATTATTTTTTTCACAAATCTTCAAAAAACATAGCAATCAAAAAGAGATGGACAAATTTTCAAAAGACTAGTTATCTACAACTTAACAAAATCTACCTATAAAATAAAAAAATAAAAAATAGCTATTAAAAAAACCCTACACAAAAAGTAAAATATAATGAATGAAACTCAATCTTAAAGTACCTAATTACGTATTAAAAATATATGTCGCATAAATATGTTTACTAGAACGTATTTAAAACAATTAGAAAATAACGATTTAAAATATAAATTTGATAAAACTTATACTGTTTTAAACTTTCATGGTCACTATCGTAAGAGTTAGTTATTTCGAGATTTCTACCATGTACCTTGTTTTTTATGAGTGATTGAGTTTCACAACACACAGATAATTTCCACTGAACGCCATTACACACCAAGAATGGTTAGAGAAGCGATCGAAATCACCAAACATAAAAACTTTAATCGTGAAGATGGCTTTAAATTGTCGTGTGTCTGGAATCCAGTGGTTAAAATTTGTAATAACCAGAAAAATCCAAAAACTAATGTTTCGCGATCGGATACTGTGAGTGTTGTGTGTCGAGAACAGGTTCGAGTGAATAGTGAGTTTGAAAACAATAGTACCAGTGTCGAGTGCAATAAAAGACTACGACGGAGGGTAGATCGATATATCTACTCGTAACAACCACCCACCCGCAGTGACATCAGTTCTTCCGCGATCATGGCGCTTGCAACAGTGCCGAAATATCGGAAACTCATAAAAAACAAGGTACATGGTAGAAATCTCGAAATAACTAACTCTTGATAAAACTTGCTGATTTATTTTTATGATTTATAAATAAATAATAAATCTATGATGAATTGAATAATTGATTATAGATTACAGATTGCCATGTTTTATTTCGTCGAGACATAAATGTTTTCAATAATATATTATAGTAATAAACAAAACGCATATTTAATTAGACGTTTAAATCAAGTCAAATTTTAAAAACTACATCTTTAAAAATTACCCTAAATTAGACACGATTACTATTTAGTGGCAACACTATTGATTGGGAATTTTTCATGTTATTTTACTAATTTATTTGTTAATATTAAGTCAAAATAATACTTAGAAATGGAAAGTAAAGTTATCCTTCTGTAAACTAGAGGGGATTCCGACCTCTTTTTACACGCAATTTTTTTTTGAATGGACCTATGCTGTGGCAGATGGCCGTTACAGCTTCACAGGGCGAGAACACGCAATAACGCTGCAATTCGGCATTTTTAGCTCAGGTCTGTTGGGTGCTACTGACATTTGCTGAATGACGTGGAACGTGCGGCAACTAGTTTTATATAACCAGTATGACCGGCGGTCTCGTACCTTTGGCAGCGGGGTACGCCTGTCAATGGCGTCTCCCGTTGAAATGCTCTAAGGTGCTGGGACTTGCAAAATTTTTTTCCTATCTCGTGTCGCAAATATAGCCGAATTTTCGTAGACATTTTGTATGGAGCTGGGAGTTGGAATTTTTTTTCCAATTTAGTATGGGAAAAATTTACAACTCACACTTGACCGTCGAAATTTTCATTATTTTTTGGATATGACGCACCGTTACTGAGATAGGTAGTTACTTGAAGATTTTTTTTTATGTCAGCTGATTGGCATTTAAGCGACTAGTACCTCTGGCGCTCGGCGCTTTCTGCTCTTCTCCGGCGCTGCGGGAAGTACAGCCCTTCCGCCCTTGCGTAACGAGTAGGGATGCAAAGTTTTTAAAATATCGATATATCGATATCGACATCGAATCAAGTTGATATTGATATATCGACATATCGGTCTAGTACGCCGATATATCGATATTTCTCCTTTTTTAAAGGCTTATTTAAAATTAATATAGTTATATAGCCTCTCTACACAATGGGCTGTGATGGTGACCATTCGCTGTACATTACTGTGGTTTACTATAGTTTTAGAAAAAAATTCGGCCTTAGTAAAGTCATCTGTTCACTCGACAGTGTACAGCGAATGGTCATCATGAGCATGGCATGATAATGGCCCATTCATGTAGAGGACAGGAATACTTCAAGTACTTCCAAATTCAAGTACCTGCTGATTTACCTACTACTACTACTTGTCTGGAATTTTTTTATACCTTACTATTTTTAGACCTTACTATTTTTTTTTTCGATATTGATATATCGATATCGGCGTGTCGTCGATATGGATAAATATCGATATATTTAGGAGTCGATATATCGATATTTATCGGTTTTTCGATATATCGTTGCATCCCTAGTAACGAGCCTCATGCGCCCAGGCGAGCTTCCGCAGCTACGGCTTTATGGATCGCCACCACGTTGTACCTTTCCGAGTTCCCACTTGAGCGGCTTCTTTAGAACTGTCAGCGTAGGTAGGTACACTTTATCATTTTGCTTATTGTAATTAGTGTTCTTCAATCGTGAAAATTGTTTTATCGGTAAAAAGGATATTTTTGTGCCTTTCAACTGCGTATCGCGATTCGCGAGTTCGCAACAGAAGGCGTTTTGATCTATCCACACTCTTTATTGTAAAGATTGATTTAGGGTAGGTAGGTATGTCCTGAATATCCACGATAAGCAAGCACCGAGCTTCAGGTATTGTTTTGTAATACGTGACAGATTTCTAGCGTCTTCATTTCTCGCGATAAGATTTATTACTTCCTAATGGGATTTCGACGAATTCTGGCTTTAACAGCATTAACAGCCTTTGTAGTTCTAACAGCACGCGGCCGCCCCGATCTTTTCTGGTCTTCGACATACTTAAGTGTTGTTGTATCTGTTGGTAGTAGTTACGATATGCATACCGTGGCTGACAAGCTTTTGAAGTGTCTGAAATATTTATGTCCGGCGTCTCAATACCCACTTTGTGCAACCCCATTCCACATTGTAATTTGATAATGAACACTAAAAAATATGTGAAATAGCACAAAATCGAAAAAAGTTTCTATAATAGTATTATGGCCAGACTAGTATTTTTTTTTTAAGGATGGGACATCTAGAATTAGATTAATAGTAATAAATTATTCCGATTTTTTTTAACATAAATCTTTCTTTGCCCTAGTAGGTAAAAGTATTATAATAAAAGTAAGTAAAAGTATCTGCTTGTAATTCCACTTATCTAACACCCTCCATATTTAATAAATCACCTGTTAATGTAGTAGGGATATTGGTGTTACATCGCCCTGTTTCCAGTATCTTTTCTAATGCTGGTTTATTCTGGAAAATGATGGCTACTGCTGCACCATCGGCTAATTGTGAAGAATCAAAGCAAGCAAGTATAAAATCCCACTTATCACTATGCCAATGTTCTCCTGAATACACAGCCAGTTGCAAAGTAGACGCTCCTAAAACAAATATAAAATAGCCATTTTAATTTGTTATACAAGGGCCGAGCACACTAAGAAGGAATAGTAGCATAACACTTTAATTAATGCATGCCCGCTCATGTTGGAAATTTGAAATAAGAAAAGCATTGCAAATAACTGAAAAACATTGATGAAACTCCAGTGGCTCACTCACTCACATGACACACAAAATGTCGGGGTGGCTCATCGGTTAGAGCAGACGCCCGGTAAGCGGAAGTACAGGGCCCTGGCATTGGTCCCCAATTCTGCTAATTTACAAATGGCTCAATAGAATCGCAGTGGCATCGCAATCGTTTATTTTGATATTACGACCATATTAAATGTGTTAAAATATACAATTGCGATGCTATTGAGCCTAAATTAGCGGAATTGGGAGCCAGATAATATAATACTACCGGAAGGTTGTGAGTTCGAGTCCCACCCACCTCAGACAGCCGCATTTTTTTTTTCAAGGAATTGTATTACAAGATTACAAATATACACAGAACAGTTTAAAAAACAAAAAATACCTTTTATTACCTATCTAAGATATATTATCATCTAAGTAGGTAGGTAGGTACTGTACTTTTACAGAGTCTGTAGTTAGTTAGTTATTGAAAATATTTTAAGGTATTTTTTGCAGGTCAAGTAGATGAGTACAATCATAATGTTAGGTTTAGCTTGATGGTATGGGATAAAATTAAAGTAAGTAGGTATCGTTTTCACTGCGGTTCCAAGGCGGTTCCCTAATAAATAATACACAAAAAGTTGTACTTATAATGATATTGTCCCGTAAAAACGTAATCGGATAGTGCACTTGTGGACCTCCTAATAAAATTATGTCAAAAACTTACCTTACTCAATAAACTTAGTAGTAAAACCATAGGGAAAGAAATATGTAAAACGTAGGTAGTGATTACTTGCTCAGTGGTGCCAACGAAATACTTATGATTGTTAAGTCATTAACTCAATTCAATTTAAAATAATTTATTCCACACTAATAATAGAAGTAAAAACAGCTGTGACCCGACTACGAAAATGAGGATTCCAAAGTCACCCTGTAGATATTGCTGTAGGTACTTAGAATAATATTGCTGTATTGTTTAAACCATTTTTGTAGGTACTAATAATTTTGTCTTCCTTCATTGCCTTTCATTGCATACCCCACTCGATATGAGAGCAAACTTTTTTTTTTCAAAATAGGTACCTACCCTAATAAATTGTTGTATAGCATTCACGATGTACCCTTTTTTAACAAAAGGTAGCCTATATGATAGGTACCTGGACTGGATAAGGAATCGATTGATACCTCATTCACCCAAATCGGTTCAGTAGTTTACCCGTTAATCTAGCTAGAACCCACGTATAAATACCCACATACCTTAGAATAAGCCACATGCCTACCTAAATTTATAAGATTGCTAAAATCCCTGTTGGTTTTGCCGACGACGGTTAAAAATATATTATAATCGAAAATAACGAAGAATAACGAAAATTACAAGCAAATCCTTATAAACAACTGCAAATGCAAATGTAAAAAAAAAATTGAAACATGACGGTTTCTGACAATTTGTAAAATAACATTAAAAAATCATGGAATAAGTGAAAATAGTTCCTAACTTAGAACTTAAAAATCATGGATAATGCGATGCGACACTTTTTGACACTTAGGGATTTTTAGACTCGAATCAGTTGACTAGGCATAAAGTTGTATCGAACAAAATACTACTTATAATGTTATAAATTATACAAAACTTTAGAAACTAGCCAGTGATCCCACCAGTGTTGTTATTGAAGTCCAGGACTTAGGGACATCTTGAACTCAGCCATTCAATTGTTGTATTCGAAACAGCGTAATAAAGTTTTTTATTTCCATAACCGAAATATACCGACTGTTAATTCAGTGTATTTTATAACCTTAGGCATAATCTACAGTTAAAGAATGGTTTTTATAGTTAACTTACCAGACTCACTCAACAAATGTGGATTGGCACCACAATCTAATAAGGCTTTCACAATATAATACGAGCCTTGTCTTGCTGCTAGTCGGAGTGGCCACCCGCCTTCAAAATTTGGATCTAGCCCCAAATTTAACAAATCAATAAATCCTTTTACATCGTTGTTTGCAATACAGTAGTTGATTTTATCGCAAACATTTTCCATTTTCAATAAGTAATAATCTACACTAGCCAGGTATTATGTTAATTGAATATTACTTGTATAAAAGAAAGTATAAGTTTGATAACACTGTTTGTTTGGTAATGCAAGCTAAGATAGCGTGTAAGTAATTTTAATGTTTTACAACTACCCCCTGATAATTTGGTCGTTTTTTATTTCACATGTCAGCGTTTGTAGGCAGAGATTTAAATCGTAGATGAGCCATTCATTACCATGCATAAGCGCACGAAAATGTGTAATCGTTGGAAAGAGTGAGCCCACTCTTTTCGTGCTCGTCGCTTGCAGGAAGCGGTGAACGGTGCACGCAAGGGCGGATCCAGGGGGAGAGTCATGGGGGTTTCCTGAACCTATCCTAGGTCGACTAGTTAGAATACTGAAACATAATCTTTTAATACTATATTTTTTTGGACAGAAGTATTCTTGATTAAGGCAGTGTGGTATGCCCGCCCACACCCATTACGCCTGGCCCCTATTTCAGCTAACCAAATCGTATCATAAGTTTAAGTTTTATAGACTGTGGTTCTAGTATGGGCTAAATGTCAAAATCGCATTAGTGATCATGAACCTACACGTGATAGTGATTACTTGTTCCATAGATTTAGCTACGTTTAGGACTTGCTCAGTGAATTTAACTACGTACGATCGAACTGCAATAATAATTGAAATAGCTGATTAGGGCCCCTGTCACATACTACGGCTTGAGCGTGTGCAAAAAACATTCCTTTAGCACCTAGTTTATACTGAGGGAAAAACGAAGATGTTAATAAAGTAAAATATTTAAGGCATATGAGGATAGACTAGTGATGTGTACATACAAGGCTCGAAGCCTCCGAGTCCTTTTGGCTAGAGCTCGGTGCCGTTTACACTACAGGGCTCGCCTCATTTTTATACCGCTCGACAACTCGGGAGCCTTTTTGAGAGCTCGATTGATCTCGAAGCTTTTTCAGAACTCGAGCCTAATATGACGCTCATAGGCCAAATCATACCTGAACGTGGGCATTAATGACTTGTATTTTAAAAAATAAGTTATTTTTAATTATAGTTTATGAATTATTCATACATCAAAAAAACTTGTGGTTTTTGAGAAATAAAATAATATTCCGGTTTTTTTTTAGGTTGGGATAACATTATTGTAGCTTTTGAACGTGTCCAACCAGCACGGATTTAAATATTAACCTGGATCGAGTACTTCTATATCTCATATTTTCAAATGTGCACTCTAAAACAATAGCGCTAAGATTACTTTTTCTCTGCCAAATGGAAAAGTAGGAAAACGAGTCAAGGAGATAACTAAAATAGTAGTGTGTCCTTGTCTAGCAAGTATGTTATGGAGAAGGGTGTCCACGCTGTAAGTAATTTATGATAATAAGTTTTTTTAATTTAGAAATGACCGGGATTTTTATCACTGTCTAAATTGCATATTTTGATGGTTGGTGTATTATACACCAACCATCTGACAAAGGCGATCGTCGCCGAAACAAAGTGTTAAATCTTGAATATAATTAAAGTTTAATAATTTTAATAACTATCTTGATATTAACAAACTAATTTCTGAAATAAATACTCTTTGAGGCCGCCAATTATTGCGCTTTTTCTTAATTCCGCTTTCAAAGCGTTCACATTAATCGCCAAGTAATTCATATTTGCGATAATTTTACGAAGGAGATCACTTTCCAGCAGGTAAATTAAAGAAATTATAATTTATGTAACGAAGCCCGCTAAAACCATTGAAAAGTGAATGATATTGGACCTCACGCGACACAAGCGCCTCTAGTGGCAAATTCAGTAGCGATAGCCCCCATTGGGCTACCACGGCTCATAAATTATTAAATATAAAATATTTAGTTAGATTGTACTCTATTGTGTATGTTATTACTGTACAGGATGCCTAAGGATAAATCTGTTGATGGAAAGTTGAAAAAGACCTGGCAAAAAAAAATTTGTTACCCACCAATGACAAAAAAATTTTTCGAAAAAATATCAATTTTATCTTCGCTTAAATGATATTCCTCATCATCCAGTACAATCTTTCACTACTGAATCAAGACACGAACTAATTAAAAGTATCGCAAACATATATTTAAGCTTAAGATTAAAAACGTACGCCAACGAAGATACTCTTAAAATGACGGGGGAAAAACTAACGATGCGACAACGGCTGCATATAATAATTTTATTCAATTATGTTTAAATTTGTTATAGGTAAATTTTTTGTCATTAATTTCTTGTTTTATTTCCTTTGCTCCGATTCGGTCCTAAACGAGTCTACTACCACTTCAACATAACGATCCGCTGTAACTCTCCTATTCCACAATAGTAAAGAACATAGCCAATTAAATAAAGATAAATAGCATGGGCTAGCAGGTGACTTTTGCTTGAAATCCGTTTTAGATAGTTTTTAAGCTATTGCATAGCTTCTATCGCGGGCCTTGAGCGCGGGGACCGAATCCAGAAATTCCGTAACGCAAAAAACCTCACGCTCCCCACTTCGACCGGCACAGCGGTGATACGGCTGTTCGACGAGGTGCGTGCGGATTGACGAGGCGTTTGCCATTCGACGAAGTGGGTGCCGTTCAACTAAGTGGGTGCCGTTCAACTAAGTGGGTGCCGTTCGACGAAGTGGGTGCCGTTCGACGAGGCAGGTGCCGTTCTTTATTTCTTCATTTCTTTATTTCTTTATTTCTTTATTTCTTTATTTCTTTATTTCTTTATTTCTTTATTTCTTTATTTCTTTATTTCTTTATTTCTTTATTTCTTTATTTCTTTATTTCTTTATTTCTTTATTTCTTTATTTCTTTATTTCTTTATTTATTTATTTATTTATTTCTTTATTTCTTTATTTCTTTATTTATTTATTTATTTATTTCTTTATTTCTTTATTTCTTTATTTCTTTATTTCTTTATTTCTTTATTTCTTTATTTCTTTATTTCTTTATTTCTTTATTTCTTTATTTCTTTATTTCTTTATTTCTTTATTTCTTTATTTATGAATTACGCAATAATATGACTATACTTAGGAGCTATAAACAAAATAAAAAGTGGGAAAATAATCGGCAATTTCATACTTTAACCCCTATTATAATTGCATAAGTTGATAAAAAATGCTATGCAATAGCTTTACCGCGGCAGTCTCCGAGTGCCACACGTCTTTTTTTTTTTAATACAATAAGTATTTATCAATCCAGTAAGGCTATCCGAGTAGATAATATTTTATAGACACCGTATTAGAAAAGGAGGCACTTCTACTTTTGAACCTCTCTCTCGGCTCGTTTTTTTTGAGATACTGCGCAGTCCAGCTTAAGTGTAGGTTCATGCCAACCAGTGACAAAAGCTCTTGAAATCGCTACAGGCGATAAGACCGCCCAAGTTGTACATCTTTCTGTAACATTTCCTGTAAATTTATTTCTTCTGTGGTGTGCAATAAAGATTATTCTAATCTAATCTAATCTAATCTAATCTCTTGTCATCGATAATAAGTTTCTTATTTATTTACTAACACAATATAATTTCACTTAAAAAAGATTACTTACGATTTTATCATTTGAATTCGGGGATTAATGTGTTTCAAATGACATTTGAAAGCGAGTAATGGAACGTCAGTTTTTAAAATGACAGATGTCTTTACCGGTGTCCACTGTCCGAGTTTTCTTGCAGTCGATCTTTGCGTTTGCTTCGATACGTACTGCGCGATATTTTGTTCTGTGTTTATTTCTTTTGACCCGCATTTTGTTTAACTGACTCAGATATATGCTGTTTCTTGTCTTAGAAGCATAATTTAACTCAAAACCTTGTTTATTGTTTTAAAAATTATTGAATGTTATCATAACCTAAATTAAAGATAAAAATAACTATATTTCCGATTAATGAAGTTTTTGATAAAATATTTTACTACTTTCATTTTTACAATGATAATAAATTTTTCTAACAAAATCATACAAAATAAAAAGTTAAATTCATAGGGGTTAAAGTATGAAATTGCCGATTTGTACTGAAAATCAAAATTGCATATTTTTTAATTTTTAACAAATTTATTTAATCAAAATAGTTACCATTATTATCTATACATTGCTGCCATCTAATAGGAAGGTCATTTATGCCTTTGTGATAGAACTCTGAGGATCTAGACTGCACAAACTGTGTGAAAGCATTTTGTACTGCCTCCTGGGAAGAAAACTTCTTGTCACGTAGATAATTGTCCAAATCACGAAAAAAATGGTAGTCCGTTGGAGCAAGGTCTGGCGAATACGGAGGATGTCGAATGGTTTCTAATTGCAGTTCCTGAAGGGTCAAAACGGTTTCTCGTGCTGTATGAGGTCTCGCGTTGTCATGGAGCAATAATGGTGAAGATCGATTCATGAGTCGGGGCTGTTTTACTGCTAGTTTTGCCAACATTGTTCGGAGTTCGGCACAATAGACATCTGCCGTTATTGATTGACCAGATCGGAGAAAACTATAGTGAATAACACCATGCTGAGACCACCAAACAGTTACCATTACCTTTTTATTGGTAATTTTTGCTTTAGGACACTGTTGTGGCGTTTGACCTGGGGTGAGCCATTGCATTTTTCTTTTACGGTTATCATAAAGAATCCATTTTTCATCACATGTCACAATTCGATTTAATAGTCCTTCATTTCTGTACCGATTCAACAAGGCAACACAAGTTTCAACACGCGTTTCTTTCTGCACATCAGTCAAATCATGAGGCACCCATTTTTCGTATTTTTTTATTTTATTGATTTGATAAAATAAAAAAATACGAATCGTTCTTCAAGTCGAAGTTTCCATCACGAAAGCTTTTAAACCAAAATCGCACGGTACGTTCATTAGCAGATCCCTCTCCAAACGTAACATTGATATTGCGGGCTGTTTCTGCCGCATTACTTCCGCGTCGGAACTTGTATTCAAAAATCACTCGAATTTTCACAGTATCCATCTTTCTTGTCTAAGTTAAATAACAAAAACTTGGCTGTATGGGCATAGTTCCCTTTGCCAACCCAGAATTGAGTGAGTGAAGGTACGAACCTAGATAATCACTTTGTTTGTTGCACAAACAAAGTGATTAAGTATGTTCGTACCTTGTTGGCCTTTTGCGCGGGAAAAGAGAAAGGTGGACTTTGTTACGTAATTTTGTGAAATTATCCTTTAGGGGCATTTATTGTGATTAAGTGATGGCATTGATATGATCATGTGTCAGTGAGTAGGATTTAAATCAAATAAAAGTGTGAAACAAAGAAAGGCGCTCCTTGTTGACTGATCCACGTTCTCGCATAAAACTCCTGTAATCATATGAAATGTATAAACCACCCATACATTTCAATGAGTTAGGTTAGTTTAGATTAGGCTATTATGTTTATGTAAGTATTTATGATATTGTTTTATATGTATTTTAAAATTACATTATAACTAAAGACTAGGCTTTGTGGACTCGTCCGAAGCCGTTAAATTTATATAAAAAGAAAAAAAAATGAATTTGTAATTAAAAATAAATCTGGGAGTTTTTGGCGGGAGTTCGTGAGATACGTTTGGAGTCCGTTTATTTTATCGAATTCTTATTGTTTATAGTGATTTTTGGGTCGTAAAAGTGGTGTTATTTTGCGAAACAAAGTGTCGTGCGAGTGAACAATATACAGTTCGGTGAAATAACATGGTGTATTGGTCGTAACCAAGAAAAGTGGGCCGTGAATTTTGCGCGGGATCGCGAACAGTTCACCTCTTTCTTGGGGACTTCTCTACATTCCTTCAATCTTTCGACTGTCTCCAAAAACTCCATCGAAGCATTAAAACGTCTAACATCAACGTTTTAATGCAAAAATAAAGAAAATATTACTAAAGAATTGGCTGTATGGGCATAGTTCCCTTTGCCTACCCAGAATGGGTGAAGAAAACAACAACAACATAAATAAATCTGTAACACAGAACACTATCTTCATTCTTCGTACAATCAACAATGTATTTTACTAATTTTATTAATAAGTTCGTCGTACAACAAAAAAGAAAGTCGTGCACTAAAAATTATGTCTTGTTTTAACATTTTTCACTTCTCATAATAATGAGAATTATTAAATTATTACCTACTCTTGACCACAATAGATTTTCTTTATAATTTTCATCACATAGATGTCGTGACAGAAACTTATGAAAAACACAGAAACTTATTTATTCAATTGGATAATAACATAACGATGGGAAGGTTAGTTTAGCACTTGTATAATATGTAGCACTCACTAGATAATAATTAACTATTATAAGACCTGGTCTGAAATTGCAGTTTAACTATAAACAGTATTTAATTTATGTATGTACACTAACAAAATTATTTTATACAGGCATAAGGAATGGAGAAAAACAGTAAAAAAAGAAAGAAGGCGAAGAGTACGAGTTTACAGAGCTAAACAAAGGGGTATGTATGTATGTGCGGGCTGTCTAGCTAGCACCCTAATTATTCTGAGGCATAGTAAACAAATGTCCTAAAGTAGCCTACAAGAGCTTTTAGTTAATATTTTGGAAGTCTTTACTCGAAATGGGTCATTTAAAAAGTAATTTGAATTCAGCCATTAGAGTAAGTTTAATGTCGACAAACTGCCACTTAACTACAATATTCCACTCTCAGATACTGTATTGTGCTCAATTGAGTCTGTTTCCCCTGCTTTATCCATTTGTTTTTGTCCATCTGTACATGAATGCAAATACTGTAAGTGGTATGAATTTTGGCATTTCCGAAATCATGTATATTCTGTCACCCTGGGTTGCTAAAAAATCAAATCAACTTTATGCGAACTAGTGAAAATTTTAAAAACTGAATAGGTATCAACTTTTGTTACAAATACAATCTTACTGAAAGTGTTAAAACAGTTAAATAAATAAATAAAAAATGTAAAATTATGGCAAAACCAAATTTATGTCATGTATCGCAACCATAGAACCTTACATATGAGTGCCCCAAGCGCATACATATAGTCGGTTATGCTAATTTACTTAAGATATCAATACATGCCATAATTTTACAAAGCTGTCAATTACATATTAGGATTAAAAGAGATACCTATTTAGATAAATTGTGCAATTTAAGAACTCTAAAACAAAAGTTACTTAAATAAAAAGCAAGCCAAATTCTCAACACCTTGAAACTGCTGATCTATCAGGTGTTAGAGGTAGGCTAGAACTTGATTTGTAGAATTATTCTGTTATTTTACTTCAAAGAACAAGGAAATGTTCCTTGCCCTTATCTAAATTATTTGTATGGTAATCAAACCATTTATTTTAATATTTTGTTTAGACTATATTTTAGCTGAGAAAGTTTGTGAAGATTGGTTAGAAGAACAAAATAAATTAGAAGCATTTGAATATGAACAGATACAAAAGTCGAACTTAGAAGAAAATAGAAAATGGGTTGAAGCTGAAATGGTTGCTATGAAACGATGGAATGCTCTTCAATTTAAAAAAGAACAGTTACTTCAGCTTCACTTACAAAAAGAGGCCAAGCGCAAATTGGTAAGAACAAATTTTTTATCCGAACTGTTGATCTTCTAAGTAAGTAAAGTAAAGTTACTTACTTACTTACCGTAAAATGTTTGAGCTCTAGATATTACGAAGTCATTGATGATTTATAATTTGTGTTATTTATTTCTGTCCAGGGTTCGAGGCTATATATATCAATGGATATATATCCAATATAAATATCAACCAAGTTTTTTTCAAGTCAATTTCCGGATGCCCTTAAAGTATCTAGTATATTAAAACCACTTCACAAAAATGGTGAAAGAACTGATCCTAACAATTACCGTCCTATAGCATTATTGCCAACGTCATCTAAAATAATAGAACAAGCAATGTCTATGAAACTGTACAACTTTTTTGAGAAATATAAAATTCTTGATGACAGTCAAAACGGCTTCAGACAAAATAGATCAACAACTCTTGCTGTCTATAAATATATTGAGAGCATTCTAGATTCGATAAATAACAAAAAATATGTAGTAGGTCTATTATTAGACCTAAGTAAAGCGTATGATAGAGTTTGATATGACATTCTTTTAGATAAACTCTACAGAGCTGGAAATCGTGGATTGGCTCATAAATGGTTCATATCATATCTAACAAATCGGGAACAATTTGTAGAAATAGAACATACTGATTTTAAAACTGGTAAAATTAATTACATAAGATCAGAGAAAATAAACGTATATAACTATCCCACAAGGTAGCGTCTTGGGATGTATTTTATTCTTAATCTATATAAACGATTTGCCAAAAAATTTAAGTGATCATTGCACTCTTTTTGCAGATGACATTTCTATCAGCATACCTTGTACCAACTTAGAAGAATTAAAATTAAAACTTGATAATAATTTAGACACGATCACTAATTGGCTAACTGCCAATAAGTGATTGTGTCTAAATCTAGAAGAAAACTTGTAAGTAATGTTAGTAGAGTACATACTTGTAGAGCCCCCGTGGAGCGGATGAAGCCGCTTGTCGTAGGAAAGCACTGTTATTGTCGATAATTTTTGTATCGATAATTTTGGGACCACTAATACTTAAAACGTTTTTTATTAAAATAATGTATTTTACACGCAAAAAAGTCTACGGTATATCTTTAAATTATCTGTGTTTTCCAAATTACTCTTATTATTTTAGTTACCTCTCAGTTGACAACCTACATCTGTTAAGTATGGGGGGTCGTGGTAGTCGTCGGCGCGACAAGGTTCTCGACGAAGTAGGTTTGTATCAAGATGTCGTCCAAGTAAACGCCAGTTTTTTTGATGGGCAAAAATTACTTTAATACCAAGGTAGGTAACAGTACAAAAAGTTTAGTACACTAGTCGCAGCCTCAAGTCCCACGCAATGTTCCAGTGTGGACGCAAAGGTAGGTACAGGACAAGTATTCGCTGCGTAGGATGTTCCAATGTAGAGGTGGGGCGTATTTACGCGACCAGGTTTTAAAACCAGGTTTCTGCTTCGAAGTACGTAAACCAGGTTTCAACCTCAAATACTTGCAATACTTTTAAGGTATTTGTACGCGGGGCGCACTCGAACGTTTGTCAAGCCAGCGCGTCTTTGGAGCCCTTCAAACATGAAATAGGAAATAAAATTTTACCGTTGTTAGAATAAGGAACATAATCGTATAATCTAAGTTAAAACTTGCAAACCATAAAAGTTTTTTTTTTGCCAAAACTATGGTCATCCGTATGTGTATTAAAGTAGAGATTAAATTCAAATAAAATACTTTAAAAGTTTTTTACCCGATGGCCGTCTCGCGTCTCCGGGTTCGTTCGAAATCTTCTAGTATTTGGAGCCCTTTAAATATGAAGTAGGAAATTCAAAATTATTCACATTGGAATAAGGAACATAATCGTATAAACTAAGTTAAAAACTTGCTAACCGAAAAAGTATTTTTTTTGCCAAACCAATTGTAATCCTTAAGTGGATAAAGGTAGGACTTAATTTTAAGTAAAATACTTTGAAAGTATTTTACTCGGTGGCCGTCTCGCGTCTTCGGACACGCTCGGAAACCATGTCGCGGCGTCTCGTGTACGATCGGTTTGTCGCGCAAGCAGACACATTTATTATGTACCTTATTGTAACACGTTAAGGTCTAATTTTCCTAGGTACTAAGAAAATATTTGCAAGTATTTAGAAACCTGGTTTTTGGCCCTAGTATTTGTTGGCTTGCGTACCAGGGCGCCCTGGTACTGATTTTATCAAGTACGACCCATGCCTATTCCAATGTGTGTTTCTGGTGCAGAAAGCACACTCGGACGCAAGCCTCCACTTTGAATGATTACAATCGGCTTATCCTAGGGGGGTCATTACTCAGAAAAATACTTACGCACCGCAAGCCAAGTACCGCCAGCGCCATCTAGCGGAAAACGCCGGAATTTATCATGAGTTGCGGCCTACGGTTGCTTAGTATTGTTGTGTGCGACTATGGGTACTATTACAATGCAGGTGGCTGCCACAATGCGGCGCTAGTGGTATTTTGTAGACGATAAATTGTTATATTGTTACACATCTTAATTTCAACAAATCTAAACTCGTTTAATTTAGGCCTTATCAGAAAACACCACTTAACATTGAATATGAATATAAAAACTTTGCAATAAATACGGAACCGACTGCTACTTTATTGGGTTTAGACGTCGACTGCCATTTAAATTGGAAATCACACATCCAAAAAATAACAAAAAAATGTCTTTATTCATTTATGGTCTTTATCACTTGAAAAGAGTGACAGACACTAAAACAGCTCTTGCTGCATATTACGCGTATGCTCACTCATGGCTTACGTAGGTACGGTATAATCCTTTGGGGCAACAGTACAGACGTTCAAAACATTAAGGTTCTAAAAAAAAAATGTATAAGAATAATTTTTAAATTAATCAAATGACTTCTTGCAAACCATATTTTATTAAAGAAAAAATTCTTACTTTGACATGTTTATACATTTTGGAATCTTGTAAGTTTGTAAAAAAACATATTACCTTTATTCTCAAAACACACAAGTAAGGCGCTATAATAGATATAAAAATAAATTAAATCTTCCTTTAGGTAGACATCTCCAAATTTCTAGATCAGGTCCACATTGGATGTCTATTAAAATTTATAACTGTATCCCAAATAGTATTAAAGACATAGAAAAGTTTAATATTTTTACTACCAGACTGAAGACATACCTATCTATTAGATAAAGCTTATTACACACTGGACGAGTTCTTTGAGACTTGTCCTAAATTAACTGGTTCAGCGTAAAGCAAAGCAGAGAAAAAAAATGTTGCAATTGTAGTAGTCAAATTTGCTAACAAATTAAAGGATAAGTGTGGATAACATAATATTATATTGTGTATTTATCCGTTAAGAGGCCCTATGTTCGCTTAATTTGCGGTACCCCTACGGGGTGTCACGTGTGCAATGTGCTTTTAATTGTAATAAATAACACCTGTAATTTACCATGTGACAAGCAAATAAATTATTACTATTACTATTCGACGATTTATATCAAAAAACTAAACACAATTATTAAAACGGCATTTATTGATATATTTGTTTGTAAATGATTTAATAAATAACAGTTCATTATGACTTATGACAGTTTTAGTAACTAAAAGACTTATTATTTGATTATATTCTAGAGTTATAGGTATTTCTAATGTTTATTGTTTTATTACCTAAGTGTAGGTATTATAACGGTGTGATATGGTATGACTGATTAGAATTTTATATAAAAAAAGATTATGAGAGTCAAAATGGCGGGTGTACCATAACGAATTAAATTATACCGGTCACCAAAAAATGTACCTTTTACTACCTCACTCTAAAAAATCAGTACCTTCTTCAAACCGAAATTATTTCGAAATTAAAATACACCCGCCATATTGACGTCAAAATGGCGGGTGTACTTTAATATGTTATTACTTGACAATCGCTCATAAAATGTATGGACACCAAAAAAATTTACCTAAAAAGTACTTCAAGAAAAAAAAACATGATCGGTTGCGCAGTTTCTGAGAAATACAAGCATCGCGTCTTATTTACTTAATTTTACTGTGAATTTTTGATCTATCTCTATCATCATCATAATCAGAGCGTTTGTCCAAGTTGCTGCCGTAAAATGCGCCTGGTGTCCGCCTTTTTAATTTAAAGTGGTTTACATACTGTTATCTTTATTTTACGCGAACACTATACATTGAACGAATACATCATACACTATACTTTATAGCGTTCATGGTCACGGGCAGACTAAGGTTGTTGTTCGTCTTGAAGTAGGTAATTTTATAATTGTTTAAAACTACCGCCTCTAATTTTTATCGTTAGTTATGTTCCTTTTCACAATTTCTAAAACAAATCGAAATTTCCCCGACCTAGGGCACAGAATAAGTACTAGTACTCCGTACAGAAGCTTGACTTTGCAATGGTATTCAAAGAAATGTCAACGATATGGTGTAATTTAGTTTGCCTCAGTGTCAAGCACATTTTCGTTTAGACACCTACAGAAATCCATTGCAAGATAATTTCATTCTTATTGCTCTAGAATATGATTCATAATACACTAAACCTATTCAGTTACGTTATATCATGCGGCGCGCTAGGGATGACTGCTACAAGAAGCTACTTCTAAAATTAAACTAAGAATTAAATTTGGATCCCGATCACTATTTAAACAATTAAACACCAAAGATACTGTGCAGTATCTTTTTGCACGTTTTCTTTTTCTCTCCATTTCGGTAAAAGAACAAGTGAAAAACGGGCGCGTACTTCACCGCTCGCTTGCGAAACTCAACTGTTTTAGCCCACCCTGGTGGGTCGGCGCGGGTAGGTACATTTTTGGTACCGACACGCGGAGTTACACAGGCCTGCCTAGAGCCCGAAATCTTATATAAAAAACCGGCCAAGTGAGGGTTCCGTTCCAACTTTAACTGAATTAGGGGTCCACTTACCTCCACTTAGCCAAAATACATCTTAATTGACTGCAAAAATAACTTTGTTTTTCATAGTGTTTGTATGAAGGACAAAATAATATTTGCGGTTGTTAAAAATGTGCTGTTTATCAAAAACTATTGGTTCGATCTCGTTCAAACCAATTTTTGTTGAAAGTATTCGTTATGATCTACATTATGTATTTTTTTCAAAATGTTCACTTGCTAAATCTAACCCATTACCACATGAGTAAATATTCCTACAGATTACAAGCTTCCTAACTTTTAACCTATTCTGATAGGGCTGACACCTGTTGTAAAAATAAAATACGGTAAGTACCTACCTACATAATAAAACGTGTATTTCCAAAGGTATAAAATATAAGGTTTAGTGTAATTTGACAATACTAAAGTTAAATTTGTTTATAAATGGCTAACCCTAAATAATTTATTTTTCTTTAAATATTTCTTATTTCTTTTTAACGTGTAATACAGTCTGAATCTAATATACAGTTTCCTTAAATAACTGATCGGAAAACATTCGCATGGCACGTCAAAAGATAACAATAATTTATAATTTTATTTTTATATGTATTTCATTTCCAATATTTTGAATTCTCGGATCATTATTAAAATAATCTTAGTTTTTTTTTTTTTCATTTCACCATTATAATTAACATAATTATCTGGGCCTGTTGGTATTTTAAGAAACCCGGCCTGTAGATATGTTACCTGCATTAAAGTCTTTATAATGAATAAATAAGAAATCATTGCTTATATTTATGGCATTTTCCGATAGGATTCCGATTTTTTGCACTTGTGTCGTTTCAGATATTTCGTATATATCCGGCAACTGACCCTTTGTTTATTTAGATTTAACACCAATTTTCCTTAATCAATCTATACTAATATTATAAAGCTGAAGAGTTTGTTTGTTTGTTTGTTTGAACGCGCTAATCTCAGGAAGTACTGGTTCGAATTGAAAAAATATTTTTGTGTTGGATAGTCCATTTAACATCACGCTGCGAACAATAGGAGCGAAGCAATAGTAAAAAATGTTGCAAGAATAATCGCGATCATTATAGCAGAAATCGATGCGGACGAAGTCGCGGGCAACAGCTTGTATTATATAATAGTTGAATCATAGAAATGGTAAAATCACAATTCGTCAGCCAAATCACTCAAATAAATGTCGTCTAATGCGCGCGACGTGCAGGCTTCAGCCCTGCCATTTATACCTAACGTGACCAGACGTCCCGTTTTGAACGGGACTGTCCCTTTTTATAATTACGAGTCCCGGTGTCTCCGAAATGTACCCTAGGACGCAAAATCGTCCCGTTTTCAGAAATCGCATGAAAATTTGAGTAGCATACGGTTATGTTTGCCTGATACAAATGCTCCAGTAGAAAGAGTATTGTTCTTTATGAAGAAAATTGTGGACATCTGAAAAAACCCAGTTACAAATTTCAGTTGTAAAGGCGAGGTTCATAATTAAGGTGAATACAAAAATACGTGTCAAGAGTTTCATTCTTACTTAAAATCATCACCAGCTATATTTGATTTTGATATACTTTATTTTATATTTTAGCAACTTAATTGCTCTTATAATATCAGTATATAAACTTGAAAAATGTTGTCTCAGGCGGGACTCGAACCCGCATCTCCTCGCATGCCGGGCGGGCGCCATACCATTAGGCCACCGAGATACTGCGACACGGCGAGAATTTTCAAGCATATTCTTACGCTGTAAGCCAGCGTTGTTTCATCAAATGTTAGGAGTTTGCACCCTTAACACCCGAAAGAAACGTCTTTGCAGATGTTTGACAGTCAGTTAAGAAAAGGTGCAAACTCCTAACATTTGATGAAACAACGCTGGCTTACAGCGTAAGAATATGCTTGAAAAATTCGCGCCGTGTCGCAGTGTCTCGGTGGCCTAATGGTATAGCGCCCGCCCGGCATGCGAGGAGATGCGGGTTCAAGTCCCGCCTGAGACAAAATTTTTGAAGTTTATATACTTAAATACAAATTTAGCTAAAAATTTTGGATAGGTTTCTTATTTGGTGATTCGTAAGCAAACTAACTTTTTCTGAATAAATAATTTAAAAAAGTGTTTTATTTGACCTCAATAAACCAATACCGTTTAGTTTTTTCCCGTTTAGTTTAATAACCAGTCCCGTTTTGAGTCAAATAATAAATGGTCACGGTATTTATACCGCAACTGAGCCGGTGAAAACCAGTTCTTACCCCGGCGACCGCGTTGATGAACGCGTCGGTGAGATGTCACGCGCACATCGCCGCGCTATGTGTAAGTGGAACTACAGCGGGCCGCATATAGGCAGCTTGGATTCTGGTGGGAATATTTATTCATGTGCCATTACTGCATAACGTTCGATAAATCGGACGCAAATAAATTGGGAATATTGTGTATAAATAATAAAATATTTAAGTAGTTTTTGTTTCTGAACAAAAGTACGATATTTTTTTACAAGTGCAGCCCCGTTTGTGACAGATGTGTGACATAAGTCACTTGTTATCTATCATTTTCGAAAATGGCGGTTCACGGTCGGTCTGATTTGAGAAGAAGGTAAGCTTTAATTTGTATCAGTATATAAACCTGAAAAATTTTGTCTCAGGCGGGACTCGAACCCGCATCTCCTCGCAAGCTTTATTTTGATTTTCTTATAATTTATTACGCCATATCATTTAAAAAATATAGGTATTGTTTATTTAAAAAAAAATATTGTTTATGCAAAAGTAAAATAATAATATGTATTATTTCATATCAGAGTTATTACTTTGGTTCTTATGCTTGTGTTTTTGATGGTGTCCGATAAATCGGACGCTATGCGTGGCGGACTCTATAGTAGCGGTATTTGCTTGCTTTCACAGATTGAACGTGCATGAAATTTTATCTGCTTTAGAGTGCGAAGATGATTATGAGAATGCAGAGCGCGTTCCTATTTATGTTGAACCACCTATAGAACAAAGTGGTCAGGTAACGGATGAGGACAGTGACAAGTCAGACGATGAATATGTTGGCAAGTTTGGCAACCTAAATCACTTGGGACGCACCTTTCTTCAAAGTAGATGTGAACTTCATGAATATAGAGATGATGCTATGCCGTCTGCATCTTCAGGTCTCCAATCATCACATATTGAAGAAAGGCGTCAATCAGTTCAAGCGAGAAGAACGTGGCTACAGCGATTATAATGTCCGACGATGTATTTGTGTTTCGCTGGAATGACAACAATGCAGTCACTGTGGCAACTAACTTCAAAAACTGGGCCTTGACAAAAATTTTGATCCCGCAGCCCTCAGTGATTGCCAGCTACGACAAGGTGAGGTGGACAAATATGATCAGGCTATCGCTATCTATGCACAAGGATGCGAATTAGAAAATGTTTGGGGCCTATTTTTGCCTTCAGAGGGTATCTGGCTCAAAGTTTGCTTGCCACACATAGAACTCCACCGCATCAAGGGCAAAAACCAGGTAAACCCATAAGTACGGAACGCCGCTGTGAAATCGAAGTTCAAGTGCCTCAACTGTAATGTGGGTCTTCACCCTAAATGTTTTATGAACTGCCATGTAATTAGCCATTCATAGTAATATTCGCACCCAATTCATTTGTATACTTTTCTTATAAATAATGCAAAATATTCAGCTGTTTTATTCATTTGTTTTTACACTACACCAACATAGTATAAGGTTTTGTAGTGCACAGCGTCCGATATATCGGACGAGTCATAAAATCGTAACCATATTTATTTGCTGAATTTTTGCTGTTAGGCCTTTTCATATGACCCCCAAAAAGCCCCTATATTACATAAAAATCATAATAAGTACTATAACAAACTTTATGCTCTATTGGGTTAAAAGTTAGAGGGGGACACACACATATTTTACCACTTTGGAAGCGTCTATCTTCCAAATGTTAGACTTTTGGAAATAATGGTTTTACAAACCTGTCATTTTAAAATACCTATCCATAGATACCCCATACGCATAGGTTTAAGTAAACATTTTTTGTTTTAGTTTTAGTTCTATGTATGGGAACGCCCCGTTGGTCTAGTGGTTCAAATACTGGGCCAAGATCTCGGGGTCCCAGGTTTGATCCCCGGGTCGGGCAACAAAAAGTTTCGAATTTTCAAACGTTGCTCGGGTTTGTGATCACCAGCCCGCATTTGGCAAGCGTGGTGATTATGCCAGTTCCCATCATTGCATTGGTAACTTGAATTCAATGTTGGAGGACTTTTCCCTGCAGTGGGATGATTATAGGCTGTTACTTTTTTTTTACTTTTATTTTATTTTTTGTATGTGAGAATCGTAAAGCGGTCAACAGTATACACCTACCTACCAAGTTTCAACTTTGTAATGCTAAAACTTTCAGAATAAAGTGGCTGTGACATACGAACGGACAGACAGACAGACAGACTTGACGAAACTATAACGGTTCCGTTTTTTGCCGTTTGGCCACGGAACCCTAATAATGGAACAGCGTGGGAACAGCCTATAGTCATCCCACTAATAATTCATGATAAATTAAATTAGTAAGACACGATTCTTTTATTTCTCAGAAACTGTGCAACTGATCATGTCTTTTTTTTTACCTTGAAGTACTTTTTAGGTAAATTTTTTTGGTGTCTATACATTTTATGAGCGATTGTCAAGTAATAACACACTCGCCATCTTGATGTCAATATGGCGGGTGTATTTTAATTTCGAAATAATTTCGTTTTGAAGTAGGTACTGATCTTTTAGAGCGAGGTAGTAAAAAGTACATTTTAGGTTTTTTTTTTGGTGATAGGTATAATTTAATTCGTTATGGTACACCCGCCATTTTGACTCTCATAAAAAGATTTTGTATTTTTGTTGATTTTGCCTGATATAAAAGAAGATGTATGTTTTAGTATAATTTGCCTTATCTAAGATTTTATGTTTTGATTTATTTGACGGATTTTAAGTAAATAACTCAATATTTTAATAATTTTAGCATGTTCGTGTAACACATAACCAAATAGTACTCATCAATAGTGTAATAAAATAATAATATTGCTTTCATACAAAATGGATATATATCAAACTTGATATATATCGGATATATATCATAAATATCCGATATTTTGATATTTATTATAAATATCGGATGTTTTCGAACCCTGTTTCTGTCAGATAATAAGGTCATCTAAACAACATTTGTATTACATTTCAGGAATATGAAATGGAAGTTAAACGTAAAAAAGAGGAAGACGAGAGACTGAAAAAAATTGGAGAGGAACGACAAGAGAGACACTTAATATTTATATCGAATTTAGAGCACTTCTTGACTGACAGTTCAGTAGATCCTCCTGCAGAACTATTGCAATCAAGACACACTAGACAACAGGCTGAGCCATGCCCCTTTTTTACAAAGACTGCTTGTTGTCGCTTCGGTGACCAGTGTTCGAGGAACCATGAATATCCTGGTATTAGCAAGGTTGGATTTATTTGTACTTGATCTTCTTGCTTATCCACTAGAACCTAACACCAATGGTTGCTGAATTGTTGAGGAAGATACTCTGAGCGGGGACCGGTGCTAAGGGCTTGCAATTGCGGGCTACAGTGATTACCAAACTGAAAGTGTTTCCTAAAGTTGTTACTAAAGATGCATCACTGCCATACAAATTCTTCATTTTTTTTTAAATCTTTTATTTCACTACGATATGTCACCACAGGGACAATTATCAGTAGGTTAATCAGTTCAATTTATTCTACTGCTGCTCCAATTGGTCGCAGTGTGATGTTATATAGCCTAAAGCCTTCCTTGATAAATGGACTATCCAACACAAAAAAAAACAATTCCACCCAGGACTTCCTGAGATTAGCGCGTTCAAACAAACAAACAAACTCTTCAGCTTTATAGATGAAACCATAAGGCTTTTGACAATTAAAACTTATTTAATGTATGGCGTTTGACATAACATTGACAGAATGCGTGCTGCAAATATTCCTTACAATAGTAATTAGTTTTTTTACCCCTTATTTGACAATAAGGGGTAAAAAAACTAATTTTGCACATGGACAGGCCCCCAATTCCGCTAATTTACAAATGGCTCAATAGAAACGTAATGTATCGCAAGCTCGTATCGCAAGTGTATATTTTGACACATTTAATATGGTAGTAATGTCAAAATATACGATTGCTGGCGTTTGGCATTGCGCGACACTAATAGATTTTACAAATACTTACCTATTTTTCAATTATCTCGCCCGTAGTGTTTCCTCTTAAAATCGCTCGTGTGGAAGGGCTTTATGGTCTGTTAGCTAAAAATGGTTTTTAGAGGTGCTCCACATAATGTAAGGTGCTTATGCTCCATATTTAATATTAAGGTGGGTTTTTTCAGGACACAATTAAAATCAATTTCGGCTGTCGCGATAACAATTAATTTTAATTGTGTCTGGAATAACCCACGCTCGGAGGGTTAAAATAGAGTAGAAAATCCTTCTCTTCTTTTCGTAGGTAGACTAACTTTAAAATTGACGTGTACTGTCTATGCTTAGCTTACTACTGGTGCGCTTCACCCTTTTACATTTTTTAGGTTCTTTTAGCACCCAACTTTTTTGTACACTTTGGATTAAGCAATATGAAACCTAGTGAATATGATACAGATGTGATGTTAGAGTATGAAGACAGTGAGACTTATAAGGACTTTGTGGATTTCTTCAAGGATGTTACACCAGAATTTGAAAAATTTGGCCGGATAGTCAGTTTTAAAGTATGTGTGTATAGGTATCATATTTTTTTAAATAAAATTTATATTTCTATAGCTTTTGTGTAATAAATAAACGTAATATATTACATTGCGAAACTGGTACACTACATATTTCTTCTTTGACGTTTTGGTCACTTTGTGAAGGCTACTGTAACGCGACCGTAATGTCAAATAATTAATAAATCTTGTTTTTATAATTGACTTAATTTATTATACAATCAGATTTAGATAACGCTGGAACTTGTACAGTCCAGCCAAGTTTGAGTTGAACTAGCGTGCTTTAAATTTAATAGATAAAATTTCGATCAAGTTTAAACTGTCAATTTGATGTAAAAATCCTACTGATTTTGTAATATCTGTGTACCTGTCGGGGCATCAACTACTTCGGGAAATCGATCTATTTAAAAGTACAATATTGCCATAATATAATGGAGAGAAAATTACCCACTTACAATCTATCATCAATATCCACTAACGGATTTGCAAGTACAGATTACAATTACTTCAATTTCAGGTGTGTAAAAATTATGAAAAACATCTTCGAGGCAACACTTACGTAGAATATGCTGAACTGCGAAGTGCAGTATCAGCCTATCGATCTTTACATTCACGCTGGTATGGAGGACGGCAACTTACTCTACAGTTTTGTCTGATCGACGCGTGGAATAGTGCAATATGTGGTATGTGTCATTATTAAATACATATTCATAAACTCGTTCTATTCTTCTGTCTGATAACGCTACGATGAATTAAGGACGAATGTGTTGGAATGAATGAATATTTATTTTGTACAACCAACACTAATATACGTATAATTCCATTACATGCATAGGAACTTAAAGTAGGTACAAAATAATGGAGTTGGTAATTAAATCTCTAATCTTACATGCTACTCTGTTATATCCTTAGAATAATAACACCTAGAAGCCGAATGTAAGCACGAAAAACGCGCAACTAAAACTAAGCCATATCTGGCTTAGTTTGTTCCGGGAGCTGTCAGTGCTCAACGTCACGCTAAGTCAAACACAGCTCGCGAAAAATAATTTTAAATGCCTGTTTGCACTATAAAGAAGTGTTCTAGCACATCAGAGAAACATAAAGAAAGTGATAAAGTTTCATTTCACACGTAAGTACTTACATTTTAGACATTTTCTGTACGTAAATCGAATTAAAAACGAATCATTTGAAACACAAAACCTATCAACATCAGTGTTGCTAGTTTTGGGAAAAAAATTGCACACAGTTTGTTTAGTTGGTTTTTAATATTGAGAAAAATATTGAATTTGCCATAACAGCTATTTAATACTGTTTAGACTTAAATGTTGGTGTTATTAATACTATAAAAATAATTTCTTAATGTGAATTTATACAATCATACAGGCATTTAAATTTAAACACATTGAACGATGGCATTCGTCATTAGATTAATAAATATTATGTAATATACTTATGAATGTAATCATATTTTCTTATGTATTTAAAGATCATACTAAACACATGGCAAATCGTCGTATAACAAAACAACACGTTTTCCCATTTTTTGTGGGTAAACGCCCGATGATGGTAACACTGAAGCCTATATTTGTGTGCGTTAGAAGAGCGTAGATTTATTCAGGCACACAAGGATAATTAAATGGCACGCGTTTACGCTTACGTTTTGGTTCAGACGCGGCTTCTAGGTGTTATTATTCTAAGGTTATATCGTATGACGTTAACAAAACTACTGCCTAAACTGAGCGAGACCCGTATCTCAGGCAGTAGCTCCCCCTCCCCATAAGAAAAAACGGAAAAGATAGCAGATGCGCTACAACACCAAGCAGCCGGCTGGTGGATTAAATCAATATTACAACCACACAATACTATACATAATTACTATGCACCTATGTTTATGACATTAGCGTGCAACTTATGAAATCGATCAATTATTCCAAATTTTCAATTGTTAAATATGTTAATCTACAAAGGAGACCTAGGAGGAGAACTCAAATGAGATTTTATGTCTGCAACAAACATCTACCTATCTATCCTTATTGGATACCCCCTTCTGACTGTTACATTTCCTTTGGACCTGTCTAAAAGAGATGTCACGTAATGGGCCCAGACATTGTTTATTTATTGCAAATTAAATACAATCTAATAAATATTCCTCTCAATTAGGTAAGCATACAAGATGGCGTTTGACGAAAAAAGATAAACCATAAACTCTTTAAATGTCAGTAGCTGTCAGTTTTCTTTGTCAATATTTGTCATTTTTCGTTCGAAGTTTTTGCCACTTGTCATTATCTCACGTGAAAAGCTAATATTTTATAATAATCGAAATAAAAATGAATCCCTATTTCCCTTGGTCATCGCATCACGCGTAAACGGCTGGACCGATTTCGCTAATTCTTTTTTTGTTTTGTTTGTTAATTTCAGGAGAATATTCTTAGGAAAGAAAAAATTAAGAAAATTGCGCGGAAAGTTAGAACATTTAAGAAAACTTAATCACCATACTAAATTTATGTAATGTTATGTAACCTTATCGCTTTTGACAATTTAAACTTTTTTAATGTATGGCGTTTGACATAACATTGACAGAATGTGTGGGTGCTGCTAATTTTAATATCAACAAAAATAGGGTAAAAAAACCTGAATTTTGCACATGGCCAGTAATAATTGTCGCCTGTTACCGTGTCGGAATACCAACAAAACTGTTTATATACCCGCCAGAATAAAAAACAATAAAGAATGTTTTATATCATAAAGCATAATAATAATAAAAAATGGGTTACCCTTTTTTTTTAAACCATTTCGTAATCAATATTCATAGTTAAGACAGAACAACGTATGTCGGGTCCGCTAGTCGCAAATAAATATCCTTTAGGCATTACATAATTTATTAAACTTTTTATGTTGTTATTACAACAAGCACGTCATGTAAGCAAACAATATCACTTGTTCGAATTTAGCTAAGCGATTATGAAATTTTGAAATTGACAGATGTCATCAAAGTGTCATATTTCGTCATGATAGTTTTTGTTGTTTATAATTGTTATTCTAATAAGTTTATTTATGTTTAAGCCATTAAACGAAGCAATTTTAAAGAATTTGGATGATAACAAAGTGTTTTAGGTATATTGTCCTAACTTTTGGCAATGTGTACAGGCTCTGAGCCTAGCCTCCATACAATTTGGGTCATCTCCCTTATCCCAGACACTTGATTCAATTTCTGCGGACCGCGGACTGTCTTCGCCATTCTGTCAATATCCCCTTTCTACTAAGTTCATATGTTACCTAACTTATATTTTAAATTTCAGGTCTCGCATCAACGAATCGATGTCCAAAGGGGCTATCGTGTAATTTCTTGCACGTATTCAGAAACCCAAATGATAAATTTGATGATTTCAGGAGCGACCGACATCGGGAACATAGGAACAGGTAATTTGTGATATATATATATTTTTAATATTAATTAAGACGTTTATATAACTCAATCAATGTATGAACTGAAAAGGCTAGACTCTAATTAAAAATAGATCACGATGAAAAAACTTAAAAACCAAAAAAATTATAAACTAAGTTAAAAAATAATCATGGGGCCTATTTATTATTATTAAAAATTTCACGCACTCTTTTGTCTGATCAATGGATCATTATTTTCTTTATTTTTTTTAAATGTTTAACTCAAACTTTTTCTCGTGTCTTTTGATTTAATCAAATAAAGTATAATATTAACTTAATAAAACCCTTTTTACTGTCTGGACATTTCATATTTTGTATCGAGCGTGATTTACATTCGGTAAAAGTACCTACATTATACTATTATTAATAAACAATATTTGACCTTTCCTATTCGAGTTTCTGTCCCTTTTTTCAATTATATTTTTCTGCCTAGTTTTCGAATAAATTGATGGCAGGTTAATATTATTTAATTTTTGAATAAATAAATTTATTTCTTACCGAAATTTTATTATTTTTAGAAGTACCTCTAATTCTACAACAACCCGAAGTTGGAGATGGTCTGAATCTCCAGAGAGGGATATACCAAAGAGAATTTCGGAAGAAAATAATAGGAAGTCGAGAGAAGAATACAAAAATTCTAAGAGTTCTAAGGACAGTCTACATAGCAGACATAATAAAACAAATAAGAAGAGGAAAAAATCGTGATTAGAATTCGCTAATTTCTAGGAATAAAAAGTTTGAAAAAATAATAGCAGTTTGCTTTAATGCGTATTTTGTTTATGCGAGACACTTAGCCTTACTGTAGCCTGCTGAGTTTCGCAGCTCTTAACGTCAAATATTATCACAAAAATATTATGAAATAAATTATGTAAAAGCCATAGCCCTTTTATCGAGTTCACAATACGACGTCTACGACGAGCGGCGACAATCAGCTGGGGCGTTGCACTCTGCGTGGTCTGTGGTGACCTGGTGACAGTGATGCCGCAGGATTACTGGTTTGCAGTTGGCGGTAAACTGTTGATCGATTGAGCTATGCTATTAATTAAGGCTATTTGCAGAAATAAAACTGAGAATAGCTAGGCAGGGAGGGCACTTGGGACTTTGGTGGCCTTTTACAATAGTCTACTTGACTCTTTTTAGGGTTCCGTAGCAAAATGGCAAAAAACGGAACCCTTATAGTTTCGTCAAGTCTGTCTTTCCTGTCCGTCCGTATGTCACAGCCAATTTATTTTGAAAGTATTAGCATTACACAGTTGAAACTTGGTAGGTAGGTAGGTGTATCCTGTTGACCGCTTTACGATTCTCATACAAAAAATAAAAAATAATGATATTTATGGGAGGCTTCCCGTAGGTACATAGAACTAAGGTCTGAACGAGATCAAACCGTTAGTATTTGAGATATAGCACATTTTGAACAACCGCAAATATAACTTTGTCCTTCATACAAACACAATGAAAAGCCAATTTATTATTGCAGTCAACAAAATATTGTGGTATTTTGGCTTAGTGAAAGTAAGTGGACCCATAATAAATTCAGTTAAAGTACGGAACCCTCAGTGCGCGAGAACGACTCGCACTAGGCTGTTTTTTTAAGTAGAGCTTAAAAGATTAATTACCTATTACTTGATTAGGCGACAAAAAATTATAAGTATTCATTTATTTTTAGTACCTAAAAAACCGCAAAACTTTGATTTAAAACTCTGAATTTCGTACACCGACGAAAAAAACACTGTCGGCCATATTGGTCTATAGATTGTTTTTATTTAACGAACTGACGATATACCTACGTGTTAATAGAGATTTATTTAAGTCGTTAGATGAGCTCTTACCATACATAAGGCACATGAAGATTTATAATCGTTGGAAAAAGTGAGCACACTCTTTCCGTGCTATTCGCTTACAGAAAGTAGGTAGTGAAACGTGCACGTTTTTGTATTTCGTTGTTTTCGAAGTCACACTCTTAAATATGGCTTCCTGTGCCTTTAGAAAAGTGTTGTAATAATTCAAGGAACACAAATAAATCCAAGGGAATTACATTTCATGCGTAAGTACTGAATTAACAAAAATATTTTCACCATACGTAACGGACGTAAACAAACCTGAAGAACTGGTTTTGAGGAGCCCTGTTGGCGTAAATCTGAATGAATCTACCTATAAACCTATACCATCTAGATCCTGTGATATATTTTTATAATTTCTTCACCAGTTGTGCATTGCTTCGAGATCTCCAGGAAGGTGGCTATCGTACAACTGGCATTGCTCGCGAAGGCAGGACAGAGAAGTGAAAGAAGAAAAACTGCGCCAACTTAGACTACCGTTTCGACCAAGACAATCATATTTTGTTCGTTCGTTTGGTTGGACAAAAGTGTCTGTACGATAGGGTCAACTACGAATGCGTTTTTCCTCTGGGAAAAGGTGGACGACCGTGGACGTTGGCATCCCACATGTTTATCAAAGGTATAATTAGTGTATGGGTATGGGTGGGGTCGATCAGCTTATCATTCGATTTCCCTGTACCGTACCTACTTATATACGTGGCAAAAAATGTCCTGTTTATGTACATGCTGGATCTAACTGTGGCAGCCTGCACCTTCTAACTCATAAAAGCAAGATGAATCAGCTCCAACAGCGTCATTAGTTGAGACACCAGCGCTGTGACTTTGCGTTTAGCAGCATCTGTAATGCCAAGCCTACAGCATGATGGGTAGGGTCACTACCCCGCCAAACTTTTCTAACAGTTGTAATGGAATGTATGTCATAAAACAGCTTGTGGAAATGTATGAATACACTGTGCATAATAATATAATAATATTATTTTTTGATGCAGTATCCCGTTCTGACAGATAATTGCATTTTAATTTTTTTTTCCTTTATTTGGATCAAAAAACAGTTTCACAATAAGGTTCTTAAAATTAATATTAGATACATAATATAATGATTGTGAAACCAGCACCAATGACCACAGATAGTAAGATGAATATTTTAATAAAGTTGAGAGTTTATGAACTCGATTCATCGGTATACATTACATTATAATAATATTATTATTGTGTATGTGCAAGTGGTAAAGGCAGTGTTGATTTCATTTTAGTAGATTAAATACACGTTCAATATATGGCTTAACATTAAGATTAAATATGTCTACACTCGTAAAAAAAATATTATAAGTGTCAGCGAGGCGGTACAGCGGCGAGCGTTTACCGGAGTTAGTGCGGCATTTTTTAGCAACAAATAATTTTGCAGTACGACAAGCTCGCACGCGTGGTCTCACTGGTACTATATAACTTATTTTGTTTATTATATCAGGACAATCATAATTATTGTAACAAAGATCATACAGAAATTTAGCTTGTACTTGTAACCTTCTAGCTTTAATTGTATTTATCTAGGAACTGTTGGTAAGATAATTTTCTAAGATGGCATTTGTATTGCAAATAGCGTATAAATTTCTTTTGAACCCTTTCGAGGCTATCAACATATTTGGCATACAATGGGTCCCAAATAGGGGTGGCGTATTCGAGCTGTGAGCGAATTAAGGTTTTATAGAGATGAATATATGTAGCGGATCTTTTGAAACCATTACTGGCATGGAAAACAAATCCATACATTTTATACGCTTTGCTACAAATATGTTCTACATGACGGTCAAGTATTAATTTCGTGTCTAAGATGACTCCAAGATCCCTGATGACTTGTACACTGTCAAGTTTAGCGCCGCATAAGGAATAAGATAATTTAAAGTTATGATTTTTTCGAGAGAAAGTTATACTTTTACATTTATCGAGGTTAAGGTTTAGCTTGTTAGTGTCGCAATATAGTGTGAACCGATCAAGGTTCTCAAGAAAGTCATCATGATCAGAAACGCCATCAATGATATGGTATATCTTGAGGTCGTCTGCATATAGTAAAAATTTGCAATGCTTGAAGCAGCCATTGATGTCGTTAATGAACAGGACGAAGAGTAAGGGGCCCTGTGGTACGCCAGAGGTCACGCAGACAGTGTCAGACTCATACCCATTTATGACTATTTTTTGTGTCCGATTTGTTATGTACGATTTAAACCACCTCCACAGATTACCTCTGATGCCGTTAAATGCAATCTTCTCTAATAAAATTTTGTGATCCACCGTATCGAAGGCCTTTTTGAAATCAAATCAGTATATATACTGTTTGTTTATTGTTATCAATATTTTCAAACAATTCAGTTGTGTAAGCTAAAAGGTTTGTAACGGTAGATGGTTTACGGACGAATCCATGCTGCTCTGGCACTATGACATTGTGAATAAGTGGATAAAGATAATTGTGCACTAATCTTTCGAAAAGCTTCGACACAGTGGACAGTATTGATATTGGCCGATAATTGGTTACTTTATTTTTGAGTCCCCCCTTATGCACTGGCGTAATTCTGGCTGACTTCCATACCCTTGGACAAACACCCTCTCTCAGGCACTTGTTGTATAGAAGATATAAAGGCTTGTAAATACTTGAGGCAGTCTTCTTGAGGAAAATAGGTGGTACATTATCAGTTCCCATGCCTTTTGTAGCATCTAAAGCCCTCAATTCTCCAACAACATCATCCTCCTTCAAAACAATATCATTGATTATGGTTTCAGTGTGCGTCTTTTTGTCTAAATTATGAATTTTGTCAGTATTATATGTGTCAGATAAATCACTAGGCTGAAAAACAGATTGGAAAAATGTTGAAAATAGACTGCAAATGTCGTTGGGATTATCCGCATTAAAGTCCAAGTATTGAACATTACTGGGGATATTGGATTGGTTTTTACGCTGATTTATATAGGTCCAGAAATATTTTGAACTATCATGAATGCTATTTTCAACTCTATCAATATATTTGCTATAGCATATTTTAGCCTCTTTTTTAAACCTTTCCCTGAACAAAGAATATATCAGGTAATCCGATTGATTTCTGTACTTTTTCCACTTGACCCATGCCTTGTTCTTATCTTTAAATATGTGTTTTAAATATGGGCTAAACCATACAGGAAAATGAGATTTTGAGACAATCTTCGAAGGGATATGTTTTCGAATTATTTTATAAATGTGTTCATAGAAAATATCAACACATTCTTCAGAACCCTTTTTTTCAAATAATTCATTCCAGTTTATATCTAAAATACTGTTATTTATTATTTCATATTTGACGTTATTGTAACAATACTTAGTCTGCTGCTTAAGTGGCAAGGATTTTATTGTTTGGTTAAGTGTTATAATTATTTAAAAAGGAGGATGATAATTAGGATCTATTGGTACCAAGGTATCTGTTGTTGAAAAAATATTTACACTAGGTGAGTTGGTTATACATAAATCTAAAAGTCGACCTTTACTATTTTTAAATTTATTGATTTGTATGCAGTTTAATGTATTCATAAAGTTTATTAAGTACGTGTGTGGTGGTATTAAGTTATTCACATTTAGTGGTTTTACTTAGTGAATTTTATCGTCCCACTTAAGACCAGGCATATTGAAATCGCCCATCATACAAAAGTTTTTAATATTCAAGACTTGTATATAATCCCGAATAGAATCAAAAAAGCTAAGGTATGAATCGCAATCAGTTTTAGGCGGAATATATACTGCACTAATAGTATAAAATAAACTTTCGAAGTTTAATTCCAGAAGAACGTGATCAATGGGGACTACCGTTTCTTTGCACACCAGTTGGCGCCACTGTAGACTGAGGTCCGGAGGTATAGCTGTTAAAGGCGATCGGCGCCGAAACAAAGTGTTATATCTTGAATCTAATTAAGGTTATATTGTTTATAAATAACTATCTTGATATCAACAAACTAACTTCTGAAATAGTTGCTCTTGAGGCCGCCTATTTTTGCGCTTTTTCTTAATTCCGCTTTTAAAGCGTTCACATTAATCGCCAAATAATCCATATTTGCGATATTTTACGAAGGAGATCACTTTCCAGCAGGTAAATTAAAGAAATTATAATTTATGCAACAAATTCCGCTAAAACCAATACAAAGTGAATGACATTGGACCTCGCGCGACACTAGCGCCTCTAGTGGCAAATTCACTATAGCGATAGCCCCCATTAAAGGTGGGATAGTGAGAGGAGCGGAGGGGGGCGCGGGCAGGCTGAGCGTCGCATTGTGCGAGCGCAGTACGGCCACCACTGCCACCAGTACATATTACTTTACTCTTTGCACCAGTACCCCGCCGCCATCTAGGCGGCCGGTTGTTATCCGGTTTCGATCACAACGATACACAGTAGGTATAGTGGGGATCTATGAACTCGTTATTATTTATGTCGGAATGTAACCAAGTCTCAGTCAGTATGATTATATCGTAAGTATTTGCCAGGATGTTCATTTAAATAGTGTTGAGTTTAGTTCTCAATCCACGGCAATTCTGATAATAGACTGATAGTGAGTTATTTTGTTTGTCGAATTGTGCTAATAATTTTATAAGAAGTGTATAAGTAAATATAGGCGGAGTCATCCATAACACGTTGAGTGAGGTAGAAGTAAATTTATTCTCATATGAATAATATCATGCATTAAAGTGATATCAGTATCAGTGCCAGTAATGTATTTAGTTAACATAATAGAATAACATGTTAGGAATTGGGAATGGTTAGAACGGTATAAAATAGGGAACATGCCATTAATTTCATTTAATAAATAATAATAAAAATATATGCACTAGACTAGACAAAGATTTTGAGTTTCTGACTACTGGAGGACAGGAGTTTAGCGCGGGAAACGAAATGAAAAGAAAAAGATGGACTTTGTTTTATTTTGTGAAATAATCATGTGGTGTTTATTGTGATAAAATGGTGGCATTGTTGTATTATAACAATGTTTAATTAAGTAATATGAATTAAATAAAAGTGATAATTAAGGAGTTGCTTTTATCTGACTCGGGTCCACGTTCTCGCATAAAACTCCTGTGATCTTTTGAAAGTATTAAGTATAAACCACTGACACATTTTAATAGGCTAGGTTTAGCTTTTTTTAGGTAAGTATTTCTAGGGAATGACTGAAAAAACTGAAAATTCACAGTAATGATTTGGCAGCACGGTCTCAGACCTTAGCCGGTTCCAAAAGGAACAAAACGATGAGTTTTGCGCAGGAAAAGAAAAGAGACAGATGGACTTCGTTTCTTAGTTTTTGTGAAATTATCATAGCATAGGTACAACAAAATAGTGAGAAACAAGGAAAGACGCTCCTAGCTGACTCGAATCCACCTTCTCGCGTAAAATTGTGTGATCTTTGAAATCTATACCCGTACATTTCAATGTGTTAGGTTAGTGAAGGCTAGATTAAGTTATGCTATGTTTATGCTAGTATTTATGATATTTTATGTGTTTATTTATTATGAATGATTGAATTCGCACTAATGACATGGCAGTATAACCTCAGACTTTAGCCATTTCCGAAAGGGAAAAAAGAGTGACACTTACACTAACCATGAACCTACAAATAAGCTGGACTGCGCCATAGATATAGGATACAAGTAGATCCACTGACAGCCCGATAATGCGTGACCAGTTTTGATTTGTCAATGTGTGTGTTAACTAGTGACGTACGAAAAAAAAGGCGGGAAACCTCTAGGCGGGAGGTTTGATTTAATTTGCTCTGCACTTTTAATAAATTTTTCCTGCTTAATTCTATTCAAAACTTCTGTTGCCTTATTAAAAATGAGTACCGAAAGTGGCGGTAAAAAGAAGCGAAAGGCTTCCAAACCAATTCCAGATCTTTCCGATGAAGAAGAGGAAAATTTAATTGCCCCATACTTCAAGCAAGACCACATAAGGAGCTACCCAGTCAACTCACCTGGTACCATCTTTCCAGTGTATATACAGAGCATTAGTGACACGGTAAAGTTTGGTAACAAAGATCCAATATACCTCAACTCAATTTTTAGCCGATACAACAAAGGAGTGAAAGAAATAAAAAGAGTAAACGCTATACGATATGCAGTTATATTTGACAACCCAAAGAATGCAAATTCACTTTTAACTAATACCACTTTCCTTTCCTCATATGATTTGAAGGCTTTTATACCGGCTTCAACGTCAGAATCTACTGGAGTAATTCGATATATCCCAACTAATCTGAGCTGCAAGCATTTGTTTGATAAACTTATCAGTTCTCAGGAAATCTTGTCTGTCCGTAGATTTACAAAGAGGACCCCGGAAGGCATAATTCCATTGCAGACCGTCTCAGTAACTTTTGCAGGTAATGTACTCCCAATGCATGTAAATTATGGTCTATGTGTCCTACCTGTTCAAGAATATATTAAACCAGTTATACAATGCTACAAATGTTTGGCATTTGGCTATACTACTAAATATTGTAAAAGAAATGTTGTCTGTTCAATTTGTTCACAGTTTCACCATTACAAGGACTGTACAAACAATGACAAACCATGTTGTATAAATTGCAAAGGGGAGCACATCGCCGTTTCTAAGGTATGTCCTGTTAAGCAGCAGAAAATATCTGAAAATAAAAATAAAATAATGAACAAAAACACATTAGGATCATTTTTTCCTGCACTTAACAAGACTTACTCAAAAGCAGTGAGCTCTCCATTGCCAAACCAAAACAAAAGGGTTGTTAAAAATGACAAAGACTTTATTGTTGACATAATTAATAATGAAAAAGTTTTGAAAGCCATTATAGACACACTTATAGGATTTTGTAATAAGAACAATGACATAATACCTATAAACACTTCCACAATAAAAGAAACATTCATTAAAAATATTACGTTCAAGCATGGCTCCTAAAAGTTCTTTAAGAGTTTTACAGCACAATATACAAAGTTTGAAACCTAAGATAACTCTTCTCTGTCATTTACTGAATACACAACAAGTAGACGTTTGTATATTAAATGAAACTTGGCTGAAGCCTACAGATGTTGTCAACATTAGAGGTTATAATTTGTATCGCAGAGATGGTATTCATGGCCATGGTGGTGTGGCCATTTTATGCAAAAACACACTTAGAAGTAGTTTAATATTAACCCAAAGTACTGACAACATTCAGACATTAGCCGTTAAAGTAAGTAACACCGATAACCAAATAACTATTTTAGGAGTATATTGTCCACCAAGAAGAGGTCGTTTTAACGTGTCTTTTCTGAAAAATTTAATTACTTCTATACCTTCTCCGGTTTTAGTAATGGGAGATTTAAATGCTCACCATACAGCTTTTGGGTCATTAACAAATAAACCTAGGGGAATTCAAGTATATGATATGATTGATGAAATTGATTTCTTTATCTTAAATACAGGTGAAACTACTACACTTAATCGGCCTTATCAATCACCTTCAGCTATTGATATAGCTTTTATTTCATCCTGTTTAGCTACTTTATCAGAATGGTCAGTGTACTCTGACGATACACTTGGAAGCTATCATTTCCCAACAATAGTAGATCTAAATATTAATACCGATTTGTATGAGGTAGGACATATACAAGAAAAATTTTTATATAAAAAAGCTGATTGGGCTGGTTATACCAGAAAATCTGAAGATTACTTTAAGGATCTCTTAAATGAAGTGAGTCCACTCGTAGCATATAATACATTTTGCAATTTGTTAAATGAACTTAGGAATAAATATGTTTCTTTATACAATAGATCAAATAATAAAGTCAAAAGCCACAAGCCGGTTTCATGGTGGAATGAATCTTGTGCCAATGCAGTGTGCGAAAGTAAACTTGCATTACATGCTTACCGCCGATACCCGACAATAGAAAACTATATTTTATACAAAAAAATCGATGCAGCAAAAAGAACAAAAAAAGAACAGTTGGCAGTACCAGTAAAGTTTGGGAATGATTAAAAGATTTAACTGTAAGTATAAAACCCCTAAGCCTAAAGATGATTGCTTCGTTGATGACTTTTTAGATAAAATAGCTTCAAACATGTTTCCTGATGACAATGAAAATCTTGATCAATATTTTGAAAGTAACGAGCTTAATAAGCATTTAAATTTGCCATTCTCTGAAGACGAATTTCATTTATCATTAAACAACAAAAAAGATACCACACCAGGTCCCGATTCTTTTCCATATATTTTAATCAAAAGACTTAGTAATTCAGCTAAACTGGTATTACTAGAAATTTTTAACAAATTATGGCTCGAAAATCTAATCCCTAACACTTGGAAAATTGTTACAGTTGTCCCTATTTTAAAACCTGATAAAGATCCAAAATTAGCGGAATCATATAGGCCAATTTCACTGTCATCATGTATCGGTAAAATTTTTGAAAACATGTTAAAAACTAGGATAGAGATTTATGCTGAATCCAGATACATCATACCACCCGATCAATTCGGTTTTCGTAAAGGTTGTAGTACTATTGACAGTCTATTAAAGTTCGGAGGAGATATACAGGAATCGTTTAATAATAATAGTTATTTGGTAAGTGTTTTCCTAGATGTGACTGGCGCTTTTGACAATATCGATTTATCAGTGTTAGTTAAAATTTTACATGACTATAACATACCCGGGAAATTATGTAAATGGGTTTTTAATTTTTTCTACTCTCGAGAAGTCTTTGTCAAATTTAACAATTCTTTTTATGGGCCTAAGTTATCTTATAAAGGTGTGATGCAAGGGGCTACGTTGTCTCCTTTAATCTATTTATTATATACTGCTCAGTTAAACAAATTCGTGAATGTACCTAAATTATCCGTATTACAATATGCAGATGATATTGTACTGTACACTTCAAATAAAAATTTATCTCAAGCTGTAAATACTTTGAATGAGTCTCTTAAATTATTAGCATTGTATTATAAAGATACTCTTAAGTTAGATATAAATCCACAAAAAAGCTCTACTTTAGTTTTTAGTAAGAAAAATGAATACGATTCTATAAATATTAAGATTAATTACTGTTCTGTAAATATCAACGTTGTACAAGAAAAACGATTTTTAGGCGTAATATTTGATTCAAAATTTACTTTTCATTCTCATATTTTAATAGTTGTACTTAAAATGCAAAAAAGTGTTAATATTATGAGATCTTTAGCTAGCATATCTTGGGGTATGGATCCTTAATTACTTAATATGGTATAAAAATCAATTGTTAGAACTCGTTTTAAAAATTTATTAGCCAGTCTCTACTTCGAAAGTTAGAGGTAATTCAAAATAAAGGACTTAGAGTAATCACTGGAGCATTATGCTCTACACCCATAAACTCCCTGGAAATAGAGGCTGGTATTCCTCCAATATTTATTAGACTCAAATATTTGGCTGAGAAATATTATGTCAAAGTTTTGGCTAATAAACATTATTTAAGTAATTATAAGAATAATAGAATTTTAGATGTTGAGCATAACATGATTGATTTAAATGACATTTGCAAACACATAGATCATAATATTAAATGGGAGTTACATTCTTTAGAAATACAAACTACTAAGCCTGTAATTTGTAAAGAAAAAATATTGAACAATGACGAGTTTCTCAACTTTGTAAATAATGAAAAGACCGGATATAGAAGAATATACACAGATGGTTCCAAGACTAGTGACACGACGAAAGCGGCGTATTATGATTCCGATAAGAAGTTTGGGCGATGTTTTACGCTAGATCGAAATGCCTCCATATTTACAGCAGAAGCTTTTGCGATACACTCAGCATTGCAGTATATTATTGGTATCACAGATAATGACTTTTTTCTTATTGTTACCGATTCGCAAAGCGTTCTGAGTACTCTTGGAAATTGCAGCATATCATATAAGAACAATATGTATATTACTAAGATCAGACAGTTTTTACATGAAAATCCAGACAAGCATATAGAATTTATATGGGTGCCATCACATAGTGGTATTAGTGGCAATGAAACTGTGGATAAGCTCATGAAAATTCCAACTCCCCACATTCACTCATCGCAATTATATTTAGCTCCTTCTATCCCATTAACAGATTATTACTCTTTAATTAAACTCCGAATGTTTGAATATTGGCAAAAAACATGGGAAGAAACCAAACAACACAAAGGAAAATGGTACGGAAACATACAAGAAAAAATACAAAGTAAACACTGGTACTTTAAATTGGAATCACCCACAAGAAAATTTATCACAACTCTAAATAGATTAAGATTTGGGCATGGGAAATTCCCAGCGCATTTGAGAAGGATAAAGATCATCACTTCCAGTAGCTGTAAGTTTTGTTCCTGCGAAGAAGCTACTTTAGATCACCTTATTTTACAGTGCCCAGCCCTTAATGTGCAAAGATTGCTTTTAATAGATGGCTTACTGAAGATATATAAAGATAAAGAAATACCCCGCCTTCTGCCGTCTTTGCTTCAGAATATCGATACGTATGAAGTGATTTACAGTTATATAATGACTACATTTCAAGACATTTAAAATACTTCAAGTCCAAAAAACAAAAAAAAAGTTCAAGATAAAAAACTGAAACCTTAACAAAAATATTGTTAATATAGTAAACTTATGTTTGGCTGTATGGATATGTACCAAGGCCGTAAAAATTGTAATAAAAAAAAAACTAGTGACGTACCTTTAACATTTTTAGACTATCGATAGTAATTGCAGTTTGTCGTTTGGAAAATAATATTTACTGTCACACTGTTTTTATCTCGAGATTATGCACCTACTTTGCGGCATACCTAACCGCCCTCACTTCTTACAACTATAATAGTGGGCAGATAAATGTGCCCGGTGAGTATATTTTTTACATATAATTTAAAAAAAAACAGTCTTAATTAATAAAAAAAATAACAGCCATTGTTAATTAGTTTTCTTTATTTATTTCTTCAAAAGATTTTCCATATGTCCTTTGCTGTGCCGAGTGAGCTTATCAATAGCAGTAAGTGAAAAAGAACAAGTAAACAAAATCTGAATAAACATTTACATTCTGATGTATCAAACACTGATTATTGACTTTTAAACAAGATTATCTTAGTTATGTGATTCCTTACAGTTTCCTTCTTCAAATTGTTATGTTGACATTCATTTGAGACGCTAAACGTAAAATAACATCAAATTTCTCCGGAAACATTCAAGATAAATGTCGACAATAGTATCGATAAATTTGAGTCAAGCTCTAGCGTACATGTAAAATATTTCGATAAATTATTTATCCACCAAAATAATGTAAATAATCAATACATAGAACTTTATCTATACAAAATATTAAAATGAACAAGTGGATTGAAATAATTTTATATTTACAACCTAACAACAAGATCAAATTCAACAAAAATAACGCGTTTTTACGATGACGACTTTCTACGTATTTACCTGTGAAATGAGCAATTTTTTGGATTATTTTTGTGGTTGACTCCACAGGCACTCACAGAACATGTGACCATTGTTAGATAAAACTGTATTTACTTTAGTTATTCTACGATGTACTAGATAATTACATAAAATGTTGAACCTTATATCGCATATGCCACTGGATGTCACTCTGTCAAATACGACAGGTCACAAAACGAAAAGATTTGTTTCCTTTTTCCATCTTGCTAGATTTCCATAAGAGGTTTTCTTCTATCTCGCAGGCTTTGTCCGTAGTATATAAAAAAAAAGCCGAGAGAGAGGTTCGAAAGTAGAAGTGCCTCCTTTTCTAATACGGTGTCCATAAAATATTATCTTCTCGGATAGCCTTACTGGATTGATAAATATACTTATTGTATTAAAAACTATCAGACGACCATTTGGATCAGCGGTAGTAAACGCTGCTTCTGAGCCATGGGTCGCGGGTTCGATCCCCGCACAGTACAAATATTTGTGTGCATGAACATGTCTGTTTGTACTGGTCTGGGTGTTTTCTATGTATTATAAGTATGGATTTACAAAAAAAAAAAAAAAAAGTATATAAGTAAGTTTATCGGTTGTCTAGTACCCCATACGACAGGCTACTAAATAGTAGCTTAATTTGGGACTAGATGGCTCTGTGTGGCCCAGTGAGGCATGTCCTAAATATTTATTTATTTATTATCGAAAACGGATTTTAAACACTAATAGTCACCTGCTAACCCATGCTATTTATCTTTATTTAATTAAGTATGTTCTTTTCTTTTGTGTAATAGGAGAGTTACAGTGGATTGTTAAGTTGTAGTGGTAGTAGACTCGTTTAGGACCGAATCGGAGCAAAGGAAATAAAACAAGAAATTAATGACAAAAAATTTACCTATAACAAATTTAAACATTATTGAATAAAATTATTGTATGCAGCCGTTGTTGCATCGTTAGTTTTTCCCCCGTCAGTTTAAGAATATCTTCGTTGGCGTACGTTTTTAATCTTAAGCTTAATTATCTGTTTGCGATACTTTTAATTAGTACGTGTCTTGATTCAGTAGTGAGAAATTGTACTGGATGGTGAGGAATATCATTTAAGCGAGGATAAAATTGATATTTTTTCGAAAAATGTTGTTGTCATTAGTGGGTAACAAATATTTCTTTGCCAGGTTTCTTTCCACTTTCCAGCAACAGATTCATCCTTAGGCACCCTGTACAGCAATAAAATACACATAGAGTAAAATCTAACTAACTATTTTTATTGATTAATTTATGTGCCGTGGTAGCCCAATTGGAAAAATGCTTGACTCACACTATGAAGTTGCTGGTTCAAGTCCCAGCAGTAGCTTAAACTAATGATTTTTATTTAGTATTTAAATTCATGTTTCATTCAAATAATTATCATACTACACAATAATATCACACATTTTGAGGATTAATTAATAAGCTATCATTATTAAACATCAACCATCAAAATATGCAATTTTAGACAGTGAAAAAACCCGGTCATTTCTAAATTAAAAAAACTTATTATCATAACTTACTTACAGCGTGGACGGGTCCTTCTCCATAACATAATTGCTAGACAAGGACACACTACTATTTTAGTTATCTCCTTGACTCGTTTTCCTACTTTTCCATTTGGCAGAGAAAAAGTAATCTTAGCGCTATTGTTTTAGAGTGCACATTAGAAAATATGAGATATAGAAGTACTCGATCCAGGTTAATATTTAAATCCGTGACACTGACAACATTGATTACCTACGAGTACCTAACTTTGTAGCTTTTAGAGGAATTGTTTGTGGAGTTTTGCGCGGGAAACGAAAAGAGAAAGATGGACTTTGTTTCTTAATTTTGTAAACTTATCCTAAGCGGCATTTATTGTGATAAAGTGGTGGCATTGTTATAATAATTTGTCAGTGGGTAGGATACATAAATCAAATAAAAGTGAGAAACAAGGAAAGGCGCTCCTATTTGACTCTGATCCACGTTCTCGCGTAAAACTCCTGTAATCATTGAAATGTATAAACCACCCATTCATTTTAATGACTTAGGTTAGGTTTCATTTCATTTTATTTCATTTCATCTCATTAAATTTCATTTTCATTTCTTAACAATAACAAAAATTCTACTGAAGACTTGGCTGTATGGGCATAGTTCCCTTTGCCTACTCAGAATGGGTAAAGAAAACAACAACATCAACAACAACAAACAAAGTCACTGAGCATTGCTGAGCAAGTAATCATTCATTTTGGGGGTTTTTTGACTTTTTTGGCGGGAGTTCGTGAGATACGTTTGGAGTCCGTTTATTTAATCGAATTTTTATTGTTTATAGCATACATTACGGTGTATAGTGATTTTTGGGTCGTAAAAGTGGTGTTATTTTGCGAAACAAAGTGTCATGCGAGTGAACAATATACAGTTCGGTGAAATAACATGGTGTATGGGTCGTAACCAAGAAAAGTGGACCGTGTATTTTGCGCGGGAACGCGAACAGTTCACCTCTTTCTTGGGAACTTCTCTACATTCCTTCAATCTTTCGACTGTCTTCAAAAACTCCATCAAAACATTAAAACGTCTAACATCAACGTTTTAATGCAATAATAAAGACAATATTACTAAAGAATTGGCTGTATGAACAGGTATCCGAGGCCGTTAAACTTACTAAAAGAAAAACATTGTAGCAACAACAATAGTGACATTGGCATTTGTAAATGAATGATTTGCCGACATCAATTTGAGATATTATTTATTATTAGGAAAATGGCTTTAAGCAAAGTTAATTACTGTATAAAGTTAAAGCCTTTTTTAAAATTTTCTATGTTTAAGTTATTAATAACCAAAGAAATAACAATGCGCAAGTTATCTTGTCCCGTGTATTCTATAACAGTGGGTTCTCAGCGTAATATTACAATGTCTACAAGAGAAAAGGAACAAGATTCTAATCAAAGTATACCTACCTTGCATACCTACTAATAAAGGCCCAACATATAAATTGTAAAAAAAAAACTAACTTACTTATTTTATTTACAGATATTTTTTCTAGTAAAAAAAACATCATTTCAAAGTTAAATTTCGAAAATGTGGAGCATGCACAGCCTTTTTATAAATTATCCATCAAAACTTTACTACATATTTATCAAGTAACAAAAAATGATAAAAAACAAAGATATTGTACAAATAGGCTGTATTATATTTCTGCCAGGCTAAAGGTTTGTAACTTAATAAGCTCTAATTTAAGCTCTACGTATTAACTTGTTAAATTCATAAGATCTAATAATTCTTTGTGCTTATTTATTAATATATCTTAGCCTAGGTTTTGACAATATTATTATAAAAAACAAAAACATTATATAAACCTAACCTAGTGCACCGTCAATAGCGGGGCATGGTCCAACCTGCCGGTGGTTAGGGCTGCTGAGAGAGGAACATCCTAACAATATGTGCCGTGTCGAGGAGTACTGCCTTCTATTATTATCACTACATAGTATAAAACAAAGTCGCTTTTTCATTCCCCATGTCCCTTTGTATGCTTAAATCTTTAAAACTACGCAACGGATTTTGATGCGGTTTTTTTTTAATAGATCGAGTGATTCAAGAGGAAGGTTTATATGTATAATAACATCCATTAAATAGTGGAGAAATACTGTTATTTTTGAGGTTTCTAATATGATGTCGTAAATATTTACATTTTTTTCCACTTACATTGCAAACACAGTCTAAACCCTACGAAATTTATCAAAATAATGTGCTAAGTATTGTACATATTGAAAAGGTCTACAGAAAACTCCGCGATGGTGTATGTCTATCTGTTATGGATATCCCACAATAATTTTTTTTTGTCATTTACTTTTTACGACAAATAATGGCAAATTTTCGAAGCGATTTTAACCAATACAGCATTAATCCTTATCCAATTAAATACTTTAAATACATTGTTGACTTAATATTGATCGAAATGGCCTTTTACAGAATATGACTTAAATAAATATTTTCGAAGATATTACAGATTTAAAAATTACGGGACGTAGCGTTTGCGGCGGTAGGCCGGCCAAGGCGGCGGCGGCCAATTTAGATACTTATTCTAAAGACAGCAGGAAATCTTCATGGTATTAGGGAAAGGGGAATTGTTTTACTCCAAATTTAACACGTGCGGGCCACGGGCAGTAATGAATAAATCAAAACTACTGGATCAATTTAAATAATTTTTTCAGAAACATATTTCATACCCGTGCGAAGCCGGAGCTGGCCACTATGTTTTTTTTATATACAACGTTCACAGTTTTTTTGTAGTGTATTTAGTATCAGGATTGCACCCGTGCGAAGCTGGGGCGGGTCGCTAGTTATTTGTATAAACTAATTATGATTTTCCAGATTCCTCCTTCTGTACTCAGCAAGCACATTGCACAAAGAACATTTATTTACAGTTTATCTTTTGACTGGTTAGAAAAGTCACTTAATGTTCTCCTTGGTAAGAAGCATTTGATTATACCTATTATGTATGTGCATCTGGATTGAGTGATCATTTTTTATTTCTCAACAAAACCAAAACGTACATTTAGTCACGAATAGTCAAAACCCATAACCGAAATAAAAAAAATTGTCACTCTTAAGCGATCAATGATATTGCCCAATATGTGGATCACTCAATTCAGACATTAGACAAAATAGCTACAAGCTGAATCTCAGGAAATACTTACTCTGTGAATGAAATTTTCATATCAAATATTTGTACTGAATTTGGCCCATTATTTTACAAAAAATCAAGATACTTCAACATAAATCCAGGAATCTACAATGGTTTCATTGGATCACTTAATCCAGACGCATTAAGATTGAGTGATCCTAGAAATATGGTGTTATGTGTACGAAATACATGATAACTTGTATTCACCTTAAAGGCAAGTATGGAATATATCGGTACAAATTAATAACACACCACAAATGTGAATAGTTAAAATTAATGACCAATCAAACCTTTTCAAATTTGCTGAACTGAGTGATCCTTATAAACGCATGTAGACTACTAGAACAGACTACCTAGAACAATTGTACTACTTTGTGATTAAAATTTAGCATACAATTTATTTGTGTACGTTGTTTTATTCACATAATTTTGGTTTTTCAGCTTATTATCATAGAAAAATTTTGTAGGGTGACCACAATACTAACGGAATCTATACTTGAAATGAATGAAAATCTATACTGACGGATCCTACGTATATTAGTGCAAGTGCAAAAGCACATATTTACAGGAGAACGATCTAATGATTCTAATGCTTGTAACTTTTATCATATCACAACATTTTATATTTGAAATTTTAAAATGTGATACTTGAACATTATTGAAAAAAGGTTGACTACTAAGTACTCGGGGAAATGACGTCCCCTTGTCTCACTCCTCGATGCAACGGTATAGATTTTGTTTGCTGACTTAAATTTTGTTAGCGAAGAATTCCTTAGGGTGTCTCACCTGCCCTTAGTTGGCTTTTAAGCTATTGTACCTTCTTAGGCATTGATTCTCCTTTCGAAAGGAATCCATATATTTTTTGGTACTTGCGTATTTTTTGTGTGCGTTCGCCCAGTAAAAAGTATCGCCTATTTGAAAATTGGATGATGCAGTTAATTAGTGCCTTATATCGTGTAAATGTGCCCGAAATTTTATATTTGTGCGTCCAACAGTTAAGAGTTATTTAAGAAAAATTGATTCTGCTGCACGAACATTCGCCCAGCAAAATTTTTTTTAATTTATGCGTCTAGCTGTATATTAAATATGCAAAAAGGTAGCTTATGTATGAGTGTAAATGTGCCTTAAAAGCCAAATTTGTGCCTCTTATGCAGACTTATTCAGTTTTTCGTTTCGGTAATTGCTGTATATCGGAAACGGTTGGACGCACACTCATGATTTTTTGTATACAGATACAGTAAATTTGTGCATATTTGTGCCGCAATTTTCATTAACATGACTAGCACCTTTATGGTGAATACAAGTTATCATGTATTTCGTAAACATAACGCGGTATTTCTAGGATCACTCAATGTAAATGCGTCTGGATTGAGTGATCCAATGAAACCATCATAGATTCCTGGATTTACGTTGAAGTATCTTGATTTTTTGTGAAATAATGTGCCAAATTCAGTACAAATATTTGATATGAAAATTTCATTCACAGAGTACCTAAGTATTTCCTGAGATTCAGCTTGTAGCCATTTTGTCTAATGTCTGAATTAAGTAATCCACATATTGGGCAATATCTTCGATCGCTTAAGAGTGACAAATTTTTTGATTTCGGTTATGGGTTTTGACTATTTGTGACTAAATGTACGTTTTGGTTTTGTTGAAAAATAAAAATAGATCACTCAATCCAGATGCACATCTATTATGTTGGGTCAAATTATAAAAACCAGTAAAGAAAAAAAAAATATAATAAGCACTTAAACCTTACTGGAAGACAAGAATAAGAGCCAATATAATATAGATATTGTGGTAGCTTTTGTGTATAAGAGTTGAAGTTGAGTTAAGAGTTGAAAAAATGTAATTTACTGTATATTGTGGATATTGGATTGTGTTTTGTTATGTCCTTTTTGTTGATAACCATAAAATATTCATTTTTATATACTTATGTCATGTAAGGAAATATTTCTAACATAAGATAAAGCAACAAATTGTCATTTGTATTAATTTGTTGGATCTTCTTGCAATATCGCACACCTAGATGAAAACGGAAGTAACTCAAATCGAATTTTAGACACGTCAAAAATAATTTCCACTCTCCAACTATCTACTTAATAATATAACAGTATTAGTAAACAAACACTAGGACAACTGATGTATTTTCATGATCTAAGTAGTTATTTTAAGAACATTTATTAAATTTTTTAAAGCTTGTAACATGAATACACACACTATTAATATGAACAGTTAATTTTGAGTTTATCTACATCTACACTAAAATTATAAAGAGGAAAGATTTGTATGTGTTTGTTTGTATTGAATAGGCTCTAAAACTACTGAACCGTTTCAAAAATTCTTTCACTGTTAAAAGCTGACACTATCCTTGATGAACATAGGCTACTTTTTACCGCGGGACCCGGTAGGTGGCGCTGCTGTCAGTATGTCAACTAAATGGCTTGACCGATTGGGTTGAAATTTTGTATGTGTAGTTATAGTATCCATAGTTTCACAGACACGAATGCATTAAGCCTACATAATCTTCTTTTTTTCTATGTGCCACCCCTAGGCACAGGTTTCCGACCTTGCGTTATGACGTGGAGTTCACGCGAGCAGAGCTAGTTAAATAATAAACTGTGCAATCCTACTTCTTCATTTCATGCCTTAACTTAATATAAATAATTTCTTTACTTTCAAAAAGGTATCATAGCTTGATGCTACCTGTAAAAAACTTTTTATAATCTTAACAATCCTAACATCTCACAAAAAACAATAATATGCCATTACTTAGCAAATTTAAATATTTTACAAACAATTCTCAGACATGGGTGTAACAAGTGAACGGCTTGTGAGAGATTTATGGGTCCTAAAATACAATTCCAATACAATCCAGGAAAGACTTGAAAAAGTAAAAAATATGGGAGTGCAAAGTGTACAGCCTTGGATGGTAAGATGTTCTGATGAAATTTTAAACAGGTAATATTTAGATATTTTTATAGGGTTTAATTGATAAACTTGATATTTCTTGAACCTAATTTTTTAAATTATGTTTAAGATATATTGAAATAATGCAAGAAACAAAAGATATCCTCGGAGAAACTAAGTCAACTCAAGTATACCTCGCCAATCGACTTAATACCACAATAGAAAATGTGAATGAGATGTGTTTGAAAACCCCTGCCTTAAAGACGATAAGAGTGACTAAGGTGTGTTGATCTAAAAAAAAATACATTTAATTCATAGTTAATTCATATAGGTCTATTTTTGCATTGAACATAGTTTTTAAAACTATTTTTATTCGATAATTTGAGTATTTCTTCCTTATCATGTAAGTAAGTAGGTACTTATTTATAAAACTTTATTTGGGGTTTCAAAAGTGGTGGTGTATAATTGTAAACATAATATGTATACTTACTTTCTGTGTATATATTTTTTTATTATTAGTAGTGACAAAAGATGAACAAAAGTGTTTGTCTGTCAAAGAAATGGAGCTATCAGTCATTTTGTCTTTGAAATTTTTCATAAATACCGTTAGGGCTTTGCCACACTAGACGGAAATTCCGTCGCCGAACTTCCGCGGCGGAACGCCAATACATGTTATTGCATATAAAATACAAATAGCGGGCACACTACGGAAGATCGGTCATTCCGTCGCGGACGATCCGTCGCTCGGAGCGGACCGCTCACTCGCTCGCGTCTGCTCGGTCGTCCGCGCACCGATCTTCCGTCAGCGTAAGATCGGCAACGTCGCATTACATGTATTGTATGCATCGCGCCACATTCAGCGGATAACTCGCAGTGACGACGCACGCACAGGATGTTTGACACTGAACGATTTATTATCGAAGTGCAAAATAGAGTTTGCCTTTGGGACTCTAGAGAAAAGCCAGATAGAACTGCAAAGAAACGAGCATGGGAAGAGATTGCGAAAATATTGTACGACAATTGGGATAGTGAAATAGAAACAAAACAGCGAAAACTTGGTGAGTTTATCACTTTATTAATTTCTATACCAAGGTATATCTAATTATAAGTACTCGTATGCATGTAGGTACTAATTGAAACTATCATTCATATAAACCTACTTAAGAATGATTATATCAGTCACCTTACCTAAATGAAGTTGTGTTGCCACTCTAGTTTACCTTCTTCCATAAAATATTTTTTAAATACATCTCTCGTATTTATGGCATTAGAGGGTCTAGATGTAATAGGGGTTAAAGTATGAAATTGCCGTTTTGTACTGAAAATCAAAATTGCATATTTTTTAATTTTTAACAAATTTATATAATCAAAATAGTTACCATTATTATCTATACATTGCTGCCATCTAATAGGAAGGTCATTTATGCCTTTGTGATAGAACTCTGAGGATCTAGACTGCACAAACTGTGTGAAAGCATTTTGTACTGCCTCCTGGGAAGAAAACTTCTTGTCACGTAGATAATTGTCCAAATCACGAAAAAAATTGTAGTCCGTTGGAGCAAGGTCGTCACGAACGTAACAGTGTATTTCTTTCACTCGTGAATGATTAATAGTTTTGTTTGCTTAATCTTGCCAAAAGTAACAACATTTGGTACTATTTTCTTGCTGATAAGTTTATCTACAAAGTGGTGTAATCAGTGATTAAAAATCTTATTTAAAACAATAGTTACGATTGAAAATATATTCAAAGTAATCAACAACGGCCGGTGTAACTGACCTACGACACATAAGCGGTCTAGCTGCGTGCACCGATCACATACTTGGTGAGCGCGCTGCCGACAACTACCGAGCTTGTCCCGAGCACTTACGATCCCTGCCCTGCCTAGAAGCTACTACAGGATATTGCTACGAACTGTCTCCGTGTTACGACATAGCTACGGCACGCTAAACCACAACTTCATTACATTGCTACGATACGACTACAAAGTAGACATGAGCCTGTTAAGATCGCCTACTAGCAATGATTCGAAATTTAGCTCACAACCTGACTTGTCAAGGATGGAAGAGGAGTTTTCCTGTATTACCTCCCGCAAAAGAAAGCAGCCAGACCATGACTGCGACTGTAAAAAAGAATTAAAGGCTCTGCGCAGCGACTTGTCTCGTATGAATGCCTTACTAGAGAAGTTTGTAATATCACAGGAGCAAACTATGAATGCGATGCGGGATAACATCTCAGAAATAAACGGTGAAATAAAGGACATTAAGGCGTCGACCTCTGCTATTACAATGGATCAAAATAACATCAAAGGCTGCATTACAGAGTTAAGTGACAGAATTTCTACTCACGAATATAAGCTCACCTCTCTCGAGTCGGACCTTAAGACATTGCAGACATCACCCACTACCCCATCCGAAACGCTCCATCTGCAGTCTAGTGAACAGGCTATTTATGAGTTACGTGAGCGGCTTAACAGAGAAAAAAACATTATACTTACAGGCCTGCCTGAGCACCGCATTTCTGATTCCCTAGAGAGTAAGAAAAAGGACGAGATGGAAATAATGGCCATTGTTACTGCTATTTTCAAGGACTGCCCAAAGCCAATAAAAATATTTCGACTTGGTAAATATACACCGGATAAACATCGCAGAATTAAGGTGTGCTTTCAAGAATCACAAACTGCCAATTTCCTCCTGCGCAATAAATCCAAACTACCAGAGAAAATAAAGATGTTTTCCGATCAAACTCCATCGCAACAAAAATACTTCAATGAAATAAAGAATGAATTAGCTCGTCGACAAGACAATGGTGAAAAACACTTAGGAATCAAATACGTAAAAGGTGTCCCCACAATAGTTAAAAATAAGCCAAAAAACTCCGAACTCCCTCATGTATCTCCATCCAACCATTAGATAACTCTACAGAGACTGACGACGTTACGTATCAATTGATAAACGACTACCAAAGCTTATTAATTAACAAGACCTGGCTGAATTTCTTTTATACTAACGTTCAAAGTATTCGCAGTAGAGGAAAGTTTGATGAATTAAAATGTACTTTAAAATCAATACCTAGCAAAATTCATGTTATTTTACTAACAGAAACTTGGCTGAAATCTGAACAACACGCACAGGAAATGAACCTGGAAAACTATACACATTATTACAATTATAGAACCGATAAAACGGGAGGTGGAGTATCTATCTATGTCCACAATGATTTATCACATAATTTAATCGACTCGATTTATGAAGGAGGAAACAACTACTTATGGGTGAGACTCGATAGATATGCTCTTAATTTAGGTTTAGCCTACTATCCTGGAGATACAGACTATCAGAACTTCTTACACTGCTTCGAATCCCAGATCCAAAAGCGGAAAAGGGCAATTGTGTTCGGCGATTTCAACGTTGACTTATTGAAAAACGAAAAAAAGGTTAAATTTTACAAAGCTTTGCATAAAGAGTCGGGCTTCAAAATCCTTAATAAGATAGATCCAAGATACTGCACCCGGGAAACAGCCACTAGTAAAACGATTATAGATCACATAAGCACTAACCTCACAAACGACTACTTTCATATGGTCTACGTTGATTCTGCACTATCAGACCACAAGCAGCTCTTATTACAACTAAAAAAAGTTAAGCCACCACCAAAACAAAGAATGAAGTATGAAGCTGTAGACTATAAACAATTATATCATTCATTTCGGACTGCCACAGTACAAAAACCAACACATGACTACAGTGTCTTAGAAAATAATATTAAAACTCATGTGGTAAATTCTAAAAAGACCAAAACTAAGACATTGAATTTACCAAAAAAGGATTGGATAAATAAACAAATCATACAGTCTATTAATAAAAGAAACGAAGCCTGGAGACATTACAGAATGAAACCAGAGGATGAAGAGTTAAAGGCCATGTATGTAAAAAGTAAGGAAGACACAGCAAAAGAAATCAAACATACAAAGGAAGCTTATTACTATAACTTGTTCGGAAAATATTCTAACCAACCAAAAAGAACATGGAAGTTAATCAATAACTTATCAGCAAATAATGTGAAAACAACAGGTACCATCCCTAAACTTGTGTCTGACGCCGGTCTAGTTACTGATCCACTCGATGTTTGTAAAACATTCAATAGCTTCTTTTCCACAATCGGTTCGATTTTAGCAGTGCAGATTCCTCTTAAGTACCACAACAATGTCTCACACACTTTATTATCCAAAAATAAACGCATGCATCAAACTAACCTTGCTGAATTGATGCCTTGTAATCTAGACGAAGTAAACAAAATCATTGACAGCCTTGACTCTAATTCAAGTATAGGTATGGATGGGATTAGTACCAAATCCATCAAATGCCTCAGAGATATAATTCTTAATGATCTTGTCACATGTTTCAACAAATTACTATCAGAAGGACATTTCCCAGACACTTTGAAAATGGCTAAAGTTAGTCCCGTCTATAAATCTGGATCCAAATCTGACGTGGGCAACTATCGACCTATATCGGTGCTGCCAGTGCTGTCAAAGGTTCTTGAAAAGGTTCTATATGCAAGACTGAATCAACATCTTCACTCAATAAATTTTATTTCAGATAGACAATATGGGTTCAGACAAAAATCTAATACACTTTCAGCCACCATAGACTTGGTAACAAAAATAAAACTTAATATTGATGCTAAAAAGCTTGTCCTCGGTGTGTTCATTGACCTAAAAAAAGCTTTTGACACTGTAAGTCATTCGCTACTACTTCAGAAGCTTAATAGTATTGGTATCACTGGTGTGGCATTGACAATGTTTAAGTCTTATTTGACGAATAGATGTCAGGTAGTCAAAATAGGTAACACTCAAAGTGGCCCCCTACCAATAACATGTGGTGTCCCACAAGGGTCTATTTTAGGCCCGTTATTGTTTCTCATTTATGTCAACAACATCGATAACATAGGCTTGAGGGGTCAACTTAGTTTGTATGCTGACGATACATGTTTATTTTATTTTGGTACGTCTATTGAAGAAATGTTATCGGAAGCACAAAAAGATCTAGACATGCTTTGTGAATGGTTCCAGTATAACCTACTAACTATTAACGTATTTAAAACGTGCTACATAATTTTTAAAGCTAAAAATAAGAAGTTATCCCCGTACAACCCTCTTACTATTAATCACATACCTATCCAAGAAAAACAGTCCGCAAAATACCTTGGCTTAAGACTGGATAGCAATCTCAACTGGCATACTCAAATAGACTACATCAAGTCTCGACTTTCATCTTTGGCAGGCATACTGCGAAATATAGTGCGTTGTCTTCCTAAGCGGGTTCGTCTTGCAATATATAACTCTTTAGTAAAGTCACATCTGCTGTATCTAATAGAAATATGGGGCAATGCGTCAAAAACTAAATTAAAGGAACTGCAAGTTTTACAAAATCGAATAATAAAGTCTCTTTTCCACTATTCATATCTTACGTCTACAGTAAAACTGTACAAAGAAACAACCATAATGAACATTAAACAGTTATACTATTACACTACATGCATACTTATTACGAAAATTTTGAATAAAACCATTCACACACAGATATCTTTGACAAAAAAAAGCCAAACACATAATTATATATGTCGCAGAGGTGATCACATAGTCTTGTCCACGATAAGAACCGATTATGGAAGAAAGACAATTACTTTTGAAGGCGTACAGATATATAACAGACTGCCGGCAGACATAAAAAAGGCGGAGTCATTTAGTGTCTTTAAATCTAAATTAACCAGACACATCATTTCTAGTCATTCTCTTCTTCAATAAGCCTGTTTGTGACGACTTTAATCTTGTTACATAGCTTTAAGTTCTCATGTAAGTGACAAAATGTCTTAATGAGAATAAATGTCTTTAAACTGAAGGTCTGGCGAATACGGAGGATGTCGAATGGTTTCTAATTGCAGCTCCTGAAGGGTCAAAACGGTTTCTCGTGCTTTATGAGGTCTCGCGTTGTCATGGAGCAATAATGGTGAAGATCGATTCATGAGTCGGGGTTCTTTTACTGCTAGTTTTGCCAACATTGTTCGGAGTTCGGCACAATAGACATCTGCCGTTATTGATTGACCAGATCGGAGAAAACTATAGTGAATAACACCATGCTGAGACCACCAAACAGTTACCATTACCTTTTTATTAGTAATTTTTGCTTTAGGACACTGTTGTGGCGTTTGACCTGGGGTGAGCCATTGCATTTTTCTTTTACGGTTATCATAAAGAATCCACTTTTCATCACATGTCACAATTCGAATTAATATTCCTTCATTTCTGTACCGATTCAACAAGGCAACACAAGTTTCAACACGCGTTTCTTTCTGCACATCAGTCAAATCGTGAGGCACCCATTTTTCGTATTTTTTATTTTATTGATTTGACGCAAATGAGTCAATATTGTTGGTAAGGTTACGTACGTTAAACCATGCCGCTAATTCCTGGGTAGTTTGACTAGGATCGGCTTCCACCATCTCTCTTAATACATCGTTAATCACCTGTGTGGGCGGTCTTCCTCGTGGCTCGTTCTTCAAGTCGAAGTTTCCATCACGAAAGCGTTTAAACCAAAATCGCACGGTGCGTTCATTAGCAGATCCCTCTCCAAACGCAACATTGATATTGCGGGCTGTTTCTGGCGCGTTACTTCCGCGTCGGAACTCGTATTCAAAAATCACTCGAATTTTCGCAGTATCCATCTTTCTTGTCTAAGTTAAATAACAAAAACAATTGAAAGTCGATATTCAAATGTTTCACATTTTTTAAAAGAAGAACATCATAGAAACCATGTGAAAAAAGTTTCATTCGAAAACCTCAAACCATGAAGATTGTATGTCAATTCAAAGAACCTATTACAATAAAACGGCAATTTCATATTTTAACCCCTAATATTACAGTTTGGTAATGAAGGTACATCAGAAGTTAACAATTCGTCGTTGTAGTTCAAACCGTCTCGTCTCCGTACAAAGTTATAAAGAACACATGTTGTTTTTACTATCTCTGTAGCAAAATCCGGGTTAACAAGTATGGCCGTATGAAGTACTCTCCACTTGTTGCTCAATATGCCGAAAGTACATTCCTCATAACGCCTTACATGAGATAGGCGGTAGTTAAACGTACGTTTTTCTATGTCTAATGTTTTATTGGGGTAGGGTCGCATAACATGTTTATGTAAAGCGAAAGCCTCGTCAGCTACCAGTACAAATGGTAGTGCTGGGCCGGTAGTACCGGGGAGTATTTTATCCTCGGGTAGGTCTAACATATCATGGTAAAGTTTCTGTCCGAAGTTTGAACTTCTAAATACATTACTGTCATTAATTTCCAAAAGATCCAACATCGATAGAAATGAAGCAATAATTAGAATCTGCGGCTGCCATAAGAACAATTGAAAAAAACTTTTTATGGTTAAAATAGTTAGATCCGCTGTTGTCAGGATTAATTATTCTTATATGTTTACCATCCACAGCTTCTTAACAGTTTGGAAAATTTGCGTATTTATAGAATATTTCTGCCACTTTTAAAAAAGATTCCTTATTTGGCTCAGGCATTTCAAGTGGTTGCAGTACTTTCCAAATTACTTCAGAAGTTTCTTTTATTATTTCTGCAACTGTCGATCGTCCCATCAAAAAGTCGTGAGATAAACTTTTAAAATTCATTCCGGTAGACATATACCTGAAACAAAAAAACATTCAGCATCATCACGTTTTCCCGCCAGTGGCTCTCCCAACTTAAAATAATTAATTAAACATTTATAAACGAACTTATGAAAAGTTTGCTTCGGTCAATCCCTCAAGACTACATTTAACAATGTTTCGCATCGATTCACATAATTTACTAGTGATGCCAACTCTCACCTTCGGCGTATAAACAGAAAAGTGCACCTTTGCCTTCAAAATTCGAAGTTAAGAGTTCGCATCGCTAATACACTATGTGAAAACATAGTTAAATGTAGTCTTGAGAGGGTCAACGAAGCGGATTTTCCATATATGGTATAGATAAGTTATAGTAATTGTACTTATTTTCTAATGGGGGCGCCACTATCGGAGCTATATCACCCTAAGCTAAGTTATTTCGACATTTTGTTGATACTTATATTATTTAATTTTACAGTGGATGAACTTCAAAATAAATGGAAGCACTAAGGAGTTTATTACGTAAAAGAAAAAAAAAACAAGATAATACAAGAAGTGGAAGTGCTGCACCTAAGAAACGTAAAAACTCGTACATTGAATCGCATCTTGGATGTGGTGAAAGAGTCTCTGGTCTCATCGGGGAACATAAGCGCTCCGCCAGGTGATAATGACCAAAATGAAAATTCTTGTGATGAAATATCAACTAATACAAACACTCAACCAAGAAATGCAAACGCACAAGAAACTGTAACTGAGAATTTTATTCCACCTCAAACTGAAGAAGTTTAAGGGACCTCCGAAATGAAAAAAAAACCTAAAATGACAGCCTTTCAACAGAGTTTAATTACAGCAGCCGACGAAGATCGGACACGAAATTTTTACTTTCTTTATTTCCTCAAATTAAGAACCTAAATGAAAGACAAAAATGAAAGACAAAATTGTGAGTTCAGAATCGAAGTGATGAATTTGATTTGTAAAATCAAATATCGTAACTCATTCAATATGTCACATAATCAAACGTATTCTTACAACCATCCTGGCTATAGTACATACGAACAATCACCTACAACATATAGTATACCTACAGGAGATGTGTCAATGTGTCACCGCCGGTGTACCAAGGATATACTACGAATACAAACAGTGCAAGCTCCTATTCGACCATACAGTCACCCGAATCTATTGAAACTTAAGTACGTCCAATTCAATCAGCTGAAACTTAAACAGCACACTCAATTGAGGAAATAGACGAAATATTTCAGAATAGGTCCACTTAATAGAGGAAATGTTGCAGTAATTTAATTCAATAAAAAAATAAAATTTTATTCAATAAAAAGTTAATATACTTAAGTAATTAATCAATAATTTGTTTCATTTCATAATATGAATTATATATTATACTTACTTAATATTTATCTTACCTTAATGTAACGGTCAGCCTTTCTTCGGGAGGTATAGCTGTTCTAAGTTTTGTATTTTGCTTGGTAATATAGTCTTTAGTTAAATTCAGCAATACATCAAATGATTGTATGGACATACGATAATATTCGAATGCTTTATCTGGATTAAGTCTTAGTTGCATATACAGGGTATGAAATTGCCCAATTTCTAGTCGAAGAGTATTTAAGGGATGAACCCAATATTTACGCTTTCTTCTTCTAATGCCTCATAAATAGCTATCACTTCTATCGGATCCATCACGAATTCATGACCACATCGTATAAGCGCAGGCAGCCGACTGATGATCTGCCACTGAATATTCAGTGTGGCTGGTACCGTATAGAACGGATTGACCGCCGCGGACAATCGGCGACGAAATCTCCGTCAAGTGTGGCAAAGCCCTTAAATATCAAATTAACATAGATAAATACAAAGCATTCAAAATGTCACTATTTTATGTTTTTGTTTGTTTGATAAACTTGAATATCAGGCAGATTTCCCTATGATATCAGGTGACCTACATCATGCAATTTTACTACAGCAACCCATTGTTGTCCTAAGTGACCGACGGGACGCGTCATGCAGCGTCAGGATGCGATGCGATATAATGCGACCAACCACTTTATGTGGCGTGTGTGTGTCCTATGTCTGTAAGGAGTTGTCGCACGGAGGTCTAGATCCATACATATTTTACTAAACCACAATTATTTGCTTTTAAATCCCATTTCAAATGAACCTAATCCAGTGCAAGTCGGTATCGCATCCCGTTGCACAAAAAAAAGACTGCACTTCGACGCGTCTAGTCGAACATTGCCTAACGCGACAGGAAACGTAGTCACTATTTTATTTGACTCCTTGATACATTTTCGTCGCATCGCATCGCGCTGCTGCTATTGTAGTCGTTTACCTAGACAACGGGTCAGTCAGTAGGTGGAGTTTCAAGATGTACTTTCATTATTATTAACCCATTCAGTGCCGTGCCGAGCCCGCCCATGGGCGGTTGGATTTTATAGTCTATTATCTAAGCCAAATAGCATTATAAGGGGTGTAAAAAAACCAAACGCAGATCTGAAAACCACATACTGTCCCCATCACTAGGATCATTTTTTTCTTTAGAACCATACTTGGGAAACGGCTGGTTCCAAAGATATTTAGGGTCAAAGTTTTTTTTCATTTTATTACAGAAACGATTGCCAAAAGTTACTTAAAAACTTTTCTTCCTACAAACATAGTGTTTTTTTTTTATTATTTCGTTCATAATAAGGCTTTTTTAATTACAGTACGCAATGTACAGCTCAGCGCGTACGAGTTTTGAACTTAGCAGCCATATCAAGTGCAGCGGCCCACACTTCGGCAGTTATACATTGCGCGCTATGAATTATATTTTTTTGACTCCCAAAAATAAAATTTATTTCTCAGCTATAATATTTTGTTATATGGCTTGGTTTGCTTTTCAGATTACGTAGCTTCAGGGTCTGCGTTTAGTTTTTTTACACCCTGTATAATGATATAATTTTGTGTAATTACTTTTATTATAATTAGCTATTTGACAATGCGAAAAATAAAGTGCGAATTACTATTATCAGCTTATATTAGGGGTTAAAGTATGATATTGCCGTTTTGTATGGACGAAATCGAGAAAAGTCATTTTTCCATACTAACAATTTTTTAGTTTTTTTAAAATCGCCTGAACCGTTTTCGATGCAATTAAAGGTGAAAGTTAGATGGTTATAAAGCTACGCATTAAAGTATTTAAATTTCTGAAAATCAAAGTATATAATACAAATATACTTAATTGAAGCAAGAAGGTCAGCTGAAACATTGTAAGGGGTCTTTTCAACGACTTCCTTTGAAGTAATAGGCACTAGTTTTCCTTTTTTTTTTTAGTCAAAAGTTACTTTATTTAGTTTTTGATACAATGCAAAAAGATTAACGCTATAATATGACTATACTTAAGAGCTATAAACAAAATAAAAAGTGGGAAACTAATCGGTAATTTCATACTTTAACCCCTATTATTATGAGTTTAAAAATGGTTATTTAGTAACGGAAGTTGAAAATAATAAACGATATATTTATAAATCCAGAAATAAAAATGCAGTTATTTAAACGTTTGTCACGTGACACGAAACGCTCCTGATTGGTCGGGTTTATGATGACGTCACCTGCTTGATAACTTCGTTTGCCTACTTGTGTTTTAATAGCTTTTCAAAATGTTTTGATAATATTTTCCTATAATAATAGTATCCATTGTTTATGTGTGATTTATTTCCAATATTTTACAAATTCTGTCAATGACTTTTACCTTGGACGATGATTTTGTAAAGCAGAAAGCAGTAACCTGCCCATTCATTTAAAATCTGTAACAAACAAACTAGTTAGTCGTGATCTTTAAGTGTAATGTTTATTGAAATCATAAAACTAGCTACAATTTTTAGCTTATGTTATGAAAACATCGGAAATATTCTAAGTGAGTTGCAAGGGCATTCTGTTAAAAACATTAGAGGTATTATAACCTCAAACATTCCTAATGCAATGAATTATTAAAAATTATAAATATTATGTTTACTTACATCGAAATGGTCCTCACAGAAGAAAATATTTGTACTATTCGCTATGTTATTATTATGATCCCTCCGAAATAGTTGCAACCACTTTCGGCGCACTTAGACTTTCTTTTGAACACTTTCTAATAGTTTTCCGAAGTTTTTATAGAAGTATTTATATTTTTGGAACTGCATACTATTTGAAACTTATTGTATTACATAAGTCGCTATTAAAATATAGATCATAACGCACTTTCGTTATTTGTTTGCAATAAATGTATGTAGATGATATGAGCTACAGATCACAAGACAGGCAGGTGATGTCACCCACCCCATTGCTGCGCCATATTGACAAAATAGCGTTTTGGCGTGCTATTTCAACTTTAAATTTTAATTTTGATATTTTTTAGCAAATATGTACCAGAATTTTAAAAAACTACTTTTGCTGAGTTCTTTAACCTTAACTTAATAATATAAAATGGATTTCAAAAACCAGTCAAATAGCCTATTGATTGGTAACCAAAACAGCCTGCGGATATCTTAAGGTTTTGGAAAAAGCCAATTCTGACCGTTCATGCCGAGCGCATGGACTCCACGCGTTTTTAGAGTTCACAAACCTTTTGTAAGATAAAAATGATTTTTTTTTTTCATTATAATTGTAAATTGAGCGCCAAGTTATTAAAACGAAAAATTAAATACATAGAAATATAAAAAATAACTAAGATTTAAATTAGAGTAGGTGCTAATACATATAACTTTGCCCTATCATTGCCTAGGAAAAACTGTGAGCTAGTGCTGAGAAGAAGCATCGCAAGAAATTTTGTCACTATTTTTAGTTGGCTATTTAAATAAAAATTACATAACATTGTACTATTATTTAATTAGGGTATTTTAAATAAGATATTTAAGTTTTTGAATTAGTACATAAAAATTAGTAAATGGTCTAAAAATTATGTGGTACTTTTTTTTAAATAAATTACCAATAATTCATTTCTCCATTAATAAATTACCAACCTTGTGAAGTCTTTAGCTTGGAATGGCTAACTTGGTATTGTTTCTGGTTTTTTTACAAGCTTTTATTTAATATGAAATGTATGTAACTATGTTCGAATCTAAAAAATAAAATAAAATAAATAATAAAATAAAGTAAACTTGCAACTTAATTTGAAGAAGATATATTTGACCGATTGAGCTGAAATTTTGTATACACGTTCAATTTGAATGACAATTCATGATCAATAGACTGTGTGACGTCATTTTAAATCCAACATGGTGGCATACCCAAGATGGAGGGCCAATTTTTTTTTGTGCATTCCTACAATATGGGTAGCAAATGAAAGGGCTTGCTGACAATAACTCGAAAAAATTTAAACGTGACTCTTAATCCAATATGGCAGACAACTTTTCAATTTCAATATAAGCTTGTTTTTAAAAAGGTTTTTCTACTTTTTTTTTTAAATACTATAAACAAAATATTTGTAATGTTCGCAAAACATAATTCTGTGTGAATCTACTGTTAGTATTTTACCAAACTGTGAAGCTACTGTTATTAAATTAATAACTAAGAATAGTGTTTGAATTCAAATCACCCTTCATTGTAAAAAACGAAATTGCAGTAAGTCGTTAGTCCATCAACATACAGATAAGGTCATCACAACCATTTGATAGTCCTTTTAAGTGGAAGTTAATACTAAAAACTAAATAATAATTCGTTTTAAATAAAAACTTATTTATACGTTTACTAGTACTGACTATAAGGACCATGTAGTTTTCTGAAAATATAAATAAGCTGTCGGTAACTTCAAAGAGAGATAAGAATAAAGGTAGTAAACTAAACAAAAGGAGCTGGTCGGTTTTTATTCCTTTGAAAACAAAGAAAGTGTTGACAATTATTGTTGTGGTCACCGACTATTTTACAGTCTTTTTCCTGAGCTTCTGTCATGGACTCATCTTCCCAGGATCTCGAAGGACTTGTTCTCGTTATTTGTACATCATTTCAGCAAGCTTAGATGTCTGCCTCTCGTTCTTGGGACAGGTGAATTGCAGATGGCCCTTTCCTCCACATTTGTAGCACATCGGTCTGGTTGCCATTTTCCTAGGGGGAAATGACATATTCTTCTCCTGCACTCCTCTTATCTTGTAAATCGGCGATGTTTGGCGGAATGACGGCGAATTATTAGGCGATGAACAGGTCGCAATCACTATTACAGAAGCCAAATCACAAGAATCGTAGTCCGGTGGGTCGCTGAGGTCGTTGGTTCCAAAACACTATTAGCCAATCCGTAGAGTAGTCCTTACATCCTTTGGTATCGCTAAAGTCGTCGTTACTTCGTACTAGATCACTTTTCGCAGGTATCGCACCGAAAGCTCAGAATGAACTGACTCCGGCGTCTCAACTCCTGTTATTTATATCTCTCGACATCGACGCCGCGCGGTCGCAAATACTAAAACGTTTGTTTTCCAGAAGAAATAACAAGGACGTTAAACGTAAACAACTCTAGTGAGTTATGCCATTTTGCGCCTTAATCTGTAAACTTAAAGTTCAATGTCGCTTGCACTCAGGTCTTGCTATTATTTTGCGGTTGAACTTAGGTAGTTATGTACATTCGTCTAGCGATATCTCGAAGCGTCTAGCATGTCTGCGACAGTAAGTTTTAGGAAGAAAAAGGTTTACTACGTCTGACTTTTAACCCTATACTTGGCAAAGACTTTTTTGGTTAAAATTTGTTATTTCAACCATAAATATTGTATTAGGGATAAGTCAAAATAATAGAATAAATAGAAAAAAAAATTTTTGGTGTATATTTTTGGAAAAATAGCATGTATCTCTATGTGCACATTGCCAGCTTAGTAGAGTTCCACTATTAAAAAAGCGTGTGCATTAAAGTGCACATTGCCATATGCGGGGATACTTTAAAACATAGTATATTTTATAGAAATCTAACTTTCTTTATTAAAATCTAGCTACAAAATAGTGTATTATTGAATGAAATAACTATGCAGCAATTCCAGAGAAGTGAAAAAAATTACGAAATATAGCTGTGTACTTAGTTTTCGTTTGATTGTCTGCTGAAGATAGGCCTCCTTCAAATAACGCCACAATTGTCAATCCTAGGCTTTCCCCATCCAGCCGCTGCTAAATGTTTTCCTAAGGTCATCAGTCCATCGAGTCGCATGGCGTCCTACAGTAAGCTTGCCTAAACGCAGTCTCCACTCCAAAATTCGTCTGCTTTAACGGTTGTCGGTTCTACGGCAGACGTGACTAGTCCACAGCCACTTCAGCGTGGTTATTCTTCAGGATAAGTCGATAATTTTCGACCTCTGACGAATATGCTCGTTTTATATCCTGTCTATTAACGAGATACCAAGCATAGCCCTTACCATAGCTCGCCGAGTGACTTTGAACATCTGAACTAGTTCTCCAGTAACTGTCTACGCTTCCGCAGCGTAGGTCATAACTGGTAGGACGCACTGATTAAAAACCTAGCTTGTTTTGGCTTAAACCAATACCAGTTTTGTACCCGAGCCCATGCGCACTTAATTTTCAGAAAAAATATTGTAACTAAATATATTTTCACCACTGTAAGCTAAGAAATTGTTAACAATTCCAGAGCTTATTTTTAATGTATTGCTTTCATGATTAGCTCGTGTACTTTTATAAGGACCATCATTTTGTTACAGTTGGTAAAGTAATATAAGCGAGTGAGGACTACGAGTTTGGGTCAGGAGAGTAAGAAGAAGAAACTTCTAGCTCTCCCTGTGGTCGCTCCCTCATGACTGAGGATCGTGGACATCGATAGGTTTGGATGTTCTACATCTAGTTTGTACTATCTGCCTCCACTGGCGCCTGTCCAACGCATCTTTGACTACTGAGAAGAACTTGGTTGAGGATGAGCCTTTTACTTGATTGCTCCATCTAGCTGGAGACCGTCCACGGGTTTGTCTGCCCTCCGTGTTTCCAACTATGATCAGTTATGTGGCCGAAATGGGATAATGTGCGCTGTTGACAAACTATGGATAGGCGGGTTCGGACACGAAGCTGTGTTAGGATTGATGCATTAGTGCGCATGATTGTCCAGAGTATCCTTAACATACGCCTCCAGCACCACATCTCGAACGCATCAATCCTTTGCCGCTCTCGGGCTCGTGTAGTTCATGTTTCCACGCTATGCTAGTTTTTTATAGTATAACTTTGGACATTCCTTAGTTCAGATCCTCCCTCTCTAGAATCTTCGTTCAAAAATATACATTTATTCTCAGATAGTGAGGAAGATATTGTTTGTAAAGCAAACGCCATTACTTCTTCAGCGATTGAATTAAATTCTAACTAGCTTGAAGTATCTTCTCTTTACTCTTCCGGCAACAGTTTTTGTGGCGTAATTGAGCTCATCTTGCAAAAAATCACTCTCATAAATGTCCGAACTAGCACCAGACTTAGGCACTAAAGCTAGGTTTTTTGATGTATAGATAAAACAAATAAAATATTACAAAATATGCAAAAATATAAAAGAATTTCATAAAAATCATACCACATATTCACAAAACCAATACATTTACTAACCTTGCAATGTATCTTGAAATGCACACTATAATATATAGGTAATCTGCTGATGAGTTGGTGATGTGCATTTATAGATACATGCAAAATTACACCAAAAAAAAATCTAATAAAACTGATTTAATTAGTCAAGGTACATTATTTATTCAAAAGCTTGTTTATTTAGGTAACAGTTCAGATATATTTGTTTTTGAATTTTTTGATAATTTATTGGATTTCAATCGATTTTTACCATGTAATTCGTAGACGCCTGAGCAGGCTCCGACATCTTGCGTCCTACTGAGCGATTTAGTAGTTTCAATATTCATAAATCATTATCTTACTAAAATATAGCTAATACACTACGCAACGGGGACAAAAAATAAATTAAAAAAACCTCTTGGTTTATGCTCAGTATTTTTTTAAAGACAGTGTGCATTAAAATGCACATTGTCAAGTATAGGGTTAAAAGAAGCTCTTTTATTTAGGCTTAAAGATACACTTTTATATATCTTTACATAAATATTAGCTTCAACAAATCTAATAAGCGAGATTAGATAAGATTAACACGGTTTTGCTAAGTTATAACTTACCTTCACACTCCATTACTATTTCGGTGTATAACCAATGAAACTGTCACAATTTTGCCACAAAAATCACACAAAATCACGAATACACGCTTCAGGCAGAGCGCAGTACATGTAAACTGGGCCCCAATTCTGCTAATTTACAAATGGCTCAATAGAGTCGCAATGGCATCGCAACCGTATATTTTGACATTACTACCATATAAAATGTGTCAAAATATACAATTGCGTGGACATAAAAAACATCTCATGTTGAAATCCAGAGTGTAATGCTGAAACCGCTGATGGGTGGGCAAGAATACTTTATCGAGATGCTGCCGGGCGGGCCTAGTAGTAATGTATGGCGGCATGGGGATAATATCGTCACTTTTTGGGAGGCAATGAATGGGTTAACTTCATTGGCTTTAGTTAGGGCCTTTTAGGATTTAGTGGATAAATCGAGTGGAAATATCCTAAAAATTCTAAAGACCATTGAAGCAGTATATTCAAACTTTTTTAGATTAAGATCAAAGTAACCTGCTAGAGTTAAGTTAAGTTAATCGCAGGTTTGGTATACAAAATTATGTTCACTTTTACAGGTCAAGCGTTTCTTAGATTTCCTCAGTAGTGAAGGCTTTACCATGGAAGATGTCGCATGCAAACCTAGAATATTAGCTGCATCACAGAAAACAATTAAGGAAAGAATTGATAAATTACGCCAATTAGGGGTCGAAGAAATAAACCTAAATATACTTTGCAGAAGTAAAAAGCATTTCAAAAAGCTATGTGAATCTATTGAATCTATAAAATAATGATGTCTATTTAAATAGTAAAGTCAATTCAATGTTGTTAAAACTTGTTGCATAAACCCCAAAATTTTGTTTATAATAAAGGACAGGTTTTGCATAATTTGTGTTTATATTATCCTGTTGTGTTGTGCCGGGTCCATCGCGCTGCCGAAAGTGTCTTGGACCCGCGATCCAGGTGTTAGTTTATAGTCCGTGCCAGATGAGCGTGCACAAAGTGTTATTCACCCCGCTTGTACCAAGAAATTACAAAATGTTGCGATACTTATCGTTTTCCTTACAAACTAGCGACAATCGCGACTCCTGCCAGATTTCATAATACCACAGCCTGACAAAAAACGCAACAACTTGAAAACACACAAATTTGTGTATTAAATTAACACTTTTTTTAAGTTTATAAGAACAACGATTTAAAACGATTAAAAATGTTAGCTATAATACTAATGTTTTTCAAAAGTCATTTAAGCCGTTAATTTATTTTACTTGAAAAACTCAGTTGTTTTACATTTATATTACCACAAATATAAATGCGATACTTGAAAATCACATGTATTCCTTTAAGTGCTTAACTTAAGTTAAGTTAACAATTCATTAAGATTTATCATTCTTCAACTTTCATCCCAAAGAATGATAATTTATAAGTTGCCCGCGCATCCACTTCGTCGCTTGTAACGTCAGGGGTAAGGCACCTGACCGCCCATTTTGTAATCTTCTATAATTTTGATGAATGCCGTGTCGGACGGCGCTTCTCTGACGGCGGCGGTAACATTTCGGAAGTACCTATATCGGACAGAATTATTATAAACGTGATGGACAGTTCAGAAAGCGAAACATCTAGCACTGATACTTATGCATCATTTTCGGAAGAGTCCGTTTAAATAAAAAATTAAAGAAATTATTTCAATAGGTACTTGTGTTTTATTTCGATAGTTTTAGCAAACCCAAATACGCTAATACTACGTATCTACGATCGCAAAATGTTCTAAATATTGGCCCGAGTCTAGGTGTAATTCCCCGAAGAAATTGTAATAAAACAATGCATTACATACCTTGCCAAAAGTAAGGTAAATAGTTTTGAATAATATCAATTGCTACGGCAATATTATAACTGTGTCAATGATGTTTAAAAAAGGATCTACAATGAATTATATTTAATACATTTACTAGACCAGTTAATTATCCATATGATAGGTAATTACTTACTATGTAATAAAAAAAGTCAACAGGAACCAAAGCACTTGTATAGGTGTTTCTAAAAAATGTTTGCCATCTATGCTAAGTTTCTGTATCAAGGACGTATCGTACCAAGATACGCTTGTTTACCCAGAATTCTGTCGCTACGGCTCATATCGGCGTGCAGTGGTACAGGGGTAGCAATGACCTTTTTTGCACGGTTATCTGGCACGGACTATAGGAGGCCTCCATAAGACGCGATGTGCGTCTGCGATCACCTAACCATATTCGGTACGATCTTACTCATTATTACCTATTTAGATATTCGTTTTAGAAAAGGCCTAACTTCAATACTTGGTCTGGTAGACCAGAGTTAATTATTACGGGGTTTATACCATGTACCTTAATTTTTACGACTATCCGATATTTCTTCCGTGAGCAGCATGGCGCTTGCAACAGTGCCGAAATATCGGAAACTCATAAAAACTCATTAGTTTTTATGAGTTTCCGATATTTCGGCACTGTTGCAAGCGCCATGTACATGGTGTTTACCCCGTATAAATTAAGTCTAGTGATAGTGACCATGAAAGTTTAAATGAGCCCATTTATGAAGTAAAAAATGTTAGGTCAAGTCTTCACCCGAAAATATTTTTTACGGTCATAACAAGTCTGTGCGTGCAGGTATGAAGGGAAAATCAACAACTAATAAAAAGAATGAATGAATGTGATTCGCATCGCGTAAAAAAGTGTTGCAAAGGGGCTGTATCAAAAACTTTAGATTTTTGACTGACATTTTTGTACTGGGTTTTAACAAAAGAAAAAATACGTCCTATGTTTTTTGTCTCGTAGATTGTCGTATTAAAATTTTGTTCCTGCCTTAGAATAATGCATACAACCGTTCCGGGAGTAGCTTTTTAGTTTCTAGCCTAATGTAAATACCTGTGGTTCAGACTCATTGGAGCGGAGGAAGACTGCGCCGTAGGGTTAGGCAAGTAACGGCAAAGGCCTTCGTCATTGAATTCAAGCTACCATAGCAATAATTGGTACAGGCATAAGCACGCTTGCCAAATACTGTTTGTGAACACTGGTTGCGAACAATATCGAAAATTTCTTTTTGTTGTCCGACCCGGGGATTAAACCAGGACCCCGAGATCTTAGCCCGGTATTTATACCACTACACCAACGGGACATTATTAGGGTTAAATAAGCGGATCTCTTTCTAGGAACCGGTAACCATATTTGCATACTTTTTTAAGTATGACTGAGTTTATTGTGGTATCATACAACTAATCAACAACCACTTTCTAGAAGACCACAATTAGAAGGTTCTTCTTTCCAAGAAAAAAAGAAACTTAACTCTTTAATCGATTCATAGCTTGTATTCTCACTCCGAGCTCTTATTACTTCTTCCATACGGTTCTTCATCGATCGGATGAGTCACGATCAAAAGTTGTGGCATTACCTAGGTCTTAGGTCTCCCACGCTATGGGGGCAGGTCAATAATAAAACCAATAAATGAACGTAATCAACCGGTTCGGTATTTCGTTCATATTGGTGAAGTGAAACACAGTTTGATCAATACTGGTTATGTAAGTAATCCAAATTTATGAGCAGCTACTTGGAGTTTTAGGCTGCAATTTTTTTAAAAGTTAGTTCAATATAGGGTTATAAAGATAAACTTGTGAATTAAAATGGTCAATAGTTTTACACTCAATTTTATTTTACATCAGCATAATATTGCTTTTTATTTTAAATCCCAAGCCATAGAACGAAAAAATACTCTTTTAGTAATGGATTGATAAGTAAAGAGGCGGCATCCTATTTGTCGGGTGTCTTTATTATATGGTGTGATACTATGTAGGATATTGGCAAGCTTTGTATTGCAAGTTTCAATCTCAATATTTTTGCTTTTTGGATAAGTAGGATACACAAGCGGCGTCAAAACAGTGGCCCAACTAAAAGTGCACCCATTTGACTTAATGGTGCACTTTTAGTACAACCAATATAAATCGAATAGTTACAACATGACATAAACATCCATACTATTGCATGTCGACATAAAACAAAAAGCCAGGTTACAAAGTTGACTGTGAACTGTAACATTCAAATGAGGACAGTATTAGGTGTAATTTTATTATAAGATCGTGTATCTAGTTCTTATTCTATATCAATGTAACTATCCCTGATATTATATGAAGTTCATTTATTTTGACATCACAGTTTAGCTATTCCATATTCCTACATTAAAATAAAACAAGAAGTATACTCAAATTATCATTGATGATTATTTGCCTCAGCCATTAAAACACAATGTTCCTGGAATGAATTATAAGAAAAGTAAAACTCTCACTAGCATTTTAATCACATGCTCAACATATAAAATGAATTACATAAGTAGGGCTGTAAACTGTTACACTGGTCAATGAAAAATGATTTTATTTGTGGCCTTTTAATAATAATAATTTTACCACAGGCAATTTGGTCACAAATATGCATGTGTAGTCAATAATTACATTTTGAAATCTGTGGTGTTATAAGTTAATTTATATAGCATTAAACTACCTATATGATAAAATTACATAGTGTGAGGTTTGAGTAGAAATCCATATTGGATAAATTGAACTACTGATGAGCACATTGGACCCCAGGACCAGCATGCATGTGCTCATCATCATCACTGGCATATGCTTCTTCTCTGCCCCGACCTCTATCACTAGCTGTGTAATCCATAAGGTTGACTTCTTCCACATCTTCACCAGTTGGCATCACAAAGGCTGAGCGTGGTGGAAGTATTGTTTCAATTTGTTTTAGTTGTTCCTCTGAAGCAAAATTATTTTCAGGGAATGCAACATCAAACTTTATGTACATATTTCCTTTCTCAAATGGATTCTTGAATTGAGGCATGCCCTCTCCCTGTATACCCTTTAAATCACCTGGTTTTATTATTTCTCCTGGAGAATGTCTTACAAGCAAGTCTCGGCCATCCAAATGCTTAACAACAAACTCAAAACCACACAAAGCCTCTGTGAGACTTATCTCATGTTTCATGATGAGATCATCACCAGTTCTTTGAAACACTTCATGTGGCTTTTGCTGCAACACAATAATAACATCACCAGGTTGTGTATCAGGCTGCTGATCTCCTTCACCTCTGAAGAAAATCTTCTGATTTTCTCGCATACCCTTTTCAATATGAACTTCCAATATTTTTGTCTCATTTAAGACCTTCTTCCCTTTACATTTAGAGCATTTGTCTTTTTCATTAATAGTTTCTCCTTGGCCATGACAAGTTGGACAACGAGATTGATATTGACGAGTCATGTGTGGAGCTATCTGCTGATAAGATACTTTTACGCCTTGCCCATGGCAATCTTTACATGACACTACAGATCCGGGCTTTCCACCAACACCCTTACAAGGGCCACAAATCACATTTTTACTGAGTTGCAACTTGGCTGTCTTTCCAACATACATATCCTCAAGAGTCACCTTTAACGTATGTATGGTGTCTTCGCCGCGGGCTGGACCTCGTCCTCTGCTACCACCACCCATGCCAAAAATATCACCAAAAAATTGTCCGAAAATGTCATCCGGTTGAAATCCTCCTTGCCCACCTCCTTCTTGTAATCCTTTTAACCCATACTTGTCGTAAGTAGTTCTTTTCTTTGGATCAGATAACACTTCGTAAGCATAACTTATTTCCTTAAACTTGTCACCAGCAGCTGGATTTTTGTCTGGATGAAACTCTTTAGCCAACTTGTGATAACTCTACAAACAAAAAAACGAACAATTAGTACTTGAAATACTAGATCACCTAGACAATGGGTAGAAGAATCATGCAATGTAATAACGACATGTGTCCATGATGATCATTTCAAGAAAGACTGTCGAAGTTATTAAATGATGAAATCATTTTGTATTAGTTTGATTGCTTACCCTTTTAATATCAGATTCACTTGCACTTCTCGGTACACCCAATATTTCATATAATTTGTTATCAGCCATTTTTCCTTCAATCAAGATGTAAGAGAAAGAAGGATCGAGGAATGAGGAAATAAAACGATTGAGTAAAGAGTGAGGTGTGAGTGATTATTTAATACGCATTGTAACGAATGAGTGAAGAATGAATGAAATAATGACAAATTACTCTTTTTTATTTAAAAGATTAACATACTTGGAAAAGTTCATACAGTCAACGCTTCATAATTATTATATTCATAACATGCTATAGAAACTTAAATTAGCACATAAGTCGTATCTAATAGTATCACAGATGGCAAAGTAGGTCGAACCACATTTTATGAGAAACCACTTCTTTGAAGAGTTTTATAAAAATGGTTATTTCACCATAGTTTTTGCCCGCACGAGTGCACGAGCTCGAATCTCTGGGTTATGAGGCATCCGGCTCAAACTATTGGCAGATTATCGCAGCGAGTGGTCTCAGTGCGTAAAAATAGGCAAACAGCTCTGATCTCAAAAATACATCTTTTCGAGTTCTCCAAAGAAGTTTATTATCTGCAACCCTATTTTTGGTCTACATTAATAACCTATAATCTAGAAAATGAAAGTGGTAAAATAAAATACAGGTAGAATTGGGTAGATGTCTTATGCTGATGACACCGTTTCTGTTGTTTACTGTCAACTCGGTTGAAAAGGTATATGAATATGCACAACGAGGCTATAATAAACGGCTTCGGGAACACCTACTAACACTAAACGCAGATAAAAGTAATTAAGTATATAGGTACAGTTTTTTATTTGGAAATCAAAATCTGCCTTAACTTAAAACCGCTTGCTTTGTAGTGTAAGGACACTACAAAGAACATATTATGCATCTGCCCGAACCTTATGTTAACTAACAAGATAAAGTATTTAGTATTTGGGCAATGATATTACACTAAGATATTACAAAGAAAGGAAATAGATATGTTACTACGCGGCCTAAGCTAAAAAGTCTCTTTGAGCCAATTGACGCATGTCTCAATTTGAGAAAATGGAATTGACTCGAGAAAATTCAAGAGCGATGATTTATTATGACTTTCGAAGTGGTTTAACAAAAAAACAGTGTGTTGATCGGATGATTTCTGCATTTGGTAGGTAATGAAGCCCCATCCAAAACCACAATTTATCGCTGGTTTGCTTAATTTTAACGTGGAAGTGTTAAGCTCAGGGGGCTTACCATCAGCTTATAGCAAGCCACTCAATTTCCAGGCAGTTCAACAGTAGGGCTGCTTTTGCCCTGCTAAAAATCATACCATAACCGCTGAAAAGCTGAACGACTTTAGCATCGCTAAACCAAAAGGTGAACAGCTAAGCTTGTCTATGGTCTGTTTGTCTGCAGATTGCATGAACGAGATAGAGCTATACTGGTTCAGATAAATCTGTCTCTTTTTAGTTGAAAACGTTTAAATACACAAATATATGATTTATTCCAAATTACCGGTTTTTGAAAAACTATCTACTTATTGGATTTTAAAGAGAAAAAGTCGATCTAAATGTTGCTATTTTGCAGGAGATTAGTTAAAATACTCAATTCTAATAAAATTACCTTCTTGGCGATAGTAATTAATATACAGTGTTGGGTTATTGAAAATGTGGATAATCATTTTAACGTGATCATGATTGGAACGGTTCTGCCTGCATTTTTGGCGGTAACATTCAAAAATTGAAGAAATATTCCATTTTCCCGGAGTAGTACGTAGTACGTTCTAAGACTATTTTATATTTACAGTTAAACATTGAGTTAAACCATATTTTCACAATGTCATACTTGTGTTTAATTATTGAATAAAGTAAAGTGGAATTGTAAGTAATTTTATTAAAATATTAGTATAAAAAAGTGATCATCCATTGACTTTCAGTGAAAACCAACTAAAAAAACGCCTAGCTTCTCACACCCAACTGTATAACCTTTGGGAATAACAGTTAACAAATCTTTAACAGCTGGAGACCACTCCAAGCGAATGGCAAGGGTGGCAGAAATTTAAATTCTGCAGGCGATGTAGTCATAAAATTAGGGTTTGAATGAAGTTACACTGTGTAGTAAAAGACTACTACTACTTTTTACGTAGGTATTATAATAATCTATTCTATTTTAGTACTGACCCAGTCAGTACTAAAATAGAATAGATTATTATAATAAGACTAAATGCAAAAACTAAAACATAAAATAATTAATGATTCAAGGAGAGGAAGAGGAAACAGAAAATTATATTACATATTAGGTATTCTCTACCAGTCGAGCAGTTGGTTAAGTAGACATGTTTTGCAGAATTTTTGCAGTAAAAAAAACAAACACATGATTTCATTTAAGTAAATATAATTACAAAAAAATTTACTTCAAACACATATTAAAATAAAAAAGACATACTTAATATAAAAGTACTTCAGTTTTAACCCTAAATTTAAAATCTAACAAAACAACCATAACTTAGTATATGTATTAACTGGTCGGCTACCGAAGTTGTGGAATCGAGCCATAAGACAATTGATTTGCGTCTGGAATTACTGGTATAAAGGGGTTAAAAAATACATCAATACATAAGCTTATTGGTGAACCTCTTCATCTGTGAGATAAATTTGCTTGATCTGTGAGATAATTGATTAGCTGCATTGCAAAATGTAATATAGGATTACACATGCTTTTGCAATAAGGCCAGCTACCTACGGTTGGTAATGTAACATTGAAAAAGAGTCTGTAAAACACCTCTTGATCTCTCTCTGTTGTTAAGAGTTTTTACATGTCTCTGTATAAGTATAATAGGCTTCAGAAAAATCTAGTTCTGCTTTAACAATTGTTGTCATCATAAAATTAAGCAGTGGATATCTAGAATCACCTACAATAAAAGGAAATATTCATTAATTTTATCATCTTTGTAAGACTGCTGCAAATGTGTTGTATAAGAAGTAAAACTTTGTTGTCTTTTACACCCAGGCAATATTTAAACAAACAAAATCAGCAACATATTCATAACACAAGGGTTTTAGGTGCTATAACCTGTAAAATATGTTTCTTTATCTTTTCTTTTTACTCAATTGAACGGAAAGGACATATCTTTAAAGTTAAACTAAAATGTGTAAGTATTGTATGTTTACCTAAAAGCCATACAGATGCTATAGTGCTCAGTTCATTCAAGTGAGACTACAAAGGATGATTAGACCATATTTTATTGTAAATTAAATGAATCATAGCCATCATTTACACTTATAATTTCCATGTATTTGTTACAAATCTGAAAAAAGTATTACACATAAATATTAGTAAGAAAGAAGAGTTATTAAATTTAAAAGTACAGTTTTTTCAATATATTCTATTGTATATAAGTACCTATTACATCACAAAACCATGCTAACAATTTTGTCGAAATTGTATTTTCATTTTGGTAAATGATGATATAAACATTTTATACAAAATACTAATTCAAAGACCTTCAGGTTTTTTTACACTGTAATTAGGTTCCTTAATCTATAATTAAACATGTAAATTTTCACAAAACTGCTGAAAAAAGTCTGAGAAATGCATAAAATATGTCGAAAAAGTTAGTCTCCTAGTAACTTTTTCAAGATGGCTAGGATGACATTAGCTTCGCTCAAAAGGACGTTTACCTGCTGTCAAATTGAGTGTCATGGTATGAAAAGATTGAAAAGTTCATAGTAAAAAAATGGTGAACGGTTTTGAAACGTCGACGTAAATTGGCCTGCCACAGGCCTGCTAAAAACGATGTCATAGTACAAAAGAGCAATGCAGTCCAATAGCAGTCCTGCTTTAAGAGCTAATGGTAAGGCCCCAGTGATGAAGAAGGTCGTCCAAAAACTGCAGTCACCCAAGAAAACGTTGATGCTGTGCGTAAGCTGAGCTGATTGAGGAAGATCGACATGTGACATAACGCGAAATTCAGGCAACTTTAGACATTGGCATGAGTCAAATACAAATAATCTTGCATGAACAATTAGGTGTAAAAAAGTCGTTTTCCCGATGGATACCGCATTCGCTCTGTGAAGAGCAAAAAGCGACTCGCGTTACTTGGTGCGTAAGAACTCTCGAAAGATTCCACGCAGGATCCTCAAATGCTGTATACAACATCGTATCAGGTGACGAATCCTGGATGTATATCCAGGATTTAAATTCACTAATATATTTTGATGAATTCCTTAATAAGTATCCATTAACAGTTTCTTAATTAATTGCTTAACAATGACATTAATAAATTATCCCTAAATTTTTGTTCAATTTTTTTTTATTAATAGCACATATTATTTATAGTCACTAACGGATCGTTATCGCGTTTAATATTATGAAGGTATAAATACCTATTTATTTACCCGACGTTTCGACTGGATTGCATAGTCGGCCCGTGACCACGGCTTGGTGCAATCCAGTCGAAACGTCGGGTAAATAAATAGGTATTTATACCTTCATAATATTAAACGCGATAACGACCCGTTAGTGTACTATAAATAATATGTGTTCAAATCGCGAAAGTTTAAAATCATTTAATACGAGCACATAATATAGACGTTGATTTCATTAGGCTGTAAGTACTGAGTAATACTGAGTATATAGGTATACTTGTTATAATTATTTAACATTTTTGCTGACCGCAAGCAGAACAAAGCCACTGCACTGCAAATCACTTCCCATTAGCGTCGACAAACTTGCAGAAGCCGTAAAGTGTTTAATTGGAAGATGCAAACACAACACAATTGGCGCGTATTAGGGCTGTCACTCAATTTATTCGCTTGTTTCTCGTGGGTATGTCGAGTTACATTGACTGTCGATAAAAAAAATTTCCTCGAAATTCTATCACACCGATGTTTTCTTAAAAGAATAATAATTTATTTCGCTCTTGAATGAGGTACACCAGGATAACAGATAACATAGCGTACGAACCCGAAACACTTTTTGTTGGCTTTAACTCATTTTCGAACACCCAAACTCGTGACTGGTTTTAGTCACGAGTTTGGGTGTTCGAAAATGAGTTAAAGCCAACAAAAATTGTTCGTTCACGGAGTGTTACAAAAAAATGGTGGCCACGTTTGTCTCCAAAACCGGCCATGTTGCGACTATTCCTCTTGAGGGACAAAGAACGGTTAATGCAGAATGGTATGCTAGCATTTGTTTGCCACAGGTCGTTTCTGAACTCCGTAAAGAGAACTGCAACCGCCGCATCATCCTCCATCACGACAATGCGAGTTCTCACACCGCGCACAGAACAAAAGAGTTTTTAGAGCAAGAAAACATAGAATTATTAGACCATCCGCCGTACAGCCCCGACCTAAGCCCTAATGATTTCTTTACTTTCCCTAAAATAAATAATAAATTTCGTGGTCAGAGATTTTTATCACGAGTCGTTGAATATCAAAACCCCATAAAAAATGTCCAGGCTAAGTGAAGTACGGGAATCGCGACAGTTTTGTTATCATCAATATTATGAAAATGATGAAGTAGTGAAGTATGAAGGCTCGACTAATACATATTTTAAACATTTTTTACTAAAAAAAAATATGTATGTATGTATCAACTAGATAATAAAGCCACAAAATAAGAATTAAGTTTGGACATACAGGCTTTTGATATTTACTAGCGAAATTTACCGGGGTTTGAAATGCGTCACCTCGGACTTACAAGACTTTGAAATGTCGCCTATGGACTTGCAGGAATATGATGTACCTCAACATTTTCGGGACGTACTCAGGGTAGGTGTGGGTATTAGATTAATAAGAATGCGAAACTAACTCAGTCTATCTGTCTGTTGATAGTTATGCGAGTTGTAGTTACAAAAAATTTAAATACTAGTTGCGGAATGCTAGATATGAAAAAAAACATTATGAACCCCTAGATCGTGAGTTATTCCAGACACAATGGAATCGCTAGTGAATTTGCCACTAGAGGCGCTAGTATCGCGTGAGGTCCAATATCATTCACTTTGTACTGGTTTTAGCGGAATTTGTTGCATAAATTATAATTTCTTTAATTTACCTGCTGGAAAGTGATCTCCTTCGTAAAATATCGCAAATATGGATTATTTGGCGATTAATGTGAACGTTATAAAAGCGGAATTAAGAAAAAGCGCAAAAATAGGCGGCCTCAAGAGCAACTATTTTAGAAATTAGTTTGTTGATATCAAGATAGTTATTTATAAACAATATAACCTTAATTAGATTCAAGATATAACACTTTGTTTCGGCGCCAATCGCCTTTGATAGATATACTTCCGGACCTCAGTCTACAGTGGCGCCAACTGGTGAGCAAAGAAACGGTAGTCACCATTGAAATCAATTGTTATCGTGGCACCCCGATTAATATAAAAATATTTATAAAATCATATAAACAATAAGATTACACAAAATCTAAAGCTTTGTCTATTACATACTTTGGCAAATTATTAATATGCTCATCATCTTCGTCTACATTATTACCCTGTCCTGGTTTGCTATATATAAAATAAAATAAAATTAAACATGTGAAGTAACAATGTGATTTATATAATATTTTTTTCAACATAACGGCTCAACTACGGCCCTGGTATGCGGGCCGCGGAATGGCTACCTGGCTACTGTGCGTGAAGATTCACTTAACTTTTAGCTCTCTCCTGGTCCTTTTTAGTTTTAGCTTTTGATATAGTTTTTTTCCTAGCTTTATTAGGATTCACCACACATATATTTTGTCTATTTTCTTCCATTATTTATAATAAAACCGACTTATAGATACGCTGGTCAACGCGCTCGTGTCGTGTAACACAGGAGAAATGGCAGCCATCTTAGACCGATGCTGCGTTCTGATTGGTCAATATGGATTTGCCCGAGTTTGACTTATCACTGTCATTGGACGTACAGGGATTTGAAAGAAATCATAGACTTTAAACCTTATTTTAAATGAGATTTGACGGAGTTACCTTAATTTGAAAGGCACAGAATGAATCAGTTTTTAATTCAAAATTTAGTGGTATTCACAAGTCAATTTTGGTAAGGACTGTGATTTACTGGGTTTTGATATTCAACGACTCCTGAAGAAGCTGTGGACGCCTACAAAACGGCCATTTTGGAGACCCAAACTTTCGAATGGAATGGTTGATTCAATGATTGGTTCCGTCGTATGGAAAAATGTGTCAAATTTCGCGGAGAATACTTTGAAAAGCAATAAATACATTTTTAAATAGTAATGTTGTGTCACTTCCTTGGTTCCCGAAATTTTCAGTGCCGCCCTCGTATTATGTAATTTTAGTAACCTATTACGACGACTATGGGTACCTAGGTATTTAGACTTAGTAAGTACCAACTCTGGGTTGGTGTAATATACCTACCTACCTAAGAAATCACCGACAATCAATAACTAAATAAATAAATGTGGACAACATCACATACATTGTTCTGATCCCAATTTAAATAACTATTTAAAGCATTCGTATTTTGGAAACCAGAAACAACGAAGTTACCACAAACACCCAGACCCGAGAAAATGTAGAAAAACAATTTTTTTCTACATTGACCCGTCCGGGAATCGAACCCGGGAACTCGGAGCAGGCGACACCTTGAAAACCGGTGTGTACCCCACTCCGCCACGGACGTTGTCAAAACTATGCACGGTATGCATGCACTGACTTTTAAAATTGGTGCTATTCCACGCTTTTTGTCAGCCATAATTTTTGTGAAAAAAAGGTTTATCGTAAACTATTATTACATGTCTTGGTTTAGCTTGGTTCGCACAAAATTAAAAAAGTTACAAAATGGTTAAAAATAACAATATATGTGAACGAAAGCGCGTGGTTTCAAACACACGATCGCAAGATATAATGTCTATAACGGCTGTTCACTCTCCAATTAAGCGTGGATCTCTTGAGTATAGTGTTCTGTGGCGTGGACTAACGAGTTGAAATTAGATATAGCTTGATACTTATTGTAACGAACGCGTTTTAGACTAAACTATAATTTTGTAATTTCTGCATTTTGCGCCATCTATTGATTGAAAAAAATACTATTTGCTCACACTTTCGAGGTGCTACACAGATCTCCGGTATTGTGGTCGGGTCAGCGTAGCGACATCTAGCGCGTACCTAGACCAACAAACCAGATGGATTTAAAGCAGAGTTAGCTCAGTCCGGTTTTCTTGTATGACGTGAGGCATCTGTACCTACTTTAGTATTATCTTATCTGTGCTATTAGACAGTTATTTATAATGAGCACAGTCCTAAAAAAGCATGCAACACATGCAACTCAGTCAAGAAAGTACCGGGAAAAGATCACACAAAATGTTCGTTATTCATCCAAATTTATTTTTTGTAATAATAAGTATACGCTCCTTCAGAAACGATACACAAGACTTACGCCAACGAATAATCTAACCATCAAAACATTTTCTAAACGCTGTTTCCAGAATTGAGTTCAGTTCTCGCCGCGAATTCTTCTAAGTCTTCTACCGATTGAAAACGGGTGCCACGTTGTGGTAATTTGAGTTTAGGCAAAAGAAAGAATTCCGCTGGAGCCATATCTGGTGAATATGGTGGGTGCTCGATGGTATTTGTTCAATCTTTGGTCAAAAATTCGTTCACAATGATGGCCTTGTGCGAAGGCGCAATTATCGTGGTGCAAAATTCAAGAATTTTCTTTCCACAAATCTGGCCTTTTTCGTCAAAGCTCCGTATAACGCTTTATTTTTTTTTACCGTTTGACCTTCCGGCAAGATTTCGGAGCGGATACGGCACCATACACCACAAACTCTTTGTTTTTTAACCTATGTTTGGGGCATTCCTATTTACCGGAAGGTCTTTTGCATACTATTGTGGTACCAATCATAAAAAGCAAAACTAGTGATTCGACCGACGTCAACAATTATAGGCCCATCTCTCTTGCTAAGGTGGTTGCAAAAGTACTGGACGGTCTGCTCAGTCGCCGGTTGGATAAGCAGATCTCACTCAACGATGCACAGTTTGGTTTTAGGGCAGGTCTTTCCACTGAAAGTGCTATCCTATGCCTGAAACAGACCGTCAGGTATTATACAATAAGAAAGACACCAGTGTACGCTGTTACCTTGATTTGTCCAAGGCTTTCGATCTGGTGTCCTACGATATCCTTTGGTACAAGATGAAAGTGGAGACTGACTTGCCAAATGAAATTATAGAGCTCTTCAAGCATTGGTACGGCAATCAGAGGAACAATGTTAGATGGGCAGGTCTCCTTTCTGAGGGCTACAGGTTGGAGTGCGGAGTAAGGCAGGGGGGGCTGAGCTCGCCTACGCTCTTCAACTTGTACATGAACCGATAAATCGATGAGCTCAGCAGCACAGGTATCGGTTGTCATATAGACGGCATCTGTGTAAATAATATTAGTTACGCGGATGATATGGTGCTGCTGAGTCTATCGTTTGGTGCTTTGGAGACAATGCTTAGCGTTTGTGAGTCCTACGCTGCGGCCCAGGGGCTTAAATATAATACTACCAAAAGCGAGTTCATGGTATTCAAACCAGACAATAAGCGGTACAACAATATTCCAAATATAACACTCTGCGGTGTTCCGTTAAAAAAAGTTAAACGTTTTAAGTATTTAGGCCACTGGATCGTGGAGGACATGAAAGATAGTGTTGACATTGAAAGGGAGCGTAGAGCTATTTCCATTCGCTGTAATATGTTGGCTCGCAGATTTACTCGTTGTACTAAACAGGTTAAGTTAACTCTTTTTAGGGCATTCTCTCAGTCCTTTTACACGTGCAGTCTGTGGGTTAGCTATACGCGGAGGGCCTACAGTGACCTGCGAGTGCAGTACAATAACGCGTTCCGGGTACTGATGGGGCTGCCGCGTTACTGCAGTGCCTCCGCTATGTTCGCGGAGGCGCGTACGGACGGCTTTGCTGCCATCGTGCGCAAGCGCTGCGCCTCCTTGTGGCGCCACGCGCGCGACAGCCCCAACACTATCCTGCGCGCGTTGATGGCCCGCTGGGACTCACCGGTGCTGGCGCACAGGATAACACTGCATGCAGTTAGATAGTCCGTTTCGCTGGCGCCGGAGAAAACCCGAGGTGCTTGTACCTCGCCTTATAATTTAGTTGTTTTTATTATTTTTTCTCTTTTTGTTTAATATTTTTTTATGTCTTTTATTGTGTATTAACACTAGCCTTAAGTTACTCTGTTACTAACAATAATTATGGATCTAGATGTCCAAAAAAATTTTTTTTAAATTTATTTATTAGAATCATTAGATCGCTCTCCTGTAAATATGTGCTTTTGCACTTGCACTTATACGTAGAATCCGTCAGTATAGATTCCGTTAGTATTGTGGTCACCCTATAAAATTTTTCTTTGATTTTAAAATGAAATAACAAAATCATGTGAATAAAACAACGTACACAAATAAATCGTATGCCAAATTTTTATCACAAAGTAGTACAATTTGTTCTAGCTAGTTTGTGTATACAATTTACCAATAGGTAGTTATCTACATGCGTTTGTAAGGATACTACCTAGTTCTCAGTTCAGCAAATTTGAAAAGATTTGATTGGTCATTATTTTTAAACTATTAACATTTGTGGTGTGTTATAATTTGTACCGGTATATTCCAAACTTACCCTTAAGGTGAATACAAGTTATCATGTATTTCGTAAACATAACGCCGTATTTCTAAGATCACTCAATCTAAATGCGTCTGGATTGAGTGATCCAATGAAACCATTATACATGTATGATTCCTGGATTTACGTTGAAGTATTTTGATTTTTTGTAAAATAATGTGCCAAATTCAGGACAATTTTTTGATAATTATGAAAATTTCATTCACAGAGTAAGTATTTCATGAGATTCAGCTTGTAGCCATTTTGTCTAATGTCTGAATTGAGTGATCCACATATTGGGCAATATCTTCGATCGCTTAAGAGTGACAAATTCTTTGATTTCGGTTATGGGTTTGACAATTTGTGACTAAATGTACGTTTTGGTTTGGTTGAGAAATAAAAAAAGATCACTCAATCCAGATGCACATAGTACTTCTATATAGGATAATGCACAAAAAGGAATTGGGCACTTATTCTTAATTATACAAAAACCACATATAGGATAGGTAACGCCTTTTCTAAATGTTTGATAAACGATGAATAAATAGATTTTTTTATCTCCTATCTCCTTCTCTCCGCAATACTTACTTTTTTATAGGATTCACTCACTTTTTCCATCTGAGAAATAAACATCGAAATAAAACAGAATATTTCAACTTAAGATTTTTTATCAAGTAATTTAAGCTGTTGTTGTTATTTAAAAGAACAAGCTCGCCTCTCCTCCATATCTTCGGCGTTCGACCTTTGAGGATAACGGAATTGAAGATCTGTAGGACTTTTAGCACCGGCTTACCGCCTGCTCTCAGAAGCTTTAGCAATTATTATTTTAAGTTGTTTGAGAGATAAACTAATCTCATTCAGGCTGGTGTCCGGGATTTCTTCAGAATAGTGAAGCAGTGTCTCGGTAGCTTAATGTTATAACGCCGCGCCCGGCATGCGAGGAGATGCGGGTACGAGCCCCGCCTGAGACATAATTTTTCAAGTTTATATACTGATATTATAATTGCAATTAAATTGCTTAAATATCATATGAAGTAGTGGCAGAGAAGCTTGGTTCTATGGTCTCCAACGTTTCATAATAATTATGTATGTTTTTTTGTGTAGGTGGCGCGTGTCTCCTGCCATGGAAATCTTTCTTTCATTAATGTACGTTTCCGAGTACTCGCCCCCACACTCATTTAATTTGTAAGAACGATCCCACCCCCGCGTAAGAAACAGTAAGACAGTGTTCGCTCTACCGTAGGGGTAGGGGGTAGACCCAAATTATCTTACGTTAAAGAATCACAGCTAAATTCATAATTATTATTGTATATTAAATCTCACTTAAGCGTTGCTTCTTCAATTCGATGCCTTGTTTTCCGAGGAATTGAGATCCACGAAATTAAGGAAATAACACAATTCATGAAATTCCTCTAGAATATTATAAATTACAATCAAAACATTTTATCATATCAATTCAAGATTTTTTTTAATTAATAAAACATAATGGAAGTTATCAGTTGTACACTCAATTCATTTAGTTTTTAATTAATTTATTATAACCTAAATAAATGTCGCACACCGATCATGATGGGAAAATCATCAAAAACATAATTCGTACCTATTAAAAATGCTCTTAAAATTGACAGCCTGTTCAATTCACAATGCTCGACCGCTCGGGCGCATTGGCAATGATTTAGGTAAAAAAGTATACTTATAGTAAGTACTTTTTGTCGACCTCCGGGGCGAAGAGCCGTACACACCAGTTTTCATGGTGTCAGCCCTAGAGATGTAAAGAACTCGAGTCTTTAGAGTCCTAAATTTTGAGTTTGACTAAGAAATCGCACGACTCGACTCATTACAATAAGACTACCAAGACTAGAGAACTTAATTCTATATGAGCTCTTGAACGCAACATGGAATTCTAGTCTTTTCAATGTAAAAAGTAATATAAAATAATTTATTTCAGGCAATGCCCATATTACAGTGACTTGTTAAATAATTACAAACTACGTACGTTAGTCCAAAAACTAATCAAAAAAATAATTTTTAATTTATGCGAGTGTTTTTGACTAGGTGTAGGACGTGCGTCCAATGCATTTTTTTAGCGCTCGAGTCGTTTTTACTGCTTGAGTCGCGCTCGAGTCGTTTTCCGTTTGGAGTTCCTTTTTAAAATCAAGTAAATAATAAAATATTACTTTTGTGGTAACTATATATTCGTAATAAGAAATCTATATTGAAAAAATAAAAGCGTTAAAAAATAGGAAAAATTATGTTGGTCATTATGAAAAATTATTTTAATAATTAAAGTCATTTCAATATTATTATTTGGTGTTTCTATTATTTTAATTCCAATAATAGGTAAGCCGCAAAATACATAAGTTAAATACAATCAAAAACAATCAAAGTTGATCTGATGACGCACATACAGGGTTACAGGTTAAGTCGACCTAGATCCGTTAAGGGCGTGTAGTACCCATCTTTTCTGACATATTTCACACTGGAACACCCTACCCCAAACCTAAACGTTTTCAAGAAAATCGACATTGAAATTTTTTAATAAAAATTGCCGATTTTTTGCCATTAATTACGATATTTTGAAGTTAGTGCATCTTATTATTATTATTATTATTGATTTTTTACATGCGGATTAAGATGCTCTATGAATTTAATAATATTAGTAGGTTAACTAAATACGTTGTTTTGGACGATTGAAAGTTAAAAAAGTTAGTAAAAAAATTTACAATTTACATTTCTTTAATGAAGATTTTAAAAAAATTGTATCACACACGTTTGGCAGATGTGCCTAAAAACATCTACGTTTCATCAGCTATCCAACAAGGTATAACAATCTAGGGTTTTATTTAAGTTCGTAGAAAAAAACTCCCAGGTAGCAGCTCAGGTAGCGGTCCCTCGCCGATCAGGCGATGCGTGTGAGCGAGACAATTTACGATTTATGCACGTGCGAGTGAGAAAAATAATGTTCAGGCAGGAACAGGTTTTGGATACAATACTTGCCATTGTAGTTTATGTTTGTTTGGTTGTTAGTCTGCTCATGTGATTCGCCCATAGTAGATGCGATATTGTTCTGCTCTCTGTTTCCTACTCGACTTGGCTGTGTTTCGGGACTGTTTCTGATTTGTGACTACTGTGCTTGTGAACTGGACTCTGATTTGTGCTTGTGATTTGGAACTGTCGAATATGACGACTTACACAAACGAGGAATACGCCGATATGTTGATTTGCTATGGATACTGCAATTGTGTGTCCGCGCAAGCTCGCAACGAATACATTTCTCGTTACCCCGGCCGTCGAGTGCCGAATGTGAGCGTTTTTGACGGAGTTTATCGTAGACTTCGAAAAACTGGCTCCGTTTCAAGACGACGCACAGACTTGGGAAGACCTCATGTAATTGATGACGACGAAGAAGTTGACAATGAGATTGTGCAACGATTTCGTTTGGATCCAACCACTTCCACTAATGTTGTTGCCCGTGATCCGGGATTCACGCAGTGGAAAGTGTGGTTTACCGTACTCACTGTGGGCCTTTATCCATACCATTACACGCCAGTACATGCCATCGAAGAAGGAGACCCTGCGAGAAGATTAGATTTCTGCAGATTCATGCTCAACACGGATTTGGAAGACCCGACATTCTTAAAAAATATCTTGTGGACAGATAAGTCCAAATTCCATAAAGATGGTATTACCAATTACCACAACGCTCATTACTGGGCCCCAAAAGAACTAAGAAATCCGAATAAGAAGAGGATAAAGGGGTCCTAGCGAAGATTTGGCGTAAACGTGTGGATGGGCATCAATTCAGACCTCAACGATTTGATGGATGATTTGCCACTAAACCTAATTAGGGACATGTGGTTCCAGCATGATGGCTGCCCTGCACATTTCCGAAGAAGTGTCCGAGAATGGCTGGACACAAATTATCCCCATAAATGGATAGCACGAGGTGGGCCTTTACCCTGGCCAGCCAGAAGTCCGGACTTAACCCCCATGGATTTCTATGCGTGGGGGCACATGAAGAGCCTCGTCTACAGCGAGCCCAACCCAATTGCGTCTGTCAAAGAATTAAAAGACAGGATAATTAATGCGGCAAACGAAATAAGAAGAACGTTGATTACTGGTGTTGTAAAAACTGGGCTTCGCAGAAGAATGCGAAGATGTGTACAAAACAGAGGTGGACATGTTAAACACAAACTTTGATTAAGGACTTTAATAAATAATATTTTGTAAAACTTACCTATTGTTTTATTTTACTTTCTAGGGCCAAAGAATAAATTAGGTTCAATAAGCGTAATTATTTTTACGTCCACTATCGCCTATGAAACTAAGTTTTTTTCTACGCAACAAATAAGATCCTAGAGTATTATACCTTGTTGGATAGCTGACAAAACGTAGATGTTTTTAGGCATATCTGCCAAACGTGTGCCATAAATTTTTTTTAGATTCTCATTTAAGAAAGGTAAATTCTCAATTTTTTTATTAACTTTTTGAACTTTCAATCATTCAGAACAACGTATTTAGTTAACCTACGTAGGATTTTGGTTATTAAATTCATAGAGCATCTTAATTCGCATGTAAAAATTAATAATAATAATAATAAGGCGCACTTATATCATAATTATTGGCAAAAAAATTGGCAATTTTTATTAAAAAAAACAATGTCGATTTTCCTGAAAACGCTTAGGTTTGGTTTGGGGTAGGGTGTTTCATAGTGAAATATGTCAGAAAAGATGGGTACTACACCCCTTAACGGATCTAGGTCGACTTAACCTGTAACCCTGTATAAGTATGTATAAAGGCCAGAATAATTTGCAACTATTAAAATTATTAAACCTTAATACGCTCATGCCATAAGACTCACTCTCTTTTGAGACTCGAGCTTTTTTACCACGCTTTTATTAGCTTGGGTTGTATGTATCTATGTATGTATGTATTAATGTTATGGAATCTCTGAGCATAATTTTCACCAATTTCCAGAAGTTTGATTAATTTGAAACTTTGCACACGTATCAAGGATCGATGACAATGCAATAATTTAATAACAGTTTCCCAGTTTTCCTCTGTAAGAGAGAGTAAAAGAGATAGAGCTAGCGCGTGATCTGTATCAATTACGATTCCTGCATAGCTTTGGACTTACAGTCGATAAAGAAGGAAACAAATCTTATAAACTAAACTAAAAAGTAAAAAGTAAATTATAGTTTAAAAAACTAAAAAACCACGCTTCTAAAACAGATTGAACTAAAAAACAGATTGAACTAAAAAAATTATTGTACAAAAAGCGTGGGGGGCTTGATTTAGATTGTTGTAAATATTTCATCAATAATTTACTATATATGTGGATATCATAACAACCACCCCACGATTTTTGTACAATAATATGAATTTTTCAATTGATCACTACAGTTTTATTTTTAATTTTTTAGTTCAATCTGTTTTAAAAGCGTGGTTTTTTAGTTTTTTAAACTATAATTTATTAAGCCTCGAGTTCTATGTTAGACTCGAGCTCTTTTTACGAGCTCGAGTCCTATTTTAGCGCTCAAGTTTTTGTGAAAAGACTGAAGCTCGGTTCGTTTCAAGACTCCGACTTTAGTTAGTTCACTGAGTTGTGTAAAATTGAGCCGAGTCTATAGAATTAGGACTCAAGGACTCGAGTTCTTTACATCTCTAGCAGCCCCGAGGCCCCGGGTTCGATTCTCGGATGGGTCATGTAGAAAAAAAGGTTTCTACATTTTCGCGGGTCTAGGTATTTGTGGGAACTTCATTGTTTCTGACTTTCACGTTACGAGTGCTTTAAATAGTTACTTACTTTTGGATCTGAACCATGTATGTGATGTTCTTAGACCAGGTTTATTTATTTACTTTTATGGTTTTACTAGCAATTACCCACGTCTTCGTTCGCGTTAAGCTCCTCTTAAGCGAAAGTAATTACTTATTCTATCCCACGGAAAAGTTTTTATCGATGAAGGATGAAAAGTGAACCATGTTATTTTTTGACTCCTAAGTCCTAGATGACCACAGCCCGAAAAATCATGAGAACACTTTGTTTTTTCGTTATTTAAAGTAAGTAGCCTATAAAATATGCTATTCCTGATAATTAATTACATTTACTACCTCCCCGCTAAATTGCATTTAGATCTGCTCAGTTGTTTTGGCTTGATAAAGTAGGTAACAAAACGGTAACAAACATCCATCCAAACATTTACATTGACAATATTTGTAAGATTATCTACCGCCTATTCCGTGAATGTAGGAATTATAACTAAGCAAGTCATTATTATAAAAGTTATGAAACAATAACGAGTAAATTCTATAAATCGGACACTCAAGTTTAGGCCAAATTCTGCCCGTTTTTGAATTTTTAGTTTTTTTTATGCGATAAGTAAAACCTGGCGGTCTTCTAGATGCTATCCACTAGGTCAAGAGTCCTTTTAAGTGTGATTTTTTTCAAATCGAATCCAAGGGTAGTTACATTTTTGGCTCCAGTAGGTCAAAAGGTCTATACAATTTCATCATATCAGCCGAACGACGCCCACTGCTGGGTATAGGCCTCCCCCAAGGATCTCCACAACGATCGGTCCTGTGCTGTCCGCATCCAGCAGCTTCCCGCGACCTTGATCAGATCGTCGGTCCACCTTGTAGGGGGCCTGCCCACGGAACGTCGTCCGGTACGCGGTCGCCATTCGAGAACCTTTCCGCCCCAACGGCCATCGGTTCTCCACGCTATGTGTCCCGCCCACTGCCACTTCAACGATGCAATCCTTCGAGCGATGTCGGTTGTTTTAGTTCTCCTGCGGATCTCATCATTTCTGGTTCGATCGAGTAGGGAAATACCAAGCATCGCTCTCTCCATTGCTCGCTGGGTGATCTTGAGCCTTCTTATGAGACCCATAGTAAACGACCACGTCTCACTCCCATAGGTCATTACTGGCAGCACACACTGGTCAAAGACTTTCGTCTTGAGACACTGAGGTATTTCGGACGCGAATATATGCCGGAGCTTCCCGAATGCTGCCCATCCGAGCTGGATTCGACGAGAGATCTCTTTCTCGAAGTTGGACTTACCTAACTGGACTATCTGTCCCAGGTAAACATAGTGGTTGTTGACCACTATGTGTGCAATGTTCCAAACGTTAACTGGAGCGGGTTCAACATGGGCATTTAACATGATTTTCGTCTTGTCCATGTTCATCCTAAGACCCACTCTTTGAGAAGCATTACCGAGATCTTCGAGCATAATGTTCAGGTCTTCCAAGGTCTCAGCCATAAGAACTACATCATCGGCAAATCGCAGGTGTGTTAGGTATTCGCCATTGATGTTGATGCCGCGTCCTTTCTAGTCCAGAAGCTTGAAAATATCCTCCAACGCAGCTGTGAACAGTTTCGGAGAAATAACGTCTCCTTGTCTCACACCTCGCTGTAGTTGGATCGGATTAGAGCTCTGGTTGTGTAATCGGACCGACATGGTGGCGTTTTGGTATAAGTACTTTAGTACCTCGATGTACCTGTAGTCTATTTGGCACCTTTGGAGAGACTGCAGCACTGCCCAGGTCTCAATCGAATCAAAGGCTTTCTCATAGTCCACGAACGCTAAGCAAAGTGGCAAGTTATACTCTTCGGTCTTCTGTATAACTTGCCGCAGCGTATGAATGTGGTCTATGGTACTATAGCCTTTTTGGAACCCGGCTTGTTCGGGAGGTTGGAAGTCGTCAAACCTGCGAGTGAGGCGATTCGTAATGACTCTCGAAAACAACTGATAGATATGGCTCAGAAGCGAGATAGGTCTGTAGTTCTTCAAGAGAGTTTTGTCACCCTTCTTGAAGAACAGCATCACATCGCCTCTGCCCCATGCCTTTGGCGTTTTGCCCTCGAGGATGACAGAATTAAAGAGCTTCTGGAGGACCTTAAGTATCGGCTTACCGCCCGCTCTAAAGAGCTCTGTTGTGATTCCGTCATCACCCGCCGCCTTGTTGTTTTTAAGCTGCTTGAGAGCCATCCCCGGCGGCCCCGCTAGTCCAAGCTATGGCAGCGGCTATGGTAACGGCGGGGCAGGGGGTGCTAACAATCCCCGGGTAAGAACCGGCTGCCAACTACGACGACTCGACCTGGCAACATATAACACGCGCACACTGAGGCTCGACGCGAAGCTCGTAGAGTTGGAAGAGGCAATTGGTAAGTTACATTGGGATATCATTGGGCTATCTGAAGTCCGAAGAGAGGGGGAGGACTCGATAACCCTGCAATCCGGTAACTTACTATACTACCGGGAAGGCGACTAACAGTCCCTAGGTAGTGTCGGGTTCATCGTCCACAAGTCCCTTGTCAACAACGTGATTACTATCGGAAGTGTTTCGAGCAGGGTAGCGTACCTGATACTCAGAATATCGAAACGATATTCGCTGAATGTCATTCAGGTTTACACTCCGATCTCGAAACACGACGATGTCGAAGTGGAGGCTATCTATGAGGAGATCTCTAAAGCCATGCATAGCTTTAAAACCCACTACACGGTTGTGATGGGGGATTTCAATGTGAAGTTGGGGCAACGTTGCAGTGATGAGTTGAGAATGGGGAAATTTGGATTAGGGCAACGGAACAAAAGGGGTCAGATGCTGGCAGACTTCATGGAGAGGGAGAACCTCTTTATGATGAACTCCTTCTTCAAGAAGCCCGTAAGCCGCAAATGGACCTGGATCAGCCCGGACGGTAATGTCAAAAACGAGATCGATTTTATCATGTCAACGAAGAAGCACATATTCGATGATGTCGCTGTGATCAACGCTGTTAAGACAGGAAGCGATCACCGCATGGTAAAGCTTGAAAGAGCGCGACTGATAAAATCCACGCTCCGACCAATACCGGCTCAAATTCAAAACCCCGAGTGCTTTCAGCTCGAGCTTCAAAACCGTTTCGAAGCCCTTGAGAACAGCATCGATGTGGACGATCTATACAACATGGTGGTGGATACTGTCCGTACGGTAGGGTCTAATTACTTTAAAACCCGCCGTCCCAAATCAAAGAAACTCTCCAGTCAGACTCTCCTACTCATGGATCAGAGAAACGAAATGAGGCTACAAAACTCAGCGGATGCCCATCGCTATCGGCAACTCAATAGACAGATATCTAAGTCTTTGAAGAGCGACCTTCGTCAATTTAATACCCAACGTATTAAAGAGGCTATTGAGCGGAACAAAGGCTCCAAAGTATTTTCCAGAGATCTGTCTATTGGGCAAAGCCAATTGACGAGGCTGAAAACTGAGACAGGTAGCATCATTGCGTCAACACCTGAAATCCTGAGGGAGATTGAGAGTTTCTATGGACAGTTATATTCCACGAAAACACCTGTTGAAAGCAAGGCTAAAGACCCTAGAGCCAAGCTTACCCGACACTATTCTGAAGATATCCCGGACGTCAGCCTGTGCGAGATTAGAATGGCTCTCAAGCAGCTTAAAAACAACAAGGCGGCGGGTGATGACGGAATCACAACAGAGCTCTTTAGAGCGGGCGGTAAGCCGATACTTAAGGTCCTCCAGAAGCTCTTTAATTCTGTCATCCTCGAGGGCAAAACGCCAAAGGCATGGGGCAGAGGCGATGTGATGCTGTTCTTCAAGAAGGGTGACAAAACTCTCTTGAAGAACTACAGACCCATCTCGCTTCTGAGCCATATCTATCAGTTGTTTTCGAGAGTCATTACGAATCGCCTCACTCGCAGGTTCGACGACTTCCAACCTTCCGAACAAGCCGGGTTCCGAAAAGGCTATAGTACCATAGACCACATTCATACGCTGTGGCAAGTTACACAGAAGACCGAAGAGTATAACTTGCCACTTTGCTTAGCGTTCGTGGACTATGAGAAAGCCTTTGATTCGATTGAGACCTGGGCAGTGCTGCAGTCTCTCCAAAGGTGCCAAATAGACTACAGGTACATCGAGGTGCTAAAGTACTTATACCAAAACGCCACCATGTCGGTCCGATTACAGAACCAGAGCTCTAATCCGATTCAACTACAGCGAAGCGTGAGACAGGGAGACGTTATTTCTCCGAAACTGTTCACAGCTGCGTTGGAGGATATTTTCAAGCTTCTGGACTGGAAAGGACGCGGCATCAACATCAATGGCGAATTCCTAACACACCTGCGATTTGCCGATGATGTAGTTTTTATGGCTGAGACCTTGGAAGACCTGAACATTATGCTCGAAGATCTCGATAATGCTTCTCAAAGAGTGGGTCTTAGGATGAACATGGACAAGACGAAATCATGTTAAATGCCCATGTTGCACCCGCTCCAGTTAACGTTGGGAACATTGCACTCGAAGTTGTTGACCACTATGTTTACCTGGGACAGATAGTCCAGTTAGGTAAGTCCAACTTCGAGAAAGAGATCTCTCGTCGAATCCAGCTCGGATGGGCAGCGTTCGGGAAGCATATATTCGCGTCCGAAATACCCCAGTGTCTCAAGACGAAAGTCTTTGACCAGTGTGTGTTGCTAGTAATGACCTATGGGTGTGAGACGTAGTCGTTTACTATGGGTCTCATAAGAAGGCTCAAGATCACCCAGCGAGCAATGGAGAGAGCGATGCTTGGTATTTCCCTACTCGATCGAATCAGAAATGATGAGATCCGCAGGAGAACTAAAACAACCGACATCGCTCGAAGGATTGCATCGTTGAAGTGGCAGTGGGCGGGACACATAGCGCGGAGAACCGATGGCCGTTGGGGCGGAAAGGTTCTCGAATGGCGACCGCGATCCGGACGACGTTCCATGGGCAGGCCCCCTACAAGGTGGACCGACGATCTGGTCAAGGTCGCGGGAAGCCGCTGGATGCGGACAGCACAGGACCGATCGTTGTGGAGATCCTTGGGGAAGGCCTATGCCCAGCAGTGGGCGTCGTTCGGCTGATATGATGATGATGATCTAAACTATGATTTTTTAATGTTCAAGACTATTTTTATCTGTTAGGCCACAGATGAACTGCTTGAATTAAACATGTTTATAGTACTCTAAGAGAGTCGCATTTCCGCGTATTATTTAAGTTGATTAGCTTACATTAAACTTAAACGACTCTTTCTACAACGATAACCAGTCACGATACCGATTCATCAAAAAAGTCGTTCTCTCGACTCGATACCAGAGAGTTAGTGTTGTTTTTGCTGATTGTACTTTGAAAAAGTCTTGTGGACCTATTGGGAATTCATATGTGAAAACTTAAAAATACATTTTAAAACTTTATGGACCCCGTGGGAATAGAAGAACAATAGAGTTGTGGGGAATAGCCCATTTTTTTACTAACGGATAGATTATAGCTATTGTCTATTTAACAACCAAATGTTACGTAAATTGATTTATTTTTATGACAAACGTTTCAATCAATTGAGGTATGTACCACTAGAAAGACGGGAGCAGTCATTTGACTGCAAATTGAATTTATCTTCTTTATATATATAATTCTTCTGTGAGTGTGTATGTCACTGAACTTCTCTCAAACGACTGGACCGATTTTGATGAAATTTTTTGTTTGTGTTCAAGGGGATCTGGGAATGGTTTAGATTCACAAACTTCTCTCAAACGACTGGACCGATTTTGATGAAATTTTTTGTGTGTGTTCAAGGGGATCTGGGAATGGTTTAGATTCACAATTTTGTCGGGGATAATGTTAGGTGTAGTCCAACCCTAATTTTTTTTTTATAGCCATTTTAGTAATTTAATCATTTTTCATTCCGCTCGATAACTGATCAATTATCGTCTTTTTTGTAAGGGTAGGGTAGGGGTAGGGAAGGGTTTAGGGTAGGGGTGGGGGTAGGGTAGGGGTAGGGTATGTGTAGGGTAGGGTAGGGTAGGTTAGGGGTAGGGTAGGGTAGGGGTAGGGGTAGGTTAGGGGTAGGGTAGGGGTAGGGTAGGGGTAGGGGTAGGGTAGGGTAGGGGTAGGGTAGGGGTAGGGTAGGGGTAGGGTAGGGGTAGGGTAGGGTTAGGGTAGGGGTAGGGTAGGGTTGAGGTGTCAGTCGGAGATACCTCCTTGTGCGGCGGAATGTTACCAGTTACTTTCTTTCAATGTCGTAATTGGTAGGATTCCGTCCAGGTTCACCTCGGGCAACGGCAGTTGATAATCCCTGAAAAGTGATCATCAGCTGACGGCCAAAGTCTCTGAACGGGGGATCACTCTTTGCCTTGCTATGTTCAGCATAGCACTGTAAAGATGTGATCAGGGGGGCAGACCGTAATCCGTCCTTTTCAGGGCAGACCGGGGGCTCAGTTTAACTGGGCTGCGAGGAAGAAACCTCTATAATAAATCACCGCGCGGCAGCGCCCGCCCTTAGTCAGCCGCCGCTGGCTGGCGGGTCGCCGGGCAACCCGTTACCCTACGGAAGGGCCGGGGGCTCGGACTCATACCGCCGTATTTGTCCGGGCTGCGAGGAAGGCCACCTCAATAAAAAACCGTATACCGTTCTGCCTTTCTTAAGGCGGGGTGGGGGGATGGCGGGGCTTTTGTCCGGCCCGCGAGGAAGGAAAACCTCTCTAAAAAACCCACGTACACCGTTACCCGTCCTTCGGGACCGGCCGGGTGCCCTTCGGGGCCGCGAGGACGAAAACCTCAATAAAAAATCCCCTAGCTTCGGAGTCTGCAAGGGGGCTTCGGAGTGTATGACCGGTGGGGCTACACTGGTCGGAATCCTTGCATCATACCGTGTACCTGCTCTTCTTAGGGCGGGTATGCGGGGGCCCTGCTTGCCAGGGCTGCGGGGAGTAAACCCCAATGGGAGGTTTTGGGGGCCGGGTCTGTTGCGGTGGAGTGTGGGAGGGGGAAATGGGTTGTGTGCGGCTGTTTCCGTGTTGGCAGATTGTAGAGGTTCTGTCCTCGTCGGTCAACACAGTCACAGTCCCTTAGCATCCCAGGACTCTAACCCACACTGTACCCCTTCAGCCCCGGACACCAAGACTTCTCAAAAATCCTTCAATCCTCGTCGTTGGGGCGCCCTGCGGGGCCCAGCGCGGCGACGGGGTCTCTGACCTTGCGCGGAGTGAGGCAGAGTGGCTGGCGTAGCGGGACCAGCCAGCTAGCGGCCACCCTGGGGTACCTCCCGACCCCCCAGGTGTATTTTGGGTTACCCGGGTATCGGGATCTCTGCCCGGGTGGACTTTCCCTTCTCCCGTTCTCGTGGGAATCACATGGATTTGAACAATTTAAATTACATTGGGGAATTAGGGGGGGAAGAGGACGACTCAGTCGTTCTCATAAATGAGACTAGTGCAGCGGCCTCAAACCGCAGCACCCATGGCGACCAAAGTACCTCGCGCGAGCGAAGGGCACAACTTCGCGGCAACATCGCGCTTCGGCGTGAAGTATCGGGACCCGATAAAGACGGCGACTCGTCCGGCCTCGCCAAGGTGGCCAAGTTGGCCTCTGGCAGAGGCGGTCTACGGCAAGCCCCCGTCCAACAGAGGACAAACCCTGCCTCTAGGCAGGCCACACAAGACCCACAGCCCGGTCCGTCCGGACTGCTTGAGGATGACGACGAGAGTAGCACCGGCTTCGAGACGACTCCGCAGGAGATCCTCGCGGACAAGCTGGCCAACCAAGTGCAAGAGGACGTCGACAAGATCTGTCGAATCGGCTCCTCTTCAACGCTGAATCTCCGACCAAGAGTACGCCAGGCTATCGAAAGCATAGCCGAATCGATATCTTCGTCGGTGGAAGAGCTGCGCGCGGCGCTGGCCGCTGCCGGAAGCCGAGACAAGGAGGTGTCCAGGCTCCAGCGGCTGTCGCAAGCCACCTTGCAACTGAACGCCACCCTTCAAAAGGAAGTGACGCTGGTGCGGGCGCAGAACGAGCGCCTTAGCCAGGACATGGAGAAGCTACGCTCGGAGATGGCTTTGCTTTCTCGCCCTCCGAAGCGGAAGCTAGATGCCAACCTGTGTCCAGGTGTCTCGACCGAGACGCAGACCGAGCCGCTAACACCGCGGCCCCAGGACGCGACACCACCTCCTCCTCAGGCCCGCGACACCGACCTGGAGCAGCTCACCAGCTCCATCCTCCGCCAGGTAGGTGATGCGCTAGGAGCTAGACTGGAGGCCAGGCTAGAGGCTTTCGAAGCTCGCCTCCCTCCAGCCCCATCAGCTAGACCGCCCCTCAGGGCGAACAAGACGAAGACCACGGCGACTGTCCCGGCACCTGCAGCCGGCGCCAGCCTCCCCGTGGAAAGGGCGTGGAAGGGGAAGGGAGTGGGGAAGGGGTCCTCTGGGGCCTCCGAACCGGCACCCACCCCGACCACATCCCGATCCGAAGCAGTACCAGGCCATTCTGATCAGGCCTGGTCCACCGTGGTTAGACGCGGGCGTAAAGGCAAGAAGGGGAAGGCCCCAGCCGCCCCGCCCGCCCCAAGTACGGCCGCACAAAAGGCCCACACCGCCCAGAGGCCCCCTCAGGCCTCCACTGCAGCGACGGCCCAGCAACGGGCCAAGAAGAAGAAGCCCCCGCGCCTCCGCCCGCCCAAATCGGCCGCGGTGGTGCTGGAGCTCACACGAGAAGCGACAGCCTTGGGGAAAACCTTCTCCGAGTTGCTGAGCAAGGCCCGCCACGACATCGGCCAGGGCTGGATTGGCGAAACTGGGCTTCAGGGACGCCTCAAATTGCGGCCCTCCCGCATGACTGGAAACCGGATCTTTGAGGTGAGGGCCTTAAAGGAGAACGGTCCCGACGAGGCTGCCGAAAAAGCCGACATTCTTGCTGCCGCCCTGGTATCGGTCTTCCCACCAGGTGCGGTAAAGGTGACGCGACCCGAGAAGTGCGCGGATCTGCGACTTACGGGTATAGAAGAGTCCGCCACTGCCGAGGAGATAGCAGTGGCCATATCTGAGCAGGGAGGCTGCAGCGCGGCCCAAGTGAAGGTTGGCCGGATGGGGGTGGGAGGATTCGGCGGCTCTGTAGTCGCCCGCTGCCCCGTTCAGGCGGCCAGAAATCTGGCCAAACTGAAGAGGCTGCATATTGGATGGCTGAGCGTCAGGGTCCAATTGCTGCCACCCAGGGCCCTGCGCTGTTCGCGCTGCCTTGGGGAGAGCCATGGCCGGGCCGTCTGCAAGGCCACAGAGGATCGCAGCGATATCTGCCTCCGATGTGGCCAGCCCGGTCATAAGGCTGCCGGTTGCGCAGCCGCGTACAGTTGCTGCTTGTGTGCAGCGGCGGGCCGCAGGGCCGACCATCGTCTCGGGACGAAGGACTGCCCTCGGCCGAAGATTGCCAGAGACAAGCCCCCGATTGCCCGCAGAACGCGCTCGCGTTGAGGAAGACGGGGGTCAGCCAGGGAGAGCCGACGCAAGTCGGTGGCTGGACGCAGAGTCCGAATCTCCCAGGCTCTTGTCTCAGGAGCCGAGTGAGCGGCCAATCATGGCTGGCGTCCAAACGGCGTAGGTGGCAACCCGGGGGTTTTTTGGTGAAAACCATTTCCCCCTATAAAAAAAACCCGCCCTTCACAGGGAAGGAGTTTTGGGTCTCCTACCGGGCGCGTCCCCAGGTGGCGGATAGGGGAACGCCCTCCAGACATGGAGGGTACCGGCCATTTGGCCGGCGCGGACCAAAACCCACAAGGGAGACGCTTCCAGTGGGCTTGGGCAGTCCGCTGTTGAATGCGTCTCCAGACGGTGGTAGCGGGCTTCGGCCCGTGGCCTGTTGTGGCCGTTCGCGCTGGAGGGCACGACGGCGGTGTTGCCGTTGGGGCGCCAGCCCCGCGGCGGACGGAAGTCGCTCGCTTCCCAGTATGGTTTGAGCTATGCTGGGCAGCGAGTGGGCGTGAGACGTTGGCGGCCCCTTGCAACGACATGAAATGTCATTGTAAAGGGTGGCCACGGATCGGGTCGGCAAGGTTGCTTGCGGACCCGACCCGAAGTCGTAGATGGGGGAGGACGAGTAGGCATACGCCGAACTCAACTTCCCCCGTCTAGCAGGCTAGTGGGCGTTGGGCCGGGGGGCTCAACGCTCGCATTGCACAGCTTGCCAGACTGGGGGTGGTTCCTGGTGTACAGGATCACCCATATTTTATGCCTGAGGCCCGGCATAGGCCGTACGTAGGCGGTGCATGGAGGGCATCCTAAGGGAAACCCATACACTGCCAACATACGCTGCAAGGTACACCGCAGGTCTTTTTAGTGGGTATGCTTGTCAGGCACCGACAAGAGAGTCCCACATACCCTACTGCTGCCCCTGAAGCGGTAGGTATGCGTAATGCATTTTTTCCTGCGAAAACAAAAAAAAAAAAAAAAGGGGTAGGGTAGGGTTAGGGTAGGGGTAGGGTAGGGGTAGGGTAGGGGTAGGGTAGGGTTAGGGTAGGGGTAGGGTAGGGGTAGGGTAGGGGTAGGGTAGGGGTAGGGTAGGGGTAGGGTAGGGGTAGGGTAGGGGTAGGGTAGGAGTAGGGTAGGGGTAGGGTAGTAAAATATTAAAATTTTATAAAATATATACAACCCTAAATTTTTACCCTTTCACCACCAACCCCTATTTTTTGTTAGCCATTTTAGTAATTTAATCATTTTTATGGCAAAACAACGTTTGCCGGGACAACTAGTCTTTATATATAAAAATGAATCCCTATTTCCCTTGGTCATCGCATCACGCGTGAAAGGCTGGACCGATTTCGCTAATAATGTTTTTGTTTTGTTCGTTATTGTCAGGAGAATGTTCTTATGAAAGAAGAAATGAAGAAAATTGCGCGGATAATTAGAAATTTTAATAAAACTTAATCACTACACTAAATTATTTGATATGTAAACCTTATCACTTTTGACAATTTAAACTTTTTAATGTATGGCGTTTGACATAACATTGACAGAATGCGTGCTACTATAATATCGTCAAATAGGGGGTAAAAAAGAACTGAATTTTGCACATGGCCAGTAATATGTTGCCTGTTACTATGTTGGAATACCATCAAAACTATTTATATACCCGCCTGAAAAAAAAACAACAAAGAATTTTGTAATATCATATAGCATAATAATAATAAACAATGGGTAAAATTTTTTTATTAAACCATTTCGTAATCAATATTTATAGTTGAGACAGGACAACGTCTGTCGGGTCCGCTAGTAACTTATATAAATCGTAAACGTTTTGACTTTTATTATTATGGGTACTTAGTATCTCAAAACCAGATGACCAAATCGTTCTTATTTGCTTTGTTTATTATTTAAAATGTGGTTATACCTACAAAGACGACACTTTGAACTGATATGAGTTAAGTTTATGTTTGTAATATGAGGGTAATATTGTAAACATTTGAGTTGCATTATTTCGTTTGATCACAGGAGTAGATTTTGTCATTTCAATTCACGTTTAGTATAATGTGTTATAACGTTCTTGAGTATAAAAATATGTCTCGAAACCTAAAAAGCAGTGAAATACTTCACTATTTGCAAAATATATCAGAAGACCAGTCGGATTGTGAATCTGAGAGTGTAGAAGAAGAAAGTAGTGATGACTGTGAGAATCCAACTGACAGCTCGAGCTCCGATACCGGAGGAAGCGACTCGGAAGATCAGGTACCGCTTTAAACTTTATGTCAAATTGGGAATAGTGATAATCGTGGCCGCGGTAGGGGTAGGGGAAGGGGGCGCTTCTTACTCGCGACTACTAATCAAGGAACGGGGCAAGAACCTGTGATAGCCACTGATGGAACTACTTTGTCATCTCAGTCAGTATCACGTTATCAACCCAAACTAGTCGTCGGGGACGACACAATATCATAACAGAGCAAGCAGGCCCTACATCCTACATCCCATGCAAGAAGAAATTTCGAAGGGAGTATATTAGATGCATGGAGGCTCTTTATCGATGAGTCGATGTTGAGACACATTCATAAATGTACACACGGCGGCACATCAGACTATACATGTTGACCTTGAGACCGCCTTTATGCCCTACGTAATAAAAGCTGTTATCGCAGTTCAACTGTTTAACTTGATGTGCTGTCGAGTGTACAATACAAGAAGCTCATAGGCAACTAGGTCATGATAATTGGGGGGTCACTTTAGAACAACTAGAAGATTTTATTGCTATTTGCTATGCTCGCGGTGCTTACGGAGCCAAAAATATACCAGTAAATGATTTGTGGAGTAAAACATAGGGAGTAAGTTTTTTTTCAAAAACTAAGGCTCGTGATAGTTTCAAGGAAATCATGAAGTATATTCAATTTGATGTCAGATCTAAAAGAAGATCACGACTTCACCACGACAAATTTGCATTGATTTCTGACATTTGGAATAAATTTATTCAAAACTGTTTGTGTAATTATAAACTAGGAGAGAATATAACAGTTGATGAACAACTTTTTTCTACGAAAGTGAGATGCAGATTTCTTCAGTACATTGCAAACAAACCTGATAAGTTTGATATAAAATTTTGGCTTTGTGTTGATTACGTCTAAATATGTGCTGAATGGTTTTCCATACTTAGGAAAAGATTCCCATTTTTAGTGGGTAAACTCCCGATGATGGTAACACTGAAACCATATTTGTGTGCGTTAGAAGAGCGTAGATTTATTCAGCTCACGCACACAAGGATAATTAAATGGCACGCGTTTACGCTTACGTTTTGGTTCAGACGCGGCTTCTATGTGTTATTATTCTAAGACCACAGATAATTCTTTTACCTCTATTAGTCTGGCAAAAAACTTACTCATAAGACACACTACAATAGTTGGTACTATGAATAGGGCCCGTCGAGAAATTCCAAGTTTCCAACCTACGTAAAATCCCTCCGTTTGAATTGTTTTGAAACAAAAGTATTGAAGTCTGATACTTGCACCCTCACAATCTATCAAGGTAAACGAAATAAAAACGTGTTATTGTTTGACGCCGATGATTTTTATGAAAATGGCATCCGTTTAAGGCCGTGGACACATGTCTGTGGTGCGGCACCGACCGCCGTGCGACGGCACGACGCCGCCACCGGTGGGGGCGCCGCACCTTCTGCCGATGGCGGCGCCGCCGCGCCGTGCCGTCGCACGGCGGACTAAAAAGGCTAAATATAACAGCATTGAAAACATATTTCACAAATAGGCATCACTGTCACACACATGTTTAGATATAAAGATATATGACTTTAAAATGTTGGTGCCAGGGGAATCAATATAAGATGCCAGGGGAATAAAAAAAAACATTTTGTATAGAATAATCGTTTATTTTTATTAAACTTACCAGTCTTTTGGTTTCATTTTGGTTCTTTAGAGTCACCATTAATCTTATAAGTAGTATTATAAAAAAATAAAACAATATCTCTCTTTAGGAACTATCAATCAACTGCTTCGAGCAACGCGGCCTTCCGTCCCGGAAGGGAGTAGGCATAGCGATTCTATTCTATACAAAAAGTTCTGGCATTTTTTGCGGGGGGAAATGTGCACACAAGCGCAGGTTCGCATACTCACATACAAAAACAACACTGTAGTGACGACACTCACACATAAAAAATTAAACAATTCAGCAACAATTCGTGTACGGATAAGTTACAACTCACACATTGCCCCGTTTTTAACGTAAATAGAGTTGGACTTAACTGTTCATGTAGCAATATCGATATTTTTTTTCTGAAGACGGAATAAAAGTAACAAAGTTAAACATTTATTTATTAGTAGGATCTTAACAACAACTTTTGATATTCAAATAACGATCGATTTTGATGTTGATTTTTTGTGTTAGATTTGATGGGTACGAAACTAGGACGAAGACTTAATTTTATACCGCTAAGAGCTGATGATTTTATACCGCTATCGCTACAAATGAGCTGTTTAGAGGAGTGACACCATATAAACCGTGACACGACATTTAAAAATATTAGAGGGAAGGGAAGGACTGGAGGGATTGGAGGTATGGGTTGAGGGATGGGAGGGACCAACTCTGCCGGATCCGCTAATTATGGATTAATAATGAATTTGAGAATAGTAAATTACGTATCTGCGTGAAAATTAGTGATAAGAAGTTCATTGGTTCTTAAAATGAATTAATTTTGTGTAAATTAAATTTGGCGGATGCAATTTTTTTCAATAAAAAAGAAATTTTGGTGTCAATATATTTTTCCATGATTGATCTTGCAAGTAAATTTAATTAAAAAAAAGTTAATAAAAAAACCGAGTTTAAATGAATACATTAAAATCATTTCAATATATCTCAATGACAAAGGAAAAGAAACAAGTTGCACACAATACATCATAAAAACCGGCCAAGTGCGAGTCGGACTCGCGCACGAAGGGTTCAATTCCGCTAATTTACAAATGGCTCAATAGCATCGCAACTGTATATTTTGACACATATAATATGGATGTAATGTCAAAAGATACGATTGCGATGCTATTGAGCCATTTATAAATTAGCAGAATTGGGCCCCTGGTGTTGTTGTATGGGAGGCCCCCTTAAATACATATTTATTTTATTTTGTTTTTAGTATTTGTTGTTATTGCGGTAACAGAAATACATAATTTGTGAAAATTTCAACTGTCTAGCTATCGCGGCTCTTGAGATACAGCCTGGTGACAGAGCGACGGACAGACGGACAGACGAACAGACAGCGAAGTCTTAGTAATAGGGTCCCGTTTTTACCCTTTGGGTACGGAACCCTAAAAACTACTAACTAGAATGATTAAATCAAATAAAAATAAATTATTACTATTATGTTATTACTATTAAAGAGTTTCAAACTTAATAACAGAAAAGAGATTTTACATCACACATAAAACCATATCAACAATTATTTGTCTAATGTGATTAAATATATTATATAACGTCGTCGTCGATAACCACCACCCTTTATCGACAAACATTATGTCATGTGAAAGTAATAACATCACTATGTTGCCCAGCGGCAAGAAATCGGATTTATCGCGCGACGGATCTGAAATTTGCACGGGCGAGCGGAACTGATGTTGTCGAAAAAATCCAACAACTATTCAAGAATAAAATATGCGAATTTAGTGTTTAAATGTAATTAAATGACAATAATACGATACAAATTTACTTATATGTGAAATGTGACACCATCATTATGTAAACTTGATGTTGCAGACCTCTTTTTACAACAGAAAACTGAGCAATTCGGCATTTATAATACGGCAGCGTTCACTTGCGCGACTGGACTCGGTCTAGGAAGAAATCTGAGCGCAACTAGTTTTTATAAACGCTAATGCCCATTTGGGCTTATACCTTTGACAGAGGGGAAACGCTTCGTATGGCTACTCCCTTACGGGACGGAAGGCCGCGTTGCTCGAAGATCAACTGTAACAAATCAACATATCTAAAAACTATCAAATTAATATAATTAAATCATCTAACGTGCCTACAATATCTAACACAAGTCAATATTGTAGACGGTATTGTATGCATAAAAGTATAACACCTTTAATAGCTAGGATTATATATACTAAAAAGTATTTGAAAATTGGTTGCAATATTTAATCCTAACCCAATAAAATATATCTAACCCAATATAGTATAACATCACTTGATCTTATATAATAACATACACTTTGCACCTCTTGCCGCATCTATATCAACGGTGCGAGAGCTAATATCGGACTGCAGTGTTCAGTTTGATGTGCCATTGATTGTACACAATAGTAAAATTATTATTTAATGCGTAACCCATAATCATAATATGAGAGTATGATAAATTAAGGAAGCTTTGATTCCCCTGGCATTTTGCCAGGGGAGTCAAGAAAAGTTAATCTTCTTTCGATTTTGTTTAAATGGATTGATTTTTGCCAATGATTATTATAAAATCAATTAATAGTCCTATATACCCTACTGTTAATCCTAGTAAAGAAATTCTTAACCATCAAAAAACATTTTTTAAAGTGGCCAGGGTAATCAATGACCTAGTGAAACAAAGCCAGGGGAATCAAATTCTTACTTTCGTAAATCCGGCTTGGAAACGTCGAGACGTGCGACCTCTCCTCGTGATGTTCAGAGCGCGCCAATAGCCACCTTGCTTATGTGCACGCCTTCGTCGTAGACATTCATAATAGCAAGGCAGGTGGCATTTAGTGACGCGCCAAGGGAATCAATCGTAGCGCTCGGACAAACACAAACTATTTTTTTTTTTAAACTGTGATTGGCATAGACTTTGTGTATTTATTAAATCATTAAACAACTCACCCTTTAACTCTTAAATTACAAAAAATCTTAAATTTATGACTATAGATAGGTAAATTATTAATGGTTTGTTAACACTTTCCGGGACACAATCCTAGACACAGTAGAAGTTTTATTGTTACCACGTCGACAGGCGGTTGGTGACCCGGAAAGTGTTAAAAAAATGACAAAGGGACAGCCCAGGGGAATCAAATATCAAGGCTTCAAAGATTTTTTTCAGATGTTTTAAGCTAATATAAACACCGTTTTTGTTGTGCCCCATTTAATGTAAACATTAAAGTAACAGAAAAAAAAATTCTCACATTAAAATTTAAACGTTATGGGTAGTTTTTGCCTCCGGACTGTGTTTTTTTTGGCTTTCAAGATTGACCCTAGCCTGACACATTGAAAAGCTCCAAATTCCAATGTGGACCCTTAATGGGAACGCACATAAAAACAAATCAGTAACCGTATACGTACCGTTCCGTAATACGGGTATTTGCGATTCGGAAAGCAATTAAGGATTGGTCTCGGCTTCTGTCGGAAAGCGTTAAAAACAAGTCATGGCAAACTCCTATAATAGGCGGCTAAGTAATGTCTAACACCAAATTATCCTTGAAAGTTAAAGGATAATTATATTACTTAAAAGCAAGCAATAAGGAGAAGAAAATACCATAACTCAACAAACACAATCTAATCGATACAGGAAAAACGTACATACAAACATTATCTTTTCTCTATTATAAATAAAAATGAATCTCCGAATAGGTAAGTTCCGATCGCCTGCATCAAATTGGAATTATTTTTTGTTATGTTTGTGATGGTCAGAAGAAGGTTTGTTTGGAAGAAAAATTCTGTTTATTGTATTTTATATGAAGTATATAGCTAGTTTATGTAATACTTCGGACACAGGTAAAACTTCATGTGTAATGTGTGAGAACTCTTTGATATAATCAAAAAAATACTGTCGATAGTTCGATACCTCGTTCAATAATAAATATTATAATAAATTTACCTAAAAATAAGGCACCCCATTTTTTTCGTCCTGTCTATTCAGCAATTCTATAGCGTACCTAATTGATATAACAAACATACCCAAACAATCGCATTTATAGTACGAGTATTACCTGTTGCCCAAGACTTGGTTTTTTTTTCATTAGAAACTATTCCATGGCACTATACTATTTTCAAGATAAATAATATTTTACAACCTATTCTTCAATAAATACAAAAAATCAGTCATTCCGTTTTGGAGGATACCGATAGCAAACAGTCTAACACGATATTGATATAGCTATGTATGATATTGATAAGTGTCATAGAAGTAATTCCCACTACACCTTTAATTTTTTTTCTTTCAAACCAACTGTGTTGTACAAATCAATATGTACCTAGGTAGTTCTGGTTTCTTACTGCGTATAAAGTGTGCCATGTAAAGTGGCACATCGCGAGATACCAACAAAAAGTATTGTTACCACCTGTTACATAAGCCCCACGAGTAAGACACGCCTTGCTGCAAATTTCTATAGTAGGCACGGCACGGATCATGTATTCAAACATTTGCTTAGTGGCCTGTGCAGCGTGCTCCACACGGCCCGGCCATCGTCGTGCAGTGAATAATGTATTGACAGCATCTGTGAAAGTTCGCCTCGAGCGAGCTCAATCTTGATTCACGTCTTCGCGGAAGAAGTGCAGCCTTTTTTGTGTTACTTACGCTTTACATTGAACATCGTTATCATCTGATAACTCATGAGGTCCACTTTAGTCGCCTGATCATTGACAATGGTTGTATGATTCGTGTAAATTACCATGTAGATTACCTACATGACAGTTTCGGCCCAATTTTTGGAGATCCAGTTGTCATTTTGTTCAGAAATTATGCAGGTCACTATTAACTTTCAATGAAGTAGGTACGTGATCATAAAACTTGTTATGATTCGTATCACGAATGTATTAAAGATTACAAATTATATAAGAACGAAAGCCAATTGCTTTCTTGTCTCGCGGGGTAGGTACTAGGTAGGCAGTAGTGCAGTGCAGTACTGGTTATGATTATGAGTAATTGTCTTCGGTACATTAAATTTATAATAATAACCTACGGCCTATTCTTTAGAGGTTACGGGGCACTAATGTAACAAGAATATACCTAGTCCAGCCATAAGTTCTGTTACAAACTTTTTTTTTTTTTTAATAAAGTAATGTAATGTTATTAAAATTTATACCTACTGTATATTTATTAAAGTCTCAGAAAAAAATAAAAAAATATTCGATTTGAAATGGCTACCTTTGACTTTTACACACAGGCCTTTTTAATCTGTTTGGTTGGCCACGAATCTATGGATTAACGCACTGTTTCCAAAGGAAATTTGTATATCGATGATAAGCACCGAGCTTCAGGTGTTGTTTTATACAAGGTGTATTTTCAAGCACCTGTAAAACGAAGATGCCAAGATGTTATACATAAGTGTTATTTACAATTTTTTACCAAAAATTTTTTAAATAAAAAATTATAAATATTGGTTCAGCTATTTATTTTGAAACACGCTGTGACGCGCACAGATGTAGCTGTGTAAGGTCCATTTTACCGAGACCCCGCCGCAGCAAAATAATACGTCTGTGCGCGTCACAGCGTGTTAAAAATAAATAACACTGCCATGATGTTATACATAATGGTCCAATAACGTGGGCTTCGTTTTCCAGGTGGTTCAAAAAGCACTGTGTATGATACGCGACAGAGTCCAATCGGGAATCTTAATTTCACGCGATAAGATTTTTTGCTTCCTTAAGGGGTTTTGACGAATTCTGGCTTTAACAGCATTAACAGCTTTTGTATTTCTATCAGGTCTTCGACTGAGGAAGTGTTAATGTCTCTGTTGATAGTACGACGTACGAACATACGGCTGATACGGTTTAGCTTTTGAAGTGTCTAGATTATGACCGACGGCTCGATACCCACTTTGTGCAAGGCGATCACTCTGAGCCAGTGTCGACGGATACGTTGAACGTTATAAGGTACGGTTATGATGTGTGAACGGGCCATTACCTTTAATCGGCACGACTGGGTGTGGCCATTTACGGAAGTGCGCATATAAGGGCATATTGTAAGTATTTTGAATGTAGATACTGAAGTACTTAATGCGAGCGAGAATTACGTAACCATCATCAAAACCTTTCTTTTCAATGCAAAATTATTCTAACCAGTCCCAAATGTATGCGAGGACAATTGCAAGCCTGGTGTCATGGTGGTCTTAGAACATCAGAAACCCCATATATCTACCGAAAATTGACCTATGCAAAGCGAAGACCCAAGCGATTCCTCTATTCATAACGTTTACGCCACAATTATTCATATAAAAGGGTATCTAACCTTATCGCCATGTGGTAATCAGTACTGCCGAGCCATACCTGTCCAATCTACCATGTTGCGGTCTATCTGGTGAGTGTGACAGAACCATGAATGATGTCAGTATTTAAACTTATAATTGCAATTAAATTGCTTAAATATCATATAAGTACATGAATGATGTCTTTCCCGAACGTGACCGAAGAGAAATAGTAGCAAGCTTTCCACCATTATCCCTATAAGTATCATCATAACCAGCTAATCTCTAAATCGAGGAGTTGATGATCGCCATATTTGGCAAGCGGTTTGGCGAATTCATTTTGGACAATAGTGGAGTGGACACGCTGCCGCCGCGCCCGTCTCCTTCTGGTAGTACTCTTATAGTCGCCCCTTACGTCACCTCTATAGGTGACGTAAGGGGCCTATCTACCTATGTAGAGCAGAGGTGGTGCCTACATTATTTTAATGTGATGGCACTAAAAGACCCTATTTGCATTTGCATCTAAAGTGGTCGTCCGAATACAATGTGAGATTTGACCAAACCTATTCTAATGGTGCAAACAGAAAAGCAAAAGCCTTTACAATCCGCATTTTAAAAATACTATTTCTAGCTAATCCGAATCTAAGAAAATTACCTATGATTCTAAAATTATGCTGAAGACGTATGAAAAAATACTTCGGTATAATATTTCTCGAGTTTGTTTGTACAGGACATGAATAGTATGTATTTTAAATAATTAATGATCTTATTATATCAAAAGTAGGTAATTATATGTATAGTCGTTTTGAAATACCACTTGTGTTTATAGGTCACGTAAATTATTTCTTGCAAAATCTACCAAGAGGCTCAAAATCTTAATAGTACCATCCAAGGTTGAGAGCAAATGCCGTTTCTTCACCAACAATTATGGATCTAAGTAGAAAACAAGTAGAAACAATAGTTAATATTTATTTGGTATTTTGATGTCCGCAGATTTAAATCCTTGGAAAACCTCAACACGACGCTTGCAGATCCTAGTAGTACCTATTTTCCAAAGAAAGATATACTATATATAATACTTACATAAGATGGACGTGGAAATGGTGAAAATTATGTCAAATATACCCATGTCGTACCCGCTCCAGTAAGTCCAATTTCGAGAAAGAGATTTCTCGTCGAATCGAACTCGGATGGGCAGAGTTCGTGAGGTTACGAAAAATCTTTGCTTCCAAATTACCTCACTGACTCAAGATGAATGTCTGTGATCAGTGCATTTTGCCAGTGATGACTTATAGAACTAAAACGTGGTAGCTTAATATGGGTCTTTTAAGAAGGCTCAAGGTCACACAGCGGGCAACGGAAAGAGCAATACTCGGTATTACCCTGCGTACGTAATAGAATCAGAAATTAGTAATTCGGTAGTATAGCTAAGATAACCGTCATCGCTCGCAGAATTGCAAAGCTGAAGAGTCAGTGGGCGGGACACATCGTAACAAAGTAAGGAAAGGTTCTGGAACGGCGAACGCGCATTGGGTGACGGGCCACCAGGTGGACTGAAGATCAGGTGAAGGTCGCTGGAAACCGTTGGATACGGGTGGTGTGGGACCGATTGTTGTGGAGATCCTTGGCTGAGGCATATGTCCAGCAGTGGGTGTCGTTTTGGCTGAGATGATGATGATGATGATGAGATTGAGAAATCCCGACCACAAGCACATTATCAAGTCTAGATCTAGGTGGTGTAAGTGTTGGCGCTATGGTACACCTACACAAGGCAGTGGCGTGCACAACATACTGCAATAAGCAATGCCTAGGTACCTTGCCTTCTACGCCTAACTAGAAACAGCATTTTAGTTTCTTTTAAACTTAGTAAAGGCAGCCAAAAACAGTTACTATGGTAACCCACTCCTTAGCGATGGACAGACAGAGTCATTTTCTTATATTCGTATTTATTTGGTCAACCAAATTAAGTAAAGGAATATTACCAAGTTAGTAATAATGAAATCTTTGTAACTATTTTGTTCTATTGTCCTAATTAAGCCAGACTTTATTTTCGTCGAATAAAATAGGCGAATGATTTGTTCTAAGCTTAAGTAAGTTAACACCTCACCACAGTCACTAAAAAAAAAGGTTTACGAAATTAAAAACTGTTCTCGCCAGATAGTACAGACAACGGCAGGTCAACCTACCCAAAAATTTAAAGATCATTGAATTGATTTTCAACTTTAAGTCCAACAAGTAGATTTGTCGTTTTGTGGAATTTTTCCCTGAACGTCGCTTCCCATAATGTCGCTCCTTAACATATGTCTTGCCTGCATTCCCATTACATCGCTCTTCACCTTACCGCAAGTCCCAGAACGTCGCGCCTACATATGGTACAGTCATGATTAGTCTCTTTTCAAAATTTAATTTGCTTAAAATTTTGTTTCAAATTAAAACAATTACACCATCAAAAGAACAAGACAAATTTGAAACGGAAATACTCGTATGTAGGTCTTATAACTATTTCTGTTCCGACCGGTTCTATTTTTCTTTTGAATTTCACTCGGATGTGGACCGGTAAGGACCACTTAATGGCCCTTTATTATCTGTAATTTTATTAAGCTATTACATAGCTTCTATCGCGGGCCTTGAGCGCGGGGACCGAATCCAGAAATTCCGTAACGAAAAAACCTCACGCTCCCCACTTCGACCGGCACAGCGGTGATACGGCTGTTCGACGAGGTGCGTGCGGTTTGACGAGGCGTTTGCCATTCGACGAAGTGGGTGCCGTTTAACTAAGTGGGTGCCGTTAGACGAAATGGGTGCCGTTCGACGAGGCAGGTGCCGTTCGACAAGTTGGGTGCTGTTTGACGAGAGGGGTGCTGTTTGGCGGGTACGCTGTTTAACGAGGTAAGTGCTGTTCAACGAGCGAGGTGCTGTTTAACGAGGTGGGTGCTGTTTGACAAGCGGGTGCTATTTTACGAGGTGGGTGCTGTTTGACAGATGGGGTGCTGTTTGACAGATGGGGTGCTGTTTGACAGATGGGGTGCTGTTTCAATAAATATCTTTTTTATTTATTGAAACATTACTCATAAGGTACATTGAAACAAATAATTATGCGTAAATTTTGATTGGATGTTTTGAATTTAAAATTATTTATACATTGATGTGTCGCCGAATATACCGCTTGGCACAGTTAAATAATAACATTTCTTTTACGGATATCAAATAGCGCATTACTCCCTAAGCAAGATAAACAAACTTGGATAACTCCCACAAATGCATGCAACTACATCTATAGGAATCATCATTCTTCGCTATGAATTTAGCTCGTGAACAAATTAGATTCTCGGGATAGGGCCGTGCCAATAGGTCGTGTTTCAAGATCAAGAGGGTAGAAATCGAAATTTGCGACATTTTATTATTACTACTAAGGTAAGTAGAACCTATTGTTGCATCATTAAAACAGTTGCCTAATTAATATTAACAATAACAATCTGCATATTTATGGTATTAATAGGAGATAGTGTTTTCCCATTAATTACAGAATACCCTCAAATTCGGAAAGACATAGCAGACACCACAGTTACATATTTTAGCTTGAATTCAAATACTTGCAAGTAAGTCTGTTTTGAGCTACTTTAACTAAATGTTTTAATTTACTTAATTTTTCACCATTATAATCTATTTTGTGTATTCCTCCTAAGTAAATACCTCCAAAGGGCATAAACTATTTATCAGATTTTGATGAATAAGGTGTTCCTCGATTTGTTACAAGAACTCGATTAGTATAGGCTAAATTTTTACCGACTTTGACAAACGTTAAGGTAATAAAACATTTCAATTTATGTTTATATAATCCACTGATAATAGTTGTTCTTTTCAGTGGATTTAGCTACGATAATTGCGGTGTTACAAGGAAGCGACGATGTGCCAGCTGATTTGGACCAGCTCTCAATGAACCAGCAACAAATTGTAAGCGAAGCAAGCAAAATTAATGAGTGCGATGCAGGAGGTCAATATTTTATACTTGACCTCGACAAGCATAGCTCGTACTCGAAGCCGATTGCTTCTTGTTCGAACACTGTTAAACCAACCACTTCGTGTCCTGAAAATGTGGAACTAATCACTTCCTGCTCCCGTGATGTGGAATCAATTGCTTCTAACAAAACAGGTACTTTAGAACCGATAGCTTGTAGTACTAGTAGTCCTTGTTTTCACATTGCTGGAGTAGCACCCTCTAGTTTTTTTGAGCGGGATATCGCAAGTTCCTCATCAGATCAATTAAATTTAAAATTCAGCTTCACTGAGAGCAATAAGGGAGGTAGTATTTTACACAAGGATGGTCATAGATATCGTATAAGTAAGACTAATAAAAATTTAACTTCTCTGTGGATTTGCAGCACGAAAACCTGTAAGGCATCAGTAACTTTAAATATATCAAAAGATGGTGTAATTCGAGAAACATCTCACACTTGCATGCCAGATTATAAAGAGGAACATGTTGCCAAGGCGGTGTCTGAATGTCGCAAGAGGGTTAGAACTTCTATGAAACCTATACCAACTGTGTACGAGGAAACTATGTCTCATATAAAATCTCAAGATTTTGTTGACGAAATATCTAATACTCGTATAAGAAATATTAAAAGCTCCCTTTATAGATGTCGCAACAAATTTCTTGATGTTGATAAAACAAGTTATAAAAATCTTAGTGAAGTTAAAATATCCGATTATCCGATATTTGGCAAAGATTTTTTAATGTTTGATGATGGAACTGATGAGAAAATTTTGTGTTTTATTTCGAAAAAGAGCAAAAGTGTGTTCTCAAATTTAAGTCACGTATTTTTAGATGGAACTTTTAAGGTAGTCCCCAAACCTTTTTATCAAATTTATACAATACATGGCGATTTAGGTAACGGCACTGTCGTTCCTTTAATATATGCCCTTTTGCCAAATAAAACACAAGAAACATATAAAAGATTATTTTATCTGATATCGGGAAAAAATCCTGATTTTCGGCCAACTACGAGTAACTTCAAAATTGATTTCGAAAAAGCCGCTATCAATGCTATAAATGACATATTTCCTGAAGCCGTGGTAAACGGCTGCTTTTTTCATTATAGCCAGGCAATTTGGAAAAAGGGCAAAAAGCTCGGGTTCACAGAGACAGAGGGTAGTAAAAAATTTATTGGGTTATGTGCTGCTATGGCCTACCTTCCACATGATCATTTACCTGAAGCGTGGCTGTACCTACTGCACAACGTTCCAAATGGAGCCGCTGCAACAGCTTTCGCCGATTATATGTCCAATCAATGGATTAAAAATAGTAATCTTTTCACATGTCACGGGGATGTCTACAGAACTACAAAACATGTGGAAGGTTGGCACAATCGGCTCAATAGAAGGATCACAAAAAATCCGTCACTTTATCACATCATAGATGTATTGAAAGGAGAGGCTACTGAAACAGATTTTAAAATAGATCAATTGAATAATCACGTCCATGAGAACGTGCTTAAAAAGCGACGCAAAACTGATAATAAAGATCTTGTCATTGCAAAATTTTCTGGGTAAAAAAATGTACATTGGTATTTGTCTGCAACGGCTGGCAAATGTCAAAATAATATGTGACAAAAAGTTAGGGATTAGTTACGTGTTTTTTATTTCACTTTTAATTATTTGCAAACCTTATAATTTTATAAATTATTAAATAATTCAAATATTTTTTGGTACACGTCCTGATTTATTTATTATTTACATTATTTTTATCAATCTATGATTATTATGATGAATGTGATTTTTATTTTATATACAATAGTTTGATACGACATGATTTTTAAGATTATTTTTATGTATTATAATAGGTTAATTTTTAAAATTCTTGTAAAAATAATCACTGTGATTATCTTGTTTATAAAGCAAAGAACAAAATTTTTTATAATTAAGTGATTTACTGTGATATTTTAAATATAAACGGTGCAATTAATCATTTCAACCACCTGTAAAACGAATCTCACGTTATGTAACCATTATGTATAACATCTTGGCAGTGTTATTTTAAATTTTTTATAATTTTTTTAAATAAAAATATAATTTAATGGTTCAGTTATTAATTTTTAAACACGCTGTCACGCTCACGGATGTACATGTGTAAGGTCCATTCATCCGGGAACCCGCTGCAGTAAAATAATACGTCTGTGCAGTGCGCGTCACAGCGTGTTACAAAATTGAATAAATATTTAATATTTAATAACACTGCCTTCGGCTTCGTTTTCCAGGTGGTTCAAACTGCACCGTGTATAAGTACAATAATAAGTAAGTATTAATAACGGTAGAATTTTGTAAAAAATGATTTTGATAATTAATTAGTTAAGTGATTTACTGTGATATTTTGATTATATACAACAGTTTATTAGTTTCTAATTACGGTAAAATTTTGTAAAAGAAAGTTTTGATAATTACGTGATTTACTCTGATATTTTGATCATACTATACGAAATTATATTAGTTTTAACGGTAAAATTTTGTGAAAAAGATTTCGATAATTAGGTTAGTGGTTTGGCATGATATTTTGATTATATACGATTATTTTTTGTTACTATTAACGGTATAATTTTGTAAAAACAGATTTTGATAATAAAGTGATTAACTGTGATATTTTGATCATAATATACGAAAATTAGTTACAACAGTAAATTTTTAAAAAAATATTTTGATTATTAAGTGATATTTTGATCATATATATACCTACAGTAGTTAAATTAGTTCATTTTAATGGTACAATTTTGTAAAGAAGATTTTGATAATAAAGTGATTTAATGTGATATTTTGATTATATGTAGTACAATACAATAATAAATTAAAATTAAAATTTAAAGTATGAAATCAATTGTGTTATTTGTGTGTATGTACCTATGTAGTGTATTGAAGTTTTTTTTCTTTAGGACTAGAAAATTAACTGAAAATTTTGCTTCTAAACTGTACCAATTCTAACCATTATTGCGGCGCGACGTGCCGGGAAGCACTGTAAAGCGAGGAGCGACGTACTGGGAATCGAAGTAAAACGCAAAGCGACATTATGGGAAGCGACGTTCAGGGAAAAAATCGTTTTGTGGTAGGTTGACGTGCTGTTTTCTGTACAATGATCAGAAAACTAGCAACATATCAAAAAGAAAAAGAAATATAAATTCTTGTTCTGTGGGTTTGCCTATTTGTTCACAAACAGAATAGGTAAATGGGTAAATAGAGTCAATATAATATTTGATTGCAAAAGCAAATTATTTAATTCACATAGATTTAAAAACAATAGATATTAATTAGGTACAAATAAAAAAAAACAGTTTTATGATAGTAAAGAACAATAACATAACAATGGCATAGTACATGTTATTGGCTTTAACCATAATACACCCACCGATTAATTGACACAAAAAACTCAAACTACCTAATAAGAGACTTAAATGAAAGATAAATTAACGGAATGAACTCGCGTTTATTAGAATTTCACATTATATTTTGGTTTATCCCAACGTGACGTTTCGAACACTTTACAGCTTTCGTGGTCACGGGTAGACCAAAGTGTTATTCGTCTTATAGAGAGTATCTTTCTCTCATTCTTATAATAATGTGAATATAGTGTTGTTGACATAAAATCAAGAAACCAATTAGGTTAATAAGATATTTTTGAGATAATTATTTGAAATAAAAATGTAGGTATTCGCGTTAAGAACAATCTTATTTTAAGGGACTAAATCTTTAGCTTGTACAAAACTGAATTCAGTACCACGCCTTTTACATTTAAGTCAAACTAGAACTACTTATATTTTTTGGTATTTCCGGTTCGTTGTCCCATGAATTATGCTTGGTATTTCCCTACTCGATCGAATCAGAAATGATGAGATCCGCAGGAGAACTAAAACAACCGACATCGCTCGAAGGATTGCATCGTTGAAGTGGCAGTGGGCGGGACACATAGCGCGGAGAACCGATGGCCGTTGGGGCGGAAAGGTTCTCGAATGGTGACCGCGTAACGGACGACGTTCCGTGGGCAGGCCCCCACAAGGTGGACCGACGATCTGATCAAGGTCGCGGGAAGCCGCTGGATGCGGACAGCACAGGACTGATCGTTGTGGAGTTCCTTGGGGGAGGCCTATACCCAGCCGTTGGCGTCGTTATGATATATGATGAATCAATAATAATATGTGCAACGATTAGTGTATCTCTCTAGGTCAAGAATTCATTTCCAATCTACACGTTAGGTAATTTAAAAATAAAACACTATCAATTATAAAATGTAAATCGTTACCTTGGTTTGAGGGATTGTGTCTGTAGGTAATAGACAACAATTTAGCCATAGATTAGTAATTTAGCGAAATGCAACATACTGCACAGAGGCAGAGGTCATCAACTCAAATAACCTCTAGCCAGTAACTGTTCTGCGCAAACTACGACACCGTTCACTGTTTGCGCAAGAGATCCTCTCGACATACTCGGCTACATACGAGTACTATAGTAAGTCCATGAACACCACGTCATTATAGGTTTAAATAGGTAGATATACTAAGTATCTCAATAATACCTTCGTAATTATCTCCGAGATAATTTATGTCATGAGAGAGCGACCCAGTCACATGGTGCTAAGTTCTTGCGAAACTCAAATCGGTATCATTACGTCCCCTCCATCAGCAATTCATTCCAGATGATCGTCTGCAACTTACGAGTGTTAAATCAAACTTCAAGGCTCATGCCGGGAACTAGGTTTACGGTGCCCATTGTTATGGCACGCGGCACATTTGCGGTCTAATAATACTAACGAATACTTACATATCGCAATAGTAAATAAGCGAGTAATTTGATTTAACCATCCATTTACTAATGTATTGGTAAAAGTATCAATGATGTAAAGACATCAATTTGAATATAATACAAAGACAAAATTCTAGTTACTTGTAGCACATATTGCATCAAGCGTATAAAAATACGCTTGATGCAATTCTAAATATCCAATTAATTTAAAATGATTTTATAAAAAGGAAAAGTTGCACGTCCCAGTATGATGTAGGTACTTTGTTTAAAGTCAAAGATAAAGCTTACAAATTTCAAGATCTAATTAATGTATCTGCCATTTTGTTTGATAACTTGTTGCCCTCTTGTGGGAGTCATATAATCCCGATACTGTTTAAAAATTAAGACATTTAATCAATAAAATGCGCCTAGTAGTTTCGACAGTCCTCTCTGGACGTTGACCTAAAACTGCCTAAAGAAACCAAAACAGATAAAAATGTGAGAGTTCTAAACCAAACTCATATGTTTATTGTCACTCGGTACAAATTGAGAGATCAATTTGTGCCGAGTGCCAATTATCTTATATATATTATAAGATAATGGCTTGCTGCTACTATGATAAAAGACCTTTTATGTTGATCAAGCCGGGCGTTTTTTTTATAAACTTCTTTCTTGTGTCTCTCTCTTATGCTAGTTAGTTGTTATCAGTAGATATCTGAGTCGACAAAACCATTGATTCGGAAATCTACTGATAGAAGCGGCGGTAAAAGACCATAATGGATAATGCCATTCCAATCACACCATACACACAGCATCACCTTTATTGCGAATAGTCCGGTACTGTGGACCTTGACTTCTCTTTGGCCATAATCTTTTTCTAATGTTCGTGCTGTAAGTTATCCACATGACTTAATCAGTAATTAATCATTTTAAGATATATCGGTTTTAAAATGGATCAAAGCCATGAGTGTTTTGTGCTCAACTCACAGTTCTTCGACAATCTAATGCGTAAAATACAAATAAGTAATGGCATACCATGCCGCATGGTAACATTATCAAAAAATCCACTCGACAATGTTAGACACGTAGAGTAGATAGCTATTGAATAGTCAACAAAATCGACATTCTAAATTAACTTCAACAGAAAACGTAACTTTTTTTGACCGCTAGCGCGTTTATGTCTTTTCTATGAAACATTTTTAAACGTTGTTAGTATAACTACTAAAGGCGGAAATAAAACTCAAGACTGCAAATATAACGACGCAGAAAAATTGCTTATCAAACATTTTTTAGGATAATATCAGTATATAAACTTGAAAAATTATTATGCGAGGAGATGCGGGATCGAGTCCCGCCTGAGACATAATTTTCCAAGTTTATATAGGTACTGATATTATAATTGCAATTTAATTGCTAAAATATCCAATAAGGTATTTTTAGGATAGTCGGATCTTCGCGAAAACCCTATAGTAAGATTGCAAAAACCAAATATCCGTGCTATTTTCGGGATCTCTTGTGTAGTTCTAGCAGTAGGACTTTTTTTACCTTTTTGTATGTTGTGTTCACCTTTAGTGTTTGTTGTCTTTTAAAAAACAAACAAAGCATCTTTATATTTAAATATTCTATTAGGGCTTCTATTTTAATTTATATTAAAACTAAAAGTAAAAAACCGGCCAAGTGCAAGTCGGAGTCGCGCACAAAGTGTTCCGTACCAAAAAGGCCAAAAAACGGGTTTTTTGTATGGGATAAATATTTATTTTATTTTGTTTTTAGTATTTGTTGTTATTGCGGCAACAGAAATACACAATTTGTGAAAATTTCAACTGTCTAGCTATTGCGGCTCTTGAGATACAGCCTGGTGACAGAGCGACGGACAGACGGACAGTCGGACAGACGGACAGACAGCGAAGTCTTAGTAATAGGGTCCCGTTTTTACCCTTTGGGTACGGAACCCTAAAAAACCAAATGTTTGTTTCTGTGGCATTAACATTAGTACAATTTAAGATTTATTGGAAATTCAATGCGAATAAAATCAGGCAACATTAAATAAAAAAATCATTGCAAAAACCTGAATTCGTTTAGAACGACGGGATAAATAACGGTGGTTTGACTAATATATGCGCCGGTTTACAATAAATTAAACATGGTTTTTATTAAAGTACAAACAGACATAGAAAAGTAAGGAATCACTTCCTTACAAATAAATTAATAGACTCAGGCGTTACTTTGCGGAAATCCATTTATGGATTTTGAAAATTATTTTGCTAATGATTTGTGCTCGTTAACACCGGCCTAGTACCCAACACCGATATGAGAGAAACCTAGCGGTGTTTCTAGGAGGATAATTGCATTATCTGTACTGTATGCATTTTTATAGCGAGGGCGGGTGGTTTTCCTGCATGAAGTAGTGCTTGCTCATTCAGTAAGTATAGTGCGGGTAGTGTGGTGAAAGGGACCTAAGCCGGTGTTAACGAGCGGAAATCTTTAGCAAAATAATTTACAAAATCCATATTTACTTCCTTATTACTTTCTTAAAGCATTGTTTTATGATAATGGAACTGTATGTTAAGATTTATAGGGTTATAAGTATTTCAAATAACCTTTCCAAGTGTGGTGATTATGGCGAAATCTTCCTTTTTAAGAGGCCTGGGCATCAGTGGACCTTATACAGAATGAAATTTTAACCACTATGTATAGGCCAGTAATGATGATGATGATAATAACAGGATTACTTTGTTCAAGATGACAAGAAACACATAAAGTTTCGCATGTCTTCTCTGTGGGAACCCATCACTTAATCGCAATTTTCTTAAACGAATTTCATTCCCCATAAAACAATTCGCAGATGTTTCTAAACGATATTCAACATATTCTAGAATCATGTTACATCACAATTTCATTTGGTCGAATGCTTATTATCTACAAACTTACTTCATCGTTACTTCTTTTCATATATTATGTATTTTATCGAAGTAATGTTAGTTTGCTATTTTGTTACCCATAATTTTATTTCCACGTAAGTTTCAATATGCAGAATTATGGGAACATCAAAATTTATTTCACTAAAGTCCATATTGCCAAACGATTTTTGTTACTAATTATTATATTGCATACTTTATTAATAGACAATTTAAAGCATAACTGATATAAATATGTAATAAATATTGATATAATAAATAAACTGCATTAATCCCGACTCGCCGTGGTCTCCTCGCCGTGGTACTAGTCTGCCCGATACTAGAGTGTAATTCAAAAGCCGGAGGCGCGGAGGGAGAGCAGCCTCCGCCCGCTGCTCGTAGCTTGCCTACGCAGCTTCGGCTTGCTGGTCGCCTAGGCTCGCGCGGGTGCCTGCACCTTGTTACGCAAGGGCGACGAGGCTGCTATTCCCGCAGGGCCGGAGACGAGGAAATTTCGCACCATAGTTTTCAATTTTTGAGGTCCTAAGTTTGTTAAGGTATGAAGGGAAAATGAAAACCTTATGAACAGTATCGTAATGAATAAATGAGATGCGCATCGCGTAAAAAAAGCGTTCCTAGGAGGTCGTATCAACAATTTTAGATTTTTGGCGGACATTTTCTAAGTGGTTTATCTTGATATTTTTGTACTGGGCTATACGTCATTTGTTTTTGTCTCGTAGATTGTTATACATATTAAAATATGGAAGGTGATTAAAATTTCTTCCTGTATCAAAGGCAAGTTGTTAGCTATTTAATATCTACGAATCGTCAGGAAATAAGATCTATTTTATTAGATACCGTTCTAATCACTAGACTATTATGCTCTTATTTGTATCACTACCTAATCTACCTAACAATCGGCATGTATCAATTACTTCTTTGAAGTTGTTTACCATTTAAACTGAATTTGCCATAAATATCACGAGGAAGAAATTGGTTGTAAAACATAATCAATTTACTTTATGTATATTGTGAGCGGGTTCATAAATATATCTTATGTTTTAGACATTATTTGTTGCCTAAGATTTTGAAAATTTTACGAATTTTACGCAAACCTTACTGCGCGTCTCAACGAATCGAGTTTTGCTTTAATGCTTAAAATTATACCTAAGATAAATTAGATATCTTCTCTTAACTCAACTAAACAGCATAAAATACCTGTTAAGTTACAAAATAGGGTTGAATTTCTATAATAGATACATAAATACCTTACCTAATAATATTATCTAACATTTTGACTATATTTAGACCTTCACTGTAAAAGTGCACCTATATTATATATTTTAACATAACTTTATCTGAAGTGTAGTATAGCAAGGATATATACCAAACAAACACAGATAAACACTCAAATAAAACATACCTATAGTTGGTTGAAAAGAAAAAGTCGACTTGTCGTTAATAACGCTACCTTACCAAGATTGTCTTTGACAACAATTTAAATGTTTTTTCGAAATTACTAATAAGTACAAACAAGCCCTCAACTTTATGTTATAACGATACTCAAACATTCGAAGTACCAACTTTTAAGTACAACAATTATGTGACTGTTTGTCAAGCATACACACATTGCTAACGCGTACATTACGTAAAGCGTATATTGGATCCGGCTGCGACCTCCAGAAGGTCTCTAGGTCCTGACTGATGAAGGGGCGCGGTGTAGCGAGCTCCTCTTCTCTCGTACACATTGGAAGTGAAAGTGAATGAATGCTGGAGGCTTAATTAGAGAGGAGGTGTTCGCCTGCGCCAGTCCCTCCAACACCGCCGCGCTCCACACTTGTGCCCGCGCCCGCAGTCGCACGCGCACGCCGTACTACAAACCTCACCTCCGACACCTCAACACTTAAGAACAGAGGTACTTCTTATTGACCAACCTCACATAACAAAAGTGAATTATATGCAAATATCACACAACTGGGAACGTTGGAAACCGCGCGAGTGAAGTTGTTATCGGATCAGGTATTTTCAGGATCTGATCTGTGCTCAGGTCAACAAACTGTGTTAAATTGTATACGCGTATACTCGGCATTCGGTGTTTTCATTTAATTATTCATAAAGACTGCTACCTATATTTGTTTTTGGCAGTTTTAGACCATTCATCCATCTACTAACTTAAGTTTAAAATATTAAATAATGTTAACTAACCAAGCCTGTTTGTAGTCAGATGAATGTAATCTCAATGATGTTTGATTAATGATGACCTATTTCATGAAATTTTAAAGTGATACACCAAAACCAACTTTTTTAATAGTCTGCGTCAGATGCATGCAGCACGGGCCGGCTTTCATATTATAACATCTTAGTTCTTTTGAGAACAGAGATATTTTGATAAATTTTTTAGTAGCGAAATGTTGTTATTAATCGAAAAGGGCATAAATTAAATATATTTTGTATTTACTAACTTTTCTGTCAATGAGTTTAACAAAGCAACTTTCCGCTACCATAAAATGCGTCACAAATCGTCGATTTCTCGCACTGAACAGCTTTTCACGCAAGCGTTTAAACAACAACAAGGAGGTCAGTGAGGCGTGTTTTGCTTTCACAAATACAACAAAATAAATTCATCTCACGTATCGATTGTCCTCGGGCATTCGAGGTCTGCATAAATAAAAGAAAGCGAAGTCGTAACACGGACTCAGCGGTAACCCGCGACCACTTTCATCGAAGGCACCCTCAGTTCAACGAGCAGCTGACGATGGCAAAATGTTCCATGTAGTCGAAACTAAAGCACATTCCGAGACTACAAAACCTAGACCTAGAAAGGAACGCGATTGACAAATCCATGATTTAGACCCCAAAACAATAATCCATTTTGTATCAAATATTTACGACTTACAATGTTCTAAAATAAAAATTATTCTGTACGTGCATAAATCTGTTGAAGTAAAAGTAAAATAATATAATGGGAACATTATTGTCTTGAGACAATGTTAATTTCACCGTAATTATTGAGTAAACTTCACACGCAATTACGTGAACCTACGTTTTGAGCTAGTCTTTGTTACAGGATGAGCCGGCACGTTTGTCTTGCCGCTGCCGCCCTGCTAGCCGTGCTGTGCGTGGCTGACGCTCAGCGAAGGCTCGCACTTCCCGACCCTAGGAGCTGCGCTAATAGTACGTGAACTGTGCATATTACTCTACTGAAAAAGAAAATTTTAAATAACCAAGATTGAAACACACCAAAACACTTTAACTTTCCCATGTTGAATAGACCAACAAGTTTTACAGATTGTTCATGAATTGGGTTAGATAATTCGATGTTAAAATTATTTGTTGCAATTAACTATAAAACAACCTAAAACGGCTCATACATCAAGTTAAAATTTCTTGTTGCTTTAGTTGCTTTATTCATAAAGAACTTCGTACCTAATATTTCGTATTCAGCCAATTAAGTACCTACTTCGTAACTAGCAAATTAATGACATACTCGTATGTATATGAAACAGTATAAACACTTACATCACTCTTTTTTAATTGAGATTGTTATAGGTATAATCTACTGAAATGCTAGTCAGTCTATCCATAGAAGGTAACAATTACTTAAATGATCTAGGTTATTGGGAGTGCAACAATATTAACGATAAAGTCCAAATAAAAAAGAACGGGAAGTAATAAATCAGTAAGTAGATAATAAAATAGATAATAATCGAAACAAACACAATTGGGGCTATTTTGGTAGGTGATATACTCTTATCAGTTTTGAGAGCACTGTATACGTATCAGTTATTAAACGACCTTGATTATTGATGTCATTGTGATGAATGAGAGAAGTCCTTGTGTGAAATGGTACAAGCTTTCGCAACACGTACCCGTATCCATGCAAGGTGCGGTGCTCTCATGTGGGTGCGCGCGGTCACCACACAAAACGATCGATACACATTTAGCCGATGAGCTCTCCAGAGCCACACAATACGAACAAAGATCCTTTGTCAGTTGTGATATACCATCAGCCTAAAATGTGGTGCTGTATTTCAAAAATTCTACTAATAGAATTAGTGTACTTTCAAAACATGAAAAAGTTTAATAAATTGTTAATTTTTGTCAACAAGAATTAGCATAAAAGTATGTGAATATTTTTGCGTAAATTATACAAGCAGGTAAAGAATCATTGAAGCAGGAGTCATTCTTGTCTTGCACTTTCTCCTCGGAGTCGAGATGTTACAAGACGGTGCACGTCGAATGAACCCGCCTATTTACTTTCTTTAAAGGTCGGTTGCGCCAATGTAAACGCGGAGATTACGTAATTAACCATAAAATTTTGCGATTCTCCATGATCTTCGACGAATTTTCTCCATGGCAAAAGTTGTCAATTATCTATCAATTCGCCTCACCAAACCAGTCAATAGGAAGGTATTACGTAAGACGACATTTCAAAATATTTTTCACGAAAGATCCGTCGATGCTTCCGGTACTACTCATAAGTCGCACGTAATGATTTTTAGAAGACATGTGCGAATGGCTATGTAATAGTGGATACTCAAGATTAGTTAGAGAGGTTCAAATCAGACACTTTCTAGTTACGAAATAGACGCTTCATTGAATGACCTGATGGGCTTGTTTTGATTGCATACAATTTCACGGACGATAATGCCCCGTATTAAAGCGAGAGCTTTATTACGTCGTTATTGAACCATTGTATGCTCGGGCATTGATTGAATAATTTGTTAGAGATCGTCGTCGTTAAGTATCAAGGTCGTTGGAAATCTGGGTTTGTATTCGATCGCTCATCATAGCTTATACCATTTTCCTAATTTGAAGATACAAATTAAAAGACTGCTTGACTCACTAATAGTCATTATAACGTACCTAGGTACTAATATTAGATCGTTTGAAACGTATGATTATCAATGAAAGTTAGGTATAAACCTATCATAGATCATAGATATTTACCTAACTAATAGGTATAGCATATTACAGGTAGAGACCTACACAAAGAAACGACTAGACGTTTAGATAAATACCATTTCGAAACATTTCCACCTGGTGTCGTCAGCTTCACACACGGCTCTACTTTCAATAGGTAACTGCTTTGTATTGAGCACTTAGTGGTCTGTAACACTGGTTTTACAAGATTTTGTAATACTTTTGACTCTTTTTGTCGTAACAAGTCACATACAAAATGAATATTAAGGAACACAATAGAAACTTTACATGATTTTTGTAAGATTTAGAAATTGTTTTAACTAATAATCTATACTAATATTATAAAGCTGAAGAGTTTGTTTGTTTGTTTTAACGCGCTAATCTCAGGAAGTACTGGTTCGAACTGATTTTTTTTTTCGAGATAGAAGTTCATTAATTCATTTATCAAGGAAGGCTATATAACATCACGCTGCGACCAATAGTAGAGGAGCATCAGTAAAAAATGTTACGAAATTGACGCGTACGAAGTCGCGGGCAACAGCTAGTACTGAATATAGTTAAACTTATTTGTTTACTTTGGTATCAAACATAAAGAATCAAATTGTAACGTAAATATAATTGTCTTAACTTAAATACTTATATCACTAATTCTTTATGTAATTAACATTTAGCAATGAAGCATTTTACTGAGTAGAGGTCATAAGTTATTGCTTAATAGACGCTACACTAGGTACTCGAAGTAAATTACATTTGATAAAGATTGAATGATTAGTCGGTAACAGGTTAAATGGAGGTGTGCGAATATTTAAAACACGTTTGTTAGTTTCATAATAGTAGGTAACGATGTTATTGAATCTGATTATTGACAATGTATACATAGGTAATAATTTGACACCATCAAGATGATTTGATAAAGTAGACAGATAAAATACCTACATGTGCTTTAATATCTTTTGCCCGCGACGTCGTCTGATTGGAATAGTTTCTTTGAGCAAACTATGCCCTTTCCGAAGGTATATTCTATCTCTTTTGCAAATTTCATTAAAATCAGTTCAGTGGTTTGGGCGTGAAAGCATAACAGACAAAAGTGTTTCCATTTCACAAATAACCCCCGTTATTTCTATTGGGTTTCTATCGGTAAAATAATTTTCATAATCGGTTAGGTAGATCCAGATACTACTAGTAGTAGTGTTAGGTGAGACTAGCTGACTCGGCGATTTTCCTGTCGCCTCAGAATAAAAAAATGTTGTGTTAACTTATTTATTGCATACCTAATTAAATTGGTTTCGATTTTGACGTAGGGACATTGTCCGGCCGTTCTTGAGTTATCTAAATGGTGTAACTAGCCCGAGTTTGTTTCATTAATATTTATTGTGTATTATTTAGGTACCTCCTTACAATAATTAAATAACATCCACCAATGATATTTCTCTGTAGGGGTTCGACACTCGACGTACCGCGATGCTCGAGGTGTGCTTCACTCGTACTTCTTCAGCTGGGAGCATGCGCCTACGCGAAGCCTGGAGGTGGACTGGCTCGACGCCAGGAACATTTGCCGTCGTCACTGCATGGACGCCGTATCCTTAGAGACACCGCAGGTAAAACACTGGACAATTAAATAAGGCTATTATGTTCACGATGAATCTGATTCTAACTGTCATTAGAATCTAGCTTTAAGCTTGCTAATGATAACAGAACCGTATTCAGATATTTAAACTAGACAATAATCAACTTTACAGGTGCCTATGACCTTGAAAAACAATTAATATTTAAAAAAAGCTGTATACTAATTAATTATAAGGCAAAATTGCAATGTCTAAATGTTGTGTGTGTGTTAACATTAAGCAACCAAAAATAAAACGTAATATTTTCTCAATAATACTGATTTTGTAAAAACCTTTCAAAATCTTTTGGTGCAGTCAGACATTGATATTTTCGTATAAGGTAAACTTAATGGTGGTACACTAGTATAATTTACTTAGCCTTTGCAACTCCTTTTGTTTTTCTTCTTCAAGCGCTTTGTCCTGTTTCTAATACGGGATTTATGATTACGAGAATACATGTAGCAAATCTAAAAATACCATTTTGGCCACACGGGTCCTGTCCTTCCTTCACTGCGAAACAATTGCTATCAATCCATCAAACATTCCGTATGTTAAAGCGGGCTGAGATTCGAACTCGCAACCCACGGATGTAAGCCGTGCGACTTCGACCAACAAGCTACAACTGCAATTAAATATATCCTGTTGTAACATCAAGATAATCAAAGGCGTTCCCTCAAATATACTTAGCGATTTGTACAGTTCTTGTGAGAAGTAGAACAATAAGAATTACAAAATATTAGCCTTGGTTTTGTTTCAAATAGGCTGATGCACTAGATGATATATCCATTTATCTGTAATGACCTGAATCAACTCAGATATATCACGATACAGGGTCAATCGTGATCGTGATGCGTTCACTTTCCAAGTTGGTAATCATTAAGTTATTTTGATTGCCAGTCTCTTGAGAATCGTAAGGACAAACTAGGTACTAGGTTCATCGCATATTGCCTTATTTGCAGTATTTTGCAGTGTACCTACTGCAAATAAGGCAATACGCGATGAACACACTTAGGTATTTGAAGATCATGAATGTGTTATTGCTTATTTATACATCTTTCAAGCGAAAGTTACAAAACTCTTCTGACTGTCTCATAATACTTAAGCTTTTCAAGCTTTATAGAAATACACAAAATTATCTACTTAAGGAAGTAAATCCGGAAAACAAACAATACCTACATATAAGTAGGAACGATAACATCATTCACACTTTTTTATACATCACATTGTACAACCGTATTATCTCTAAAGACGACATTATTTATTTGATCATGTTCCTTATAAAAACACTTCCAACACCCTTATTGTGCTATTCATTAACAGCGGAATATGCGAATTCTCTGTAAGTGCTTCCTGCCGCGGTCGCAAGATGTCAACGAACGTACCTGCCTATTGCATTGTTAAGCTAACTGCGTACCAAGTTGGCGCACTAAGTTCTAACATCCGGCATTGCGTGACGGTCGTTGGAAACCGTATACAGTCAGTTAAGCTAACATCAATATTCATTAGGCTAGTCGATTAGATTGATTCGATTTGTAGAGCGTTGAAGACGTCGCGTGAAAGGGGTGCAACGGCCGCGTAGCTCGACGCGCGCTGCGGAGGCGTAGAGGCCGGACAAGTGGCACGCGGCACAAATACCGGCCACAGCCGTGTTGCCCACTTCTAGTGCCGGACGTGCCTGACGGACATCTGTTTCCCGTCGTGCCCAGCCTCTATGTACTCTTGCCTACATTTAAAGTAAAGTAGATAATTGTAAAAACCTAAGAGTAGTAGAATAACATTCCCTCGATGTCTTATGTAGCTAACACACACATTATCTTATAGGTTGTCTATCTCGATTTGACAAGCCCTCTTTAGGCCTTTTTATGTTTATAAGTGTTTATATATACCTACCTATGTATTTTCCGTCTACACACTGAGAACACAGATACCTATACCTATTCATGTTCTTAAAATATAAATTCTGGAAAGCATTACGTTCGCAAAATTGTAACCTTTATAGAACATGTACCATTAACCTAAATTGTCTATAAAAGTTACTATCATATATGCTTATATATACATAATATTATTAAAATGGGAAATAATGGAAATGTTTAGAAGTTTAGCACCACATTCTTCGAAAATACCATTGCATAATTTAAAATAAAGTATGTACACCACTCCTACCTACTCATTTTAAGTGACTGTTATAGTCATTAGTTATTAAGTACCATAGAAACACGCGATTGTTTAGTAAAGGGGTCTCGCAATAATTTTGCGCAATAACGCATGATTAAAACAGAGTCCCGTAATAACGAAGCTTAAGCAGCCCAGGTCATTGCTCTTTAGCTCGATTTATAATTTTGTTTGCGAATTCAGCGGTTTTAATAATCTTTTCTTTACAGGAAAATGAATTCATAAAACAAAGAATCGCTCGCGGTAACGTGCGATTCATTTGGACGTCTGGTCGCAAGTGCAACTTCGCGGGCTGCGACCGAGCCGACCTGCAGCCCCCGAATGTTAACGGCTGGTTCTGGTCAGGCTCAGGCGCCAAGATTGGGCCCACCACCCAACGTAACACCGGTGACTGGTCCTACACCGGCGGGTACGGTCAAGCGCAGCCTGACAACAGAGAAGCTGCTCAGGTACGTTACATTAACCGTCGCAATATTATTATCATGAATACATAACAAAACCAGAAACTACATAATAATAAATGAAGATTCATTGTAACACATTTAAAGTGCAATGTAATACTTAGGATATGAAAGCCCGAAGACACAGTACGACCTATGATCTTTTACACTTCATATTTTTGCAGGGTAACGATGAGTCGTGTTTGTCGATCCTTAACAACTTCTACAACGACGGCATCAAGTGGCACGATGTGGCCTGCCACCACGTGAAGCCGTTCGTGTGCGAGGATAGCGATGAGCTGCTCAACTTCGTGCGCTCACGCAACCCTGGCCTGCGTCTATGAGCCGGCTCAACCCCCGCATCACCTCTCGCCTTCTAGCATATTAGATGGCTGACGTTGTACAAAAAAATTGTGGCTATAGTGGCTATCTTTATTTAAGTTATTTATTAATTTAACAAATGATCGTGACTCACTTAATGGTATAGATGTGTTGTTGCACCATATTTAGTGAACTTTTACACGGTTTCCCGAAGAGTAAATAATTTATGTTGTGACAGTCAAGTATTTTATAAAGTAAAATAAAGCAAAATTGTCTCGATTAAAACGTATAATCTCAAAACCACTGTCGCAACCTGAAGGTCAGTCATCTTCTCTTTGGTACCTTGTATATTTTCACTGATTTATGTAATGCTTTGTAAAAAGTCTTATTTTTGCACAAAATAGGAATAACTTTTAGGTATTAAAAAAATAAATAATAATGCCAATATAGTTTTTCATTGTTTATTCACATTTGTGAGTAGGTACCAACCTATGTCAATATTACAATGTAGCACACTTAAAATATTAAAATAAACGGTACGGATAGTATTAATAGTAAAGTCCATATAAACAGACTTAATTTTAATGTAAGAATACTAAAACTTAATACATACTAACAAATTCTTCGGCAGTTACAAAATGTTTAGTTAGCAACTTCCTTTTCCGAATATTTTTATTAAATAATATCAGTAACAACGGAGTAAGCGGACTGACACTTCAATAATACCTGTATCTTTATAACTAATTTACCATTTAACTACTTACTTGTCACTAGCCATGGTTAGTGGCATGTATCACATTTGTTGCTGCCCGTATAAAACATTTCATAACTGCCAATTTAGAAGTATCAATAACATGTTTACCTACACGTAACTTTTAACAACGTAAACGAAGATGCAATACATGATAATAAAAACACTAAAAAACAGGGGATCATTCATCATTCTGTCGTCAGATATTACAAAATGTAGGTACGTTCAAAATTTAAAATAAATATTAAAATTGATATATTACAAGAAATAGGTAACGTTGAAACTAACCGTTTAAGATTTAAGTAGATTCATAATGTTACTGTTATTCATGTGTTGGAATAAATGAAATATTGTTTTTTACCATGATCACATTGAATTCATAATCACTTTCACACACAACTAATAATGAGACTTTTAAATTATGTCAGACTTACACTCACGCGTCATAGAGTCAGATAAACATGGCAGTTTTTAGGACTCGTTGTCATCCCAAATACCACATATCATGATAGATAGTCTACAAATAACATACCTATTAAAAAGTAGTGCGATAGGGAAATAAAATTAATTATTGAAGGTAATTCCTGACTTAACCACTGCACTTAGAATTGTTTCAGAACTGATCCCGAAATAAGAATAAGTTTGTAATGACTCTTACAAACTTCATTATTACGGCCCGTTACTAATTTCGTTAGTCTATATCATATGGATATCTACGAGTAGTATTTTATTTAGTTTCACCAACATCAGCATAAGATTGTCTACAGTTGGAAATAGGTCGCTCCTTATAATAACCTATTTACTATGTATCTAACCTATGTATCTTGCGTGCCCTTTACGTTATATTGAATACATTACTGAAATATCTAGACAATCTTAGCATGATATCATTTTTTTTATTTTTTACCATTTAAATTCCAAACATATAGGTACAGATACCTATTAGAGAGCTATACATAATACTCGATTAACTACTTTAAATAGCAAAATGGTGTAGTCGTACGTAAGTGTAGCACCCCGGTGGCCGAGTGGTCTAAGAACCGGACCAAGATCTCACTCAGGGTCACTGGTTCGATCCCCGGGGCGGGCAACAAGAATCGGAAGATTGCTACATCAAACAAAGAGGAAGTCAGTCTTTTATGTAGAAGTAATTAAAATATACTTACTAACTAATTTAAACAAATAAATAGCTTCAATGAAGAATCACAATACAGTGGATAGGTCAGGAATCACTAACAAAACTTATCACAACATTTCCCAAACGTCATTTTGATAAAATAATCATGCATACTGACGTCATTAAAATTTAACGTCCATAAATATCACTACATAATAACCATACAAAATAAAAAAAAACTAATTTAACTAATTTTAAATAAACTTACGCACAACTGAGCTTATTTCAGTCTTAACAAAATAGAAGAACAATAATGTAGTAGTAATAATAAATGCAAACTTAGTTTAGAAAAACACACACACAATGAAACAAAGACAAAAATGGCTATAATTACAATAAATATTATATAGTTTTTATATAATTAAATGTGGCAAACATCACAAATATTGTTTTGTATCAAAATAAGTACTTTTTTTATACAGGTATTTCAATCATTTACTTACATAGAAAAAAAATATCTAGATAGGTACATTTAAAGCACTTGATTATCAGAAGATCAGAAACAACTTAGTAATCACAGTTACTAAGCCAGAAAATATAGTGTTTTTTTACACTGACCCATCGCGTCGGCTACCGTATTTGAATTCTAGACCTCAGAGTTGGCGTTAACTAAGTCAATCGATCACAATAATAATAATAATATTCTAGTACTTGTCCCATGATTTCATACTAATGTGACATGTTTTAATAATGTCACAAGAATTTAAAATGCAATATTTTATTTCGTCGACGTCAAAAATTACTTTGATTACAGTGACCTAGCATACCAATTACATCAGCTGTCTTATTCATATGTGAATGTGCTTTCTTCGGTTATTCATTCTTACTTATAATTTGGTATACCTAATCGGTTATGCCAAGACCGTCGCATAATTGCCAAAAATAAATAATAGCTCGGAGAAAGCAGGAAAGGCGATAACACCTGAGAATTGTGTATTATGTCATACACACATCATCGCACACACTCGAAGTTGTTGTGAGGTTACGTCACCAATCAGGTATACATTTACCACGCTACATCTATGATATTTGTCAGATTTGCTATGGGCGCCCTATAAACATTTCTTTGAGTTAGTGATAGTCATTTGTGGCTTAAACAGCCGCAATGGTTCTGGATGAAGATAAAATTCTTATATTATGTACGAATCTCACGAAGCTGCAACGTTTTAATGTTACGTTGTAAACTAATGATTCCAATTCTAATTTAAGGCGATCTCTGAAAGGACACATAGCTTCGTTAGATATATGAATTTAATATTTTATATTCTATGATCTTCGTGGCGTGAAATTTAATTCTGGGCGGTTTTCCCTACAACAAAATTTTAACAGGTATGTTTATTTCGTAAAGGATAGTTGCAAAATTGGAGGCCGCATGAACTACAAAATCACAACAGAAATCTGTTGTGATTTTGTAGAGTTAAACAGAGTAAACAGTTTATTTTACAGACTATTCAAAAAAAGGAAATAAACTGTATTGCTTAGAACTAGAAGGTAAAATAATGCAATGATAATAAATTATTCATACTTGTAGTTTTCTCATTTTATAATTCATAATAACCTTCAATTTCAATTTAGCTTTTAAACTTTTTTTGTTGTAATTAGCCTCTTAAAAAGTTTTTTTTTTTTAAATATGTTGTTCGATTCTTTATGTTATGTCAGGCAAACAAAGTACATAGCTAGGTAAGATGTCAGGTTTCTAAGTAAATAAAGGCGACAAGTAGTACCTACGCCAATGGTTACGTCAGACGTACGGCAAAAACTCACTTGTCATTTAAAACAGGTCGAGAATAGAAGAGTCGATATGCTACGCTGCGGCTGAATAAGTAGGTAACCATCCCACAACACACAATAAAGTAAGTACGTAATGTAACTTTGATGAGCTTTTTAGCGTATTCCTGGTTCGAGTCAGTTTTGAAAACATATGTTTTAAACTGGTTTTTTAAGCAATTAAAATCTTACAGTAAATTTTAAATAACACTCCTGGCATAAAAGTTTTTACCTCAGGTGAGAATGTTAACTCGGCGTATCTTGACATCTTAATTGCGAGACCTAGACGAGCAGTCGTCGTCCGGTCAGCGAAAAATTGTGAATATTCAGTTCTCCCGTGATCATGGCGCTTGCAACAGTGCCGAAATATCGGAAACTCATAATAAATAAGGCATACATGGTATAAATCCCGAATCAAAGAACTCTAGTGATAGTGACCATGAAAGTTTAAATCAGTATATTACATAAATACATAATAATGCTATAGGGATTTTTAGAAGCCTTTGTGCCACAATAGTAGGTGTCGCGTGTCGTTTGGCTGGAATGTCGATTATTGTGCGATCTGTTCGATGTCGGATGCAAATAAAATTGTATTTTAATCGGATTCAAATTTCACTTTCTGAACATCTCCGCATTTTGAATACTTAGGCATACATGCTAAACATTTGTATAACTAGGCTTATTCTTAAAATCTTATGACATTTTACTTAAATCTCGATCAACTTTAAAAACAAACAGAAACTCACACTTATAAAATTATGAATTTGAGTGGAACATATGAAGCGTCTCATGTTTTCCACTCAAAATCAATCTTAAAAAACCAACACACCCGCCCTAATAAATAAAAAGAGAAACACTATGATAAAATAGGAAAATACAAAGATAAAACAATTAGCTTACTTCATAGTTTTAAATCGTAATAAATAGGAAATACACGTATCTCTTTTTATTTAATAGGCACAGAATGGTATTATTCGCAACCATAAAAACAACAGAAACGCAGCGAAGACGGGTTTGAAGGAGTCGAGTGTTTAGAATTCCCTATTCACTTCAGCAAACATAATTATTATCATTTTGGTTTAAACAAAGTAGCTACTCAAAGTCGTTTATTCTGCAACCTAAGTCATGTCTTTTGTTTGTAAAATTTGTTTATATTTTCGTTAAATTTTAACGACTCCTTAGGTAAAAATAACATAACTATGTCGCAAAGTGAAGTAATTATTTTAAGTATCGTTAAACAAATAGCACGTGTTACTGACGTTAAATTTGTTAAAAAAACTTCTTCTTAACATCATTAATTTGAAGGAAATATAAATTTCAAAGAACATACGATGGCACGGGGCCAACGTCTCAACAAAAAAGCCTGACTAAAGCCAATTTATGAAAGATAATTTTTTTAAATACATACTACGGTTGTTGAACTAGGAAGTAGGGGCCCTTTTTTTCCATTTACAATTATGTGTATGTGTACACGACCGTGTAATGAAGGGTAACTTGGTGTAATTTGTAATATCTCACATTACCGTCTTGGTGTTATTGCTTCTTCTCAAGTGATGTTAATTTAATGGGGAATGTGACTGATGTTTAATGGAACCAAAATTTATAAAAATATATGTAGATAATTTGTTTAAGAAACTTATAAACGTAATATTACACTTTGATTGTAAAATGACAGATCTTGGATCCAGTATATAAATTTTGGTCGTATGATAAATCTGATTACACTTTTCGTTTTGTTTTAATGTTGTTGTCTGTTAATGACCATGCTCACCACAGAACATAAAAAACGATAGAAGTAGTAAGTAGGCGGGCCCCGCGTAACACACATCGGCTCCGGATGGCGCATATCATGTTTCCGCCCCCTTTTACGCGCTTCAGACGATCACAGTTGCTAGAACGTATTGACGTTGTGCTATTCTGACAAAAATCTTTAAATATGCCGACCAGCACAGTATTAGAGTGTAGAAACACAAGCACTAAAAAGAGTTTATCCAAAGGAGGCGTGACATACCATTTGTAAGTAATATTATATCGTTATTTTAATAGAAATTATAAATTTTGCGGATAATAACAATCCTTAAAACTTTTTAAGGATTGTTATTATCCGCAAATCACAACAACCTAAAACCATTCCACTGTCCATAGAGATAAGGTCGAAACTATATTTTGGTAATTACTTATTTTTGTAATGTTACAAAACGCTATTCATTTAGGGATGTGGTAAAATATCGATAAGTTAGTTATCGATACTTATAATTATGTATGACACATTAAAAAAGTACAGCTTATAAAAAATACTTTTAAATTGCTTGTTTTTTTGTTATTTATAAATGTAAATAATAACATTGAAAGAGTACAAAAAAAATAGTAATCTATGAACGTACTAAGATACAAAAGGTCATTAAATATACCGGGTCTTTGGTACATTGTGTGCCCAATTTAAATGGCTTGCAGCGAGAGCCTTTGCTATTGTTTCCTGCCTTAATTTTTTTTTATCTTATTTTGTAATAATAACTTGTTTAAATAAATCAATACTCGTATTTAAATAATTCAATCTAAACATATACGGAAAATGGATTGAGGCAATCGGTAGGCAAAATTGGTATCCCGGAAAAACATGTACCATTTGCTCTAAACATTTCTGGGAAAACGATTTTGAAACAAAGAAAGTATTTTTTCTTTTAGAATGAAGAATTTATAATTTTTTGGAAAAGATGTTAAGTTGTAATAATTAAGGAGATGGGAGAGACAATGTTAAACATAACGCTGGCTCTCTTATGTTGCTTGTTGTTGTTGTTTTCTTCACCCATTCTGGGTAGGCAAAGGGAACTATGCCCATACAGCCAAGTCTTCAGTAGAATTTTTTTATTGATATGAAATGAAAATGAAATTAAATGAGATGAAATGAAATGAAACCTAACCTAAGTCATTGAAATGTATGGGTGGTTTATACATTTCAATGATTACAGGAGTTTTACACGAGAACGTGGATCAGAGTCAAATAGGACGCCTTTCCTTGTTTCTCACTTTTATTTGATTTATCCTACTCACTGACACATTATTATAACAATGCCACCACTTTATCACAATAAATGCCGCTTAGGATAATTTCACAAAATTACGAAACAAAGTCCATCTTTCTCTTCTCGTTTCCCCCGCAAAACTCTCTCTTATGTTGCTATAACATAATATCGACACTTACAAGTGTCGATATTTTTGTTATGATTATCGTAACTATCCCACCCCTATTTATCAATAGTTTTTAGGTAGCATCTATCGTCGCGTAGCGGAACTATTTGATAGTGAATAAGAGGCATCTAGTGTCGGGTAGCAGAACTATCTGACAGTTAAAGTCAACCAATCGCTACAAGACATTCTTAGTGTGCGTGATAATATGATTTAATCACAAATGTGTTAGTTTGGTTACACTGGTTTTCATACAAAAAGGAGTGGATGCTACTTCTACTTGTTTTTTATGTTCTGTGATGCTCACCCTTTACAAGTGGATATTTCAAAAAAAGATTTTTTATTCAAACATTTTCTTACTTAAAAACCTTTGTCTGACCATTACAGGCATAACAAGAAAGTATAATATCTAATTTGGTGCAACCGGATCGGAAGCTTTACGCGTACATTTGGTGATTAATTTTTATACAGGGTGTAACAAAAATAATTGCTGGCAAACGACTTTTTTTTAGAGGCATTAAAAATAAATTAAGTATTTATTACCCGCAATGTATAGCGCACACGAAGCGCTACAGACGAAGGTTGTTGTGACCTTACTTCATACAATCGCGTGTGTGTGCGCGCGGTTCATTGCGGGTTGCTCTCTTTACATCTTCTTACATGTTCACAATTTACAGCGTTTTTAGTAAAAAAGTTCTAAATATTTTCAACATGTTTCTAAAGAAAAAAGTTTAGTAACAGCAAACAGAACATTCTCATGCAAAGATCTTGAAAAAAATAAATTAACTTTTTTTTCATTTCAGTCTCAATATCCCAGTAACGTTTCATTTCCCAGGTATGGTGTCTTGGAAAAAAATGATCGTACTAATGGGTACGTAGTACGTGGTTTTCGGCTTCGTTAAGCCTTTTGTTACACCCTGTATACATTTTTAAATTCCTCATTTAGTGTTAAGATGTTCTAGCCTACCTAGTCAGTGATTCTGCGCGAGGCACGAGGTGTCGTTCAGTATCGCGGAGAGCAGCGGCTTGTCCCGCAGCGCGGCGGCTAGTTCCGCCTCGTCCCGCTGCAGGCGCAGGCGCCGCGAGCGCACGGCCCCGCCCCCGGCCCCGCCCACGCGCAGCGCCCCGCTAGCCTCGAGTAGCGAGCACGCACCCGCCATCTCGCCCATGTCTAGGGGCACGATGTTGCGCGCCGCCGCCACTCTGTGATAATGTTAAAAAGGAACAACCTATAATCATCCCACTGCAGGGAAAAGGGCTCCATCATTGAATTCAAGTTACCACAGCAATGATGGTAACTGGTATAATCCCCACGCTTGCCAAATGTGGGTTGGTGATAAACCCGAGCAACGTTCGGAAATTTGAAACTTTTTGTTGCCCGACCCGGGGATCGAACCTTGGACCCCGAGATCTTGGCCCGGTATTTAAACCACTAGACCAACGGGGCGTTATGCTATTATTAATACATCTCAATATGAGGCCGGCTAAAATGTACCGAACCCCGTAAATGTTTATAACAAGCCGAAACCAGGCTAGGTTAACATACGCATATCAATACTACGGTAAAGTTGGAAATTTTATATCATCACTTTAATTTTTATGTTTACAATTTCATACAACAAATTTTGAGGTTCCGATTTGTATGAAATATTGTTTTCAGAAATGATGATATCAAATTTCCGATTTTGCTATAGTATTTATATGCTTATGTTATAGGTTGGTTTCAGCATGTTCTACTCGTACCATGTAGGTACCTAACATTCTGTAGTCTTAAAACTTAATCAATATTAATTATTAATGCAAAATAAACTCAAATTGTGCGTTTGATAGGTTGGCCGTAAAATAGATTTTAGCATGAAGAAGATTTTGTCAGCTTGTTTTTTGTGACTAAAAATGTATACTGGATGAAATTTTAACTACTTTCCAAAATTTTATCGTATCGTATTTAGAGCCCATTTATGAAGTAAAAAATGTAAATACCCGAAAATATTTTTCGCAATATAGTTTTAAATTTTTACGGTCCTAGGCCTGTTAAGGTATAAAGGGAAAATCAAAAACTTATGATTAGTATCGTAATGAATGAATAAGATGCGCATCGCGTAAAAAAAGTATTGCGAGGCCGTATCAAACATTTTAGATTTTTGGCGGACATTTCCTAAGTGCCTTATCTTGACATTTTAGTTCTGGGCTATACATACCAAAAGAAAAAATACGTTATTGGTTTTTTGTCTCGTAGATTGATATATTAAAATCTGGAAGGTGGTTTAAATTTCACCCTGTATAATATGCGATTTACGTGTGTTTTTATAATTTCATATTTACAAAATGTTTACTTGTACAGTTTCTAAATAAAAAGGTAATGGATAATTGACACTTCAATTAATTAACATACTTTGTATGATCTGATAACATTTAACAGATTTTAAACGGTTTGTTTGAAAATTAAAAAAACCGTTCTATCATAAATTTAGTATCGCAAATTATGAACAATGAGGTCACGATTTAATTTAATCAAATGACACTCAGGCGCAGTGTTGAAGGCTTACTATCTTGGTGGGACAATCTCAGCGGGACCTCAAGAGTACTCAAGACTAACTAGTGATGTGACAAAGCTTTAGCTGCGCAACGAACTCGCCTAGTACTAAATCACTACAGTTACAGATTTTAAATACCTTTTGTAAACGTCGTGCAGCTTTCCCATGACTATATCCTTATTTTTTCCTTTCGTTAGCATCAACATTAAACTACACAGAATAAGTTTCTGTTGCATGGGGAATCCCTCGTCGACGTCATTATCGATCTTTGTGGAGCCGCCATATACATCGTTGAGAACTTCAAGCACTTGTTTTAGCTCCACTGTCACAGAAGAATCCTTCATCAGGGTGTCTACTGACTGGTTTTCTTGGAATTTACTACGTTTAGCCAATTCGATCACCCGTCGTCCTATATCTAAGGCTCTCCTCATATCACCAGATACAGCCGCAATTTTAGCTGTCAATAAAATAAAATGATAGGTAAATTTTGTCTTCCAAAGTTTTATTTTAATAATAATATAGATTTCATACTAATATTATAAACTATATAGCCTATGCCGTGACTTTGTCTGCTTGGAAAAGTTACTTCGGGCAGCCTATGTCCTTTCCCAACCAAGGTCTAGTATTTCTCTGTTACAAATTTTATCAGAATCAGTTCAGTGGTTTAGGAGTGAAAGCGTAACAGACAAACATAGTTACTTTCATATTATGCCGTGTACCACACTGCACCTAGGTACTGTTAGGTCACTAGGTATGTTCAGCCCTTAAGTTTAAGTACATCATACGTCGTAAACCCAAATTAAAAAAGGTATGGAATATCTTGACTAGATTATGGGGCAAAGGACACAAATCTGCACGAACAAACAATAAAGAAATATGACATTTACCTGCTAACATTTGTAACGCCACTGGCGAAAACACATTGCTCTTGTCTTCATTAGCTAGCACTGTGGTAAATATTTTTATAATCTGTTCTTTGGTGTAAGGCGCAAAGTGCAAGTTCCGCGGCCGCAGCGAGCAGCGCGCCTGCAGCCTCGGGAGGGTCCTTTCTGTTAAGTCCAAGGCGTTGGCGATACCTATTAAGACAATTCGAGAATCTGGAATAGCTGGCCACTCAAATATTGTATACAAAACGGATTGCCGTTTACTGTCCAACTGGTCGATCTCATCCAATACTAACAGGCTGGAAAGTAAGATAAAGTATTAAATCAGATTTATATGGCAGCAACTAAAGAACCGACATTTTTTAGAAGTATTTAGATGTATAAGTAATAACTACTTACATCATTTGATGTTTCTTTTTCAGATGTTTTTCAATTGCCGTCAGACAGGCCTTTTCGGTTCTCCCAGTAAATTTTAACTTTAGATCTTTACAAATTCTATTGAAAATGCTAGTTGCTGATTTCATCATGGTACAGTTGATGTACACTTGTTGATAACCGTCAACAATCTGGAACAGAATAAATCGAATTGGATATTTAAAATTTCAAAGAAGCCTATTAAAAGTAAACATAAGCGTTATGAAAGTTCAGGAAAGAAACATTATACATTACATTAAAATTTAATTGAATCACATAGAGATTACCTGTTACCTTGATATAAATGTTTAAAACAATATAACTCTTTATTAAACTGCGTATTGCTTACGCTTCAAACCCCAAGCGACAACCGGTTGTCGCGATAACAATTGATTTTAATTGTGTCTGGAATAACTCACGATCGAGGGATTAACGTATGTAACTTTTGTTTTGGACAAATAGTGTGTCAAATGACTAACACTTACCAAAAAATGACACCCCGCACCCGGGAACAGACAAAAAAAACTCGCCTTTTATTTTGTTTACCGAACAATATTTTTTTCAAGATTATTAGTTTTTTTCGCGTAGAAAAAGTTGTAAAATTTGTAATATATCATCATGAATAAGACAATCGTAAATTTCATTCAATGAATTGCATTTTCAACTTACACAACCAAATTAATTGCATAAAAATAGTTTAATAGCAATTATGAAGCTGTTTCATATAAAAAAAAATATATCTGTAATATGTTTGTATTAACTATTGCAGGTATATTACCCAAACTCATGTCTTCACCAATCTCGGGATCAGATCGAATTGGCCACGGATCACGGCAAGTTGTATACACTAATACCGGATCCGTTACAACAAAATAAAAAAAACCCACTGATCACGGTTTAAGTGGATACAAGAAAAAAAAACTTTTCAATACGGATCCTGATTTCCGACATACTTAACCAATAAATAAACTTTTCTTCTAGACTGATTCATTTATCTAACAATCTATCCTGGATTCCTGGATCGTAATCTATGAAAAATTATAGATTTCTAATATTTGTTGTCTCTAAGATTAACCGCAGACAGTCATGGCGAAACTATAATGGTTCCTTGTGTAATAATAACAGATTGGCATAGACATACAATTTGCTATTTCACACACATATTTGAGGAAATAGATTTAAAAAATAAGATTGCATAATGAGATTTTTAAAAACTTTAAGACAAAAGTTATAACTTTTTTTACTTACCATGGGTAAATCTAAAATATGAGATAAACAGGCCGTTTTGCCAGTCCCCGGTTGACCTGAAATATATATTGATGAAGATTCTTCTTTTTTAAGGTGTTCTATTAAAAACGTTTTCAAAATATCTATTTCATTTTCTCTACTAGTCAGCGGCTTGGTACAATCTTTTGTTTGGTTTAAAGCGTCTATATGATCGCTGTCCTTTGGCATGCAGCTTTCATCCTTTTTGATAATTTTATTTGTTGAGCAAGCATCTGAAAAGAGATTTAAAATCCACTATTATTAATGTTTAGATGGTTTACTAGGTTTAATACACCTACCTAGTGCCTACAACCAATCTAAAGATGTCAACCGCTTATGAAAACCGGTTATGTACGTGTCGAGACACGCAGTGCGGGTTCCGTAGCTGCATGTCTCAATTAAATGCCGATATACCTGTTTTACGTAACTCTAACTAACACATTTTCAACGGAATTTGCTGGATTGGTCGACTGCTCTTAAACTTGCAAACCCTACTTAGCTCTGATGTTTTTCCTGTTAACATTAGTGTACAGGGTGAAATTTAAACCACCTTCCAAATTTTATTATTGAAATCTACAAGACAAAAAACAAATGACGTATTTTTTCTTTTGGTATAGCCCAGTACAAAAATGACAAAATAAAGCACTTAGAAAATGTCCGCCAAAAATCTAAAATTTTTGATACGGCCTCCTAGCAACACTTTTTTTTACGTGATGCGCATCTCATTCTTTCATTACGATACTATTCATTAGTTTTTGATTTTCCATTCACACCTTAACAGGCTTAGGAGCGTAAAATTTGAAAACTTTGTTGCGAAAAATATATTCGGGTAAAAACTTGATTAACATTTTTTTACTTCATAAATGGGCTCTACATATGAAACTGAACGCGCATAAATTATTTTAAAGATGATGAAAAAATCATCCAGTATGTAGTGTATACCGGGCGGCGCGGCGGGCGCGGTGCTTTGTCCATTTACGATACCTACTAGCGTAGTTTCATCAATGTTAAGTGTTTGCACTTTTAACACCCGGAAAAAACCTATAACACAGATGTTTGACAATCAATTGACGCATTGCACCCTAAGAGACAACCGGTTGGTACGATAACAATTGATTTTAATTGTGTCTGGAATATCCGATCGTCAAAGGGTTAAGATGAAACATCTATTTAAATACTATTTAGGATATTCTAGCGCTTTCATTGCAATAATCAACCCTTAAAAAAACAAGTTTAAATACTGATCACTATTTAATAAGTATTATGCAACTGATGCAATTTTTTTCTAATATGCATGAACACCTTCTCGGCACTAGCCCAGACTTGTCTTGAAGCAGTGGTAGGTCTTAATATTGGGACATGTAAAAGCACCTCCTGGAGCCTATTTTCTGAAATAAAACTGATTTTACTGATTTTACCGTTTAGCAGACAGAGGTTACTTACAATACAGAACCCTAAAAGGGTTTAAATTTTTTTTACATTGCGATTCGAACCCAAGATTATGCATTAGCTAGCGATTAATTATGAGTAGGATGTTTCAGTTTACCTGTAACATCAATATTATCTTCTTTTAAATGTCTTTTAGCTACACGCCTGTCAAGAGTAATTGGAGAGCTTTCTTTGTTTTCGTTATTCAATTTACTTTTTTTGCTAATCCCAGATATTTTCTTGCGTGGTTTGAAAGGAATCCTGGCTTGAAGTACTGACATCTGAAAAAGTAGACAATAATGTATAAAAATGTATTTATTTTTTGAAAATGGGATAATTAAATATTTCACATTGAGTATAGGATTTTGCTGGGTACGTATTTAAATATGCAATATTTTCGGTACTTATTATGTAGGTAGGTACTACGTTTTGTAATCGTAGTTCTGGAGCTGATATCTTCTAAATGTTTAATTAGTAGTCATTAGAATAGATACGTCCACGATAAATGAATAAATGCTATGCAATTGAACTGAATATGAAGCAGTAGTGAGTTAGATCATCATACTAGATCTACTGAACTAATTGAACTAGATGAGTGATACATATCTTCAACTCCCACTGAACTGTATCACTCATTTCACTAAAGTGAACGATTTTGCCCATCTCTAATTAAAAAATCAGGATTTTTTTTTTATTGTGTTCTGATTAGCCAAGATAACATGTCAAACTTAAAAAAGTGCGGAGCTGTAGTGGCAGTGGGTGGCAGTGGTAAGAAGAATTGATGACCGTTGGGGCGGAAAGGTTCTGGAATGTGGATGATTTTGCTGAACGTATATGTAGTTAAACGCGTATCAGACAGGCAGGCAGAATTCCTTTATAATTTTTTTAATTATTAAGGATTATTATATATAACAAAAAGACGTGTGGCACTCGGAGACTGCCGCGGTAAAGCTATTGCATAGCATTTTTTATCAACTTATGCAATTATAAAACTAAAAAGTATCACAGCGGTGCCGGTCGGAGTGGGGGGGTGTTAGGTTATTTTCGTTACGGAATTTCTGGATTCGGTCTCCACGCTCAAGGCCCGCGATAGAAGCTATGCAATAGCTTAATTTTTTAGAAATTAGAAATTAGAAATTAGAAATTATTTATTTGCATAAAACATGGTTATTACAATTATTTGCATAAAACATGATATTACAATAATTTATAAGTAAAAGAATCACACGTTTCGCCATCACGGTGGCATGCAAATTTCAGACAAATTGTCACAATATTTTATTATAATAATGAGAATATATTATAGAATCTAAACATTAACATTAATATTTTACTTATCCCACAAAATACTACTATGTGGTCACATTGACCGTCTAATTTCTTCACAGGAGTTTGTTATTACTTGAGGTAAATATTTACATTTGTTTATACTGTTCGGTGGAGCAATAGTTTTTTTTTTTTTTTTACTAACGGATAGACTATAGATTTATTTTTATGACAAACCTTTCATCAATTGAGGGGACCACCTTTAATCGATTGAAACTTTTGAATGGCTCGTTTTACAAACCACAGATTTAATTTACAATGGTTCAAGTACTTTTACTAACTGTCAGATACCTATATTTTAAATCTTACTGTGGTTCTCACTTAATGTGACAATTGAGGGATTACCTTCTACATGCAAATTTTTCTTATTGAGTAAGCAGGAAGGAGTGACAATTAATGAAATTAGATTTACAAACATTTTACTAAGAGTAGCCATTTACAGCAATTGTGAATTTTAAATAGATTATTAATCAGGCACGACTGAGGGTTTCTTTAACCAAATGTAACATTCGCGTGCAGACTTTTAAAAATTAGAGGTTGAATTTACAATCGTTTGAGATCTTTTACTATAGGCTGACACTTTCAAAAGCTCAAAATTCTGATGTGGAACCTCAATGGGAACGCACATGAAAGCCTTTGATTCTATTGTGACTTAGCCGGTATTGTAGTATGGTGTCAAATAGACTACTAGTTTTAAAGACGAGTAAAGTTAGGTACATATATGAGACAGGGAAATGTTACCTATATCTCCGAAACTTTTCACTGCTGCGTTAGAGGGTGCTTTCAAGCTGCTGGATAGGAAAGCAGAAGCCAAGTGCTTCGACATTAATGACGAGTACCTGAGACACCTTCGCCTTACCGATGATCTTTACTATTAATTTGAAAACTTATAATTTTTCCTTAATGTTTGGAAGGCTAAAATTACTTAATTCGATGCCTAAAAAAATCAATGCATGTTTGGAACAGTATAATAATACGCGTTTTAATTTTGTTTTTTTTTTTATTTCAAATTACACTCCGTTAACTATACTTAACCAATGAGCCAAACATTAAAATGATGTGTTAGAACCTAATTTATTTACTTACAACAGTTAATTACATTGTTATCTAAGTCTTAAATAATTATTACATAAATTACAACTTACATACATTGCCATATTATACCAATCATGATTCATGTACAAAACAATAAGATCTTAAGAAAAGAAATCTCTGATATAGTAGTGTAAAAATATCATACAAGAAGTATGCAAAGCTAAAACATCAAAATTTTAATCTTATAAATGACATATTCAGTAATTTAGTTGCAAATATAATTATGTAAAAAAAAATCTGGAAAAACATTTTTTTTCCTGCCTAAGACAAAAGTTTGCAAGTTTAATAACTGATTCAAAATATAGGTAAATTAATTGAATTTCCAAAAAATATGTCAAATATAATTCGCAAATAAATTAACCTGGTATTTAAAATAACTAAACAACATTTTACAATGAGATATGGATATCAGTTTTAGAACATAATAAACCTCAATTGGGTGTATGCTTAGATTAAAACAAAAATAATAAGATACGGTACGCTCATAGGTACTTCGCGAATTTGATTTCTGGACCATTTACGCACAGTCCTTATTCTGCCGCGTTTGTTGCGCGCTGACCAATCAATGTTGCTCTGCGCTGATCCAACCAATAGACGTACCGTATCATCCTTGTTTTAATTTTTAAAAAAAACCTACAATAAGGTCACCATTAGGCTACGATTTCAAAAGTTTTCAAAAGTGCCTGGTTTTATACTATACTCGTACATGAGTAGGTAGGTAATTCCTGAAAGTACATTGATCCATCGCACGAACCGGAAAAACATCGTAATAAAATAGATGAATTTTCATGTTACACTAATAAAGTAATATGATAATATTTAATTACATTACCTATACATATTATATTGGTACAAATATATTATCTAAAATAGTACAAGGTGTCCTGCCTCACTCTCAGACTCATCAATACCACAAAGTCGGAAAGTTGAAAGGTGGATATTTGGACCCCATAACATGATTAGTACTTACTTTGAGTAGGTTATGGTTACTCTGAAATAAATTACTTACAGAAACTTACATCAACTTAAATTATTTTGAAGTATACCTACATGTTTATTTATCTTTGTTGTTGAAATCAGTTTTGGTTTGATGGGCCATGTACATCGATTTCATTAACTCAAACTGCCTTTTAACTATCCAATCATCCATTTGATGTCGTAATATTGCATTGTGCGTAGATAAAAGTTGTGGTCTAGTCAAATAATCTGCAGATGAATTTATTGTGGGATTTAAATTTATTGGCGGGCGGATTCCAGAAACTTTCCCTGAAGGTGTTAAAGGCTTAACTGGCTTAAGACCCGTTTTAGAAGGCCCCGGAGAAGGTTTAGGAAGGTCATTTTTAGATGAACTTAACAAAGGCATTGATGTATTCATAGACATTGTTGAATGACCAATAGATTCCATGGACGTATTTGATTGTTTTTCTTCAGCTATAACTAACTTAGGAGAAGAACTAGGGGAGCGAGTTTGCCTTGGTGAAGGCTGTGTTGTGTTTGGTGAATTATGTAGCCCGATTGCATAACTTGAAGACGGTACAGCTGAGCCAGCGTTACCTGCTGGCTTTATAGGGTTGCTTTTACCTATTTCTTGCCTGGTAATATTACTGTGAGGAGAATTTGTTTTATCAATTTTAATCTGAGTGTTATTAGTATTTGGAACTCTAATTGGAGTTACAGAAGATGCCAAAGGTCTATTTGGTATACAAGAGAAAACATTACCTTGAGCTATAGAAGATAAAGGCGAACCTTTTGAGGGCAAATTTTGTTTTTTAGCTAAGTTTGCTATAGATTGCATTGTTTCTAAAGCCTTATCAAATGTTTGTTGTGATGGAACTTGGCTTTGAGCAGTATGTGCCGTAGACAAATCTAAAGCAGAACTAGATTTAGGCTCTGTTAATATACTAGATGTATTTGGTTTATTGTTTAGATTAACAGATTTGCTCACAACATTAAACACTTTAGGTGCAGGGACTAATTTAGGAACTTGAGGTTTAGCTTTGGGCACTTTGGGTTTTTTGTCCGTTTGCAGAGATTGCAATTGCTGTTCAAAAGTTTGCTGGAATGTTATAGGAGCTGATACATTACCAGATTGCTTTGCTAATTTAGTATCTGCAATCGGTTTCAAGTTAGGAACTGGGCCTTTAGCAGAAGATTCAGGTTTGCTAAGTGGTTTTGATTGGGTATTGTTACTATCTGGTTTGCCTGATGTACTAACAGTATTATCACCTTTATTTGTTCGTTTGGGATCTGTCTCTGGCAATTTTAGTATCTCAATGTAATTGTGAACTGGAGGGCTGGGTACTTTATGAGCAGGAGCACTATTTGCACCAGTTAAATTTTTATTAACAATATTCTTTTTCTGATCTGTAGGTGTTGGTTCGTTAGGGTTACGGGGATCTAATTTTTGGTCAGTTAAAGTTATTGATAATGATGATGGAATGTTAATATTACAAGAATCGAAAATAGATTTCAATGGGTCACCCGAATTCGGAATACTACTGCTACTTAATGATGTTTTTACTTGTGATAATATTTTACTTCTATCTATAGTTGGATCACTATTATTTGCTAACAGATCCATTCTTACTTTATTCACAGGTTGTCCTTTGCTTTGTGCAGATTGTGAAAGTAAAGGAGTTGGTTTTAGGTCAGGAATTTTTTTTACAGGCAGTTTTTGTGTGTTTACTGTTTTAGGATTTGAGGTTTCTGGTTTCGGAATTTGCAGCTTTAGAGGAGAAACTGTCTTCTGTACATTAGATGTTGATGATTGAGTATCAATGGCAGGTTTACATTTAGGTGCAGAAATATTGTTTCGTAAAACTGGCACTGTTTGTTTAACTCCAGTGTTATCTGGAACTTGTTTAATTAAAGAAGTTAGTTGCTGTGGCTTACTATCTTTGGATAGCACTGATGAGACTGGTGGCAGCAATGGAGAAATTTTTGTTATATTTTCAGTTTCTTTGCCTGTATTTATGGAGTCAATTTTCACATTCTTGTTAGGACTCGGTAAGGAAACATTTGGATTGTTGGGAGATGAAGATAATTTTGTTTTTTCTAACTCTATCTTCAGTTTCTTTAATTCTGGTGTATTTAAAGGTGCTGGATGTTTCCTCTTCAATGATTCATCAATTCTAGGAGAAAGTAATGGAGTTTTAGAGGCTGTCTCTGTAGAACTAATATTGCTTTCAATGTTACTTGATTTTGAAGGGGATATTTTCACTGGTAAGCAACTGGATTTAGCCGTTAGTTCAAAGGAATTCAAAAATTGAGATTTTTCAACATCTTCGTCACATTTTTTAGGAGATGATGTAGTAGTTTTACTTAGGGTTACACTGTCTTGAATATCTTGAATTTCTTTATTTTGCTGGATAGATTTGTCAATATTTAGATCATTAGCTTGTTTAGCAGAATTCTCATTAGGCATTGGGCTGTCTGCTCCTGAAGAACCTTCAGAGCCTTGATCATTTAAATTTGGAGCTGGGCTACTAACATTTGTATCTTCTGTAGATGTTGGACTTGACTTTCTATCTCCAAAATGTGATCCTTTTCTATTTATATAAATTCTGTTCCTTATAGCTATGTAATCAATAATTTGATAGAAGAACCGCATTGGTTCATTTCTTTTCCAATTATAAATATAAGCTATATCCATTAGAGTGTAATAATCAGGCAAAGGTACCCTTTTATAAAGTATATCAATGGCAAATTGGGTACTATCTATGTCAAATTTCATACTAAGAAATTTCTTTAAGTGACTTATGTTTACAACTGCTGGGCATTGTAAATATCTTCTTGGTGCACCTGAAGTAGGTTGTGTTTCATTACTGTCAGAAGATTTGCTAGATATACTGTCAGCATCAGTTAAATCTGCATACTCCAATGAGAAAGAAATCACATCTTCTGGACTAAAAATTATTCTTTCTGTGTCTTCTCCCCTTTGTTCTGGGGTGGCTGATGCTGCTGGACCAGGTCTAGACGAATAGAATTGCTGTCGCCGTTCCATTTCTCTTTGAAAGAGGCCTGGAACTAGTTTGTACACTATATCTTGAAGCGCCTTATCAAGCTTTATATTGGGTTTAGCGGAATTTATCATCATTTCGCACACAGGGCAATAGCTTTTAGCTTGTAAATGTTTTATAATACAACTTCGACAAAACGAATGCAGACACTCTACAATAGTGGTTGCGTCGATGTAGTATCCGCGACATAATGGGCATGTTATATGTTCATTGACTTCACCTAATAAAGTTCTTTGGGGCACAACAACACCACTATTTGGCCCGGCCATTTTCACAAACTTTTTCTCGGGCAATTTGTTAGAGGTAACCATTTTTACAATACAAAGCGTCACTAGATGATGAAGTTCCACACAAATGTCAACATATTAACCATTAAATTAATGCTTCACTTTTGATTTTAAGTATTTAAATAATCCTAGCTTTTAATAATCTTGACTACCACTATTTATAACGATAAAACTATTAAAACTCCTGAAATAATACGGTATTCATTCAGTCGCCATTCATTGCAAGTGCTACTATTTTTTATGTTGGTAACATTGACAAACAGCTGCTCGGCACAGGTTCTTATCAAATTATCAGAGATAGTGCAAAATCAAAGTTTTGGTACTTACATTGATAAGCTGCTTTCCAAACGCTTGTGGTCAACAGTCAAGAAGAAATTGTTCGCGTTGCGATGAAATAACTAGCACAGCATTAATGTTTTTGGCGCGAACACACCACACATTTTGTTTTGATGATATGACTTTGACAGCTTGCTTTCCGCCGTTCTCATTTTTTTCGTTCAAGTGTAACAGCTATGGACGTGTCTATACAGCCATTATCATAACTAAACGGTCATCTAAGAAACTCCACAACGATCGGTACTCCGGTACTGCGCAACCCGCGACCTTCACCAGATCTTTGTCCACTTTGAGAGGAGCTTAAATCCACAGATCCTTGTCCATTGCGAGGTCCCTGAACCTTTCCACCCCAACAAACCACGGTTCTTACGATGTATCCCGCTTCCGTCCTACTGCCACAACTCCGCAATACTGCGATGTTGGCTATTTTATTTCTTCTGGGGATTTCTTCATTTCTGATACTATAACAAGAGGAAATACCAAACTTAGTTCTCTCCACAGCCACCTGGGAAACCATGAGCCTTCTTATGAGACCCATACATATGCGATCTATTCAATTATGAGACACTTTAGTTCCTATCGTTACTTACAAACGGTAATTATTTTACTTTTTATATGAATCAAGTTTCAAGACGCCTCAAAAACATTAGGTAAATTCTTGCAATTTATTGTTCTTGTAAGTTGAAAACAGAAAGAACGTGACCTGCTTACCTATATTAATCGTATAAAAATATAAGATCTAAAGGTGGCCATTGACGATCATTTTTTCGCGTCAGTTGAACTGACGTCGCTTCAAAATTTGATCTTGATGAAAATTTGAACTCGATTTCCCCACTGACTGGCGTCACTCCGGCGGCTCTTCAGTTCTCGGCCGGCCGCGGCCGCGGCCCGAGCTGCTGCTACAGGTGTATTTTGTATGCTTTTTACCCGACTATAACTCAAAAAAATGCATCCATCCACATAAATTAACAGAGTCAGTTGAATAATAATAATATATCGAAAAAGAAAGCTGTTCAATACGCCGATTAACATCATTTTTCCTTAAGATAATGGATTAGATTTTATTTCATTGCTTCTGTTGTAATACTTGTTTGACTCGCAAATTTAGGCTCTAATGCGTTTACTTATTGCTTAAGTTAACTTACTCAACAAAAGTTTCAATTTATGAGAAAGGTTGGATATGATATTTTTATTTTTTGCGGACTAGCGTTATAAACATTCATTAGGTACCTAATACTATCAATCGGTTAGATTTATGTATACGAATAATACTTTTAGTTGCGTTTCAAACAGCGGTTTGAATAAATATTGTTAATCGATACGGTACATAATATTTATTAAATAAATGTGACAATTTTTTAATAGTTAAATTTAACTGATAATAGATGTACTTTATTTGATATTTTAGCAACTTGGAGCGATGATTCGCCATTGACGATCAAATTTTGGAGCGACGTACTGACGTCGCTGAACTGTTGAACTGTCAACTGACGCAAAAAATGATCATCAATGGCCACCTTAATAGGCCCGTTTTGACACCTGTCAATATGACGCGATTTGGGTTGCGAACTAATAAAATCAGTAACGTTAGCATCCAATTATCGATAAAAATCGATTTCAGAGTTTCAATTTACTACTGTCTTTATTGATACAAGAGTACATTTACTTTAATTGATTAAATTATGTAGCAAACAGAAACAGTCCAAAAACAAAGCCAGCCAAGAGAAAATAAAAACAAAGAAGCGCGCAGTTAACCACTAGATAGCTACAAACTGCGCAGAGGCAAAAATCAACGACGAGACGTTACGACGAAATAGTGTTACTATTGTAAAAGAACTTTATCGCTTTGCAACCGTTCAAAGCTTATTAAGATTGAAATTATTTTGTAATACGAAACAATTATGAACATTTCAAAATTAGAAATTGAATATAACCGATTGAAATGTGTAATTAGTTTATTTTTATGTGAGATAAAACGGTAACCGATTACAATTTTCTTATCATTTTATCACGTACATACTAATTACTTTTGTACACCAACTGAGCCCAAAATCAACTACATTGCATCTGGAAATAAGGTTTCTAAGGGGTGCGGCTAGAGATAATGCTCTTCAGCCGCGCCCTATGAAATGTTCAGTTTCTTCAAAATTACTGAACGTAGATACTAGATTGTACCTTGACTAGATGGCTCAGTGTGGCCTAGTGAGGCATGTCTAAAAATATTTATTTATTATTATTTATTTATTTATTTATAACACAAAATTTCCTTGACCTTAATATCAAAGTAGCCTCAATAATTTGTGTTATGATGAGTTTGTCTGTCACTTACTTGTCACCATCAGATGTTAGAGCCATCTATCTCTGTCACTCGGACCGCGTTTTGTCACTAGTGCACATTTCAGTTTTATGTTTAAAACTCCTTGACCAACGCACAGTGATTTAGTTTCTTTATGTTGGTATCACTGACCTCTATTGTAATGTAGAGGTCAGTGGTTGGTATAAAGATATATTTTTTTGTTTATTTGTTTCATTCAGTACCGGCTAAGGTCTGAGACCATGCTGCCATGTCATTAGCGGGAATTCTACATTCTTGATAAATACCTACATAAAATATCATAAATACTTACTAACACCATAATAACATAACCTAACTTATTGTAATGTATGGGTGGTTCTAACATTTCAAAGATCACTGAAGTTTTACGCGATAACGTGGATCCGAGTCAAATAGGAGCGCCTTACACACTTTTATTACAAAAACTGGTACACAGATAAAATCCCGTCTCTACTGTCAATGTCAGTTCAGCACTTCAGTCGAGTTTTGCGCGGAAAACGAGAAGAGAAAGATGGACTTTGTTTTGTAATTTTGTGAAATTATCCTAAGCGGCATTTATTGTGATAAAGTGGTGGTATTGTTATAATAATGTGTCAGTGAGTAGGATAAATCAAATAAAAGTGAGAAACAAGGAAAGACGCTCCTATTTGACTCTGATCCACGTTCTCGCGTAAAACTCCTATAATCATTGAAATGTATAAACCACCCATACATTTCAATCACTTAGGTTAGGTTTCATTTCATTTCATCTCATTAAGTTTCATTTTCATTTCATATCAATAAAAAAATTCTACTGAAGACTTGGCTGTATGGGCATAGTTCCCTTTGCCTACCCAGAAAGGGTGAAGAAAACAACAACAAAAGCACTTCAGTCAACCAGCAGCTGTCGCAAAGAGTAATATAAGTAGCTGTCGGCTGTCGGTCGGTTCATCGAACTGATTGGTTCTGATCGTTTCAGTTCGCTCGCATTTGGATTCGGTCTTTCTTTCGTGTTTGGTGGTTTGTGTACGCAAGCCGCATCTTTCTATCTTCAAATAACTTAACGATCAGCGAAGGCATAACGTTTTATTGATCAGATTATTTAGTCTTTTAGATCTAAGAACATGCGAGCAAAGGTATTTATTATATTTTGTTAGATTCTACAATTTACTTTGTGTCTGTATTTCAAGTGCCTCGTGTTGGATGTTTATGATAAAAAAAAAATGTTTTATTACAGTGGCGTAAGAAGCGCATGCGAAGGCTAAAGCGTAAAAGGAGGAAGATGCGTGCAAGGTCCAAATAAATGGTAAGTGCACTATACATTTTAGGTTAGAAGTACCTAACACGCGCCTGAATATCTTGATAGGAACTCCAAAATATCTCCTTGGTGGGTCCTCAAATCTACCCATAACATTTTTATGTACTTATATCTGAATTCCGAGATGTTTAGTTTTAGTGTTAAAAGAAAAGTAATGCACTACTATTTTATTGATTGGTAAATAGTCCTAAAGTTTTATGCGTCAATTATAGTCCTAAACTGCTATCATAATACTATGGCTAGGAGTAGTCCTAGCCGTCAGTTAACAGCTAAACTGTGTCTAAACTATTAATTACCTCGTGGCCTTATTTATTATTTAATCTCTGTTTCGTTGCAATGTGGCTTTCATTTTAACGCCGTTCATAATGCGTAAGTGCATTGTTTGTTCGTACAGAATTTGGCTGTAAGCTAAAATTGAACTAAGGTAACTTAGCATTCTTTCTTACATTCCTCAAGTGGAAGTGAAAAGAGTTTAAAGGTTTTGAGCTCCAAATGATACAAGTAAACTTAGATCAGCATGAGTGTTTCATGGAAGTCAAGTTTCACATATTTAGGCCTTAGTTCTACAGTCTTATATTTTATGATTCCTCTGAGGCAGTCGTTTTCTCCACATGAGATAATGAAAAGAATCGGAGGATAAAACAATAATACCTTCTCCACCCTTATGATGATTTATGGTTTGTCAGAAGGACTAACTACAGGTGTACATTTATTTTACTATTGTAGGATTTAATATGACATAAACAGTTCATGTAATCATTAATTAATAAATCAGTGTGTTTTAACCTTAAATGTGTGTAATTTTAGACACAAAATAAATCAGTTTTCATTTAGATTAGATCTGCTTCTAAATAGGCGACCAATTAATCCCTTGATCGTGAGTTATTCCAAAATCAATTGTTATTGTGGCACCCGAGTGCCTCCTGGGGGTTGAGGGATTAATAATCTTGTTAATCAAAAAAATAATTATTTCCTAGGCACCTTACCATAAGGACTAATTTTATTTAATCTCAACATTTTAAAATCACTTAGGTACTACTTACATTGATGTAAGTGGTACAAACCTACATAAAATATTCCAGTTATAGGTCTAAAAGTTGATACCAATTAATATTTCATCAGACATAACTTGAATATCTGCTGGCTGGCAGTTGGTTAGTTTTGTATATAGTAATTCTGTTTTCAGCATAATTAAGTAGATCATATTCAGATCTAATGATCCGTATCACTAACAAGTCTCACAGACACGGATTCCGCTGGGTGTACACACACCTAATAATCAGCTGTGAAATATGGTTATATCGCATTCGGTAAAAGTTTAGGAATTGGACCATAGAGTTAAGGAGAGATGAGGAATCCCCCAGTGTAATTTTTCATTTTTAATTTCGGGGTTTGGTTTCAAATTGTTTTTTTTATTTTTGCTCCGCTCTCTCATTTTCGATAATAATCTTAGCACCATACACATACAACATTTGATGTATGTATATAAAAAAAATCACATCAGTGTTGTCAAAAAGTGAAAATTCAAAATCTTAAAGAATATATTTCTGAAACACGCAAGTTGAAACATTGCTTAAATGACTACTTAGGTAACTACCATTTAGCCACAAAATTGCGGAAACCCAGAACTCTGGTCCAAGTCCTTAACTTAATCTTCGCATTCTTGATTTAATTGCGTTAGTGGTTTTATCTCTGTACTTAAGAGATATTTTTGAAGCCGCTACCTCTTTGGAATGAACAAGCTATTGATTCCTTAATATACACTTCTCTTAAGCCCTTAAAGCGTGGAGACTTCCATATTTTATAATGAAAATTGCGATAAAAACGAAACCTTTACCATCCCCAACTACCTACCTACCTATATTAAATTTTATTTTTGAAGTTCCCTTGTATTTGCAACTGTATGTCCTATGTATAAATTATGCGCCTTTTTAGTACAGTTTGTTTAATAAATTGAGCTTAGGAATCATCCTTCAAATATTATGTAAACTACATACTAATACAAACTGTTTTCATGCATAAAATTAAGAAATGCTATATTTGATATTTGAGACTAAAATGGTATTTAAGGGAATAGAGCCTATAGTATTATCACAGTCTATGAACCATACAGTCGTTCGACGAAGACGTCTAGACAGGGCAATTGTGCGGGGTGTGAGGGGCGAGACGCGGGAAGGCCGTGCCCGAACTGCGAACAAAACGATGTTAGCAGTTCGGGACACAGCATTCAGGGCTAACAAATGTTTGTGTATTAAATTATTTTATATTTGTTTGTTGGAATTTATTGGAATGCTGATATCGAATGATTCGAGATGGTGAACATATATTTTTTTAATAAAAAAAATAGTTGTCAATTTCGAGGTTAATTGGGCTGCTGATTACGAAAATCCTTTTTTAAATTCAAGATGGCGGACGTAATATTTTTTAATTTGATATGAGTCAATTTTGAGGTTCAGTGGGGTGCTTCGGATATGGCATCCTTTTTAAAATCCAAGATGACGGACGTATTTTTTTATAATTTGATATGGGTGTCAATTTTGAGGTTCATTGGGTTGCCGATCACGAAAATGCCATCCTATTTTAAATCCAAGATGGCGGACGTAATTTTATATTATTAGACATGGATGTCTATTTTGAGGTTCATTGGGGTGCCGATTACCAAAATGCCATCCTTTTTAAAATCCAAGATGGCGGACGTATTTTTTATAATTTGATATGGGTGTCAATTTTAAGGTTCATAGGGGTGCCGATTACGAAAATGCCATCCTATTTTAAATCCTAGATTGTGGACGTATTTTTTTATAACTTGACATGGGTGTCAATTTTAAGGTTCATTAGGGTGCTGATTACCATTATGCCATCCTGTTTAAAATCTAAGATGGCGGACGTATTTTTTTTATAATTTGATACGTGTGTCACTTTTGAGGTTCATTGGGGTACTGATTACTAGTGTTTAACTGCAATAAATAAATATTTATAGATATTGTTTACTTTTGACAACCCTGGCCGTCACGATACTGTCTAGACGTTGTCGGCATTTTCCATGAGATCAAAGGCGTCGAACGACTGTATGGTTCATAGACTGTGGTATTATATCTTAATTGAAATATTATAACCATCATGTTCTCGGCCAAACGACGCCCACTACCGGACATAGGCCTCCCCCAAGGATCTCCATAACGAGTGGTCCCGCGCCACCCGCATCCAACGGCTTCCCGCGACCTTCTCTATAGATGTTGCGCGTAGAATGTGTCCCGCCCACTGCCACTTCAGTTCTGAAATTCTCCGAGCGATGTCGGTTATCTTAGTTAGGTATCTTACGGATTTTCTCATTTCCGATTCTATCATGCAGGGAAATACCAAGCATTTCTCTCTCCATTGCCCGCTGTGCGACCTTTAGCCTTCCTAAGAGACCCATTATTAGGTACTATAACAATATTATATTATGTATAATGTACTTCTATATTTTCAAGTTTTTGATTACATTAATGAGTTAGAACTTGATAATAATAAGTTATAACTTCTTTTTCCAGGTACATGAGTGAACGAGAAAGGACTATCTTCTGCTGCAACTTATGTATCAAATAAACACATAAAAACCAATTTGCTCTTTTCAATTTACTCGCAATCACAATACATAGGTAATTTATCACTTGCCGAGGATGGCTTGTCCACTGAATGTGAATCACTTTAGAATCCAATGATATTTAAAAAGTAATAAGTAGATATGTGTTACATGCGCTCTCAATATGCGTCCCTAAAACGTCACAATTGTGACGTCTTTTAAAATCCATGAAAGAGAAAGTAATTGTTCTTTTCACGAGTATGACAAGGACAAAATAAGAATTACGCATGTGTGCAGTTGTTCGCAAGCGGCACAGATATTTCGATAGTTTTGTAAGGGCATAACCTATCTATACTTTTTAAATATCATTGTTAGAATCCCAAAGCGGAAAAGGGTGTCCAAAACAAAATCACCACATAAGTAGGTATGTACCAAAGTTTAAATTTAGTGAGAACCACAGTACTTAGAATAATAACGCTAGCGTTATTATTCTAAGCCACAGTAATATTAAAATATAGGTACAAACTACAGATTGAATTTACAATGCTTGTAGCATTTTCAATCTGTAGTTTGTAAAATTCCAAAGTTTCAATCTACTAGGGTGGTTGGTACCTACGTCAATCGAAATAAATATTAGGTTTTTACTTATAGATAGACTGATTAGTAGCAAGCAACTTGTCATAAACGCAAACTCGTCATACTAGTGGAACTCATTTTTGCAATAGGCTATTTGACAATGCGAAAAATAAAGTGCGAATTACTATTATCAGTTTATATTAAGAGTTTACAAATGGTTATTTAGTAACGGAAGTTGAAAATAATAAAAGATTTATTTATAAATCCAGAAATAGAAATGCATATTTATGAGGGTTTTTCAAAATGGATGTACATGTGACGAAACAGGAATTATTATTTTTTCAGGTAACTTTTTGATCAAATTATTATAATTATATATGGATTTAGTATATTCCAAATTACGATAAAACTACAGATTTATAAATAGTTATTTCAAAAATAGCGAGATAATGCCATTTTATTGTCAGGGTATGGTGGAAAACAATCCGGTGCGTCACGAAATAAATCGCTCATTTGCAAGAAGGACGTCATAACAAGAAAAGAGCATTTTTTGGGAAATTAAGTTTTAAAGTTTGTAAATTTATTTTTTTTAAAACTATGCATCTTGAGCAATGATAAAATATCATTGATCTTGAGACTATGTTATTATTATTTTTTGTTCCCTATGAATTTGTCTTTTTATAACAGTTTTGTTATTGATTAGATATGAAGGCAGTTTTTTATTATTTGTATTTAAGTGTGAAGTGGTTTAAGTTGGGTCGTTCTTGTAAATAAATTTAAATTTGTGTCTTATCTCTCTTGTGTCAATTTTGACACTAAATAGTTTGTATTTTAGGGATATAAAATTGAACATGACAGATTAGAAAATTATTTTTATCCAATGATATTATAAAAGTACTTTTTAAATATCATTGTTTTTATCTTAATTTTTTGACTAAAAAAGTCTTTAATAAATTAAAAAGTCTTTTATTATAAACTGCACAGTATAATAATGCAGCAATATCCATTTTTTAAAGTTAACTTAAAGTTGGTAGGTAATTTATAATAATGGCACATAATTGTAACATTTTCTAAGCTAAATAATAAATTTTTAATTTATCAGATGAGAAAGATTTATAAAAAAAGCTACCGGGCCAAGATCTCGGGGTCCCAGGTTCGAATCCCGGGTCGGGCAACAAAAAGTTTTGAATTTTTCGAACGTTGCTCGGGTTTGTGATCACCAACCCGCATTTGGCAAGCGTGGTGATTATGCCAGTACATCCATCATTGCTGTGGTAACTTGAATTCAATGATGAAGGCCTTTTCCCTGCAGTGGGATGATTATAGGTTGTTACTTTTTTTTGGTTATTTATTGAACATAATGATGATGAAACTGATTGTAGGCCTCCTTAACTTGTATGTCATTACTTCTTTTCTTTTTTTCGCTTGTGCTCTTGTGAACTCCTTATATACATTCGTAAAAACACTCTTTCACTCTTAAAAACCTTGAGATTAGTAAATTAGACAGTACTTTCTTGTTCATCTTTAATTTTGTAAAAGCCCATTTCAGTTCATACAACTTTTCAATCCAGCAAATCCACATAGGACGTGTTTAATTTAAATGGTTCAAGTTTAGACATGTCAGTCTTTATTACACTGATAAAAAACATATAAATGGGACCTCCTTACACCTGTTCTTAAACTTGACGTTAAATTAAAGAATGAGCTATGTTCCTCTTATTCTGGGTGTATGTTCATTTTATCGGAAACTTGTGCAGGAAACATATTGAGGCAATTCTGCAGGGCAAATAGGTACATTGTTAACATCATTTGGTATTTCTGATGTTGTTCTGTAAATAGTACAAGCCCTCCGAAAATAACGTACCTAGGTGCTGGTTTAAGAATTCACGAATTATTCTTGTAGCACAAGTAGCTGTGGAAGAAGAGGAGCTTAAGCTGCTTAACTGTGAACCCGGCTTTAATTCACGTTGATAATCATCGGTGTTCATATTAGTATCAGCTGAATTAGTTTTGCAAGCTTAGGCATCACTAAGAACTAAGAGTAAGAAGACAAAACAGAGTAAAGTTATTTAAAAATAATATGGAAAATCTCTAAAATACTAGGTACTTACGTTTACCATTTGTATAAATATTTGGCGTTTCATTATAACTAGGAGCTAGTAAGGCCAAAATCTGTCTTCCTCTGGTGGAATGCATCGTAGATAAAACCCAACATTTAATAGTCTGACAACAAAACATTTATCGTATATAACGTTATATAAAAAAATAATTCAAAATTTCATATCATGCACACGCGGCGTATATCGTCTATAATAGCATTTCAATCATTGTGTCGTTTATGAACTTTCAAATATTTCCTTACTTATTAGCAATAGCGTAGTAAGTGAAATACTTAATTAACATTAAGCCAATCTGTTTAATTATCTGTAACGACACAAAACTAAATGTGACCCATATCAGAAACGAAAAGATGTAGTTAAATAACGACACAAATTATGACGTGTCGTGCTTTCACAAAATTAGAAAATTGATTAGTTACTTACCTTTCCAATAATATCGTCATTAGACGCATTGCGTCGCCTTTAACAAAAAAATACATACGAGGTAGGCAAAGTAAGTGTATACTTTGCCTACCTCGTAACAAATAAAATGAGTCGTTGTCGAAAAAACGTATTCGCTCAAATGAGACAGATAAATAGCCACACAACTTGTCTAGTTGGATCATTTAACGGTTAAGAGATGTGTCGTTTTTACAGAAAATAAAGTTAAATTTTTCTATTCTTTGTGTATATGTAACTAAAAATTACCGATTTTTGTGACGTCCTTCTTGCAAATGAGCGAAATCATGAAATAAATAAAAAAAGGTATTTTTAACGTAACTAAAATTTTATTTTATTATAAGAAACAAAAACCTTTTTCAATTGGTATTCAAACACAACAAAAACCAAAAAATTGACGTCGCTAAAGCAAAATTATACTGAGATCGTCACGATAGGAACATTTTCACCCTACAAAACTATTGCTAAAACTACTTCTGTGAAAGTTAACTTTTACCAAAATACACGGAAAATGTGGTGCCACTAATGCGTACTTCATTAATATGACTTCACCAAAAATTATGAATTGTAAATGAAGTCGTGGGACAAGCCAATTTTATGATGTACATCTATTTTGGAAAACCCCCTTATACGTTTGTCACGTGACACGAAACGCTCCTGATTGGTCGGGTTTATGATGACGTCACCTGCTTGATAACTTCGTTTGCCTGCTTGTGTTTAATAGCTTTTCATGTTTTGATAATATTTTCCTATAACAATAGTAGGTATCTATTGTTTTTGTGTGATTTATTTCCAATATTTTACCTAAGTATTTTACAAATTCTGTCAATAACTTTTACCATGGACAACGATTTTGTAAAGCAGTAACCTGCCCATTCATTTAAACTCTGTAACAAACTAGTTAGTCGGGATCATTATGTGTAATGTTTATTGAAATCATATGACTGTAGCTACAATTTTTAGTTAATATTATGAAAACATCGTAAATATTCGAGTTGTAAGAGGCATTCTGTTAAAAACATTAGAGGTAGGTATAACCTCAAACCAATAACAAAATATTAGATTCCTAATTATTAAAAATTATAAATATTATGTTTACTTACATCGAAATTGTCCTCACAGAAGAAAATATTTGTACCTTGTACCATGCGCTATGTTATTATGATCCCTCCTAAATAGTTGCAACCACTTTCGGCACACTTAGATTTTCTTTTGAACACTTACAAATAGTTTTCCGAAGTTTTTATAAAAGTATTTATACATTTTGGAACTGCATACCATTTGAAACTCATTTTATTACATAAGTCACTGTTAAAATATAGTTCCAATCGCACTTTCGTTGTTTGTTTGCAACAAATGTATGTGGATGATTATGTGCCACAGATCACAAGACAGGCAGGTGATGTCACCGACCCCATTGCAGCGCCATATTGACAAAATAGCGTTTTGGCGCGCTATTTCAATTTTCATCTTAATATTTTTCAGCAAATATGTACCAGAATTTAAAAAAACTACTTTTACTGGGTTCTTCAACCTCTACTTAATAATATAAAATGAATTTCAAAAACCAGTCAAATAGCCTATTCGTCATACAAACCTAAAGCATTCCATTTCTTTCATTTCAGGAAAATATACCATAATAAGATTATACAAGTAACATAAGGGTCTAGAGACAAAGCAAAATCAAAAATGTTTTATTTATTATAGGTCATTTTTAACTGTAATGGTCAAGTTGAAAAAATATTATAAAAATCAAATATAACATAAATTATAAAAATCAACAATCCACTGTAGAAGATACAGGTGGTCGCAGTGTCTCGGTGGCCTAATGGTATGGCGCCCGCCATACCATGCGAGGAGATGCGGGCTCGACTCCCGCCTGAGACAAAATTTTTCAAGTTAATATACTGATATTTTAATATTTTTTTATTTGGCCCCTAAAATTAAGCTATAGGTATTTAAAAAAAATTAACATCATTTGAAGGTAGAAAATAGGTACCTATTGGATCTTTATCATTCGAAGATCTTAAATAAATCGCCCATCTGCCTGTTGCATTAAAAAATTAAATCGTCGATTTGGATGGACCAAGTCAACTTGTATAATCAATATCTTTTCAAGAATGTTTGTTTCAGACATTCAAAATATATATTATTAAGGAAGAGTTTAGGTATTAAAACAATAAGTAGAAACAACATTCCAGAAAGTGGTCTATCAGTTTGGTCCCTCCATCTTGATATCAACATGGAGGGACCAACTGTTTTGTTCAAATATTATGTATTTATTGATAAGAGAGTAAACATAACGCTGTCTCTCTTATGTTCTTCCAAAATGTCGATATTCTTGTTACGATTATCGTAACTATCCTTAGAGCATTTCATAACTACCCCACCCCTAGTTATCAATGGTTTTCAAGTAGCATCTATCGTCGCGTAGCGGAACTATTTCGCACCTTTAAACATAAACCGTTACTAAACGAAATTTTTCGAGAATTGAGTTAATAATGCCATCTATCTTAAAATTTTGTAAGCTTTCAGGTCATTTTGACATTTTCTTCAAATTTTACCTCTATCCACTAGATGGAGTTCAATATTTACAGTTACTAATCATAAATGATCGGTGAGCTAAATGCAAAACCGCGGCTATACCGATTGTAACGCGTTCGTCGAAGTGAGATTACGAAAGTTAAGCGCTAAAATGTGATTATTTGGTTAAACACGACGGTGCGGCCGAAAAGAAGGTATTTTGTTTGTCCGTTTTAATGACAAAGTGCAACTTTTTGTTTAGACACAGTTTACTTTTTACTCAAATTAAATTTGCTTCATAATTTTGACCAAAAAAATGATAATTTTGATTTTATCTCCATTTAAATAACTATATCGTGACATTTTTTTTGTTACTAAAATAACAAAAATTTTAATTAAACAAATAGAGTAAATTAAATAATAAAGTTCAATTGCCATAGTGTGCCTTTGTAGATAGTAGCAGTTTGCAGTTTACCTCACCACATTTTTGAGCAAGATCTTATAAGATATTCGGTTCAAACAGTATTTAGCCAAAAAAATACTAACGGAAATAAGAAATGTAGTTTGTACTATACGTAAGTGTAAGTTATGATATCAATTCATTCATGAGCAACATTATTAGTTATGTTTTTTAGTATCTTCTCTCAATATCAATAAAAATATTTTGCTTCAAATAATGGCATACTTAGGTTATTCACCATTTGGAAACCAGAGACTGGATACACGTATGTCCAGTTGGTGAAACTTAAAATTATTATCACTTATTATTTTATCATCTGGACACAATATTAGGATCTTTACGCGTGTCCACATATTGAAACTTAAATAACTTATGTATACAGAATAATAAGTGATAATAATTTTAAGTTTCATCAACTAGACATACGTGTCTCCAGTCTCTTCTTGTGTCCAGTTGGTGAATAACTCGTACATGGATCACGGATTTGGTCAGCCGTAGAAACAGAAACGAGTTTTTAGTGTCTAAAGGTCCTGAATTTTATATTACCTATTTGATTTGATGAATCTTCAAGCACAAGAACGATCTCGTTCAGATAATATTTCGGAGTCATGTAAGTGTAAATGTTTTTTCTTCTAATTTTGATAATAGCGGAACTTTTAATGATTCTGCATTTCCGGAGCTAATTCTAGAAAACGATTAATAATAATTATACCCGGATCAAGCAACAGAATAGGATCAAGCTCATCTAGCTCAGAATCATCTACATGTTTATCGTCATCAAGTTCGACTTCATCAAGTTCAACTAATTAAGTAGTAGGTACTTCTATTCTAAGTCAGGTAAAACCGTCGCCGCTGATAATGCCAATCATGATACACATTTATGTACTGTTACCGCTACCTATACGAGTATTCTACGACTGTCCAACTCTCAAAAGTAATTCAAGACACAAATAGCCAAGGTACTAGTTGGAATTTTTGTTTAAGTCCAATTTTCATACAGGAATTTTGAACTTATTAATCATTATTTAAAAATAAATAAACGCTAAAGTGTTACTATAAAAATTAATAACTAAAATATTGTATTGTTTTATTAAAACATATTATTTTTTTGTACTGAATATGGTAAAGTAAATAAAAATCTTTCATAATGACGCTAATTAATGGCACAAAGTTCCATGCACTTGGACTTAAGCAAGAAAATATGACGATTAATTTTTAAATTGGCTCCTGTAAAATTTGATAATTTGGTTTAGTACCGGTTTATGTTTAAAGGTGCGATTTGATAGTGAATAAGAGGCATCTAGTGTCGGGTAGCAGAACTATCTGACAGTGAAAGAACTTCGAATTATGAAAATAAATTTTGACAATTTCAAGGTGATTAAATGCCATGCTCAGCCATGCTTTTCAGTGACAATTTCATTCTCGACTGACGAATCTATGTAAATTTGCTTACCTACCTAAAACATTTAGGCTTTCTTTATAAAACCTTTTACAATTTAAATAGACAAGTAAAGTTTTGTTACAGGCATGGGAAGGATGGGTGGAATTAAATGGGAGAAGACAAGTCAGTGTAGACCTGTTCATAATATTGTATCATCTGATTTTCCTAAGTACAATCCTCAACCGTGGAAATTCATGGTAAAGTGTCAGTTTTGATAGCCTGTTAATAACTGTAGATAGCCTGAGGATTTGTTAGGAACCATTACCAAATGAGCAAAATCTACCGGCAATGGCTACTATTAACTTAATAGGTAAGTGATACCTGTTTGTGGTATCGGTCCATTCAGTATAGCACCAACTCTTCGTCCTATGGGTGTAGTAAAAGGCAGCAATTAGTACTGCTAACAGAAGACGGTCAGAAGCGTCTTCTTTTCACCATTGGCTAAGCTAAGATCGCCAATCCTGTTTCTAACTTCCCATTTGTCGAAAGTTATTCGATCGAAAGCCATCTCTCCGCCGCCATTTCACTGAAGATCCGTTGTATCTGTGGACTGATTTTTACACCGATGATTCATCTATATTATCTATATCTTATCTTACTAATATTATAAATGCAAATTTTTGAATGGATGTTTGTAACTCAATTACGCCAGACTGGAATGGCTTAACGAATAAAGATGAAATTGGGCGCGGTGGTAGATTACGGGCTGCAATAGCATAGGCTACCTTTCATTTCGGAAAAATGTACGGTACCCATGAAATAGTTTTACTTTTTTCTAAATTCGACGCGTATGATATCGCGGGCAACAGTTTATGAATGAATATCTACAAAAAAAGTCTTGTTAGTTACAACATTGATGACTCAAGAACGACAACCAATTTTCAAGTGTTTAAAGTAAGTAATATTAATACGTTAATTATAAATTAGAGTTTGTTAGTAGGTAATGAGTAAGTATTAAAAATATACTTATTAAGTAGGTACCTACTAAAAAAATATGTTACAACAACGTTTGGCGGGTTAGTCAGTTTCATATAAAAGCCGCTTAATTGAAAACCCATATATCCGGCAATGGGTTTTTATCACAGAACATGGAAAAAAGTTAGAACAGCTGTCATGCGCCATTTGTATGAGAACCGATGTCGCCGCTTGCGCCCCACCCACTACACATAAACGAGTTCAATAAAAGACAATCAAGCGGTGTGATTGGTTTCTTTTGACGTCGCGCGCGCGCGACGGGCAAAAGTATGGGCATTTGCTCATAACCTCTGTGACGCACCTGCTTCGACTACATCGCCTTTTTAACCTTTTTCAATGTTCTGTGGTTATCATATAAACAATAGGAAAACAAAAAATACACTGTTAATGTTTCCCGTATCTGAACTTTGAAGAAATGATATGACCTTTCCGGTCTAACAGTCGAAAACTCATTAGGTACATGGAGAGTAGGTACATTATTTTTCGGAGTGTAGAGAAATAGCTTACAAATCGGTCAAAAACGTACGATGATTAGTCCTAGGCTACCTAATTTACGGATCCAAAAGCATACTTCTTGCATATCTAAGTAAAAGTGCACATTGTGTGAATTAATTAATTTAATAAAGTATTTTTTTTTATTCATGTAGGAAGGGAAGTCTCGCATTGGGTGGTTATTATCTTACGAATACCAGAGAATGTGGTTAGAAGAAAGGGAAGCCTGGAAGAAACGCATGTATCCTGAGAACACAACTGTTAACGTTGACATTGTGAAAAGTTACGTTTTGACCTTTAAAACCAATCACCAAGCACCAAAACCGGAGAAGAAAAAACCATTCAAAATAAAAAAGTAAACATTAAAACATAGTTGTTATTAAATTAGTATTACCTACTACAAAAAAAAGTTAATGTTACGTGAGCATTTTACCAATTTTTGAAATTCCAATTTACAACCTGAGTCCCGATAGCCCTGATTTTGAAGAATTTTTTTTTATTATTACAGATTTGAGGGTGTAGGAAGTAAGACTGAAAATAAGCGTCCAGCAGGTGACAAGGCAATGAGTTATGAAAAAGAAAAAAAGAAACTAAATCCCCGGAAAAAAACAAATAAGTAGTGGAGTTGCTTAGTTCCTATTTTTATTTATATGTCTTTTACTGTCTATAAAAGTGTTTTTTTATACTTTTACTAAAATATTTGAATAAACTGCCATATTATTTTTATTTTTTTTATGTTATTGCTATGTTGGAAAAAGTAACCTGTAAGCCCCGGATAGGTACACTAGGGGACAAATAGAGCAGCATGTTTCGGAACGTATCGCTCGTCAACAACGTAAAGCCCTAAGTAACAATCTCGGGGTCTCGGGGACAAAAATGTTGCGAGACATTCTCTGCCGTGCGCAAAAGCGGTATCTCAGTGACAGCTAGTTTCGAGATAATTGAAGTTATGTAAAAGTAGTTTTTTTAGTTAGTAAATGGAATTCATATTATTATATATAATGTTAGCCCATAGATTTAATATTTTAAATCTATGTGTTAGCCTATATTTTATATCTCAATAGTAAACATACAAAAAATGTACGCGGATATACCTAAATCATGAGATACCTAATGCTGTACCGCTTAGTAATTATAAAGTTTACATTTGCGTTACCGCATTTTGGTTAGGTCTTTCCTTACATGTTTGTATGGACAAAAGTGAGAATTTGCAGTTGAAAGAAATTTATATTATTTAGAAAAAAAAACTGATCAAAGTAAACTATCACCGTTTTTTTATATTCAAGTTTAAAATCACATAAAAAATATTGCAAAAAAAACACATTCTAGTGGGGAGTTCTCACCAAAAGGACATCCTATTTTTAGGTGTAATGTTTTAAAAAACTGCAAGATATTTTCTTTTTTCTTTTTGAAATGCCTTCTGGTGCAGTTTTATTTTTCACTGCTGGCAAAACTAGGGTTTTAATTTCTTTTTGCCAATTATGCTGGATGGCCGTGATGGGGTTCTTATTAAAACCAGTTTTGTACAATTATTGCTCTCCTGGCATTATCCAGGGAGGAAACAGGGGACTACGTTTGTATGGAAAAACGGCCGTTGTATTTCCTCTTAACTCTATGCTTAAATATTGGAAGGGACTCTGATTCTCTAACAGCAAGGGGTAAAGAGTTCCAAAGACGAACAGACTGAATAGTGAAAGATTATGAATAGAACTGTGAAGAATGGGAAGGGAATGAGAGAAGTAGCTTACGAGACGACCGCAAATCATCCTGACTACCGGTGGATTGCAGAAATTGAAAACGTTCCTTGAGGTAAAGTGGAGCTTGAGGATTAAATAATACTGTGTACAGCAATGTGAGGACATGGAGATCACGACGAAGACGAATAGGAAGCCACTTGAGTTGTGTTCGAAAGTTGGAAACATGATCATATTTCCGTAGCCCAAATATAATGCGGATACAAAAATTTTAAAGACGCTCTGGCTTATCAAGGAACAGCACGTTTTTGTAATATAAAAATTTACTCAATATCTGCCGCTGAGCCCCACAACAGAATTCCTTATGACATTATACTATGAAAGTAGCTAAAATATACTAATCTTGCCGTTTCAACATCAGTCAATTGCCTTATCTTTCTCACAGCATAAGCAGCAGAACTAAGTCTTCCAGACAGCTCCCTAATTTGAGCACCCCATTGCAAATGAGAGTCTAGTTATACCTAAAAAGGTAGTTAATCTACAGAGTTTAGTGGTTCATCTGTAACAATTATATGAGTGGCAGAAATCCTTACATTGGGCATGGTATACACATTTTGTTTTATTAGCATTTAGTAAAAGATTATTTGTTGTAAACTAATGTAATAATTTAGAGAGGGTAATGTTAACATCGTCAAATGAAGATTTGCCCCTCTTAGTTTTAAAAACCATTGATGTGTCATCTGCAAACAATACCATCTTACAAATATTATGTAAATAACAGTCCTAATACTGATCCCTGAGGGACACCCTTAATAAGGGCCGACCCTGAAGACTTGGCTCCATTTATGCAAACCTTTTGTGTTCTGCCTTTAAGGTAAGAACTTATTAGATCCAAGGAATCATTCGATGCACCACAATGTTTAAGTTTTTTAAGTAAAGTTTCATGGTCTACACAATCGAAGGCCTTTGGAAGGTCACAAAATACACCTATGGCATCTAGCTTACTCTCCCAAGCATTAAACACATATTGTAGGAGAGCAACTCCAGCATCGGTAGTATTTCTACCTTTTCTGAAGCCATATTGGTTGCTATTTAATAATTTATTTACACTAAAGTGTGATAAAAGCTAATTGAATATTATTTTCTCGAAGATTTTACGTAGCCCTGGCAAGATAGACATAGATCGAAAATTGGAGGGGTCACATTTTTCACCAGACTTAAATAAAGGAATAATTTTGCTAAACTTCATTAAAGTTGAAAACTGTCTATCATCAATACATTTGTTAAAAATACTATTATTTTTAACAAATGTATTGATGATAGACTCACTATTGAGTTGAGGGGCTAATCTATACTAATATTATAAAGCTGAAGAGTTTGTTTGTTTGAACGCGCTAATCTCAGGAAGTACTGTTCCGATTTAAAAAAATATTTTTGTGTTGGATAGTCCATTTATCGAGGAAGGCTTTAGGCTATATAACATGACAGTGCCACCAATAGGAGCGAAGCATCAGTGAAAAATGTTGCAAAAGTAATCGTGATCTTATTAACAGAAATTGACGCGGACGAAGTCGCGGGCAACAGCTAGTGAACTTATAATTGTATTGATAATGTTGACAGAAATTCCCCAAAGATCCTCCGTTTTTTTCATATTGAATACTCTAAAAATTTTTGTAATTATGTCTGGGTTTATATGTCTAAAATTAAATGAAGAATTGCACTCATCGACAACAGACTTGAGAAGGGATTCAGCTAGATCAGCAGACGAAGCAAGCCCTTCATTAGTAGAGGGAGCTATATTTAAAAAAAAATGTCTTAAATGTATTTGCATCCTCTGTGTTCGTGTTTATTAGCTTATCCCCTAACTTGAGAGAGTAAGTACAATTATTTGGTTTTACTCTACATGTCTCTTTATTAATAATATTCGAAGTGGTTTTTGCCTTATTTTTGGAAGCCGAAATTAAATTATAAAGATAGATTGACTTCGCTTTGGCACATAGTATTTTAAATAATTTAGATTATTTTTAAACAAGTTCTATATGTGGGTTTTGAGAATCTGCCTTTAAACTATATAAATCATATAATGTTTTTCTGCTTTTATAAATACCAGGTGTAGCCCATTCATTAAACTTACACTTCTGTTTATTTATTTTTACTTTTTTCTGTTTAAAATGCTTATCAAATTCATTTTTAACCAAACCAAAAGGATTCTCATATAATCATCAACATTCTGATCATCAGGCTTTAGCAAATTCACACCCTCTTTCTTAGAATAATAACGCTTATTCTAAGCCCTCTTTAATTTTTTCTTTAAACATTTCTATTTTATTAATAAATAGTAAATTGCCTGTACAGAATCTACTTCAAATCGAGACTACAAACTTCAAAATCGGATGATGACATTCATGTGATAAATGATCCATCAGATAACCGAAGATCACTTAAAATATTGACTCGTTATTTCTCGTTCACGTAAATAATTACGCATCCACCACCTTTTCTTTCGCTTCTTCTTATTTCCAGATATAAGAATGTACGCTGCACTAATAATCACACAATCTCGGCAACATCCTTCCCGTTACTGGCTAGTGTGTACAGATACTGCCATGCTAAGCGCAAAAGCGGTATCTCAAAAAAATGGATTTTTATGCCATCGGATAGCTTATAAAAATACGCATCTAATGAACCAAGCCTTACAGCGGTATTTTATTTTTAAAGTATAGAAAAACCCTCAAGAAAGTTTTTCTTATCTCACTTTTACCCTAAATTACTAATATAAGGATATTAGTTAGCGGTATGTCAATATTACGTTGCCTACGTAATAAGAAGATTACACAACTCTCAGTATAAACTGTCTTGAATTAACCCGCGTCCATTTATAAGTAAAATGGTCAAAGGAGAAGTTTAGAGGCAGTTTTGTACAACAAATCAAAACTGCCTCTAAACTTCTCCTTAGCGAAGAAGCTCCTTAAGAAGAAGCGAAAGAAAAGGTGGTAGATGCGTAATTATTTACGTGAACGAGAAATAACGAGTCAATATTTTAAGTGATCTTCGGTTATCTGATGGATCATTTATCACATGAATGTCATCATCCGATTTTGAAGTTTGTAATCTCGATTTGAAGTAGATTCTGTATAGGCAATTTACTATTTATTAATAAAATAGAAATGTTTAAAGAAAAAATTAAAGAGGGCTTAGAATAAGCGTTATTATTTTAAGAAAGAGGGTGTGAATTTGCTAAAGCCTGATGATCAGAATGTTGATGATTATATGAGAATCCTTTTGGTTTGGTTAAAAATGAATTTGATAAGCATTTTAAACAGAAAAAAGTAAAAATAAATAAACAGAAGTGTAAGTTTAATGAATGGGCTACACCTGGTATTTATAAAAGCAGAAAAACATTATATGATTTATATAGTTTAAAGGCAGATTCTCAAAACCCACATATAGAACTTGTTAAAAAATACTCTAAATTATTTAAATACTATGTGCCAAAGCGAAGTCAATCTATCTTTATAATTTAATTTCGGCTTCCAAAAATAAGGCAAAAACCACTTCGAATATTATTAATAAAGAGACATGTAGAGTAAAACCAAATAATTGTACTTACTCTCTCAAGTTAGGGGATAAGCTAATAAACACGAACACAGAGGATGCAAATACATTTAAGACAATTTTTTTTTAAATATAGCTCCCTTTACTACTGAAGGGCTTGCTTCGTCTGCTGATCTAGCTGAATCCCTTCTCAAGTCTGTTGTCGATGAGTGCAATTCTTCATTTAATTTTAGACATATAAACCCGGACATAATTACAAAAAATTTTAGAGTATTCAATATGAAAAAAACGGAGGATCTTTGGGGAATTTCTGTCAACATTATCAATACAATTATAAGTTCACTAGCTGTTGCCCGCGACTTCGTCCGCGTCAATTTCTGTTAATAAGATCACGATTACTTTTGCAACATTTTTCACTGATGCTTCGCTCCTATTGGTGGCACTGTCATGTTATATAGCCTAAAGCCTTCCTCGATAAATGGACTATCCAACACAAAAATATTTTTTTAAATCGGAACAGTACTTCCTGAGATTAGCGCGTTCAAACAAACAAACTCTTCAGCTTTATAATATTAGTATAGATTAGCCCCTCAACTCAATAGTGAGTCTATCATCAATACATTTGTTAAAAATAATAGTATTTTTAACAAATGTATTGATGATAGACAGTTTTCAACTTTAATGAAGTTTAGCAAAATCATTCCTTTATTTAAGTCTGGTGAAAAATGTGACCCCTCCAATTTTCGACCTATGTCTATCTTGCCAGGGCTACGTAAAATCTTCGAGAAAATAATATTCAATTAGCTTTTATCACACTTTAGTGTAAATAAATTATTAAATAGCAACCAATATGGCTTCAGAAAAGGTAGAAATACTACCGATGCTGGAGTTGCTCTCCTACAATATGTGTTTAATGCTTGGGAGAGTAAGCTAGATGCCATAGGTGTATTTTGTGACCTTCCAAAGGCCTTCGATTGTGTAGACCATGAAACTTTACTTAAAAAACTTAAACATTGTGGTGCATCGAATGATTCCTTGGATCTAATAAGTTCTTACCTTAAAGGCAGAACACAAAAGGTTTGCATAAATGGAGCCAAGTCTTCAGGGTCGGCCCTTATTAAGGGTGTCCCTCAGGGATCAGTATTAGGACTGTTATTTACATAATATTTGTAAGATGGTATTGTTTGCAGATGACACATCAATGATTTTTAAAACTAAGAGGGGCAAATCTTCATTTGACGATGTTAACATTACCCTCTCTAAATTATTACATTAGTTTACAACAAATAATCTTTTACTAAATGCTAATAAAACAAAATGTGTATACCATGCCCAATGTAAGGATTTCTGCCACTCATATAATTGTTACAGATGAACCACTAAACTCTGTAGATTAACTACCTTTTTAGGTATAACTAGACTCTCATTTGCAATGGGGTGCTCATATTAGGGAGCTGTCTGGAAGACTTAGTTCTGCTGCTTATGCTGTGAGAAAGATAAGGCAATTGACTGATGTTGAAACGGCAAGATTAGTATATTTTAGCTACTTTCATAGTATAATGTCATAAGGAATTCTGTTGTGGGGCTCAGCGGCAGATATTGAGTAAATTTTTATATTACAAAAACGTGCTGTTCCTTGATAAGCCAGAGCGTCTTTAAAATTTTTGTATCCGCATTATATTTGGGCTACGGAAATATGATCATGTTTCCAACTTTCGAACACAACTCAAGTGGCTTCCTATTCGTCTTCGTCGTGATCTCCATGTCCTCACATTGCTGTACACAGTATTATTTAATCCTCAAGCTCCACTTTACCTCAAGGAACGTTTTCAATTTCTGCAATCCACCGGTAGTCAGGATGATTTGCGGTCGTCTCGTAAGCTACTTCTCTCATTCCCTTCCCATTCTTCACAGTTCTATTCATAATCCTTTCACTATTCAGTCTGTTCGTCTTTGGAACTCTTTACCCCTTGCTGTTAGAGAATCAGAGTCCCTTCCAATATTTAAGCATAGAGTTAAGAGGAAATACAACGGCCGTTTTTCCATACAAACGTAGTCCCCTGTTTCCTCCCTGGATAATGCCAGTAGAGCAATAATAAAAATCTATGGCCACTATTAGCATGTCCCTATGTTTTCTGTTTTTTCATAAATTAATTAATAAAAAAGATATGAGCCCTCAAAAGTCGAAAAAATTGGCCAGATTTTCCGCTGTGTTCAAACATCCAGAAAACAAATTTGGCTAAATTTTTGAAAAAAAAAGAAAACGTACGAACACGGCCAAAGCTTTTCTTTAATTTTTAATGAAGAAAGTATTTAAATCGGTCTAGTTTTGGAAAAGTAATCGGGGGACTACGAAACGTTGATTTGGTGTGCTTTTAGTAGGTATTTTCGGTCCAAGAAGCAGTTGTCTCTATCACACTCTGCGGTGAATGCGTTTGGCACTGCGCGACAGCAATAGATTTTACAAATACCTATTTTTCAATTCTCTCGCCCGTAGTGTTTCCTCTTAAGTCACTATTCCTGTCACGCTGATGCTGTGTATATCGGTTCGGGTTTGGGTAGATTTTATTTATTTACTTATTTATTTTTAGTTAAGTTGGTTCTATTTATTTATTTATTTTATTTATTTATTTTGTATTTTTTTTTCTTTTATTTATAAAATGTATGTATGTATATTGTGTATAAATATTGTCGTAATCATGTTTTTATTCTTGCACTGCGCTACCCCTATTCTTCATATTAGTTTTCCTCTACCCTAAGGTTTTGTCTGGTAGAGATCGCTATTCAGCGATAAGACCGCCTTATTGTATCAATTTTCTGTTTCCATATTGTTATTTTTCTTTGTATTTTGTTTTGTGCAATAAAAGTGTATTGTATTGTGCTGTACGGGCTATTTACGGCCTCCGACCCCGTGACTCGCTGAAAGAGCTCTTCAAAGAGATTAATATACTTACAGTGTCTTCTCAATACATTCTCGAGAATATTGTTTACGTTCGTAAGAACATACATTTATTTCTTAAGAAAAGTAACGTACACAATTTCAATACCAGAAATAAAAATAAACTGGCCGTTCAAGGCTTCAGACTGCGAAAAGTAGGAAAATCGTTTATGGGAAATTGTATTCGTATTTTCAATAAATTGCCACAGGGTATTGCTGAACTCCCTATACTTAACCTAATCGTATGTCAAAGTAATTTTAATGAAAAAGGGCTATTACACTGTTAATGATTATTTAAATGATAGAAATGTATGGCATTAAATTGTCCCAGCTCGTAATTGCTTAAACCTTTTGTAAAAAAAATGATTTAAAAAGAGGCTGACAATAGTGACCGAGTTTCTTGCGCTGCTTCTTTTCGGCACTAGCCCAGACTTGTCCCGAAGCAGTGGTAGGTTTAAATTGGGACTTGTAAAAGCGCCTCCTGGGGCCTATTTGCAGAAATAAAACTGATTTTAACTCGATTAAAATGCAGTATTTCTTCGTTTTCCTACACTATCGCCATGTTGAGATTGCGCTCGCGTCCACACTCGGCGACAACTTGCGCGGCAACTGCGCGGCTCGGTTACGTATCATTTCAACTAAACTTGTTTAAACTATTTTCAAAATAACTACGGTCGATTCACATATAAATGTTCATATCGCCTATTGGACGACTCAACTACTGTTTAATTCACCTAATTTTGTTTTAACTAAAATCAATTGAACTAACGAAGTTTAAGCTTAAGCTATTGGATGTTTCAACTATGTACGTAATCTATACTAATATTATAAAGCTGAAGAGTTTGTTTGTTTGTTTGAACGCGCTAATCTCAAGAAGTACTGGTTCGATTTAAAAAAATCTTTTTGTGTTGGATAGTCCATGTATCGAGGAAGGCTTTAGGCTATATAACATCACGCTGCGACCAATAGGAGCGAAGCATCAGTGAAAAATGTTGCAAAAATAATCGCGATCATAAAAACAAAAATTGACGCGTACGAAGTCGCGGGGAACAGCTAGTACCTAATGTTTTTTTAAGCCATTGGCTATTTCAACTAAGTACGAAATACCTAATGGACGACTCGCCTTCAGTTGCTAAAACGAGAGTATCGCTTACAGTTTATTAATACTGCGTGGTGGGTACTTACAAAGTCTGTCTATAAACGTTACGTGTATGCAGTTTGTGTTGAGTACAAATTGATACAAAGCATGCAGCAGCAAGCAAGCATGCAAGCAAGCAAGTTCCTCTTCTCCGGCGCTGCGGGAAGTGCACCCTCTTTGCCCTTACGTAACAAGGCGCAAGCACCTATGCTCGCTTCCGCGGCTTCGGCAGCCGCTTCAGCTCGCACGGGTGCCTGTGCCTCGTTACTGGTAGGCGGAGTCTGAGCTCTCCCTCCACGCCTCCGGCTTTTAAATTACACTCTAGTATTGGGCAGACTAGTATCACGGCGAAGGACCACGGCAAGTCGGGGACAACACAATTTGTTCTTTAAATTTTTTTTTTATATACAAGCAACAGTAACTGAATCGACAGTTCAATCGACCTTAATTTCATTAATAAATTGTAGTTGAATAAACCGTAGTTGAATGAACCATTAGTTAGGTGAGTAAAACCATGTAAAACGTAGGTGAGTTAACCGTAGTTGAATAAACCATTAGGTGAGTAAACCGTAGGTGAGTCGTCCGTTATGGATTTCGTCCATTAGTTATAACAAAAATATGTAAAACGATCTTTAGTCATATTAAACAGAAGGTCTTCCGACCGTAGTTGTATTGAAAATAGTTATAACAAGTTTAGTTAAAATGATACGTACCTACGTAACCCGCGGCTCCTGACGCGCACGCAAAACGTGCGCCCGTTCTCTGAACGGGAGCTGGCAACATGTCCCGCGTCAAGTAAATGCTCCTTAAAATGTTGAGGGACATGTTGTGGGCCTTAATGCAATGTCGCAGCGTCCGCGTCACGTAGATCGAGTGCTGCGCGTCATGTTGTGAAATACATATTTTTCTTATGTTACTTGGATAAACCAAAATAGTGGAACTAAACAAAATATTTTTATTTATAAATTATGAGGAGACAAAGAAAAATCGTATATTGAACAAAAAAACGCAAACGGTAAGTTAACTCTGTAATCCAAATCCGACCGACGAACATTAGACTGATGATAGCGTAGTTGGTCAGGTTGATGAGGGTATTTAGTACTTACCTAGACTATCGACATCGATGGAACTTCTGAAAGTATAGAATGCTGGAAAGCAGGGCCCCAATTCCGCTAATTTACAAATGGCTCAATTGAATTGTAATTGGATCTCAATCGTATATTTTTCACATTTATTACGGTAGTAAAGTAACAGCCTAAAATCATACCACTGCAGGGTAAAGGCCTCACCATTGAATTCAATTTATTACGGTAGTGATGTCAAAATATACGATGAAGATCCAATTATAATTCAATTGAGACTGGTTTTTGAAATCCATTTTATATTATTAAGCAGAGGTTAAAGAACCCAGTAAAAGTAGGTAGTATTTTTAAATAATGGTACATATTTGCTGAAAAATTTAAAATTGGAATACCTAGCGTGCCAAAACACATCAACAACAACTGCTTGTGTTGTGAATAATTATCATCTACATACCTATATTTGTTGCAAACAAATAACGAAAGTGCTATTATAATAGATCTATAAGGTGCATTCGGGTAATTCCGAATGGTTTGCAGACAAATTGACGGAATGTTTGTATTTTGACGAACCAGGCAGACTCAGTGGATTGTATGCCTTTTACAGAAGTCACTTCGCCTTCTTGAATATATGTATAGCCTAAAGCTTTATTCGGAGACTGCGAAAAGTAGGAAAATCGTTTATGGGAAATTGTATCCGTATTTTCAACAAATTACCAAAGGATATTGCTGAACTCCCTGTACATAAACTTAAATCGTATGTTAAAGTTATTTTAATGAAAAAGGGCTATTACACTGTTAATGATTATTTAAATGATAGAAATGTATGGCATTAAGTTGTCCCAGCTCGTACTTGCTTAAACCTTGTAAAAATTACCTTACCTTGTAAAAATTTATTTAAAAAGAGGCTGACAATAGTGACCGAGTTTCTTGCGCTGCTTCTTCTCGGCACTAGCCCAGACTTGTCCCGAAGCAGTGGTAGGTTTAAATATTGGGACGTGTAAAAGCGCCTCCTGGGGCCTATTTGCAGAAATAAAACTGATTTAACTGATTTCATAAATATCGTTGTAATTTTAAAATAAAAGTTTTTAAAAACTTACTTTTCTTTTTCTTTGCACTAGTGTAATTTCGAATTATGTGTACGGGCAATCCCGAATGAAACTTAAAAGTGGATTAATTCACTTTTAAAAAAATAAACATATTTCTTTTTCTATCGTAATTACCCTCCAAATATAATATTTACGATATTTGTCATAGAATGACCTAAACACGTTTGTGTGAAATTTCTATTTCAGAATTACCGCCGTTGGGTGTATGGTTCTAAATTTTTTTTTCAGGTACAGAGTGAAAATGATTTTTTTACTCACGCACGCGATTATTCTCATAGTTTAATAAATAAATAAATATTGGACAACATCATATACATTGCTTTGTCTATATCATCTTGTGTATACTTTGGTTCTTTTTTTAAATATATTTATAGGGCATGATTCTGAAACAATGTATATTTATATTATAGTAATAAAAGTAAGTGTAAATAAGGTGAGTAAAAATTAGGTATGTACCTTCATAAATATAAAGCGAATTCATTTCTTTAAATAAAACCTTCGCGTGTCGCAATAAAACATTCTCATATAATCATCAACATTCTGATCATCAGGCTTTAGCAAATTCACACCCTCTTTCTTAGAATAATAACGCTTATTCTAAGCCCTCTTTAATTTTTTCTTTAAACATTTCTATTTTATTAATAAATAGTAAATTGCCTGTACAGAATCTACTTCAAATCGAGACTACAAACTTCAAAATCGGATGATGACATTCATGTGATAAATGATCCATCAGATAACCGAAGATCACTTAAAATATTGACTCGTTATTTCTCGTTCACGTAAATAATTACGCATCCACCACCTTTTCTTTCGCTTCTTCTTATTTCCAGATATAAGAATGTACGCTGCACTAATAATCACACAATCTCGGCAACATCCTTCCCGTTACTGGCTAGTGTGTACAGATACTGCCATGCTAAGCGCAAAAGCGGTATCTCAAAAAAATGGATTTTTATGCCATCGGATAGCTTATAAAAATACGCATCTAATGAACCAAGCCTTACAGCGGTATTTTATTTTTAAAGTATAGAAAAACCCTCAAGAAAGTTTTTCTTATCTCACTTTTACCCTAAATTACTAATATAAGGATATTAGTTAGCGGTATGTCAATATTACGTTGCCTACGTAATAAGAAGATTACACAAGTCTCAGTATAAACTGTCTTGAATTAACCCGCGTCCATTTATAAGTAAAACTAGCTGATACCCGCGGCTTCGCGCGCGTGATCTGTTACAAAGTTTTCGTCACGATTAAACCCTCTCTCCTCCACTCTTTTCCTCCACTTCCTTTGCCTACGGTGCCGAGGGTTGCCATCTCGGGCGAGGTGGTGGTGGGCACTTAGTGGGAGCCGATACGTCGTTGCCGGGGTCCGTTGATACAATAGTTGGATGAAAGAGGCCGATTTAAACTATCGTTTTAGGGATCTGGTGTTGGTTCTCCTAGCGTACCGTGGTCCAAGCAAGCTCGCACCACATCTATTTGCATTTACATGAAATTTGAAGTACAATATCATTTGAAGCTTTAAAAACTGTCAGTGTTGTAGTACAACAAACCATTAAAAGCATCTTGCAAGGCTCTATTCGAATATGATCAACACTGGCGTAGAGCCCTGTAAGAAAGGCCCTGCGTAAAAAACCACATTCTTAATTTCCAACCAAGTAAGGCGATTTTACAAAGATAATTTGCTTGCATACTACGTTTGGATAAAAGACCTAGATCGGACGGTGAACGACGACCTAGACGGTGTAGTACCAGCATCGGTGTAGAGCTCTGGAAAAGGCAGTCCTATGTCATTCTCCCTTCATAATTGATAGACGAAGTTTCAAGTACCTCAATATGATGTTAAACACAAATAATGAACCACACAATTTTCCACTGTTTTTCACCCCTCAAATATTAATTTATAAAAAAATCCTTATAAACAACACTACAAAATGTATGCCAAAAATCTGACGTAGTTTCACAAAACTTTTATGTGGGATGTAGGTTCGAGGCATGAATGGTAGAGGATGATCAGCAGGATAATTAGTGTTCAGAAACTTGACAGGATAGAGAACTGATTCGTCTGTACCTACTGACTACTGTGTCTATAAATTGTTATTTATTTCTTCAGCTTCAAATGATGTAAGCGAAACATAATTAATTACTGCTGCTTGGTCATTAGTGGTGGAGGTGGTGGTAGCTATTCCTAAGTTAAACAACACGGAATTATGAAGTGAGATGATTTTTTTTTTCAACGTTTAATTTTCATGTTATAAAAGTGTATTTTTTTAAATATTCAGGAAATTAAATAAAAAGATAAATTGGAATGCTTTAGAAAGGCAGTATAACTAAACAAACTTTGCCAGGACCTCAAAAGCGGTGTGTCCTAGAAAAAATAAATCGTTACTAAATGGAAGTTTATCAAATTATCTTCTAAATGAAAGCTTGTCAAATGGTCTACCAGTCTATATTGATTTAATCCACCAGTCAGCTGCTTAGTGTTGTTGCAACACTCTTGGTACCTTTTTCTGCCTGAGATACGGGTCTTTGCCCAGTTTATTGAAGTATTTTTGTACTGCCTAATATAGTTGACAATGTCATACTCGTATCAGTGTAATTTCATACACTTTTTTCGATGTCCCAACATTTGTCTCTACCGTATAAACAAAAATCGGCCAAGTGCAAATCGGACTCGCGCACGAAGGGTTCCGTACCATTGACTACGTAAACAACAGTAGGTACCTACATTAATTTAGTTAATGTAGTGCCAACCTGTTACCATTTATTGATAGCAAGCAAAAATAGGCCAAAAATGGATTTTTTTATGGGAGCCCCCCTTAAATATGTATTTGTTGTTATTGCGGTAGCAAAAATAGAACTGTCTAGCTATCGCGGATCTTGAGATATAGCTTGGTGACAGGCAGACGGACAGACGGACAGACAGCGAAGTCTTATTAATAGGGTTCCGTTTTAACCCTTTGGGTACGGAACCCTAAAAATGATAATACCATTCTTATAGTAATTACTGATATTTATTTTCTGAATATGTTCCTAAATATAGATAAGACAGCCAATAGGAACTTTCAAGTTTTGTCATATTATTTTCGTTACATAGCCTCCTTATTTCTTCGTCAACTTTGTTCTTCAGGGTGTATGGAATACGTCGCGGCTAGATGAAAATTGGTGTCACATTTTCTTGAATCACTAATTGAGCTTTATAGTTTGATATGCAAACAAGAGTTCCATCATACATCATTTTTAAATCTTCTAGTAATCTGTCCAATTTTGAGTTGTTGATAATTTACTAACTGAATTTTATCTAACTCCTCTAATTCTAACTCACAAGGATCCCGTTGAGCACATAAATATAATATAATACGTTTTCTGATATAATTCTGGGCTCAAAGATGTTAGAAACGTGTATTGCCTTGCATCCATATCATCACATCTGTTCAGTTTTAAGTAAGTATCCAACCGTTTAATGATGTTTTTGAATGTTTCGTCCTTGTCGAATGGTACTGAGTTCAATTAAGATGTCCTAAGGTTTGTTTGTGGCCGACCTTTGCTCCTCCTTTGCTGCATACCTACATGGAATTGTTTCGTGCTATCAAATTTAAACTCTCCAATTTTAGTGTATGCTGTGTTGTAAATTCCTGAAGGTTATTTTTTCCTTCCATCTCATTTTCCAACTGTGGGTCATCATTAATTTAATTATTTGCTATCGTATCTCTTCCAAATTATTCTTAGTAATTTTGTACATTTGTCACTGGTCACTCACTAATTTTAATTCATAATCAGAAATTTCTCATAGGGTTTGTATCTAGCTGCCGAATTTTATAATGCAGCCTTTAATGAAGTTCGTGTACGTTTTAACTTAGTTAATTCATCCTTTTCGGCGCCTATTATTGAATTCTAAAATAATACTATTCTATTTGTAAGAAATGATATTTATTTTCTGATTGACACATTAAATGTCATAATAACAAACTAAGTGAAGTCAGAGAGTACAAATATGTAAAGAGTATGGATATGACGCGGAACCGAACAAAGTTTGCCCCCATTTTTTATCCCCTTAAAAATTAAATTTATAAAAATCCTTAAAGACGTCATTCATAATTTCTAATCAGGTAGCTGGATACCAATTTTCATCGACTTAGCTTCAAAACTGACGGAGTTTCATACAAACTTATGGGGCCCTTTTTACCCCCTCAGAGGCGGAATTTCCAAAATTCCTTTCTTAGTGCTCACCTACACTACAAAAGGAATAACGGTGAAAATTTTCAGATTTTAAATCCCAGTAGTTTGGGCTGTGCGTTGATATGTCAGTCAGTCAGTCATTAAATCAGTTTTCATTTTTATATATATAGATGGTCAAAGGAGAAGTTTAGAGGCAGTTTTGTACAACAAATCAAAACTGCCTCTAAACTTCTCCTTAGCGAAAAAGCTCCTTAAGAAGAAGCGAAAGAAAAGGTGGTGGATGCGTAATTATTTACGTGAACGAGAAATAACGAGTCAATATTTTAAGTGATCTTCGGTTATCTGATGGATCATTTATCACATGAATGTCATCATCCGATTTTGAAGTTTGTAATCTCGATTTGAAGTAGATTCTGTATAGGCAATTTACTATTTATTAATAAAATAGAAATGTTTAAAGAAAAAATTAAAGAGGGCTTAGAATAAGCGTTATTATTCTAAGAAAGAGGGTGTGAATTTGCTAAAGCCTGATGATCAGAATGTTGATGATTATATGAGAATCCTTTTGGTTTGGTTAAAAATGAATTTGATAAGCATTTTAAACAGAAAAAAGTAAAAATAAATAAACAGAAGTGTAAGTTTAATGAATGGGCTACACCTGGTATTTATAAAAGCAGAAAAACATTATATGATTTATATAGTTTAAAGGCAGATTCTCAAAACCCACATATAGAACTTGTTAAAAAATACTCTAAATTATTTAAATACTATGTGCCAAAGCGAAGTCAATCTATCTTTATAATTTAATATCGGCTTCCAAAAATAAGGCAAAAACCACTTCGAATATTATTAATAAAGAGACATGTAGAGTAAAACCAAATAATTGTACTTACTCTCTCAAGTTAGGGGATAAGCTAATAAACACGAACACAGAGGATGCAAATACATTTAAGACAATTTTTTTTAAATATAGCTCCCTCTACTACTGAAGGGCTTGCTTCGTCTGCTGATCTAGCTGAATCCCTTCTCAAGTCTGTTGTCGATGAGTGCAATTCTTCATTTAATTTTAGACATATAAACCCGGACATAATTACAAAAAATTTTAGAGTATTCAATATGAAAAAAACGGAGGATCTTTGGGGTATTTCTGTCAACATTATTAATACAATTATAAGTTCACTAGCTGTTGCCCGCGACTTCGTCCGCGTCAATTTCTGTTAATAAGATCACGATTACTTTTGCAACATTTTTCACTGATGCTTCGCTCCTATTGGTGGCACTGTCATGTTATATAGCCTAAAGCCTTCCTCGATAAATGGACTATCCAACACAAAAATATTTTTTTAAATCGGAACAGTACTTCCTGAGATTAGCGCGTTCAAACAAACAAACTCTTCAGCTTTATAATATTAGTATAGATTAGCCCCTCAACTCAATAGTGAGTCTATCATCAATACATTTGTTAAAAATAATAGTATTTTTAACAAATGTATTGATGATAGACAGTTTTCAACTTTAATGAAGTTTAGCAAAATCATTCCTTTATTTAAGTCTGGTGAAAAATGTGACCCCTCCAATTTTCGACCTATGTCTATCTTGCCAGGGCTACGTAACAATCTTCGAGAAAATAATATTCAATTAGCTTTTATCACACTTTAGTGTAAATAAATTATTAAATAGCAACCAATATGGCTTCAGAAAAGGTAGAAATACTACCGATGCTGGAGTTGCTCTCCTACAATATGTGTTTAATGCTTGGGAGAGTAAGCTAGATGCCATAGGTGTATTTTGTGACCTTCCAAAGGCCTTCGATTGTGTAGACCATGAAACTTTACTTAAAAAACTTAAACATTGTGGTGCATCGAATGATTCCTTGGATCTAATAAGTTCTTACCTTAAAGGCAGAACACAAAAGGTTTGCATAAATGGAGCCAAGTCTTCAGGGTCGGCCCTTATTAAGGGTGTCCCTCAGGGATCAGTATTAGGACTGTTATTTACATAATATTTGTAAGATGGTATTGTTTGCAGATGACACATCAATGATTTTTAAAACTAAGAGGGGCAAATCTTCATTTGACGATGTTAACATTACCCTCTCTAAATTATTACATTAGTTTACAACAAATAATCTTTTACTAAATGCTAATAAAACAAAATGTGTATACCATGCCCAATGTAAGGATTTCTGCCACTCATATAATTGTTACAGATGAACCACTAAACTCTGTAGATTAACTACCTTTTTAGGTATAACTAGACTCTCATTTGCAATGGGGTGCTCATATTAGGGAGCTGTCTGGAAGACTTAGTTCTGCTGCTTATGCTGTGAGAAAGATAAGGCAATTGACTGATGTTGAAACGGCAAGATTAGTATATTTTAGCTACTTTCATAGTATAATGTCATAAGGAATTCTGTTGTGGGGCTCAGCGGCAGATATTGAGTAAATTTTTATATTACAAAAACGTGCTGTTCCTTGATAAGCCAGAGCGTCTTTAAAATTTTTGTATCCGCATTATATTTGGGCTACGGAAATATGATCATGTTTCCAACTTTCGAACACAACTCAAGTGGCTTCCTATTCGTCTTCGTCGTGATCTCCATGTCCTCACATTGCTGTACACAGTATTATTTAATCCTCAAGCTCCACTTTACCTCAAGGAACGTTTTCAATTTCTGCAATCCACCGGTAGTCAGGATGATTTGCGGTCGTCTCGTAAGCTACTTCTCTCATTCCCTTCCCATTCTTCACAGTTCTATTCATAATCCTTTCACTATTCAGTCTGTTCGTCTTTGGAACTCTTTACCCCTTGCTGTTAGAGAATCAGAGTCCCTTCCAATATTTAAGCATAGAGTTAAGAGGAAATACAACGGCCGTTTTTCCATACAAACGTAGTCCCCTGTTTCCTCCCTGGATAATGCCAGTAGAGCAATAATAAAAATCTATGGCCACTATTAGCATGTCCCTATGTTTTCTGTTTTTTCATAAATTAATTAATAAAAAAGATATGAGCCCTCAAAAGTCGAAAAAATTGGCCAGATTTTCCGCTGTGTTCAAACATCCAGAAAACAAATTTGGCTAAATTTTTGAAAAAAAAAGAAAACGTACGAACACGGCCAAAGCTTTTCTTTAATTTTTAATGAAGAAAGTATTTAAATCGGTCTAGTTTTGGAAAAGTAATCGGGGGACTACGAAACGTTGATTTGGTGTGCTTTTAGTAGGTATTTTCGGTCCAAGAAGCAGTTGTCTCTATCACACTCTGCGGTGAATGCGTTTGGCACTGCGCGACAGCAATAGATTTTACAAATACCTATTTTTCAATTCTCTCGCCCGTAGTGTTTCCTCTTAAGTCACTATTCCTGTCACGCTGATGCTGTGTATATCGGTTCGGGTTTGGGTAGATTTTATTTATTTACTTATTTATTTTTAGTTAAGTTGGTTCTATTTATTTATTTATTTTATTTATTTATTTTGTATTTTTTTTTCTTTTATTTATAAAATGTATGTATGTATATTGTGTATAAATATTGTCGTAATCATGTTTTTATTCTTGCACTGCGCTACCCCTATTCTTCATATTAGTTTTCCTCTACCCTAAGGTTTTGTCTGGTAGAGATCGCTATTCAGCGATAAGACCGCCTTATTGTATCAATTTTCTGTTTCCATATTGTTATTTTTCTTTGTATTTTGTTTTGTGCAATAAAAGTGTATTGTATTGTGCTGTACGGGCTATTTACGGCCTCCGACCCCGTGACTCGCTGAAAGAGCTCTTCAAAGAGATTAATATACTTACAGTGTCTTCTCAATACATTCTCGAGAATATTGTTTACGTTCGTAAGAACATACATTTATTTCTTAAGAAAAGTAACGTACACAATTTCAATACCAGAAATAAAAATAAACTGGCCGTTCAAGGCTTCAGACTGCGAAAAGTAGGAAAATCGTTTATGGGAAATTGTATTCGTATTTTCAATAAATTGCCACAGGGTATTGCTGAACTCCCTATACTTAACCTAATCGTATGTCAAAGTAATTTTAATGAAAAAGGGCTATTACACTGTTAATGATTATTTAAATGATAGAAATGTATGGCATTAAATTGTCCCAGCTCGTAATTGCTTAAACCTTTTGTAAAAAAAATGATTTAAAAAGAGGCTGACAATAGTGACCGAGTTTCTTGCGCTGCTTCTTTTCGGCACTAGCCCAGACTTGTCCCGAAGCAGTGGTAGGTTTAAATTGGGACTTGTAAAAGCGCCTCCTGGGGCCTATTTGCAGAAATAAAACTGATTTTAACTCGATTAAAATGCAGTATTTCTTCGTTTTCCTACACTATCGCCATGTTGAGATTGCGCTCGCGTCCACACTCGGCGACAACTTGCGCGGCAACTGCGCGGCTCGGTTACGTATCATTTCAACTAAACTTGTTTAAACTATTTTCAAAATAACTACGGTCGATTCACATATAAATGTTCATATCGCCTATTGGACGACTCAACTACTGTTTAATTCACCTAATTTTGTTTTAACTAAAATCAATTGAACTAACGAAGTTTAAGCTTAAGCTAGATGTTTCAACTATGTACGTAATCTATACTAATATTATAAAGCTGAAGAGTTTGTTTGTTTGTTTGAACGCGCTAATCTCAAGAAGTACTGGTTCGATTTAAAAAAATCTTTTTGTGTTGGATAGTCCATGTATCGAGGAAGGCTTTAGGCTATATAACATCACGCTGCGACCAATAGGAGCGAACCATCAGTGAAAAATGTTGCAAAAATAATCGCGATCATAAAAACAAAAATTGACGCGTACGAAGTCGCGGGGAACAGCTAGTACCTAATGTTTTTTTAAGCCATTGGCTATTTCAACTAAGTACGAAATACCTAATGGACGACTCGCCTTCAGTTGCTAAAACGAGAGTATCGCTTACAGTTTATTAATACTGCGTGGTGGGTACTTACAAAGTCTGTCTATAAACGTTACGTGTATGCAGTTTGTGTTGAGTACAAATTGATACAAAGCATGCAGCAGCAAGCAAGCATGCAAGCAAGCAAGTTCCTCTTCTCCGGCGCTGCGGGAAGTGCACCCTCTTTGCCCTTACGTAACAAGGCGCAAGCACCTATGCTCGCTTCCGCGGCTTCGGCAGCCGCTTCAGCTCGCACGGGTGCCTGTGCCTCGTTACTGGTAGGCGGAGTCTGAGCTCTCCCTCCACGCCTCCGGCTTTTAAATTACACTCTAGTATTGGGCAGACTAGTATCACGGCGAAGGACCACGGCAAGTCGGGGACAACACAATTTGTTCTTTAAATTTTTTTTTTATATACAAGCAACAGTAACTGAATCGACAGTTCAATCGACCTTAATTTCATTAATAAATTGTAGTTGAATAAACCGTAGTTGAATGAACCATTAGTTAGGTGAGTAAAACCATGTAAAACGTAGGTGAGTTAACCGTAGTTGAATAAACCATTAGGTGAGTAAACCGTAGGTGAGTCGTCCGTTATGGATTTCGTCCATTAGTTATAACAAAAATATGTAAAACGATCTTTAGTCATATTAAACAAAAGGTCTTCCGACCGTAGTTGTATTGAAAATAGTTATAACAAGTTTAGTTAAAATGATACGTACCTACGTAACCCGCGGCTCCTGACGCGCACGCAAAACGTGCGCCCGTTCTCTGAACGGGAGCTGGCAACATGTCCCGCGTCAAGTAAATGCTCCTTAAAATGTTGAGGGACATGTTGTGGGCCTTAATGCAATGTCGCAGCGTCCGCGTCACGTAGATCGAGTGCTGCGCGTCATGTTGTGAAATACATATTTTTCTTATGTTACTTGGATAAACCAAAATAGTGGAACTAAACAAAATATTTTTATTTATAAATTATGAGGAGACAAAGAAAAAGCGTGTATTGAACAAAAAACGCAAACGGTAAGTTAACTCTGTAATCCAAATCCGACCGACGAACATTAGACTGATGATAGCGTAGTTGGTCAGGTTGATGAGGGTATTTAGTACTTACCTAGACTATCGACATCGATGGAACTTCTGAAAGTATAGAATGCTGGAAAGCAGGGCCCCAATTCCGCTAATTTACAAATGGCTCAATTGAATTGTAATTGGATCTCAATCGTATATTTTTCACATTTATTACGGTAGTAAAGTAACAGCCTAAAATCATACCACTGCAGGGTAAAGGCCTCACCATTGAATTCAATTTATTACGGTAGTAATGTCAAAATATACGATGAAGATCCAATTATAATTCAATTGAGACTGGTTTTTGAAATCCATTTTATATTATTAAGCAGAGGTTAAAGAACCCAGTAAAAGTAGGTAGTATTTTTAAATAATGGTACATATTTGCTGAAAAATTTAAAATTGGAATACCTAGCGTGCCAAAACACATCAACAACAACTGCTTGTGTTGTGAATAATTATCATCTACATACCTATATTTGTTGCAAACAAATAACGAAAGTGCTATTATAATAGATCTATAAGGTGCATTCGGGTAATTCCGAATGGTTTGCAGACAAATTGACGGAATGTTTGTATTTTGACGAACCAGGCAGACTCAGTGGATTGTATGCCTTTTACAGAAGTCACTTCGCCTTCTTGAATATATGTATAGCCTAAAGCTCTATTCAGAGACTGCGAAAAGTAGGAAAATCGTTTATGGGAAATTGTATCCGTATTTTCAACAAATTACCAAAGGATATTGCTGAACTCCCTGTACATAAACTTAAATCGTATGTTAAAGTTATTTTAATGAAAAAGGGCTATTACACTGTTAATGATTATTTAAATGATAGAAATGTATGGCATTAAGTTGTCCCAGCTCGTACTTGCTTAAACCTTGTAAAAATTACCTTACCTTGTAAAAATTTATTTAAAAAGAGGCTGACAATAGTGACCGAGTTTCTTGCGCTGCTTTTTCTCGGCACTAGCCCAGACTTGTCCCGAAGCAGTGGTAGGTTTAAATATTGGGACGTGTAAAAGCGCCTCCTGGGGCCTATTTGCAGAAATAAAACTGATTTAACTGATTTCATAAATATCGTTGTAATTTTAAAATAAAAGTTTTTAAAAACTTACTTTTCTTTTTCTTTGCACTAGTGTAATTTCGAATTATGTGTACGGGCAATCCCGAATGAAACTTAAAAGTGGATTAATTCACTTTTAAAAAAATAAACATATTTCTTTTTCTATCGTAATTACCCTCCAAATATAATATTTACGATATTTGTCATAGAATGACCTAAACACGTTTGTGTGAAATTTCTATTTCAGAATTACCGCCGTTGGGTGTATGGTTCTAAATTTTTTTTTCAGGTACAGAGTGAAAATGATTTTTTTACTCACGCACGCGATTATTCTCATAGTTTAATAAATAAATAAATATTGGACAACATCATATACATTGCTTTGTCTATATCATCTTGTGTATACTTTGGTTCTTTTTTTAAATATATTTATAGGGCATGATTCTGAAACAATGTATATTTATATTATAGTAATAAAAGTAAGTGTAAATAAGGTGAGTAAAAATTAGGTATGTACCTTCATAAATATAAAGCGAATTCATTTCTTTAAATAAAACCTTGAATATAAAGTATTTGGCTTTGGGTAAGGGATGATTTATATTAGACCAGTCCGTGTCCGGGCCGGGCAGAGGTCGGGTGGCCGTAGCATAGACGAGCGTCATCTGGGCACGGACGGGGCACAGATCATGCACTATGTAATATTTATAAACTATTTCATACAAAATGTAGTTAACATTTCAAATCCGTGCCCCGTCCGGGCCCCGACCTCGGCCCGGCCCGGACATGGCCCGGTCTAATATAAATCATCCCTTATTCCAATTCCAATGGTCAGGCAGTTACGAAAAATATCAATAATAATTTGTAATTTTATTGTCAAGTTTGAGTAGACAAAAGAACAATAAGAACTCCGTCTGTATGGCGATTGTATTAAAAAAACCGGCCAAGTGCGAGTCGGACTCGCGCAAGAAGGGTTATTGTATTCTGTTTTTTAGAATTTGTTGTTATAGCGGCAACAGAGATAAATCATCTGTGAAAATTTCAACTGTCTAACTATCACGGTTCATGAGATACAGCTTGGTGACAGACGGACAGCGGAGCTAGTATTATATTATCTGTGGTAATAGGGTCCCGTTTTACCCTTTAGGTAAACCCTAAAAACTCATGTAGATTAGAACTTATAATACGTTTAAAACGGAATTAACCTAATTACGATAGGCATTACCCAAATAAATAATAGATTGAGAATATTTGAGAACCACTGACAATCTCCGTAGAAAAGCAACATCGGCTAAATTATTTTTGATTCGGATTTACCCTCTTCAGGTAATTTCAATAATAACAGAAAAAGATACCTAGGATACGATAAAGGCAATAAATACGATATATTTTTATTTCTGGGTTTATAAATAAATCGTTTATTATTTTCAACTTCCGTTAGTAAATAACCATTTTTAAACTCATAATATACAGATAATAGTAATTGGCACTTTATTTTTCGCATTTTCAAATAGCCTTATGGGCCGGCTCGTAGGCAGTAGCCAGTAATTTATTTTATTATTAGTTTATTTTTATTGTTTCAGGGTGGTTTTAGCGCTATTCGAAATGTTGAATCATTGCATGCGTTGCGCAGACTTCCATACCGCCAGTTATAGATTTTAACACTCTTTTCGTTTAGCGTGAATCTGAATCGTTGTGAGAGTATCGTGAAACCTAAACTTCGCGCGGCGTGACTCCGAAGCTGACCCTTAAAAAATTATGTGAATTAAAATAATAAAAAGGACAATACAAACACTCGTCTAAGGGTAAGGTAACACAAAATTTAGGCAATTTGAAGAAAGAACATTCAGATGAGGAGAATAGCTAGAACCGGTGTATGTACATAATATCTATTTATTGTTATTACGCTTTCCAGAAACGTCAATTTGTAGTATAATACATTTTATTACATTTCACTAATAAAAGGAATATACGAATAGGTAAGTGTTAAAGTTAAAATAAGGAGAACAAGAGATGTTATGAAATTCAATTTATTTCAAACTGATAATAATAAAACATGAAATCTAGGGTTCTCACTAGAATCAAAATTTAGTTTCCCTTAATATTCCCACACATTATTATCAAATTGTTACTATTATACAACTAAGCAAACTATATTATATATTCGTTATTTATGAGGGCAGTGATTACCTACTGTTGAAATTCAAATACGGCTTAAGTTATTTAACTCTAAGAAAATAATAATATGTTAATTATTAGGGTTGTCAGTTTTTTTTTTGAGGCGTATTTAAACTGGTCTATGCGCCAGCATTTTTGACATTAATAATACTTATATACATTATTTTACTTTATACAGTGATAAGTGACCACAAATTGGCGAGTATTATTAAATTTGGAAACTGGAATATAAAAAGCATCTTTATTGAACAATAAAACTTGGGATGATGACCTTTAAATAATTCTATATCGATGTAAAGTAGCGGATGTTATATCAATCAGTTCGATAAAAGTTACCACAAGTAATATATACGCTGGTTGTGAGGGACACTCAACCGTCTTTTCAAATACGGTCCAGGCGTAAACTCCGACATATGCCGAGATTGACGCTTTTCTGTAATGCTTTTGTAATTTTTTTATCTGCATTTTTTTATGACAGTAATATGAATGTCATTAGATCCATTAAATTGAAAATTTCGGAATTAACTTTTTGTGATGAAACTATGAAACTTTGAATGATAATGAATTTCTAAACGTGATCTGTCATCAAATCAAGAAAAAAATCACCCAGCATACGTGTACTTTGCTTCTTGCTATTAAAAAAAATTAATAGTCTAAGATCCCGCCATACAACGACCTTCACCGAGCTGTTTATTGAATGAAAAGTATTTTATATACAATTAAATGTCAAAAAATATATTGCAAATGGGTTGCCTAAAAAATTTGGGTCCAGAGTAGATTTTTTAAAATTTGACAGCCGAATTTCAGGTTTTTTTTTTCATTCAACCCTATACCACCGTGTTCATAATTAAATAATATTTATTTGAATTTAACTTTATTTAATTAACCAGACCGGTGCAAGTTACTAGTACCGATTTACCTGATTATATCTGCCTACTCAAGAGTTGTGACGGGAAAAAAATAGTCAACCTAACGTTTGCATATTCTATGGGCTTCGTATTTTCGACTGGTATGAAATTTGTCTATTAACCAAACAAATATTTTTTTTTTTATTAAAAAATAAAAATAAAAATGTAAAATAATCATACTCTGGACTGAATTTTTTTAGTCAACCCATTTGCAATATATTTTCTGGCATATTTATATAAAATACTTTTCATTCAATAAACAGCTCGGTGAAGGTCGTTGTATGGTGGGATCTTAGACTATAACAATCACTACAATAACATCACTAGTTCTACTATGTTATTTGAAAAGGTTAAGATACACAGAAAAATATTAATAGTGTTATGAAGAGAGTAACGAAAATTAAATTTACTTAACCAAATCAGTCCATATTATAATAATTAATTGCTACATAGGTTTGCATTATTATTTGAATAGTTATTTCTACATTAATTAAGGCGGTCTTACTTAAGACCATTACTTGGTGAAGGTATATCCCAGTAGAACAACCATCCACACATCACAAGGCTTCATACATAATGGAGACGGCACATAAGTTTAGTTCACAAACTAACTGATTTGAAGATCAATAGTACAAACATTTCTGTGCATACGACTATTGCTCTATATTTCTGAAATCGCTTTCCATTTGTTACTATTATTATAAAAGTGATGGAATGACATTAATGATTCGGGAGCAAATTTTAATTTTACATCATAAACTGCTTTCAATGTCACCTAATTTATAACCTGCCAAATAACAAATGTGATCATTTGAAAGTATATTGTTAACCAAACTGGAAAGTAAAACTTGGACCATGCGTGCCATCAAATCCATAATGTTGCCCGCCTCCACCGCGGTTAAAGAATGACTGGAACACAACGTTCGGGTCGATATCTGAAAAAAATTACGAAATCATTACAAGTACATACCTACTTCCTAGATATCTTTCTATTATGAACTTGAAAATTGCCTTACTTCGAAAGATTTTAAGATCTTCGCTGATGGCTATTCTTTTGTTGTTGACTCTTACGAAATCGACTTATTTAGTTTTTTTTTATGTTATATTTACACAACGGTTTTACTCATTTTATTTTTTAATTGAGCTCCGCTCGCTCTTCTAGAATTCGGTTAACAGTTGATTTCAGATATGAAAACCATCTGTGTGTTTAAGTTATTTTAGATTCTCCATACTAAATCCAATCGATTGAGAAATTATTGATACCCCATACAAACTTCCATCCCATTTTTCACTGCTACAAGAGATATTATCTGAATAAAAGAAAGCCTGTCTTTTCCAGGGTCTCAAACTACCGTAAAAACTAAATCGGCGTAGCTGTTTAGGCGTGTTAACGTAGGTATTAACGCTTCGAACCAAAAGCGACAGCCGGCTGTGGCGATAACAATTTATTTTAATTGTGTCTGGATCTGGAATAACCCACGCTCGAAGGGTTAATATAATGTGCGTATTGAGGTCGGAGCCATACGAAGGCTTACCAGGCATCCCTGCGCCGTCGTCGTCCAGGTCGTGGCCGTGGTCGTAGCGGGCGCGCTTCTTGGGGTCGCTGAGCACGCCGTACGCCTCGCCCACCTCCTTGAAGCGGCGCTCCTGCTCGCGCCTCTCGTTGTCCGAAGCGCCAGCGTGCCGGTCCGGGTGATGGACTAACGCTCGCTTCCTAATAATCAATTTTATTAAAGCGACCACTAGAGCTAAGCGCTGCCCCAGATTGATTTAATTTTATTACTTCTAAACAAAATCAATTTTTGAAAAACTAGAACAGTATCATTTTAGCAAATTACCTGTAATATTGACAGTGATTCAATAAATCACTGTCTACTGCTTTTCTGTTAACTGCGGCCGCTTTTGGCGTTAGCGACAAATTCAACTTTATAAACAACTAAATGAAAAGTTTACAGTGATTCAATAAATACTAGAGGTAATTTGCTAAAATGATAGGTACTGTTCTAGTTTTTTGAGAATTGATTTTGTTTAGAAGTAATAAAATTAAATCAATTGGGGGCAGCACTTAGCTCTAGTGGTCCCCTTAACAGCTTGCCAAAGTTAAAATAAAAAATGCCAATATATACATATGGCACATCCCGAAGTAGTGGTACAAACAACTATTGGAATGTAAGACAACAAATTTAACCCTAGAGACAGTTAGAGGCGGGGCTGAGTAGCGCGAGTCCTTTAGCTATAGTCCCTTCCAAAAATAAAACAGGGGCCAGATGTTCTAAAGTTCCAAACAGTGCATCAGTATCTAATATTAAGTAATGAAGTAACAAGTATCAAACGAGATATTGTCAGCTGCGACAAAAAGAAAGAGATATTATTATGAATTCATGCTTATTAAGCATTTATTTCGTTTTTTTAACTTGTGTCATTCATAATTCATTTATTCACTTCAAATTAATTTGAACGCATCTTCCGGTTTGATCAATGCAATTAATGTAATGTATGTTTTTCAGCTTTCTACAGGCTTAAAGATAGTATACAATATGTTAATAAAAAAGGGAAAATACCTGAAATTAGTTTCTTCAGAATAATTAAGAGCAGAATCGATTCCTCTAATAAAAAATAGGGGTCTAATTCTTACCAAAACAATTTTAAGTACGCCGTGTTTAATCATTACTTAACTTTGTTATCACAGGCGACTAAACTATACTTTTTCAATCACCGTGTGAAAAAAAAACTCTGATAAGTTGCGAAAAGAGTGAAAGTGTCTGTTGCCTTACTCTGCAACACGAAGCTCGTATTTAAGGATATATAGGTCTCTTTCAGATACTTAAAGGCATCGGTGTGGAAGGGACAGATGGATTCGAATATACGGACATTGTGTTGCAGAGTAAGGCCTCTGATGTGCTCAGGGGCCTAATTCGCGTAACTGAATAGCAGTTCGATCGTGATTGAATTGGACGATTTTGACATTTAGCCCATACTAGAACTGTCAAAAACCTGTCGTTCAATTATGATTGTGATACGATTCGGTTACGCGAATTAGGGGCCTGTACGATTAACTACGTACGGCGCCAAGCGGCAACATCGCGCTTCATTATCATAGACTTTTTAAAATGCAACAAACTTAAGAAAACAAAAAAAGTGGCGGAGTGGCGTACACACCGGTTTTCAAGGCGTCGCCTGCTCCGAGGTCCCGGGTTCGATTCCCGGACGGGTCAATGTAGAAAAAATGTGTTTTTCTACATTTTCTCGGGTCTGGGTGTTTGTGGTACCTTCGTTGTTTCTGGTTTCCAAAATACGAATGCTTTAAATTGTTTTTCAAACTGGGATCAAAACAATGTATGTGATGTTGTCCACATTTTTTTTTTAAATCTTTTACAATAAAAGTTTTGCGCTTTTTCATTAACATGCAGGCTGCTACATAATGCAGCAGGCAGGGTGTTAACATGAAAATTTACAAATTAGGGAAACATTTTGTTACCTGTAAGCTTTTTTGATATCATCCTCTGAAGCTGATTTTTCTATTCCAAGAATTTTATAATAATCCTTGCGTTTGGACTTCTTAAGGGCAAGTTTGGCCTCATGTAGGAGTTGTTTATTTTCTTTGCTTTTGTCAATCTTGTAGAGTTTCTCGTAGTCTTTCACAGCCTGTTCGTAGTCACCGAGTTCCGTGTAGCATTTGGCGCGTCTTAGCAGAGCCTTGACGTAGCCCTCGTCGAGTTCCAGGGCAGCAGTGCAAGCTTCCGCGGCTTCCTTGATTTGGTTCAGTTTCGCGCACACGGTCGCCTTGTTGAAATACAACTTGGCATTAACGGTCTTGTTATTCTTGTCAACAGTCAACGCTTCATTGTAGAGAGTGAGAGCTTGCTGCCATCTACCCATTTTAAATGCTTCGTTTCCTGCGGACAAATAAAAAAATTATTTGCACGACCATGGGGTGCAACCGAAAGTCACGGGTTTTAATCCCAGGAAGGGTACATTGATGAACACGAGCGTTTGACCTAGAGAGGGGTAAACTACTTAAATACGAAAAACTTAATTTCGATTCACTCTTTTAATAAGTACAGCCTATAAACTTCTTACCCAAGGACGCAAATTATTGCAAAGTTATGTTGAACTGCATATTTACCTTAAGAACTAATGTCACTAATAATTTCTGATGTAAACATGTTAATAAGCATGAAAAATGTATAAAAATAAAGAATGATTTAATTAAAATGGAAAGACTGGTCTCCACAACACAGGAAATCCCAGTGTGGAGTCCAGTGCTACTGTTGTATATTAATAGTGATAAGTTATGAAACGTGTTAGTAAAGTGGCATGCAGGTAACATGCATGCTTGCAGAGTAGCATGCATGGATGAGCATACAATCATGCATGCAGGTAAGCAGCATGTATGCAAGCTAGCTACATGTATATTCGTCGTATTATTCACCGTGAATTTTGAACCTCCTGACAAACGAAGCTATTCAGTGTAATCAGTTATTGTTATTACTCATTATTAGTCATCATGATACAAGTTTTTCTTTAAGTTCCCGGCCAAATACGGTATTGTTGTAGAAAATTGCAGGTATGGTATTAAGATTATTTATCTGACACTACACACCGGTAAATTAAAAGAAATTAAATGCGTGGCAGGAGCGCAAGCTATGTAACTCCATCCCCACAAGGCCGAAGCGCGTTATTTGCCCTTGTCATAATCATGCCAGAGTCATAGTATGCACGGAATTGGTGCCAAAGTAATTCCGTAACACGTAATTATTTTGTGAATGGTGGCTACTTTTGTGGTGGCAAAATTTTGAACTGGGTCACTGAAGTAGGGAAAAATTGCAGCGAAATCGTGATCACTGGAGTGCATTGCATACTGCTACTTTGGATATTTTATGTTGTACTCATTAATCAGCTACGGTGGACAGACAGTCTTTAAATTCACAGCAAATAATAGTGACCTCATATGAAACAAAACCTTAAATATAATAAACGCAGGCCACAATGTAAGCATACCGTAGCTTAGTGAGCAATAAGCTTAATGAGCGGAAATAGAATAAATAGTAGTAGTAAGCTAAACTGTAGCAGGATTATCAGTGTGGCCCACTTGTTCTGACTACAAAAATAATATATGTAAAAAGATACCTTCTTCTTTCTTCTGTTTGAGTAGTTTTGCTCGTTTATATGTTTCCATTGCTTTTGTGTGGTCAGGCGCCAGCCGAAGTACTTGTTGGAAATGCTTGAAAGCCTGTTCATCTTTGTCCTAGAACCATGATAAGATTTAAGGACTATTTTATTGCGTTTAACTTTTTTTTTAGGTTCTCAATTGGCCATAATTCAAAATAATGTGTAATTCTTAAAATTTAAATTAATATCTTAGTAAAAGGTTGTTATAAAAATTAATGGCTCTTAAAAAAAAATTATATGCTTCTGTTTGTCACATGCTTCATTTTGTCATTATAACTGGAATCACAACACCAGAATCTCAACTATTGTAGTGATAAAACTTAAATTTAATATTTACTATCACAATTAGACAAACCTCAAAATAAAGGCATAGGCCTCGCACATAAATTGCCTCGGCATCCAGACTATCGAATCGTAAAGAGTCATTAGCTATTTCCTGAGCTTCCTGGCAACGCCCAAGTAGCGCCAAACATTCGGCTTTTTTAAGCTTGGCCCTGAAACGTAAAATCGCAAATTAATGTACATTTAGAAACCATAAATGATCAAACAATGGGCAACAGTCATCATATACAATGATTTTATGAGTTGATCAAAACATAACAACATGTTAGCAACCATGCATGCATGCATAAAGTACAGCCAGCACCTAATCTGCAACAAAACATTTACAAGATTTCTTGTCCTTATTGACATTGAACTTAGTGTATTTGAAATTAAATAATTATGGTGGAAATTCATTTATGGGTAACCTCCAATGAATGTCTACTATACATATGATATTATACAATGTTGGACTGCAAGACAAGTTACGAAACGATTATGGTATATTAAATATATTTACAATTTTAATTAGTTTTATGCATCAAATGATCCATATTTTTCAGTCAAATTATGGAACTTAAAAAATTTAATTATGTTACAGATTGCTTAAATCACTAATTAATAAGATAATATGTGCATAATAGTGTTGTGTGATGCTGGTACATAAATTCTCTTCATGTTTTTACTTACTTCTACCTTCTCAAGAAAGAAATACCAGTAGTAGTAAAACTTGTTACTCTAGAGAATTTTATGAAATTTAAAGTAATCCTACTTTGGTTGATTCTCAATGGGGTAGATAGCTACCTCATTAAGAATTATATCGCAATCTCAAATCTTCTTCTGTATTAGTTTATGCAAATGACTGTTTGAAATTTTGGCTGATGAAATAAATTACTTTGAATTTCATAACAACAAAATACAAACATGCAATGCAACATGAAGCTTTCATAAGCTATGATGATGACAGCAAGAAAAATCATTTCAGTCAATAATAAATACAAAACAACACATAGTCTTCATATTTAATTAAAATATTTCTACTTACAAATTATAGCTTAGTGAAAAAAAAAAACAGAGTAAATACAAACTTTGAACAAGATGGGCTGTAGTCAAGGCATCTGTCCATGCAGAAAACGACGCGACGGTAATCGTTGGCTTCCATGGCGCGCTGACCCTCCTCGTGCAACCGCCGCAGCGACTCCAGCGCGCGGCGCTCGCTCGACGCGCACTCCACGCCACCTAGAGCGCTCGCGCGGCTCACTGCCTGCTCCCCACCAGACAAGTCGCCTTGAAAAACCATTTTTAACATCACTCATACTAGCCATCGTATAAATATTCACGCATGCGAACACATCATTACTAAACACATAAGTCAAATGGAAGGTTTTATCAATATTTTTATGATACAGACACAAGATGAAGATTACACAAATAGTAAACTTATATTTGCAGTAAAATCAATAAAGTATTACCTAGTGCAATACAACATTTTGCAATACGGATAAATCCTTTAGTGAATGTAGGGTCCAGTGTGACAGCTTTCTGGCCATCTTCAAGTGCCTTCTTATAGAGACCCAACATCATATAGCAAGCTGATCTGTTTCCATAATATGCAGCATTTTCAGGGCAAAGTTTTATTGCTTCATCATACATGGCTAGAGCACCTTTATAGTTTTTGAATTTATATAAATGATTACCACTTTCCTTTTTTTCTTCAGCCAATCTGAAAAATTATGTATTTATTTACAACCTTTACCAGAGATCCCAATATAGCTAATAATAACTTATTTAGAGTTTTAACAATGGGCTCCCACTGAAAATCAGCGTCGCAGTATGCCTTCGGCTGTTGTGACTAATGCTGCTTTTAGGCACATTCATTGTTATTAAGTTTTGTAAATGTAATCTTTTTTCGAAGTGCCAAATAAACATTTATTTATTAGACAAACAGCGTTTTGCAGTTATATATACAGTTGTCCCACAAAACTATTTACATAGTTTGTCAAACTATTTACATAATATTCTATTCTATTCTAACAAAGAAATTCAATTAATTAAGATAAATTTATTTCACATGAATACTTTGGTATTCCACAGCCTTAATAGGTTGTTATTAACTAACTTGATACTATAATCCATAGAACACTATCTGTGAATTTTGAATATCCATTTACCTATCCCAGAGAGGACCATTTATTATTTCGAGCTAATAAACGCCTTATGAGTGAATTTTCATCCAGGCTGTTCAACCATTCTGGAGTGAATAAATAACAACACATCAAAAGTCATCAAGTTACAACTCTTTCATTACTATACTGTATTACACAAAGACAGGTACCTAACTTGTCAGTAGCTGCATGAACTTAACTAGGTCATATTATTATGTCAAGAAATTACAGCATTTCTATGTCTAGGTTATCTGGCGCTTGCGATACTACAATATAAAGACAAAGTACAGTAGTACTTAGGGCCATTTAATTTTACTTATATGTTCCAAGTTTGTTGGTAATTAGTAACATGGAATCGAAATGAAGTTTCTTAAAATTACCTTTCTGGACTTTTAGGAACTAAATCGTCAATAGTAAGATCCAAATCCGCAACATCAGGCTCTGCCATCTTGATAATTAGAGATCTCAAGTATTTTTGAAATTAAATTAAATAAAAGTGTCCCTTTATTTTGATGACTGATTTGTAAAAGAATGATTGACGACGAACGAACTGTGAACGAATGAATAAATGAAGTGTGCTTTTGTTCTCAGATTAATAAAGACGAAGGTAGATAGTCTAAGGCTTTTGTTACTTCTTTTTATTTGTGATCTAAGAATGAGTGAATGAGTCTCTTTTTTTTTTTTTAGTAAGTTTAACGGCCTCGGATACTTGTCCCTACAGCCAATTCTTTAGTAATATTGTCTTTATTTCTGAATTAAAACGTTGGTGTTAGACGTTTTAATGCTTCGATGAAGTTTTTGGACACAGTCGAAAGATTGAAGGAATGTAGAGAAGTCCCCAAGAAAGAGGTGAACTGATCGCGTTCCCGCGCAAAATTCACGGTCCACTTTTCTTGGTTACGACCCATACACCATGTTATTTCACCGAACTGTATATTGTTCACTCGCACGACACTTTGTTTCGCAAAATAACACCACTTTTACGACCCAAAAATCACTATAAACAGTAAAAATTCGATAAAATAAACGAATTCCAAACGTATACTCACGAACTCCCGCCAAAAATGAGTCTCTTTGAATATTGCATGACATGGTATAGTCATGAACCTACACTTAAGCTGGACTGCGCAGTATCTCAAAAAAAAACGAGCCGAGAGAGAGGTTCGAAAGTAGAAGTGCCTCATTTTCTAATACGGTGTCCATAAAATATTATCTCCTCGGATAGCCTTACTGGATTGATAAATACTTATTGTATTAAAAACTATCTAAAACGGATTTCAAGCACTAATAGTCACCTGCTAGCCCAAGCTATTTATCTTTATTTAATTAGGTATGTTCTTTACTATTGTGGAATAGGAGAGTTACAGTGGATCGTTAAGTTGAAGTGGTAGTAGACTCGTTTAGGATCGAATCGGAGCAAAGGAAATAAAACAAGAAATTAATGACAAAAAAATTATTAGAAATTTAAACATTATTGAATAAAATTATTATATGCAGCCGTTGGCGCACCGTCAGTTTTTCCCCCGTCATTTTAAGAGTATCTTCGTTGGCGTACGTTTTTAATCTTAAGCTTAATTAGATATCTGTTTGCGATACTTTTAATTAGTTCGTGTCTTGATTCAGTAGTGAGAGATTGTACGGGATGATGAGGAATATCATTTAAGCGAGGATAAAATTGATATTTTTTCGAAAAAATTTGTAGTCATTGGTGGGTAACAAATATTTTTTTGCCAGGTCTCTTTCCACTTTCCAGCAACAGATTCATCCTTAGGCATCCTGTACAGCAATAAAATACACAATAGAGTACAATCTAACTAAATATTTCATCATCATCATCAGCCTATCACAGTCCACTGCTGGACATAGGCCTCTCCAATTGCACGCCACTTAGGTTGATCCTCGGCTTCTCGCATCCAGCTCCTGCCAGCTACCTTGCGCAAATCATCACTCCACCTAGCCTGAGGGCGTCCTACACTACGTTTGCCGAGACGCGGTCTCCACTCAAGAACTCGTTTACCCCAGCGTTTGTCTGTTCTGCGGCTAATATGGCCAGCCCACTGCCACTTCAGCTTGCTAATCCGGTGGGCTATGTCGGTAACTTTAGTTCTGTGCCGGATCACCTCATTTCTGATTTTATCCCTAAGAGAAACTCCGAGCATAGCTCTTTCCATAGCCCGCTGAGCGACTTTGAACTTGTGGACTAGCCGTACCGTCAGTGTCCACGTTTCGGCTCCGTATGTCATGACGGGTAGGACGCACTGATTGAAGACTTTCGTCTTGAGGCATTGTGGGATCGACGATGAGAAGACTCGACGTAGTTTCCCAAATGCTGCCCAACCCAACTGAATTCTTCTGTTCACCTCATCCTCAAAGTTGTTTCTACCTAACTGCAATGTCTGCCCGAGGTACACGTATTTATGAACAACTTCGAGGACGGCGCCGTGCATCGCAATCGGTTACGGTAGTACATGTTCATTGAACATAACCTTGGTTTTATCCAGGTTCATTCGCAAGCCGATGCGCACAGAAGAGTCAGCCAGGTCATTCAGCATCTGTTGTAGGTCCTGCAGCGTTTCTGCCATAATGACGATGTCGTCTGCAAATCGTAAGTGAGAGATGTATTCGCCATTGATGTTGATGCCTCGTCCTTTCCAGTGCAGCGTCTTGAACATATCCTCCATTGCATTTGTGAACAATTTCGGGGAAATGACGTCCCCTTGTCTCACTCCTCTATGCAACGCTATAGGTTTTGTTTGCTGATTCTGTACTTGGACGGACATGGTGGCGGCTTCGTAGAGATATCTCATCACTTGCACGTACCGCCAATCTACTTGGCAACGCTGCAGGGACTCCAGAACGGAATCTCTATCGAGTCGAAGGCTTTCTCATAGTCCACGAATGCTAGAAACATGGGCTGATTGTACTCTTCGGTCTTCTGTATAATCTGCCGCACTGTGTGGATGTGGTCTATGGTGCCGTATCCGCTCCGAAATCCAGCCTGTTCCGGTGGTTGGAATTCGTCAAGTCTTCGCGCAAGGCGGTTCATGACGACTCTTGAAAACAGCTTATAGACGTGGCTTAGAAGGGAAATGGGTCGATAGTTCTTCAGCAGGGTCTTATCTCCTTTTTTGAAGAACAGGACGACAACACTCCTACTCCACGCCTCCGGAGTTCTCCCTTCAAATAGGACAGCGTTAAAAAGCTTTTGAAGCTCCCTCAGTACGGGTTTACCTCCAGCCTTTAGCAACTCTGTTGTAACGCCATCCTCTCCAGGGGCTTTTCCATTTTTCAGCTGTTTAAGAGCCATCCTGATTTTGTCAATGCTGACTTCTGGCAGGTCTTGAGTGGAGTGGCGTGTTAACGCGGCTCTAGGGTCTCATTTTCTGGATCAGGTCGAGATGCATAATGCATAATAATTTATGAAACATGGTAGCCCAATTGGAAAAATGCTTGACTCACACTATGAGGTTGCAGGTTCAAGTCCCAGCAGTGGCTTAAACTAATGATTTTTAATTAGTATTTAAATTAATGTTTCGATCATAAATAATTATCATACTACACAATAATATCACACATTTTGAGGATTAAATAATAAGATATCATTATTAAACACCAACCATCAAAATATGAAATTTTAGACAGTGATAAAAAACCCGGTCATTTCTAAATTAAAAAAAACTTATTATCATAAATTACTTACAGAGTGGACACCCTTCTCCATAACATACTTGCTAGACAAGGACACACTACTATTTAAGTTATCTCCTTGGCTCGTTTTCCTACTTTTACATTTGGCAGAGAAAAAGTAATCTTAGCGCTATTGTTTTAGAGTGCACATTTGAAAATATGAGATATAGAAGTACTCGATCCAGATTAATATTTAAATCCGTGAGTCTAGTATACACCTAAAGACGAACAAAGTCTGCGAGATAGAAGAAAACCACAGAGTACATTGTTGCATTAGAAAACCTCTTATGGAAATATTCCGTCGGATTGGCCGTGTCAAGTAGTGTTTGACATGGGCAATCAGACCTATCGATAGGGGGATCGATGGAAATATATCTATCACTCTTCCACTTAGGCACATTTCTATGCATTTATCTTAATTCTCTGTTAAATTTGCCAACCGTAACCGTAAAAACACCATAGCCTCAGTGAGAAAATAATGAGAAAAAACAGTTACAAGTTACAGTTTTTTAGGTGCGGCGAGTCACAAAAATAGTGCTTGAACAATTTGGCGACAAGAAGTTTGTTGTGTGTGTATTTTGCTGGATTTTTCTTAATTTAACGAAGCAAGTAAAAAATAATATTATGTATTTATAAAGATTTCACCACAGAACACAACATTTAGCTGTTTTCGGTGACCGAAAAGTTCGTTAAAGTATTTTGGCAGTTCGAAATCGAATGTTTTTTTTTGTGTCTTAATTTGAAATATTTTTTATAAAAAATCACTACAAATAGGTAAGATAAACTATTATTTAGCTGGAATAATAAATTTAATCGGTAAAATGTCATTAAGTAAACGAGGATTACATTTTCAGACATACCCCTCGTAAGTGGCCCAGCCTGTCTGTACGCTAACCATCTGCTCACGGATTTTTTGTTTATAGTTGGTTTAAGGTTTTTTTTTTCGACATAATACACAAGTGTGCTACCTTTTTAGAGAGGGAATTTTACGTTCATGTGAAATGATTTTTATTTATATTTTTTGAAATATATACAAAAAAAAACTGACAAAAAATCTAAAATTTCACTAGCCAAATAAGAACAGATGCACTCATATTTCTCATTTTATGTGGGTTTTATATCTAAGATTTTTCATTGTTTTGTAAGAATATTAAACTAGCTATATTGTATAATTTTTATTTTTAACGTAGAAGTGGTATTTATGAATCTAAGACACTTTAAGTTTTAAAGAAATTACGCCCGGCGGCGCCCTTTTTTGGTACAGATTCAAAGTACTGTAAATAAATATTTTTCTATTGACACGAGTTTGTTTTTATTCATAATCTTATAGTTTATTATCTTATAAACGTACTTAAAATAAAAATAAAAACTTAAGTCATCGCTTTAATTTAAGAAGTATGATTTTTTAAATACAAACTTGGCTCTGAAACGCTTTATCGTAATATTTATCGCATCGTAATCCAACACTGGAGCTGTGTTTTGATAAACAATAGTTAACATTGTATAGTTACATTCCTAGTTAACATAAAAAATAGTACTTAACAGTCTCACAATAAAGATTTTCTGAGAACCGAGCCGCGCGGCGGTGCCGGCCGGACGGAAGTCGTAAAAAAAAACAAGGGCACTGAAGTAGGCACTTCAAATCCACACGGATCACATGACGGATAGAAAAGGAAAGCTAATCTATTCATTTTGTGATCTATTTTGATAGACACAGTGTCACCTAGTGTCCGTGATATTAACTCCCCGGTTTTATGTAATTATTTCTTGAATCGTAGATTATTGTAAATGCGATTTTATATACAACAATGTTCACATGTTCTGCGAGTGGTTGTGGTGTCAATAACAGAAATAATCCAGAAAATTTCACACAGGTAGATAAGTAGAAAGTCGTCACCGCTATATTGTAAATAGAAAATTATATCAATCTGTTCGTTCACTTTAATATTTTGTGTACATAAAGTTCTATTTAATTTTATTGATAATTTACATTATTTTGGTGAATAATTCATTCATCAAAATATTTTACATATTGTACGCTAGAGCTTGACTCAAATATTCATCGATACTATGATCGACATTTATCTTGAATGTTTCCGGACAAATTACATGTTATTTTACATTTAGCGTCTCAAATGAATGTCAACTTAACAATTTAAGTAAGGAAACTGTAAGGAATCACATAACTAAGATTATCCTGTTTATAGGTGAAAACTGTAATTGTTTGTTCAGATTTTTTTAGTTGTTCTTTTTCACTTACTGCCATTTAAGAGCTATCAGCTATAACATAACACACACGGCAAAATCTCTTGAAGCAAATCAATAAATTAAACTAATTAACAATGGCTGTTAATTTTTTCATAAATTAAAACTATTTATTTTTAAATCATATGTAAAAAATATACTCACCGGGCACATTTAACTGACCACTATTATAATTCTGTAAGAATTGAGGGCGGTTAGGTATGCCGCGGAGTAGGTGCATAATCTAGAGTTAAAGCAGTGTGACAGTAAACATAGTTTTCAAACGACGAACTGCAATTATTATTGTTAGTCTGAAAATGTAAAAGGTACGTCACTAGTTTAACGCACACATTGACAAATCAAAACTGGTCACGCACAAGGAATTTACATATTACATAACTGGAAAAAGCACTTCGTAAAGTCGATAATACATTGTGACTTTGTGGCTTCGAGGTGCTGTCTGACATTTGGAGAGCCCTTTGTTTCAACTTTCAATAGTCTGTCTCATTCTTAGAAATACCAGAATTAAAAATATACCTAATTGGTAAGATTACATATCGACGTCCCAACATTTTTTACATACTGAATGTCTGTAGCATTATTTTCTAATGAAGTTAGAGGGGTGTAAAAGCAAAAACGCATCAGTCACAAAAGACCTAAACCAAGATATTTGAATTTTTCTATTGTGAGGTAGAAAATGCTATATTTTATAAGATTATGTAATTCTTAGATGAAAAAAAACTTTTAATTAAAGTAAATGTATCTAAAATCAACCACGTTTGCACTCAATCCACAAAAAAAACAAAATAGTCTGGGACTTAGGTGTATTTGCATTTGAACAACGGACTTTGGCGGATTTGCTTTTAATAGCTTTGGATCGAAGCGATTTTACATCTCACTTTTTGGTTTGACAACTGTCAAAACGTACAATGACTTAGGGTACTGATTGCAAATAAAATAAGGGTTTATAAAAAAAGAAAATATTTTCCTGTATACTTTGTAATTAAACTTATATACCTACTATAATAGAATCTTTTAAAACTAATTAACAAATTAAATTAATGATGTAGATTTAAAGGCTGATTTTAAATTGTTACATTTGAATCAACCTTTAGTGGATCGCAATGGTTCATCCTCTTGATCACTATATATATCTACACCATCATTAATTGAATTTAAGACATTTTTGTAACAGGCAAGTTCTACATTGCTGTCCCACTTTGACCCAAAATGTTTATTGAATAACTTTTTCAGGTCGTTGATTTTTCTTTTTTTAAAGCCAAATTATTTTTTGGCCCCGGCAGAGTAACATCTTTAAATGCCATCTTTTAGCATCAGCCACCGTCACATTTTTGCACTCGTAAATAGCTTTTTTATTGTGCTGAGATGCAGGTAATTGTTGAAGATGTTTTGCAGAATACCATAAGCAAAAAAAAATAAACGTTACCATGCGCCAAAATTTAAACAGACGTATTTTTTGTAAAACTGCGTAACCAGATATTATTTTAGGAAGAACAAAATTAAATTTCGTTCGTTCGTAAATATTGGTTAGAAATTAATTAAAAAATTGGCATTAAACGACCATTGCTGCAGACCCTACCATTAACGTACAAAATTCTAGCGATCTTTCAAATACCTTTTTGACTTTTCCTGTACACGCCGCCATTGACTTTCATTTCTAACACGTTTTCTGGCTCGTCCTGGACGCGCAGGTTAAATTTTTTCTTCCATAACAATCAAATATTAACAGGAAAACACAAAAAACAAACACTATTTATACGCGACTTAGTATGAAAAGTAACAGATTCGCCATCTTAGATATTTTGAAATAGTGGCTTCTGATTGGTCGATTGTGATTCAGGCGGCTTTGCTCCCAACAAATTTTGGATCGAAGCTGGTTTGCTCGCAAATGCTATTTTTGAAGTACTTTTTGTATGGGATTGAGGTGAATTTGCACTTTCATGCTTAATTAAGAATATTGCAACTTTTGAGCACTTCAATTTGGTGTGCCTAGTTTAAAAAATGAAAATATTGGACTGAAGCGTTTTTGCTTTTACACCCCTTTTTAATAATGCTAGTTACACTAAATCCTTTTTAATAAAGTAAAATATCATTTTTGCAAAACAGAAAAATATAACTACATTTAGTAGAATAACTTAATCCAATTATGTCAACCTTATGTTGACACCACAGAACATAAAAAACGATAGAAGTAGCATCCACTTCTATTTGTATGAAAACCAGTGTAACCAAATTAACACATTAAAATTTGTGATTATATCACATTATCACGCTCACCAAGAATGTCTTGTAGCGATTGGTATCTTTCACTGTCAGATAGTTCTGCTAACTGACACTAGATGCCTCTTATTCACTATCAAATAGTTCCGCTACGCGACGATAGATGCTACCTATTAACTAGGGGTGGGATAGTTACGATAATCGTAACAAGAATATCAACACTTGTTAGTGTCGACATTTTTGAAGAACATAAGAGAGACCGCGTTATGTTTACTCTCTTATCATCTTAATTATTAAATAACATCTTTTTAAAAAATATATAAGTTATTAATGACTTCCTTCTTCTAGGCTATAAATACAAAAAAAAAACTTTAGCCCAGAATTAAAGGTTAAAAGAACTAAAAAGCAAAGTTCATTATGAGGGAAGATAAACGCATGTTTAAGGAAAGTCTGTTTTTATTCGTGCATGTTTTTCCATGATACCAATTCTGCCTCCCGATTGCTTCAATCCCTTTTTCTTTTATGTTTGGATCTCTACGGAACCTCAAATAAATAATATCAAGGAATTAATTAAATACGTATATTAACTTATTGATACAAGTTATTATATTATTATAAGAAAAAAAAAACACTACAAAATAAGAAAAAAAAAATTTAAGGCAGGAAACGATAGCAAAAGACTATCACTGTAAGCCATTTTAATTTTGCACGATGTTACAAAGACCCTGTATATTTAATAACCTTTTGTAACTTAATAATTACATAGATAACTATAAAATATATTCTTCAAATAACTCTATCCAAAATTTTAAATTGCAACTTTACAGAAAGTTCTTGGACACAGGCCACCCTTTCTGTACGTTTCGGAGGACTCGGCACGCGCAAAATTGCAAGTATTGCACTGCCAGCATTTCTTTCTTCTGCATACAGTACAGCCAATCTCTATAATAAAATACTGGGTCCATTGTCAGGCTCAGTGGAGTTGGCTTACTTAGCAGAAGCAAGAAGTGCTTGGTCAGCTGCGTGCCTGGGGATTAATCCTCCTTCATCACCTGCCTCCCAGAGACAGTGGGATGAGCCTCTTTGTTTGCAAATTTAGAATGAGCTATTCGCTTCTTCTGATAATGCAACAGAGCGTGCTCGCCTTCTAGCTGCCTCTCAAGCAGAGTCCGGCTACTGGCTACAGGCTCTTCCTTCAGTCAATATTGGGACCCTGCTTGACAAGACCACACTGACTATATCAGTTGCTTTAAGAATTGGCGCCAAAACAAATCACCCCCATCGCTGCCGCTGTGGTGATCGCGCCAGTGAGTTTGGGCACCATGGTCTTTCCTGCCAACTAAGCGCTGGCCGTGTCTCCCGCCATGCCAGTATCAATGACGTCATCCGCAGAGCTCTAGTCGCCGTCAATGTACCCGCTGTGCTCGAGCCTAGCGGCATCAGCCGTGACAACGGCAAGAGACCTGACGGCATGACTCTCATTCCTTGGAAACAAGGTCGTCCTCTTATATAGACTGCAACCTGTGTGGACACACTCGCGCCATCCCATATAAGTGGTACTTCCATTACTGCATGTGCGGCGGCGGCATCTGCTGAGGCTTTGAAGCGACGCAAATATGCAGCCTTAAATGAAGGCTACATATTTGCGCCGTTTGGTGTTGAGACTATGGGTCCTTGGGGACCAAGTGCCCATGCTCTCTTTAAGGAGCTTTCCAAAAGGCTTACCGATGCAGCTGGTAATCAAAAGGCTGGCAGCTACCTCGGGCAGCGGATAAGCATTGCAATCCAGAGAGGTAATGCTGCCAGCGTTTTGGGAACCATACCCGGAGGCTGCGCTGGGGCTGATATCTTTTATATTTTATGACTTTAAGGTTACTTTGTTATTAATTTTACTGCTTTTCTTTTTTACTTCCTCCCCATTTTTTTGTATTTTTTTACATTTATAAATAACATTAAAAAAAACAGCAATTTATCACACTTTTTTATAAGCTGTACTTTTTTAATGTGTCATACATAATCATACGTATCGATAACTAACTTATCGATATTTTACCACATCCCTAAATGAGTAGCGTTTCGAAACATAACAAAAATAAGTAATTACCAAAATATACTTTCGACCTTATCTCTATGAGGAGAGGAATGTTTTAGGTTGTACTTTTTATGGATTGTTATTATCCGCAAAATTTATAATTTCTATTAAACTAACGATATAATTACGATACTATGTCACGCCTCGTTTGGATAAATTCTTCTTAGTTCTTGTGTTTTTGCGCTATAATACTGTGCAGGTCGGCATATTTAAAGATTTTTGTCTGAATAGCATAACGTCTAACACTTCTAGCAACTGTCACCGTGTGAAGCGCGTAAAAGGGGGTGGAAACATAAGATGCGTCAAGCGTGCCCTATGTGTGATACGCGGGGCCCGCCTACTTACTACTTCTACTCGTTTTTATGTAATCAACCAACTGTATAGGGTGAGCATGTTATTTTGTTTTGATGGATTTGAGGAATTGTTTTGAGGATTTAGTTTATGTCACTAAATGATTAAAAAAAGTGTTGGAAAAACGCCGAAAATCGGGAAAGTGGAAAATTCGTTCCTGATTAATTTTATTCGTATTTTCAACATTTACTACAGGGTATTGCTGAACCCCCTAGACATAAACTTAAAAATCATATGTGATTGAAATTTCAATTTGAAATTATTAAATATTATTTAACTTAGAGGAACGTATGGTATTAAATTTTCCTAGCTTGTACGTGCATAAACCTTTTGTATAATAAAATTATTCTCCCACCTAAAGAGGCTTAAAATAAATATTTTGTCGTGTTAATACACGAGTTTCTTTCTTGCAATGCTTTTTCTCAGCGCTAGTCCAGACTTGTCCCAAAGCAGCGGTAGTTTTAAATATTGGGACGTGTAAAAGCGCTTCCTGGGGCCTATTTATAGAAATACAACTGATTTTATAATTTGAAGCATGTGTAACAATCTAAACAAACAAATTATTGTACTGTATAATAAAGAAAATTTTCAATTTCATACCTTGTTTGACTTTTTTTTTAAATGTTTTAACCTTGATTTATTTAAATTTGCGATTTAAGATCTTTGGTTATTGAAACGTTCACATCTCGTTTTACGTAACTGAGGAACAGTGTTATACTCTGTAGCCGCGGCCCTGTTTGTACTGCGGTCCGATCTATTGTTCTTAAATCTAACTAAATACACCATCTACGAGATACAATCTAATAAGTATGTTCAATAATTTTTAAGTGTAAAAAATATTTGCTCAGAAAATCTTTAGTGACAGATGCAAATAAGGATAATTTTTTTAAGTGAGATAAATTGGTATCCGATTATAATTTCCTTATCATTTTATTACGTACATACTAATTACTATTTGTATACCACCTGAACCCAAAATCAACACTACATTGCATCTGGAAATAAGGATTCTAAGGTGATCGTACATGATCTCTAGCCGCACGCTAGAGATCATGCTCTTCAGCCGCGCCCTATGAAATGAATAGTTCCTTCAAAATTACTGAACGTAGATACTAGATTGTAACTCATACATGGTGTACTTAAATAGTACAAACAGGGGCGCGGCTGCAGAGTATAACACGAGGAACAACATCTGGTAACAGAGAAATATTGCTGTAACATATTACTACTTAATTTTGCCGGCGGTATGCTGTTTTTGACCTGGATACAACCACGTACCCAATCCTTTTTTTTTTACATTATTTTAGGATTTCTACTTTTAAACGCTATTATGTAAAATAAAAACAGGTTAAACCGGCATTAAGCTAGAAACAGTGAAAACAAGAATTTTATAATCATTGTATTTATCGTTTCTGCATTACACAAAATTTCCTTGACCTTAATATTTAAGTGGTCTCAATAAGTTGTGTTATGGGTTGTCACCCTAAAGACGTTAGAGCCCTCTATCTCTGTCACTCGGACCGCGTTTTGTCACTAGTGCACGTTCCAGTTATGTAATATGTAAAATCCTTGGTCGCGCTTTATCGAGGTCGGTAAAATCATTCGCGTCACAACACTTCGCTCTTGAGTTGGCAACATTAAAATAAAAAACTGTGTGTAAAGTGACAGCTCATCCGCTGTCACTTTAGTCCAACTTAGCGATGTGTAATAACGCCTTTTTCGCATACCGAACCGAAACTATTTATTGGTATTTGATAACGGTTTCTGAAACTAGTTATTTTCTGAAACTATTTATGGGTTTATACGTATGAATATCCTAACAAACAGTTACTCTGAATGATTATTATAACTGCGAAACCCGTTAAATACTTTCTATAAAAAAATGGTTGCCTGCAAAGTCGGTTTTACGGGCGAAGATTTTACGTGACAACGTCTTTTCACTACAGACACAGCTGACGATACTTTAACCACACGTGTGAACTTGTATTATGACGCTTTCTTGTTTTTCCAACGCCAAGAACGTTCGAGAAAGACAAAGACAGAGACACAAGCATGCGCCGATTCAATGCGCCTAATTCTCTAGTGCTGCGCGCGCGGCAGACCGATCATAGTTGAGTGGGAGAGAGACGCAAGGCATTCGGCGGGCCTCTCTCTCGTTCGGTGACTCATCGTTACGTTACCGAGCGTTACACTTTTTCATAAGTGACTCCCAGCCGCAACCTAATTTAAGACGTTGTCACGTCAAAATATTGAAATACCGATATTATTATGGTTGATATTTTTGGTTATAAAATGTTTTATTAAATATTTTTTTAGAGGTGATTTTAAATTGCCAATTGACGCCATATAACTGTAAACATCTCCACACATACGACACTTGGCTTTCTGTTCGACTATAGTCCTTAATATAACGTAGTGATTACTTGCTCAGTGGTCCGTAAAATATAGCTTGATTAGAATGACACCTGTCAAACTGAGATGACTAGTGATGGGACTGACTAGACTGATCAAACGAAAAAAAAACAGAAATGGCGAATGAAATAAAACGAAAATCAGATATATTAAGATTGAACAGTGAGTCAGTACCGTGATCATAATAACAATAATTGGAACAATCATGAAAAACAAATAGAATTTTTTTATCGCATATAGAAACTAATACATTTGAAAAATTTTCGTTAACTATTAATAATTGCTATTTGATGTCTTTAGCATCAACCAATTCTCATTAATCCCTCAACCCCCAGGAGGCACTCCGGTGCCACGAAAACAATTGATTTCAATCGTGTCTGGTGGAATAACTCACGATCGAGGGTTTAAATCATTTGTAACATTAATGTTACATTACTTCGATTTTGAAATATTGTTAAACTGTCGATTTCGATTTGTCGATTTTACGTCATCACTAGTGATTATGAAAAATGACGTAACTTGTAAAGACGTCTTTTAAAGATAAGTGTAATTTTTGTGACTGGATTATTTTAATGTTTTTAACTTAAAATCTCTATTTTATATAATCAAATTGATTAATATGTACAGCAAAGTATAAAAAAATATTCTTAACATGCCAGTTACCAATATTTTTTCGTGTGCAAATGTGTTTCACTTGTGTGACGCTGGTACAAAGTTACGTCGTCTGTTTCAGTGACGCCTGTCATTCTAATTAAGCTATATTTTAAGCACAATAAATGTTTTTTTTTTTAAAATAGTCCCGCAAAACACTTGAATTAATACGTGACATTATTTTGTAAGCAATAATATCACCCTGAACCTTAGAATAATAACGCTATAGAAACCAAGTCCGCGCGCCCATTTTGAAGCAACTTATTTGGAGCCATATGTAGCTCCAATCGCCGCCTCGCCGGGCCGCTCCGTAGTGTTCAATGTCAAAGCACACTGAACGTTTCTCGCGGAGTTTTTGGCGGGAGTTCATGAGATACGTTTGGAGTCCGTTTATTTTATCGAATTTTTATTGTTTATAGTGATTTTTGGGTCGTAAAAGTGGTGTTATTTTGCGAAACAAAGTGTCGTGCTAGTGAACAATATACAGTTCGGTGAAATAACATGGTGTATGGGTCGTAACCAAGAAAAGTGGACCGTGAATTTTGCGCGGGAACGCGAACAGTTCACCTCTTTCTTGGGGACTTCTCTTCATTCCTTCAATCTCTCGACTGTCTCCAAAAACTCCATCGAAGCATTAAAACGTCTAACATCAACGTTTTAATGCAGAAATAAAGACAATATTACTAAAGAATTGGCTGTATGGACAAGTATCCGAGGCCGTTAAACTTATTAAAGGAAAAAAAAAAACGTTTCTCGCGGAACAAAAATTATTATGACGGTTTGTGCTATTAAATTGTGTCACAACACATCTGAAAAACAAAAGAAGTGTTTTAACATCACTTTTCACAGGTAAGTTTACAATATTTCATAGTATCTTGTAGTTAATTATGTTAAAATAGAATCGATTTGTTTTAACACTCAGTGTTCCCCGTTTGTGAAAATATTTTCCTATTTTTTAACTGACTTAATTGCTCCGACTTCTTATAAATTACTTCTTTATTTTAGTCTAAGTTTTATTTCGCACTTGACCTTACATTTAATATAGTATAATCAATAACATTTGTGTTTCTTTAGAATTAATAAATAAATTGTATTTTTTTACGTATTGTTGTTTTCTTTTATTCGTTTCATATTAACATTCTAGTAATACAACAACTGTACATTACTACTGCGTTTCATTCGAATCAAAAATAAAAATTGTAATAAAAACGTGTTGCTGTTTTATTTTGTTCGTTTCATATGATCATTTTCGTAATACTATATACGTATAACAACTTTACATTATCATAACCCTGCTTTACCACACAGCTATTTATGTATTATTATTTCCAAAAACAAATGGTTATTGGCGGCTGAATCATTTCCCGGCTTTCGGGGAAACTGCACCTCTACTGGCAACATTACACAAGTGTAGGTGTGCGTGTCGCCGAGCGTAAGCAAATAACCGTCACGCCTGTGTGAATCGATTTAGTGCTTCACTTTTGACAGAGCGCTTATATAAAGGCTTTATTTCTATAGCGTTATTATTCTAAGCCCTGAACTAATTGGACTAATTGGAACTAACTGGCAAACAAAACAAACAAAACTTTATTTATTTATTGCACCTGTTGTTACGTAAGCCACAAAGAGAAAGAAGAATGAGAGTTCAAGGCCAAAGGTCATTTTAAATTTGGTAAAATTTATTTCAATCAATTATCGATCTTAAATGTATGTATCATGACGTATAATTGATTGAACTTTATGCACACGTCCGTCAATGTATCAATCAATGTTCTTGTTGCTTGACCATATCACCCTTAAAATAAAGTTCAAATTCATTTAATTTTAACAGCCTCGCTCGCTAACCTATTCCTGTCTCCCTCGTTCAGTTCGGGCGCCATCGTGTTAGCCGAACGAATCCGAAGCATGTCGCACCGTAGTCCGTACACAGTTGTTAAACGTTATGGTTTTTGAAATAAGGTTTAAAATTACTAAGTGATATACATTCGATTGCAATAACGTGTTATTTCCGATAAATAGTTTCAGTGCACACCAATACATAGTTTTTGGGTATCGTATCGATACATACTAGTTGCAGAAACTGTTTATGGTTTAAACCAGTGTGACCATATGTGACAGGTTCCTGCCATTTTGGCAGGATTTGCGTATTATTTTAGCCTATGGCATGATCGGTTGATGTTTTAAAAATCTGGCAGGCTTAGGCAGTATTTGGGTGTTGAAAAAAAATTTTACTATAGCAACTCAAAATTCCGAAAATGGCCACTCTGGGCGATCAATCGGCGTTCTCCAAACCTCGTATCCTTATCGCAGCTTTAAATAGAACAAAATTATTTTACAGTCTGTGGTTCTGAAACCCTACTCCATAACGTTTTGTCCGTATTTTCGAGTCTAGACGTCCCGCTCGCTCGCACAGTGATCTGCCATGAGTGACAGAGATGGCTACAATTAAAACTACGAGTATTGGCTTACAGAGTAGGTACTTCTCAGATCTGACAACTTCGATACTTGCGAGAATGAGGGGGATTTCCCTGTTTTCTTTGTGTTATGTCTATGTGCGTGTACTATGTTTAGGGATGAAGAAATAGAAGAATACAATGCGAATGTTTAATTTAGTAAAATTTTGCGTATACTTAAGTGTATATTTAATTTCCATGGTTTAAAACAGCAGTAAAGGAAGTTGGCAGTATTTCGGCATTTTTTACTACAGGCTTTGGCAGGATTTGGCAGGTTTTTAACCAAAGTGTGGCAGGATCTGTAGCTTAAAGATGGTCACACTGGTTTAAACCGTCCATGTCACTGTAAGTAAGAGTTTTTGGTAGGAGCATAGGCAGGAGTTCGTGAGATACGTTTGGAGTTCATTTATTTTATCGAATTTTTATTGTTTCTAGTGATTTTTGGGTCGTAAAAGTGGTGTTATTTTGCGAAACAAAGTGTCGTACGAGTGAACAATATACAGTTCGGTGAAATAACATGGTGTAAGGGTCGTAACCAAGAAAAGTGGATCGTGAATTTTGCGCGGGAACGCGAACAGTTCACCTCTTTCTTGGGGACTTCTCTACATTCCTTCAATCTTGCGACTGTCTCCAAAAACTCCATCGAAGCATTAAAACGTCTAACATCAACGTCTTAATGCAAAATTAAGACAATAATACTAAAGAATTGGCTGTATGGACAAGTATCCGAGGCAGTTAAACTTAAAAAAAAACTGTCACTCTAAACCCCCCCAGCTCCAGTCATTTCATTCACAAATTCACAATAATTCATATTATTATTTATTTGCATGCATGCATGTCTACAGATATACTCGCCGATTTGCTTCACTTTATCAAACTTTCTAAGGTCCCATTAATTTAGATTTCTCCGTAGTTAAATTAAACCTGCTGTTATAATGGTGTAATATATTTCTATCATAAAATACCTATCTAAAATGGAAAATCCAATTAGTGATAACATCCTTAATGGTGATATTGAATGGCAGCCCCTGGCTCTTACCCTGGTGGAATATCCTAAAGGTATGTAATACTACAATAATAAATAAACAAAAAAATTGTTTCATTATTTCATATGAAAATAATATAGTAAGTTTTAAAACCATACCTCTGTAAAATAACTTTTAGAAGTATTACTTATCTTTTTCCTTTATTTTAAAGGTGATTGGATTGGAAAATTCTTTGCATTCATAAGTTTATCACCGTTCGGAATCGGGGCTGGGTTCATAACGCTCATTTTATTTCGAAGAGACCTTCACACTGTAAGTAAACAATGAATATATAATTAGGTACTGAATAAATTTAAACACAGTGTTATATAAGTGCTTTTGTGTGTAAATTGGTTATAATTTAATTTAATTTAATATTATGGTTATTACAAAATTTGATATTTTTATGCTCTATATTTCAATATGTAACTCAGTGGTTTATTACAAGTGTTTATTTAATGAAATATTATCTTAAAATGTATTTATTAATATAAAAATGTTGTATTTTTTTCTCATTAGGATTTATTTCATGTATCCTTAAATTAACGCTTCAAACCCCAAGCGATGATTATAATTGCGTCTGGAATAACTCACGCTCGAAGGGCTTAACTTATTTTATTTAATAATGTATTGTTTTTCCAGATTGCATTTTTTTGTGGTGTGTTATTAAATGAAGCCTTAAATATTCTTCTAAAACACTCAATATGTGAGGCCAGACCCCTAGCAAGAGGACATTTGTATAATGAGTATGGAATGCCATCATCACATGCACAATTTGTCTGGTTCTTCAGTACCTATGTGCTATACTTTGTTGTAATTAGGTAAGAAGTAACTTGTTTATAAGGTTGTTAAATTGATTAGGACAACTGCTTTTTCAGTTATGCCCAAGTGGTACAACAAGTTTAAATCCATTGGAATTTGCAGGTTACATCATATAAATAACAACAGTATAATATCTGCATTATGGCGTGTTATTATTGTTGGTGGCTGTATGACTTTAGCTCTGTTAGTGTGTATTGGAAGAGTATACCTGCATTATCACACTACTTACCAAGTTGTCATAGGTGGCCTGGTCGGATGCACATTTGCATCTGTGTGGTTTGCTATCGTACATAGAATATTCACACCACTGTTCCCCCAATTAGTATCTCTGTAAGTATCATTTGTTACTACTTATATTTGATAGAGATCAAAAACTGTTCATGTAAATAACTAACATTATTCTTTACAGGAAATTTTGTGAGATGTTGATGATTAGAGACACTACATTAATACCTAATGTGTTGTGGTTTGAGTACACAACATCTAGGCAAGAAGCACGGACGCGAGGACGCAAGTTGGCAGCTTTGAAACCCACCCAATGACAGTATGCCTGCATATGCGTCCCGATTGTGGTGCTTAAGCCCCGTACGTGACGTTTGATTGCCACCTCAGTGGTAACACTGCTTGGTGGCATGTTGTTATTGAAGACGGAATTAATTCCATCACTATTCCCTTAAATAATAGGAATAAATAATAAAATGAGAATTTAAGATTGCACATAATGATTGTATAAAGTTCTCTAGTTTCATGCCCTGGTGTATAATAATATAATGCAATAATAGACTTATGAAATCCTTGTAATTTATTTAGTGTCTACGTAAAAACAACTAAACTAATTTATTATATGATGTCACTGGGAAATATGGATAACTTTAAATTCCAAGAAAAGTCAACACTAGATTAATTTTTTCTTACTGAAAAATATTTTAATATTATAGCAATTTATTATTACACCATCCTTATTTCTGACTTTCTAAAACAAGTAGTTTTATAGTTATAAGTGGTAATAACTACTGACTTTTGGTTTAGAACAATGTTGTCCACATGCACATTCTGTTTTGAGATGTGAAACTTCTAATGAATTTCCATTAAATTATTACATTAACCCTCCCCATAGAAAGGAGGGAGACCCGTGCTCAGCAGTGGGCGAAATGGGTTGTTACAATACATTACAATATAATATTACATTAAAGCTTGTTGAGCGTGCAGTGTGCGTGCATGTCGGTTTGATGACGTGTCATAAACAGTTCCATGCAATGCAATGCTTGCACGTCTATGACACAGTGTGTTTCAGTCCTTAGCTCCAGGCAAGTAAAAGGTAGAACTAAGCCCGGTCTCTAGTCACTAATCGTAGTAATCTTCATTACCTGATTCAGTTTTAGCAATATAATCGTACACTTTGTAATTGGTTGTATCACTTGATTTATTTTGAAAAATTCAACGTTTTCTGTTTCTTGTGAATTATTTTGTGATCTTAAGATATCCTTGGTTCCACATTGCTCAGTGATATAATTACTGTTACATACATACACTTGGTTGAGTGTAATTTTAATATTGTAATGTAAAAACGTAGCCTATCTAGAAAAATTAATGAAACATAAGGTCACCTTGTTTCAAGTGAAAATACTTATACAAAGTCTCTAATTATAATTAAGAGAAATAAGACCCTCCTACCATTGTTAAAAAATCTAGTATTCGCTAGTAATCTTATATTCGTAATATAGCTAGTATTCGTTTTTTCTAACAATAGAAATAATTACCTATGTACCAATGATATTTAAAAAGTGTAGATAGGTTATGCCCTTACAAAACTATCGAAATATATGTGCCGCTTGCGAACAACTGCACACATGCGTAATTCTTATTTTGTCCTTGTCATACTCGTGAAAAGAACAATTACTTTCTCTTTCATGGATTTGAAAAGACGTCACAATTGTGACGTTTTAGGGACGCATATTGAGAGCGCATGTAACATATCTATTACTTTTTAAATATCATTGCTATGTACCTATTTTAAAGAGTATCCCGTCTACTATCTATGAGTACTACGTCATCGCCTCTATCTTACTCGCTCATCGGCCGCGACACGTTTATCAGACAAGGACAAGGTCAAGCGTCGCACATAATAACAAATGGCATGTTTTATTTTACAATACAATACGAAAAGTAGCGTATAAAATTATTTTTTTTATTAAAAAAATTACATTTTATTTAGTACTTATGCTGAACCGACCCTTAAAATATTTTCACTTGAAACGAGGTGAACTTAAAGCCACAGTACTTTGGTTGTCACGTCACGACTCACGACGCTTGTAATTTCTTTCTACAGTTAGGTATATGGTAATATAGTGATTATTGCATATTCAAAAAATAAATCAACAATCAGAGGCCGCTATAAACTGCAAAATCACAACAGATAAACAATGTTCCTTTGTCATTATTAGAAAGTTGTGTGAATTGTTATGACTAGTAAAAAAAAAACGAGTACTTTTTACGAAAAGGTACAGCTGTATTTAATGAATTTTAATGCTACCTACATAATTACTTTTTCGTACTTACTTGTATTTTTGTATAAGATTAAGATATAAGTCAATATAAGTAGTCGCCTCAGATTTTCCGATACGTGGGTAACACTGATAATGTTTAGAACTGGCCAGAGAAACATTGCTAATGAACACTTTTTTTGAATTTCAATTTTAGAACTCTGATAACTTAGTGTAGTATATTTATTGCATTCATTTGTCATTTGTTTTTGTGAATTGGCGGAAAATCTAAAACTCTTGTTACACGTGAAAATGGACCTAACGTGAGAAAATTTTCGGTCAATGATTTATTATGACTTTCGTTGTGGGCTTACTCAACAACAAAGCTATCATTTCCTAATGAAGCCCCATCTCGTGCCACTATTTACAATTTGGTTTAACGAGTTTAAGCGTGGACGCTTCGCTCGGAAAGGGTTTCATACACTCCTTTAATTCAAAGTAAAGCCGCATGGCCGCGTGGGCCGCAAGAGACGTATGACGCACGACGTAAGCCGCAAGCCGCATTGCTCCGAAGTCTACCTTAACAGCGACTACTGAAGATAACATCAGTGCTGTGCGACGCATGATAGGGGAAGATAAGAGAGTGACGTATCAGCAGATACGGGCAAGCCTGGGCATTGGTATGAGTCAAGTTCAAAAAATATTACACGAATATTTAGGCGTCAGGAAGCTTTGTACCAGATGGATTCCCCATACTTTAACCGACGACCAGAAACACCTTCGCATGGACTGGTGTCGCCAAATGTTAGATAAGTTTAACGGCGCTGACTCAAATGCTGTATTTTACATTGTCACAGGTGATGAAAGCTGGATATATTGCTACGAACCCGAAACCAAAAGACAATCGGCTCAGTGGGTGTTTCCTTTCGAGGATCGGCCAACTAAGGTAAAGAAAGGAAGAAGTCAAGGAAAAAAGATGATAGCCTCATTCTTTGGTCGGAAAGGTCATTTCGCGAAAGTTGTGCTAGAAGATGGAAGGACTGCAGTTACTGCATACTGGTATGTCAATCGCTGTTTGCCTGTTGTCTTGGAAAAAAATCGACAGCTGCGCCCTCAAAGCAGGATCCTCCTTCACCAGGACAATGCTTCAGCGCACTCCGCAAAACAGACTTTTGAATATTTGACAGGTGTCGAGATAATCAGTCATCCGCCATACAGTCCTGACCTGGCGCCCTGCGACTTTCATTTATTCCCAAGAACTAAAGATAAAATTCGAAGTATTCGCTTTACGAACCTTGAAGATGCGGTGAAAGCGTACGAAAATGCCATAGAAGAGACCCCTAAGGAAGAATGGGCCCACTGCTTTCCTCAGTGGTTCCATCGAATGCGACGATGTGTAGAGAGGAACGGAGATTACTTCGAAAAACAATAATAGTATTGGCAACTTTCTACATTAAGCCGTTTTTCATTTTCTAAACATTTTCAGTGTTACCTAGGTATAGCCCTCTTTAAATAAAGTAATATTCAAATAACTCTTAAAAAAGTAATAAAATATAATAAAGGCTCTTAATGAAAATAAATTAACCAATTGAAATATATTTCAATTCTTGCTTTTAGCTTATGGAATCACGTTGCATTGTGTGTATTTGTTGCAGCCATCTAGTTAAATTAGCCAGCCAATTTGACACCTAGGCTGTTCATTAAACGCCGGCATTCAATTAAATCACTAGGCTGATGGTTAATTAAACTTGAATCACTCGACGTTTAACAACTTGTCGTATTGAAAGTTAGCCTTTTGGTAATGACTGACCAAGTTTTAGCCAAGTGATTCAAATTTAGTTCATTTTATTACTGTAGCACTGCAAAGTGTATTATTTTTCGTTTGCGCTGCATTTTTAAGTGAAAATTTACGATATATATTGTGAAATTCATATAAAACATGGAGGTGGAAAATAATACGAGCTATTACTAAAAAATTTTGTCGAAATTTACGGAATATGAACTTCATCGTCAAGGTTGGTTTACTGTTATGATTATTTATAAAATTATGCGTTTTGTTAACGTTTACTTTGTTTTGCGTTATTGTAAAAATAACGCATAGTTAACTAGTGCTATTAATTTAAGGATCTCAAAGAAAACTTAACTACCTACATGACTACATAACATTTAGTAATCAGGGCCCCAATTCTGCAAATTTACAAATGGCTCAATAGAATCGCAATCGTATATTTTGACATTGCTACCATATTAAATGTGTCAAAATATACCTACAATTGCGATTCTATTGAGCCATTTGTAAATTAGCGGAATTGGGGGCCTGGTTAAACGTTGCGGCCAATTAATTGACTGGTTGTTGTTCAGCTATTTAATTGGATAACGGCCTAGGCTGTTGACTAAATTCCTGATAAATTGGCTGCGACATACAGTTACGAATATAAAAACAGTGATTAAAAATATGAATTCACTTGACACATGATGATCCACTATACTCATGTATTTATAATAGTGTATCAAGTACTTTATTTCTCATAGTAATAAACGTTTTTATACTGATTAGTTACAACAATAAATATTTTTTGTTTTACTTTGTCTTTGTTTACGACTGCTAATTATATTGTCCTGTCTCTAGTTTCACCAACAAAACAGAAAATAACCTTATTGTTTACGATTTTTATTTTAATGATGAAATTAGCTGGCATAAAAAATGATTAATACAGATTATGATCCTCAGTTCGAGCAGTCTCAGTCGGTAAGAAAGTTAAAATCCCACCCACGGCAGTCGAATTGAATGTTAAAACAAAGAATTATATTGTAAAAGGTATTCGGGTCGTGTGGTGCCGCCACATAGAAATCTAGGTATATACTTATATAACAGAAAGTCGTGTTAGTTATACCACTTATAAGTCGTGAACGGCTGGACCGATTTTTATGATTTTGGTGTTTTTGGATTTGCCTTCGTCGGGAATAGGATAATAAGTGTTAAAAACATTGTAAAGTTAAGGTAAAGATAACCAATAAGAAACTATATTAAATATAGTTTCTTATTGGTTATCTTTACCTTAAAGAAATTTTCTTCATACAAACCAACCCCGCCACATTTGATGACCATGAGAGACGTCAAAATCAAATAGGTACTATTCTTAGGCGATACTAAGTTTGCGGGATCCGCTAGTAATTTATAATAGTACCTACCATATTCCTTCTCTTCTCTTCATCGGTGTTACGGTGTCGTAAGAGGCGACTTAAGGTGTACCGCCAGAAGATGGCAGCAGCTTGTTCTTGGCGATTTATGGCAATATCTTCATTTTGGAGAGACCTGTGTCCAGCAGTGGTCTGATAGAGACTCGATGATGATATTGTTGAAAAGGTATACAATACAACATTCATGGTCGAGGGGCTTAGACACAGATTTTAAAAGGGTGAGCCCTTAGGTTCTGGGTTAGATTCCCGGACGGGTCAGTGTACAAAATCCACTTTTCAGTATTTTCTCAGGTATGGGTGAGTGTCTGTGGACACCAGCTTCGTTGTTATAAATTCCACAAGAACAAGCGATTTAATAGTTCCAAAAAGTTTTGCTAGGACGCCGTATCAAAAATTTTAGATTTTTGGCGGACATTTTATAAGTGCTATAAATTGAAATTTTTATACTGGGCTATACTAAAGAAAAAATACGTCATTTTTTTTTGTCTTGTTGCTGTATTACGATTTGGAAGGTGGTTAAAATTTCACCCTGTATAGGATTAAAATAATGTATATGATAACGTTCACATTTTTACAGTTCTTAATATTAGGGGTTAAAATATGAAATTGCCGTTTTATTGTAATAGGTTCTTTGAATTGACATAGAATCATCATGGTTTGAGGTTTTCGAATGAAACTTTTTTCACATGGTCTCTATGATGTTCTTCTTTTAAAAAATGTGAAACATTTGAATATCGACTTTCAATTGTTTTTGTTATTTAACTTAGACAAGAAAGATGGATACTGCGAAAATTCGGGTGATTTTTGAATACGAGTTCCGACGCGGAAGTAACGCGGCAGAAACAGCCCGCAATATCAATGTTGCGTTTGGATAGGGAGCTGCTAATGAACGCACCGTGCGATTTTGGTTTAAACGCTTTCGTGATGGAAACTTCGACTTGAAGAACGAGCCACGAGGAAGACCGCCCACACAGGTGATTAACGATGAATTAAGAGAGATGGTGGAAGAAGAGAGGTTAACGTAACCTTACTCACAATATTGACTCATTTTCGTCAAATCAATAAAATAAAAAAATACGAAAAATGGGTGCCTCATGATTTGACTGATGTGCAGAAAGAAACGCGTGTTGAAACTTGTGTTGCCTTGTTGAATCGCTACAGAAATGAAGGAATATTAAATCGAATTGTGACATGTGATGAAAAGTGGATTTTTTATGATAACCGTAAAAGAAAAATGCAATGGCTCACCCCAGGTCAAACGCCACAACAGTGTCCTAAAGCAAAACTTACCAATAAAAAGGTACCACCATTATTGCTCCATGACAACGCGAGACCTCGTACAGCACGAGAAACCGTTTTGACCCTTCAGGAACTGCAATTAGAAACCATTCGACATCCTCCGTATTCGCCAGACCTTGCTCCAACGGACTACCATTTTTTTCGTGATTTGGACAATTATCTACGTGACAAGAAGTTTTCTTCCCAGGAGGCAGTACAAAATGCTTTCACACAGTTTGTGCAGTCTAGATCCTCAGAGTTCTATCAGAAAGGCATAAATGACCTTCCTATTAGATGGCAGCAATGTATAGATAATAATGGTAACTATTTTGATTAAATAAATTTATTAAAAATTAAATAATAAACAATTTTGATTTTCAGTACAAATCGGCAATTTCATACTTTAACCCCTATTATTTTGATAACTATGCAGCAAATAAACTTAGTGATCGAGTTGAATTTTTTATTAATATAAAGCCAATTAATCAAGAGATATCAAAATTGATTCTTACTAAAAAAAACCTTCATTCTCATTGTAGGTAGGCTGTTCCAAGGAAGCGTTTAATTGTAGCAAGTATTAGATTCTGTGATTGTAGGCATCCAAGTAGTTGCAAATTGGTTTAAATTTCACTTTATTCTTTACTAGCTAGGTACTTCTTTCCTATCGTTGGTTAGTATTTCATCCTGAAACCACAATTCACGATTCAGATTAGAGTTTATATAAAAAAACATCCCCTATACCTAACGGAAGCATTAACGTTTTTATAACACCGACCGCTCGTTTCGTAGTAATAAAAACTGAAATATCATTGAAAGCGTTTATTTAATAGTTTGAAATGAACTTTTAAAATTGTATCTAAAGCACAATAGGCGTCAATCATTCAAACGAGGACAGTTCGGTTTGAGTTGCCATTTTCTTATCGGACTGTGCCTATACACAGTATATCAATTTAAAAAGCCCATAAAGTTAAAAGCAAGATACTTGCCCTACTTTTGAAGATATCCTATAAAAGTAAACAAATAAATGTTTAAAAAAAAGTAAGTTGCAGTTCGTTGCTGAATGTCTCTCAACAAAAATGCTTCGTAATTATTGTGTTGCCTGTTAATTTTGCTGCACTATAAATGAATGAAAACAAAAACTTTTATTTACAAAATTGTAAATGAATTTGTTTAACGTGTGTTGATGATGACAATTAATAACAAGTTTAAATAGTTTACTGTTTTATACAACAATGTTACAGAACCTGGCTAGTCTGTCTGAAAAGAGCTTTTGATACTGTGTCTCTCCCCATTAAACTCCCTATCCTTGAAAGCTAGCTAGAAAAAGTTGGAATAAGAGGTAACCAATTGGCAATCTTCAGGAATGACTTAGCAAACAGAAAACAAAGGGTTAATTTGGGGCAGTATGCCAGTGAAGATATTTGGGAATCTTGCGGCATCCCTCAAGGAAGAATTTTGGGCTCGTCTCTGTTCTTAGTCTAAAATGACCTATGCAACACGAGGATCAACAATGCTAATATATTTTCGTATGCTGCACGGATGACATTGTCTTTGTCTTTAGTGGATTGTCCTAGAAGGGTGTCAAAGCTGATACTGAAATGGTATGAGGCTGATATTAAAATGGTTAACAGATAACCTTAATTCTTACGTTAAATAGGTACGTATTAAACTAGTTACATCTTCTTCAGTATAAGCGCAAGTACACAACTATAGCCCAGATTTTAATGTATGGATACACCATTGCAAAAGTCATACGGCTCACTGTACCTGCCCAATTTTGAAAAAAACTAGTCATATTAAGTACCTGGGTGTCGTAGTTGATGAGATGTCGTAGATGAGTGGTATCCACAAATAGAACAGGTTGCTTCAAGAGTAAGAAGGTTTAGCTGGATCTTTATGACCGTTCGACATGTGACACCAACAAATAAACCTCACGATCAGAATGCTCCGACTAACCTTCTGAACCAGATATGCACGGTGCATTTTAAACCACCAGTAAAAGGAAGCCCATGTTATGTAACCATTATGTATAACATTGAGCAGTGTTATTTAATTTTAAGCTATTGCATAGCTTCTATCGCGGGCCTTGAGCGCGGGGACCGAATCCAGAAATTCCGTAACGAAAAAACCTCACGCTCCCCACTTCGACCGGCACAGCGGTGATACGGCTGTTCGACGAGGTGCGTGCGGTTTGACGAGGCATTTGCCATTCGACGAAGTGGGTGCCGTTTAACTAAGTGGGTGCCGTTCGACGAAGTGGGTGCCGTTCGACGAGGCAGGTGCCGTTCGACAAGTTGGGTGCTGTTTGACGAGTGGGGTGCTGTTTGATGAGGTGGGTGCTGTTCGACGAGGTGGGTGCCGTTTGATGAGGTGGGTGCCGTTCGACGAGGTGGATGCCGTTTGACGGGTGGGGTGCTGTTTAACGAGGTGGGTGCTGTTTGACGAGAGGGGTGCTGTTTTTCGAGGTGGGTGCTGTTTGACGAGAGGGGTGCTATTTGGCGGGTACGCTGTTTAACGAGGTAAGTGCTGTTCAACGAGCGAGGTGCTGTTTAACGAGGTGGGTGCTGTTTGACAAGCGGGTGCTGTTTTACGAGGTGGGTGCTGTTTGACGGATGGGGTGCTGTTTAACGAGGTGGGTGCTGTTCGAACAGCGGGGGGCGTTTGCCATTCGACGAAGTGGGTGCCGTTTAACTAAGTGGGTGCCGTTCGACGAAGTGGGTGCCGTTCGACGAGGCAAGTGCCGTTCGAGAAGTTGGGTGTTGTTTGACGAGTGGGGTGCTGTTTGATGAGGTGGGGTGCTGTTTAACGAGGTGGGTGCTGTTTGACGAGCGGGTGCTGTTTTACGAGGTGGGTGCTGTTTGACGGATGAGGTGCTGTTTCACGAGGTGGGTGCTGTTCGATGAGCAAGGTGCTGTTTAACGAGGTGGGTGCTGTTCGACAAGCGGGGTGCTGTTTAACGAGGTGGGTGCTGTTTGACGAGCGGGGTGCTGTTTAACTAGGTGGATGCTGTTTGACGAGCGGGGTGCTGTTTAACTAGGTGGGTGCTGTTTGACGGGTGGGGTGCTGTTTGACGGGTGGGGTGCTGTTTAACGAGGTAGGTGCTGTTTAACGAGGTGGGTGCTGTTCGACGAGCGGGTTGCTGTTTGACAGATGGGGTGCTGTTTAACGAGGTGGGTGCTGTTCAACGAGCAAGGTGCTGTTTAACGAGGTGAGTGCTGTTCGACGAGCGGGGTGCTGTTTAACGAGGTGGGTGCTGTTTGACGAGCGGGGTGCTGTTTAACTAGGTGGATGCTGTTTGACGAGCGGGGTGCTGTTTAACTAGGTAGGTGCTGTTTGACGGGTGGGGTGCTGTTTGACGGGTGGGGTGCTGTTTGACGGGTGGGGTGCTGTTTGACGGGTGGGGTGCTGTTTAACGAGGTAGGTGCTGTTCGACGAGCGGGGTGCTGTTTAACGAGGTGGGTGCTGTTTGACGCACGCAAGCTATGCAATAGCTTTACCGCGGCAGTCTCCGAGTGCCACACGTCTTTTTTCTTTTTTTTTTATAAAAAAAAATATTTATAGATTAAATAACACTGCCAAGATATTTATACATAATGGTTGTACATAACGTGGGCTTCGTCAGGTGGTTGAAATTGCACCGTGTATATTGTCGCCTAGGTTCAGTCAGTACTAATATACTATATTCCTGTATGGGGAGGAACTCAAAACATAATTTCTCGAAGTAGAGAGAGCACAAAGATCCTTACTTAAAATTATGTATTTTAAAAAACAATTATTCTCTACTGAGAGCCTATACAGTATGACGAGTCTTATGTCCGTAAGAAAGTTATTAACTCCTACAGGATCATAAGACCGCCGGCATACAATCGAGGGGTTAATACATACCTACGGTACAAAAAGACAAAAGTTCACAAGAGCTTACCACATAACCCAGAGCTAGCTAGGTATATAAAAAAGACGAAAAAATTTCGCAATCGTTATAATATTAATGTACGAGTAGGTAGGTTACATTCTAATTTATTAGAAGAAATAATTTATTACCAACCCGAATTATTTCCGCTATTATTTGTCCTATACTTGCGAATATATCTTCAGAGCTTATAATCGAACTTTCTATATTTATATCATTAGCTTGCTTGGCTCTTATTTTTAATTTATTTCTTTCAAGGCTGTTATTGCTGTTACTGATGGCAATTTTGTTGTCACCATCATAATCGCTTGTTAGACCTTTTAAAAGAAGCATTTCAGTTAGAATCATAATAAAATGTTATAATATTTATAAAAAGGGGTACTATAGATGGGGTAAATTAATATTAATAAACACTGACTCACTGCCACTAAATAACGCTGAAGCCATTGATGAAAGAGAATTACTATTTTCAGTGAGACTCTCCAACCATTTCTGAAATAGATTTCAGAGATGGCTAAATGGTTTAATTCTGAGGATAAACTTTCGATTCAACAAATAGAAATTTCATCCAATAGGTACTAAAAGTTAGTTGTCTTCTTTTCTTGAATTATACGGACGGTAATAAACTAGAAAGACAATGTAGGTATAATAGAAGACAAGGAATGCTTAACGTGTAGGTATATCTACTGTAATATTAGGCTAGTGCTCCGTACGCAACTTCGTCCTTATGGTATTCATTATTATTACCGTATAGGTACCACACTCCACAATTTCCACCAAACTCTTGGATAAAATTCAATCAAAATCTTGTCTTCCCCAGGGTCTCTCCAGTATTAAAATGTACGAGTACTCTGTGGTCTCAAACTACAAACGTTGGCTGCTGAAACGCGTTTAATGCGTGGTTTGAACATTCGATGCTAGGGCTGCTTTACACATCGTTCGTGTTTGTTTAATTTCCATACAATTATGCGCTGAGAACTCATAAATCTCGTTTGAATCCTGTGCACACGTTTAACGTACTATTATGCCTCATTAACACTCAGCCCAAATCGGCAGGAAAGATAACTGGGACGCGGGCAGCGCGTGGCCGCCGCTGCTCTAGCGCTGCCCGGCAATCCCTCGATAGCTCGATTGTCAGTTTTTCGTGCAGACTTGAAAGCGCGGGCAGCGCGGGCGCTTAATGGGCTGCTAATGCTGTACATTTTTCAGCGAGTGCTCTCGCTATGTTTCGACGAGAGCTCCCGCGCGAGAGGTCGAGGGACAAGACAAGTGCGACTCTGTACACTCTCATGTTATTCAGTACGGTTTTGAACGTCGAGAAGATGGACGCGTTACAAGTTGCGGCAGCTGCTGCCCTATGCGCTGTCAGTTATTATAATTAGGTATGTGCACACATACGACTTATGAAATATTTAACTATAAGACGCTTTATGTGCCCTCTGTATGTCGTCATGAGCGAAAGCTTCTTTTTCTTTAACTCTTCTATCGAAAAGCCAGTTATTCCGGCAATACGAAGTAATACGAACCCACGCATCGTGCAAACTTTTTTTTGTCTTTATGAAACCGGTGCGTTGGTTCCCACAAAACAGGCTCAGTTCTTTGGTATATTTCCAAAAAAATAATTCGGATTAGGCGCCACTTATCAAATAAAAATACTACGTTAGAAAAAAACTTCTGCCCGGTTGAAATATATTATCTGTGGCCTAGCGAGAGTGTAGAACGATGCAATCCGAGGCCAAGCGAGGCCCTTTGACTCGCGTATAAAAAACCGACATAGAGTGGAGGGCTAACGAGGCGAGGCGAACATAGCGAGACCAAGCGAGTGTAGCATACTGTACACTTTTGCATTCGTCAGGCCTCGCTGTCCGTCGACGAGAGTGTACTGACGCCATAATAACACTGAGCAGGCATACTGCTGTCGCCGCTACAACCTCGACGTCAGCCATCGATGCGAAAGCTCCGTAAAGAAGTTTATGAGCTGAATGTGAACACTGCAACCGCGTCGATGTTGCAGCGGAATTATTTAGGGCAATATTGCCAGCAGGGACGGGAGCAGTGGAATGGGCTGAGTGTAAATCAGGCATTACGATTTAAACACGTTTTGCGTTTGGGACTAAATATTTGCTCGAAGCGAGTGCGGCCCACACGTTTTTCGGGTGTAGTCCGTATTATTTGAGGATAAATAAATCGGTTTAACAATTTATGATAAAGAATTATATTAATTGTGAATGCCGTCAAATAGGTCCAATAGATCGTCCTACTCCTAGTGACTTTAAATCACTGCCAAAAAATTGCTGCCTAAAAATATGGGCACATTCTTGAAAACCCAAATACTTATACTTAAATATGTAAATTACCATAACAGTACAACATTACATGACGGACAAATTAAAATGATTTTACCTTATCTGGTGGTATCAACCGATCAGCTTTTTTCATAAAAGTAAAATTAGCTTTTTGACCTAGACCAACCAAATGCTTTGTCACCTCTGTAGTTGACATAGCCTTATTCAGCATTCCTTCTAAAGTCGTTGGGTCCTTTTCAAGCAAACCAGGAAACATTATAGCCAATGGTTTCATTTGTGGGCCATCTACGCATTCGACCTAAGAGATTCGATTGTAATAACAATTATGATTTTAATTACATATAACTATTGTAAATTTGGAATCTACATGGCTTGTTAGTAAAATTTTAGTACGAGTTGCAGTACTTCCTCTTCATCAGATACGTTGGTGATGGATTTAACAGGATCAGATGAAGACGATTGCAAGATGTCAAGCCATTCCGAGTCCCTCGCTGCTAAAGGGCATAATGACTCTGGTTTGTCTTCCTCTGCATCTTTTCTTTGATGCCTCTAAAATAATCATGTCTGTAGGTAAGTAGTAATTGTAACCATGGTGTATCTTAGTAAACGACGAGGTAATATTATTTTTATTTGTTAGTTACCGGGGGTTCCGCATTAGTGGTAGATTGTGTTTTCTGTTTTGGTATTTTGTATTTTCTAACGGTATTATTGTTGTTCATGTTTTGGATGATTACGTCATATTTTTGTATAATTGATAGTGAATAATGTAAACAATTTAAAAATTTACACTGCTTGGATGACAATTTGATAGCAATGACTTAGGTTACCTCATGGTTTCAGGTTAGTGATTATTTATCCAGTTGTGACTTGTGACAATGTGTCTAGGTGCAATAATCACGAGGTTGATAGGTTACAGTTTGCACTATGGTTTTTGTAAACACTCCTATTTATAGATGAGCGAAAATCCACCCACACAGGTTTAAACCCAAGAGGGTAAAAACCGGGTTTTGGGTTTATTGGTTTTAAACCCAATAAACACCCAAAATTTTAATAAACACCCAAATTTTTGGGTGTTTAGGTATAATGTTTTATCTCAATTCCAATAATAATGATTTTTCTCGACATGTCCAAATAAGTACAATTGGGCGACTACCACTTTCTGTTTCTTTTTTCATTCTCATAAATTTTTTGGCTATAGGTAGGTAATATTTACAACAATCTAAATCAAGCCCCCCACGCTTTTTGTACAATAATATGAATTTTTCAAATGATTACTACAGTTTTATTTTTAACTAGAGGACCCCGCGAACTTCGTATCGCCTCAGAATAGTATTTGATTTTGACGTCTCGAATTCAAGATGGTTATATAAATTTATGACAAAATAAATTTTAAATATTATTTTAACAATAATTTTGCAACGTTTTTAACATTTATTATCCTATTTCCGATGAAGACAAATCCAAAAACACAAAAATCATAAAAATCTGTCCATCCTTGGTCCAGCCATACTCGAGTTACAAGTGGTGTAAGGGTGTAACTAACACGACTTTCATTCATATAATAAGAAGATAATATCTTCTTATTATATGACATAATATAATAATATAGCGAAAATACGAATGTCTAGGGTAGATGTTTGTTACTCAATCATGCTAAAACGGGTTTACAGATTTAGGAAATATTTGGCACGGAGATAGTTAGATAAATAAATAAATATTTTAAGACATGCCTCACTGGGCCACACAAAGCCATCTAGTCCCAAATTAAGCTACTATTAAGTACCCTGTCGTATGGGGTACTAGACAATAATAATAATACTAGATAATCAGGAATAGCATAATAAATGGTTCCTGTGGGAATGGTATGTTCAAGGAACCGATATAATTTGTTGCAGCTGCTCAAATATTAAATTTATATATTTTGGACATCCATGGTTTAGGTATAATAATAATTTAATTAAAAACATTTCAAATTCCATCCAGTTTCGACGGACGTGTCTGGGGTTTGCTTGCGCCAAAGACCGTGTTAGGCTTAAAAGAAAAATAAATTACGAACCAAATTTTAATGTTTTTAATAAGTAGGTAGGTACCTAATGTATTTTCGATGTTACTATGCTGCTTGACAAGATTATCAAGAATAATAATCAAAATAATCTTAAAATTGTTTTTTTATGTTAATAAAAAAACATCAATTATGTACCTAGGTAGGTCCTACACCTTTTCTATCCGCAAGAAGTTTATGGTAAGTACCTATTATTATAGCAATTTAGGTCATTATATAATCTGAAGATTGTCAACATTTTTATCGTCAATTAGAACGATCGACATTAATAATATTAATGTCGATCTAATATTGATATTTTTTATCAAAACACGTAACAACAACAACATCCCAATCATAATTAATATCATGATTGAAACATTTTTTCATAGGTACCTAAAATTTTTATATTTTTCGTTATAACTGTAACGAGTCCATACTTTTTTCTATTAGCAAAAATGAAATCGGGTAGAGATGAGATTTTTTGTTAGGTAATTTTAAATCGGGTAGAGTTGGGACGAAGCCGTAATTTTGATATTATAAGTTTCAAAGGACAAACAGCACATCAACCTACCACAAAACGTCAAATTTTCTCAATTGATATTGATCTCTACATGTTGGACTTAAAGTTGAAAATCAATTCAATGACCTTTAACTTTTTGGGTAGGTTGACCTGCCGTTGTCTGTACCTAGGTCTCAATTCTAATAAAATATGCAATTTGTAGGTGTCTTGTAGTCTTGTTGTAGGTATGCATAATTTTTGATTGAAATTTCGACTAGGTAGGATTACGCTTTTAGAAACTTTTTTAATTCATGGGATGAATAACAATTTAATTCCTAAATAACTACCTACCTACCTGATAAGTATATATTTTTTATAGGTAAATGATAATAATAACCTGCGAGAACCTGCTCTAGGTACATCATTTTATCAATCATAATAAGTTTTAACCCTCCTTCACAGTCAACTTTCGCTTACATACTACCTACCTACCTACTAAGTAAAATAACCTCGGACGGAGCTATACAAACAGACATGACAAAACATAAGGGACCCTTAGACTTCGGAACCCCAAAAAACGTTTAAATTGGCCGAACTCGAAAGGGAATTATAGGTAAATACGATCACATCTTCACAACAAAGTTAACAATAGGTACCTACGATATTATTATTCTGTTTTTGCACTAAAATCTAGATTTTAATAGTGTCATTTTATATTGGAAGTTTAAAAATAACGTGTCGTGCAAACAGCCTTGAATGAAACAAACGGGCAGGATACTAAAGCCAGTACTGAACTACTGACTTCCAAAGTCGCATCAAAATTAGTATTAAACTAGCTGTTTCCCGCGACTTCGTTCGCGTCAATTTCTGTTATTATGATCGTGACTATTTTTGCAACATTTTTCACTCATGCTTCGCTCCTATTGGTCGCAGCGTGATGTTCTATAGCCTAAAGCCTTCCTTGATAAATGGACTATCCAACACAAAAAGAATTTTTCCAATCGGACCAGTACTTCATGAGATTAGCGCGTTCAAACAAACAAACAAACAAACTCTTCAGCTTTATATATTAGTATAGATTTTTTAGTTCAATCTGTTTTAAAAGCGTAGTTTTTTAGTTTTTTAAACTATAATTAATTTTTTACTTTTTAGTTTAGTTTATAAGTTTTGATTCCTTCTTTACCGACTGTAAGTCCAAACCTATGCAGGAAACATAATTGATACAGATCGCGCGCTAGCTCTATCTCTTTTACTCCCTCTTACAGAGGAAAACTGGGAAACTGTTATTAAATTATTGCATTGTCATCGGTCCTTGATACGTGTGCAAAGTTTCAAATTAATCAAACTTCTGGAAATCGGTGAAAATTAAGCTCAAAGATTCCATTACATACATACATACATACATAGATACATACAACCCAAGCTAATATAAAAGCGTGGTAAAAATCGCGACAAATGATTTTGGCAGTCTCTCGTGATGTCAACCTGACACTGCCTACAGAATTCTGAAGAGACTGAAACAGGTGAAAGTCTGAAGATGTAAGGTCAGGATAGATGCATTAACATATCCCAGTAAAACAATGTTAATTTTTGCTGAGTACCAAAAGATGTGTGAGGTCTAGCGTTATCAAAACCCTTTCTGTTGATTGATTCCGGATGCTTTCTCTCAACTTCTTACTTTATTCTCATCAGTTACTGTTGTTCGAAGTAGAGTTCAGAATCGATGGTCCTGCCTAGCAGTACCTAACAGCTCATAATGAATAATGCCCTTCCAATCCCACCATACACACATCATCATCTTTTTGCGAGTTAACCTGGGTTTCGCAGAGTCTGTGAAGCCTGGACGGCCTATGAACACGACCTTTTTCTCACGTCCTTGTCGTACGTAATCCACTTTTCATCAACAGTTATCAGCTTCTTCAAAAATGTTTCATTACGTCGTGTAATAAAGAATCACAAATGAGTACACAGTTCATTCTTTCAGCGAGCTGGTGAGGCACCCAACTATTGAGATTTTTTTTGTGTTCAAATGCGTCAAAACTGTTTTGTGGTCGATTTACAGTTCTTCAGCTACGGCGGCGTAACAACCGATGCCAATATTGCTCCACTTTTTGAAAAATTGCATCCATTCCATTTTATCCGTAAACTTTCCGGATTGAAAACGCTTAAACCAAATTTTACTGTTCTCACAGACACTGCACTAGGTCCATAAAAATCTATTTTTTTTATCGTGGCCTGCGGATCTTTTTATCATTTATAAAAAATTTATTATTTAGTAAACTATTTTCGTTTAAAACGGGGAGACCTATGTACGGTACCTACGACCATGAGTGCCAACGAGGTATTCTGAAGAAATTAAAAAATATCTACGGCAAGCAAAAGGCCAATATGTTGGTGGTAAACTGCAACATAAAAACATAGAAAATAATTACTTTCATCTCTGTTTTCATCATAAAGATTTTTAATAATATTTCCTACTCCTGGTTAGTGCAGGACTATTGTCGAAATGTATAGAAAGGATACTGGGCTATGGGTTTGGGTGCATTTGGACTGAGTAGCTAGAGGACTATGGAAGGACTACATGTATATGGCCCCTGCCTTGGCCTTTTCCAATCTCGGAGCTAGAGACTGCATGACTTTTAGATAGCATACGAGGGGCCGAAGCCAACTCTTCTCTGCGATAATTTAGGTAATAGTAAACTGGCGAGGCGCGGATCAACCGAATGGGATCCCAAGCGTCGTCGCTAAGGGCAATCAAAAGCCTCCGTGCGGAGCATGGCATTTTAGACTATAAATCATTAAATTAGGGGTTTAGGTAAGTACGAGTACTACATAACTACATATTTTCAGTTAAAAATTTACTTTTTAAAATTTGAACTCAGAAAACGCTAGTTCAGGATTTGAATGTTGGTTAAATGTCAAATTAATGTTTGTGAAACAAGGTAAAATTTCTTTGATTTTAACACGTACCTAGGTATAACGTCACAGAACAGATTGCCGGTGTAGGAAATGTTGACTTATTAAATAAAGTTTTGCGGTTTTCTAGGTACCTACTAAAATTATAAAGATACCTGTAGATACATATTTTTTGGTCTTATCAGGCAATAATTAATAATTCATCTACTTAAAAAAAGCCTAATGGGACTTCCTGAATAGTTTCTGTAGTACCTATGTCACTTAAAAACCAATACTTATCGATTTCAGTTAGCTAGCTCATCTTAAACTACGCTGTGGCTCTTGGGCATACAAGAATTTGGGGCCCTTTTGGAAAGTAAAAAAAGCGAATTATAACATTTTTTTACTAAGTATGACCTTTTATTATAATTGATGGCTGATTCGTGAAAAAAGTGTAATGTGCCCGACAAAAATGTTTTGAGAATAAATGTGTGAGAGAAATTATCGGTCCTTCGGGGCCCCCTGAGAATGGGGGCCCTGGGCACGGGCCCCGTGTGCCTTTATGGTGAAGACGGTATTGCGCGTGCTTCGGAGACTATACTTACAAGTTTTCATACCTTTTACAAATGTTTTCAACTAGGTACGTAATTAGGTATCTGCGAACTCACGATTATGCGAATGAGACGGAGTCTCTGTGTTTATTTAATACTAGCTGTTGCCCGCGACTTCGTACGCGTCGATTTCTGTTATTTTTGCAACATATTTCACTGATGCTTCGCTCCTATTGGTCGCAGCGTGATATTATAAAATATAGCCTAAAGCCTTTCCTCGATAAATGGACTATCCATAACAAAAATAATTTATCAATTGAAAACCAGTACTTCCTGAGATTAATAGCGCGTTTTAACAAACAAACTCTTCAGCTTCATAATATTAGCACAGTCTATTAAACCATGGTTTTATAGACTGTGATATTAGTATAGATAATTTGATGGACACTTCACAAAACGATATGTCTAAGCATCGCTTGCCAAATCGTACATCGTTTAGCGAAACGTCCGGGCCATCATGATAATAATAAAATCGACCAGTCCACGACAGCTATAATGCGACACTTTGATGACATACACAAACTATAATACTTAATAGACTGAAACTGCATGTAACACTTTTTTTATCATTTACAGAAGCGTGCAGCGTAGGGGATCTTATATCTTACAATATACAAGAGCGTAGTATACAAGGTTATTATTACTACATTCATGATCAAGTAAATGAAAAATTAAATTTATTTCATGTAACACTTTACATAGTATTAAGTTATTATAATAACAAAACTTCGTAGTCAATATATTTTAACTTTTTTATGAATAGTCATCATCCTCATCATCTTCTTGCTTGATTACTGAAGGTGGAGGAATATACGGCTGGGCAGTTCCATCAGCGCCCACTAGCCCTTGTTGCTGAAGCAGCAACCATTGTTGCTGTTCCTGTTTAGCTTGTTCTTCTCTTGCCTGTACAAAAAAAAAACATTTAACAATACAATATTTTATTTTAAATTTATAATTATAATCATGTTTGCATTTAATACTGTGACCACTGTATGACCTGTGTTCACAGCTTACTGTTTCATCAACTGGGGTTGTGCATTACTACTGTACAAACCTATTGATTTTTGGGGACCTAATGGAACTGCTTTCTTGACTATTCAAATACCAAGGGAAGGGTAGCAGTAAGTAATCAAAATTTGTTTGGTTTCCAATATGGAATTTTGAATACAACATTATTAATTACTTACATGCTACATCTCAATAAAACAAGAATAGCATAGCTAATCAATGCTTAAAAGAAACAAATATTACTTTGGCAAATAGTTCCTGTTGTTGTCGCAATAGCTCTTCCTCTGGGATACCTAAGTTTTCAAGTCTTGTGCTCTGTCTGCGTCTTTTAGCAGCCACGGCCTTACAATCTTTGAGAACAGCTTCTGCTTCTAATGTGTAATCCGTAAATCCTAATCTGTCCAAGGCTGAAATGTTACAATTAAGTTAAATAGATAAATACCTGTAAAAATTAGTAAATAGGTATTGAATTATTTAGTGTGTTAAGTTTAAAATCAGTCTCTTCCATTATAAATAATAAAAAACCCACATATTTAATAAATTTCAGATTATGGCCTGGTAGTTTGTCATTTATGTATCAATCTTTATCGAACTAATTGTAATGCTGGGTCGTAAAAAAAGAAGATGAGAGATTATGTGCAGCAGAAATGAGAATAATATGGCTGATATGTGGAGTGGTACAAATGGATAAAATAAAGAATGAATACATAAGAGGAAGTATGAAAGTAGAACTAATAGTGAAAAAGTTGAAAGGAAATTGTTTATCATAATATGGTCATGTGATGAAAAAAGACGAGAGTCATAAGGCAATAAGAGTGATGAATATGACTGGATGGATGAAAAAGGTAGAGGGAGACCTAAAAAGAGGTGGATAGATTTTGTTAGAAAAGATATGATTGAGAAGGGGGTAGATGACTCGATGAAAACTGACAGGATTGTATGGAAGGGAAAAACATAGTGCACCGACCCCAGATGACCTGGGAACAGGGCAAGTAAATTATGATGATGTCTTTTTATCTGCAGTTCATATGGTGCACCACGCACAATGTATACCCATTCTTACCTGATAAAACATGTTCAGCATTGATTGTTTTTTTATTACTTTGATTGCAGACTTCATTAGCTTCAGAACTAAGTAAATGAATAAATTCTGTGCAACAATTCAAAATCAACTCCCTTGACTCATAAGCAACTCTGACAGAAGGGACTAATTCCTTGATCATTTTGTTTATACTAGCTCTAGGCAGAGTTAGTTCATCTTCTTCAGAAGGAGGAGGGCATAATTCTCGTTCTGGACTACCCATTCCACACAAGTGTTGAATTTTTTTTATTTAAAGAGTAATATTATTATTGGAGAACGAATTAGGAAAAGATAATAGATACTTTTATTTTCAACCTATAAAACAGTAAACAAAACTCAAAAGCTGTAGTGTCTGTCTGAAGTCTGACGAGTGACGACTGACCACAGAACACAATTGATTCTGAGTACTTCTGACAGACAACTTGACGGTTTAGTCGATAAATGTCAGATTCTACAAATGTCAGACGAGTTTAAAACTCCAGGTTCTATGATTGCTAAATTCTACAAATAACAGATTCTAGAACCGCCAGATTCTAATAATGCCAGATTCAATAAATGCCAGATTCTACTTATGACAGATTTCATATGAATTGAAATAATTCGTTCTTTTTAAGTATGTAGTTAAAGTGTGTTATTTTTCGCATTTTTCAAAGATTTGTGGTAAATTACGTTCTTAGAAATAGAAACTATGGTTTTATTTAGTATTCAAGTTAGGTAAGTACGTGTTGACAAAGTGATGATAGAAAAATCATTTATTAACAATAACTATTGACAATTAATTTGTAATATTTTTTTGAAATAAATGATTCAACTGTTAATAAATTATTTTTCTATCATCACTTTGTCAATACGTAGGTACCTAACTTACTGAATAAAACCGTAGCTTCTATTTCTAAGAACGTACATTTACCGCAAAACTTTGAAAAAGGCGAACAATAACACACTTAAACAACATACATACTTAAAAACAACGAATTATTTCAATTCATATGAAATCTGTCATAAGTAGAATCTGGCATTTATAGAATCCGGCATTATTAGAATTTGGCGATTCTAGAATCTGTCATTTGCAGAATCTGTCTTTTGTAGAATTTGGCAATCATAGAATCTGGCGTTTTAAACTCGTCTGACATTTGTAGAATCTGACATTTATCGTTTTTTTTTAAAATTAGTTTTTTTAAGTGTAACGGCCTTGGATACTTGTCCATACAGCCAATTCTTTAGTATTATTGTCTTAATTTTGCATTAAAACGTCTAACATCAACGTTTTAATATCTTCGATAGAGTTTTTGGAGACAGTCGCAAGATTGAAGGAATGTAGAAAAGTCCCCAAGAAAGAAGTGAACTGTTCGCGTTCCCGCGCAAAATTCACGATCCACTTTTCTTGGTTACGACTTGTACACCATGTTATTTCACCGAACTGTATATTGTTCAGTCACACGACACTTTGTTTCGCAAAATAACACCACCTTTACGACCCAAAAATCACTATTAACAATACAAATTCGATAAAATGAATGGACTCCAAACGCATCTCACGAACTCCCGCCAAAAACTCGACATTTATCGATTAAACCAACTTGACATTTTGCAAGAAAGAAAAACTGACAAGAGTGACAGATAACGAGACGACTTTTTTTTTGTTATTTAGTCCCTTTTGATACCGGCTAAGATCTAAGACCATGCTGCCATGTCATCATGTCATTAATAGGAACGCCTTTCCTTGTTTTTTACTTTTATTTGATTTATCCTACTCACCGACACATTCTTATAACAATTTTGTATCACAATAAATGCCGCATAAGATAATTTCACAAGATTACGAAACGAAGTCCATCTTTCTCTTTTTTTTAGACCGCGCAAAAACCATGATCCGTGATGATTATTTGTTTAGTGGTAGTGTTGCCACTCGATAGTCTAGTCCACTATCAATAGTCTATCGATAATGGACTATCGAGTTATTATTATCTAGTTCAGGGGCCTTACCATTAGCTCTTAAAGCAGGACTGCTATTGGACTGCATTGCTCTTTTGTACTATGACATCGTTTTTAGCAGGCCTGTGGCAGGCCAATTTACGTCGACGTTTCTAAACCGTTCACCATTTTTTTACTATGAACTTTTCAATCTTTTCATACTATGACACTCAATTTGACAGCAGGTAAACGTCCTTTTGAGCGAAGCTAATGTCATCCTAGCCATCTTGAAGAAGTTATTTGAGACTAACTTTTTCGACATATTTTATGCGTTTCTCAGACTTTTTTCAGCAGTTTTGTGAAAATTTACATGTTTCATTATAGATTAAGGAACCTAATTACAGTGTAAAGAAACCTGAAGGTCTTTGAGTTAGTATTTTGTATAAAATGTTTATATCATCATTTACCAAAATGAAAATACAATTTCAACAAAATTGTTAGCATGGTTTTGTGATGTAATAGGTATATACAATAGAATATATTGAAAAAACTGTACTTTCAAATTTTATAACTCTTCTTTCTTACTAATATTTATGTGTAATACTTTTTTCAGATTTGTAACAAATACATGGAAATTATAAGTGTAAATGATGGCTATGATTCATTTAATTTACAATAAAATATGGTCTCATCATCCTTTGTAGTCTCACTTGAATGAACTGAGCACTATAGCATCTGTATGGCTTTTAGGTAAACATACAATACACATTTTAGTTTAACTTTAAAGATATGTCCTTTCCGTTCAATTGAGTAAAAAGAAAAGATAAAGAAACATATTTTACAGGTTATAGCACCTAAAACCCTTGTGTTATGAATATGTTGCTGATTTTGTTTGTTTAAATATTGCCTGGGTGTAAAACACAACTAAGTTTTAGTTCTTATATAACACATTTGCAGCAGTCTTACAAAGATGATAAAATTAATGAATATTTCCTTTTATTGTAGGTGATTCTAGATATTCACTGCTCAAATTTATGATGACAACAATTGTTAAAGCAGAACAAGATTTTTCTGAAGCCTATTATACCTATACAGAGACATGTAAAAACTCTTAATGACAGAGAGAGATCAATTATAGGTGTTCTACAGACTCTTATTCAATGGTTCATTACCAACCTCAGGTAGCTAGCCTTATTGCAAAAGCATTTGTAATCCTACATAACATTTTGCAATGCAGCTAATCAATTATCTCACAGATCAAGCAAATTTATCTCACAGACGAAGAGGTTCACCAATAAGCTTATGTATTGATGTATTTTTTAACCCCTTGTAATTCCAGACACAAATAAATTGTCTTATGGCTCGATTCCACAACTTTGGTAGCCGACCAGTTAATACATATACCTAGAAAGTTATGGTTGTTTTGTTAGATTTTAAATTTAGGGTTAAAACTGAAGTACTGTTATATTAAGTATGTCTTTTTTATTTTAATATGTGTTTGAAATATATTTTTTTGTAATTATATTACATATATGAAATCATGTGTTTGTTTTATTTACTGCAAAAATTCTACAAAACATGTCTACTTAACCAAATGCTCGACTGGTAGAGAATACCTAATATGTAATATAATTTTCTGTTTCCTCTTCCTCTCCTTGAATCATTAATTATTTTATGTTTTATTTTTTGCATTTAGTCTACCCAGTCAGTACTTAAATAGAATAGATTATTATAATACCCATGTAAAAAGTCAATGCTGAACATGTTTTATCAGTATTAGGTAAGAATAAGTATATTTGGTGGTAGTTATGATAATATTATGAAAATTTTTAAAAGCTCTTAATTTTCATAAACAAGATTTTGGTGTTGTTCTTTACACTATCATTGATTAAGTGGTAAAAGATTAAGGCCCGAGTTCACCAACAGACGTTCAGGTTTAAACAGCGTTTAAACAGCGTTTAAGATATTATTTGACATATTTTGTATGGGAATTGTGTCAAATTAATCGTCACTCTTTGTTTACCGGCTGTTTAAATGTTGGTGAACTCGGGTCTAAAGTAGATTAATAACTAGTGGTCTCCCGGTACCAGTCCCGGTAACGGCCAAGGGTGAGGCTTCGAGCTGGGGATCATAGTAGTGGGCGAGATCGGTCGGGCCTCGGGCCCGGTGTGAGTTTCAAAAGTACCCTACCAAATAGCGAACCTACCAGTGGTGGCGCGCACCTGAACCAAAAATGCTTTGGCATGCCGAGCAGCGTGAGCACACACTGGACTGGCGTATGTCATCACGGGACCGATGCAAGTTTCCTAAATGTTCAACTTATTTTTAGACGAAATTTTATTTCTGCGACTGACAAACAAGGTGGTAGTGTCTGTACGATCTATGGTATCGAGAACTACTTAATCTACTCTACAATTTAAAAATAAATTTTATTGCTGTTCACTAGTCTCGCAAAAACTTAAGAACGCCTAGCCGATTTAACTGATTTTGGTTTTGAAATGTTTTTAGTAGTCTAGGGAAGATTTAAAAGGTAAAAAAATATGGGAAAATATCTCATTTTCTCATATTAAATGTTCTACATCAAAATCTTCACTCATTTATGTCGTTAGGTTAAGTGATATGAGGTTCAACGGGTCATCTAGTTGAATATAAAAACTCGGAAGTACAATATTAAAACGTTTTAAACCAATAAACTATAAATGTTTTCGAGTTTTATTATCAATACTATTGCTTCTCTCAATAGCATGGACTAAGGATTATATTCATAAGTTTATGCTCAATAGTTATTAATAGGTCTGAACCTTAGAGTAGAGCAATATTTGTTAAAATTTAAGTTTTATTCTATTGAAGCCACAGATGTAGTAATCGATACTATTGCATTCGATTCAGCTATCGATAGTGTTGGCTATTAAACGGAAACACTACAACACTAGTGTCAGTGTCAGTCTGTGCCAGTTTAAAATCATTCAAGTAGTTATAATATTGGACATCGGTGGAATTTAAAAAAAAACATATTAAAAAATATAAGGCATTTAATTAACCAAATCATAGATTTAGGATATAAATCCAAATAATGGTATTCTATTTCACTAGTAGTGTCGTGTCCCCATCAGTGACTTTATTTATGGGTGCAGATAAACATGAAAGTAAGTAATAACCTACATTACCTACTTTCCAATGAATACACTAATTAATTATTAATTCCAAGCCCTCAGATTCGGTAACTGCATAGGTTTCTGGTTTACGTTTGTACATATCCGGATGGTTGTTTCAGATGAAGACTTGATAAAGTGGGGATGGCCAGAAGATGTCTGGTTCCATGTGGACAAAGTATCTTCAGCTCACGTTTACCTTCGATTAGCACCAGTAAGTTCAATGATTTAACCCTAAGTTACTAGATACTGTACATACATACAGGACTTAACTGGCATTAAAAATGAATAAAAACCTTTGCCATGTAGTTTGCCATTATCTAGGTTGTCAACTAAGTTACTCTTTGTTGTTATAGTGACATAATGTAACGGTCTATAATCATCCCACTGCAGGAAAAGGTCTCCACCATTGAGTTCAAGTTACTATAGCAATGATGATGGTTACAGGCATAATCACCACTCTTGCTTAATACTTGTAGGTGATCACAAACCTGAGCAATGTTTGTCTGACCCAGCATTCAAATCACTGGACTAACAGGGTGTTAAGTTACTAACCTAAAAGTATCGAGCTAACCCATAATAAAATTGTGTATAGTATAAATAAAGTAACATTAAATATAATCTATTTGTGTTAAATTTTATACTTATTTATTCACTTGGTCAAGATTTGTTTATTTATTTACAGGGCCAAACAATTGATGACATACCAAACTCTGTTTTGGATGATGCATGCCAGTTAGTAAAGGCTAATTCAATTTTAGGGAATAAAATGAATGACGTTGATATAGTTTACACTATGTGGTCAAACCTGAAGAAAACACCATCAATGGAGGTAAATTGTTCCTATGACTTATTCATGTCTACCATTTTTTTTTACATAAAAATGAAATGAAGTTGATGAAAATCTATACTAATATTATAAAGCTCAAGAGTTTGTTTGTTTGTTTGTTTGAACGCGCTAATCTCAGGAAGTAATGGGCCGATTTGAAAAATTCTTTTTGTGTTGGATAGTCCATTAATCGAGGAAGGCTTTAGGCTATATAACATCACGCTGCGACTAATAGGAGCGAAGCATGAGTGAAAAATGTTGCAAAAATAATCGCAAACATAACGGAAATTGACGCGGACGAAGTCGCGGGGAACAGCTAGTGGAGAATATGAACTAAGGTTTCATTTTTTATAATCTCTATCTATCTCACAATGCACCTTTCGCAAAAGATACCACTTTTCAAGATTATTATCTTAATAAACTTCATTGTATTAATATATAAAAGGCAAGTTAGGCAATATAACATATCCATACTTATAATATATTTTTAATATTATAGGAAAGTTTGTGTGTCTCTTTGTTTGTCCGTCTTTCATGGCAAAACGGAGTGACAAATTGACGTGATTTTTCAAGGGGAGATAGTTAAAGGAAAGGAGAGTGACATAGGCTACCTTTTGCCTCTTTCTAACCCCCCACTGTAGTGCCGTGTAGTGCCGGCACATAAATAGCACTACCCCCTCTCTTTCCGTGGGTGTCGTAAGAGCCGACAGAGGGAAAACTGCCATCAGGAGATGGGTAGCAGCGTCTCCTAACAACAGCAGGCTATACTGCGATCGCCAACCCGCCTGCCAAGCGTGGCAATTATGGCAAACCCCCCCCCCAAATGAATAATACACCGCAAAAAAATCGGCCTCCAGTCCCCGGCGGCCCCGCTAGTCCTAGCTATGGCAGCGGCTATGGCAGGGGGTGCTAAGAATCCCCGGGTAAGATCCGGCTACCAACAACGACGACTCGACCTGGCAACATATAACACGCGCACACTGAGGCTCGACACGAAGCTCGTAGAGTTGGAAGAGGCAATTGGTAAGTTACATTGGGATATCATTGGGCTATCTGAAGTCCGAAGAGAGGAGGACTCTATAACCCTGCAATCTGGTAACTTACTATACTACCGGGAAGGCAACCAACAGTCCCTAGGTGGTGTCGGGTTCATCGTCCACAAGTCCCTTGTCAACAACGTGATTACTATCGGAAGTGTTTCGAGCAGGGTAGCGTAACTGATACTCAGAATATCGAAACGACAGAGCTCCTTAGAGCGGGCGGTAAGCCGATACTTAAGGTCCTCCAGAAGCTCTTTAATTCTGTCATCCTCGAGGGCAAAACGCCAAAGGCATGGGGCAGAGGCGATGTGATGCTGTTCTTCAAGAAGGGTGACAAAACTCTCTTGAAGAACTACAGATCCATATCTATCAGTTGTTTTCGAGAGTCATTACGAATCGCCTCACTCGCAGGTTCGACGACTTCCAACCTCCCGAACAAGCCGGGTTCCGAAAAGGCTATAGTACCATAGACCACATTCATACGCAGCGGCAAGTTATACAGAAGACCGAAGAGCATAACTTGCCACTTTGCTTAGCGTTCGTGGACTATGAGAAAGCCTTTGATTCGATTGAGACCTGGGCAGTGCTGCAGTCTCTCCAAAGGTGCCAAATAGACTACAGGTACATCGAGGTGCTAAAGTACTTATACCAAAACGCCACCATGTCGGTCCGATTACAGAACCAGAGCTCTAATCCGATCCAACTACAGCGAGGCGTGAGACAGGGAGACGTTATTTCTCCGAAACTGTTCACAGCTGCGTTGGAGGATATTTTCAAGCTTCTGGACTGGAAAGGACGCGGCATCAACATCAATGGCGAATACCTAACACAGCTGCGATTTGCCGATGATGTAGTTTTTATGGCTGAGACCTTGGAAGACCTGAACATTATGCTCGAAGATCTCGATAATGCTTCTTAATCCCTCGATCGTGAGTTATTCCAGACACAATTGAAATCAATTGTTATCGCGGCACGCGCATGCCTCCTGGGGGTTGAGGGATTAAAGAGTGGGTCTTAGGATAAACATGGACAAGAAGAAAACATTGTTAATGCCCATGTTGCACCCACTCCAGTTAACGTTGGGAACATTGCACTCGAAGTTGTTGACCACTATGTTTACCTGGGACAGATAGTCCAGTTAGGTAAGTCCAACTTCGAGAAAGAGATCTCTCGTCGAATACAGCTCGGATGGGCAGCGTTTGAGAAGCTCCGGCATATATTCGCGTCCGAAATACCTCAGTGTCTCAAGACGAAAGTCTTTGACCAGTGTGTGTTGCCAGTAATGACCTATGGGGGTGAGACGTGGTCGTTTACTATGGGTCTCATAAGAAGGCTCAAGATCACCCAGCCAGCAATGGAGAGAGCTTGGTATTTCCCTACTCGATCGAATCAGAAATGATGAGATCTGCAGGAGAACTAAAACAACCGACATCGCTCGAAGGATTGCATCGTTGAAGTGGCAGTGGGTGGGAAACATAGCGCGGAGAACCGATGGCCGTTCGGGCGGAAAGGTTCTCGAATGGCGACCGCGTACCGGACGACGTTCCGTGGGCAGGCCCCCTACAGGACCGACGATCTGGTCAAGGTCGCGGGAAGCCGCTGGATGCGGACAGCACAGGACCGATCGTTGTGGAGATCCTTGGAGGAGGCCTATGTCCAGCAGTGGGCGTCGTACGGCTGATATGATAATGATGATGATGAACCCCCCACTTCCCTAAAATGGGTGGTGGAAGTTTGATAGACATAACGCCATTTTGTTTTTATCTAGCCTCAACCCCTTAAGAGGGGGTGAAATTTTATTGATACCCCGAATTTAACGCGAGCGAAGCCGCGGGCACAAGCTAGTTATCCTATAAAATTAAAATGTTTGTTCTTATGTTTGATAAAACCTTTGCAAAAATTGTAACATTGGTGACCACTGGTCAAAAGTAAAGTAACAGTTTATAATCATCCCACAGCAGGGAAAAGGCCTCCATCATTGAATTCAAGTTAGTATAGCAGTGATGGGTACTGGCATAATCACCATGTTTGCCAAATGTGGGTTCGTGATCACAAACCTGAGCAATGTTCGAAAATTCAAAACTTTTTGTGTCCAACCCGGGGATCAAAGCCAGGGCCCCGAGCATTCGGTCCAGTATTTAAACCACTAGACCAACGGGGCTTTGATGATTTGATATCTTATTTCATTCAAATTCCCCTAAAAGTTTTATACAATAATTTGTGTCAAAGATGTTGCAAATACTATAAGCTTTTGTGTTACCATCTTCACAAACTAGACTTTTTTCTTGAAACATTGGCCCATTTCAATGTATGTTTTGAGAATGGTAAATTTTGCTAAAAGGTACATTATGCGACTGATGGGTTTAAAAACCTAAACTGGACCTTAAGCTGAAGCTTTTATTACTATACATACATAATCAAGAAATTGCATATTTTAGGCTGGACAAGTAGCATTTCATAAGGACAAAGATGTACGGAAAGTCAGGGTTGCTAAAAGAAGTAATGAAATAGTAAATAGACTTAACAAGACAAAAAAGGAAGCATTCCCAGATTTAAGACAAGAGAGAGAAACTAGAGATAGAGAGGAAAGGGAAGACAAAAAGAAGCTAATGAGAGAAAAGAAAGAAAGAGAAAAGGATGAAGAAAAAAGGAAAAAGGAAGAAGCAGACCTGAGAAGTTATTCGACATTGATGAAGTCTGAAAATATGACTACTAATTATGATGGCAATGACTCTGATGAGTTCATGTGAAACAGAATAAAAGAATACTGTTTCTGTTCACTATATGGCATGCTTAGTAAAATTGTGATAATTTGCTTCTTAAATATTCACAATTTTACGTTTACTTTAAAAAATCTGTCATTGATAATTACCTACCCATTCAGCAAAAAAATAAATGTTTTAAATGTCTTAAGTTTATTTTATTCCTTAATAATAGGTATTCCAACAGACATCAATGAATTAAGTATCCAGGTGGGAAACTGGCCATCACTGTACAAATTATTTACAAACTTATTTACAAATTGTGGAAATGTTCCTCTTTCTATGTTATCCCGCATAGTTTTCATTAGCCACATCTGTAAATATATAAATTTTTAGTTTTCTACATTCATAATTTTAATATCTTGTATATTGAAAAAGTTGTTACATTATCATAAATCTCATTTTACAGCTACACATTTAGAAGCCTGTTTTATGTACAAAATTTTATCAAAATCACAAAATTTAATCCATGCATGTCTTTAACTATGGTTTTTGTTTTAAACCTGTTAATTAAACAGATTACCTGAAAAGCTATATTATGCACCGAAATAAGATGACAAGCCACAGTTTCTACTGTCACAATGGAATGTAGGTATGCTCTTGTGTAATTTCGACATGTGGAGCATGAGCAATCATTATCAATTGGATTTAAATCAGTTTCATATAGTTTTTGCCTTAAGTTAAGCTGTCCTGTACTAATAAGAGCACACCCAAATCTCTGAAAAACATATTAATTCTTAAACTGGGTTCAATAAGATAATAACATAAACATGAAACTTTAAAAAAAAGGCACTTACAGCGGTACGAGTTGGGTATACACAGTCGAACATATCTACGCCCAGTGCAACACAGATTACAAGGTCAATAGCCAACCCTACTCCCATTAAATAGCGTGGTTTATGTTTATCTAACACTCCTGTACTTAGGCTAACCATTGGCCAAAATTCATCTTTTACTTCACCACCACTGAAAAAATAAAACAATAATATGTCACTTTTTATAAATCAAGCCATGCTCTACTAAGATAAATATTTAAAAAATTAACCTCAGTCCGCCAATAGCAAATCCATTGACATCCTTGACCATGTGATCTCTAGCACTTTTTTCTCTTAACTCTTTATTTAGTAAGCCCTGTACAATAGGAAATATACTTTGTTCAGATGGTCTTTTGTGAGCTATCAGACATCGATCTAACCACCGGCTTGTCCTCTCAGTTGCTTCTTTAATGCGGTCATAATCTTGGAATGTTGTTTGAACAACATCATCAAGTTGCATAATAATATCTGCACCTGCGAAAAATAGAAACTAATATAATACATTTTGTATAATTCTGTAATATGAATTAACCTACCTTTTCTTTTATTATGATGGGTGTGACATAAATTGAAATTTTGAATTTAGTTACATACCTATACAATTTTGTATTTCAATAGACTTTTCAGGAGTCAACATAATTTCAGAGTTGTCATATGGTGATTTAAACTTAACACCTTCTTCAGTTATCTCAGCTAGCTTAAGTAATGATACCATTTGAAACCCTCCTGAATCTGTTAAAAGTGCTCTATTCCAAGCCATGAATTGATGAAGACCACCAGCTTTTTTTAATACATCTGTTCCAGGGCGATTCCCTAGGTGATAAGTGTTCCCTAGTATTATTTCACAATCTAAACTTTCAAGCTGTTCAGGTAAAAGTCCTTTCATAGTACCCTAAAAAGTTAGTAATGCTTTATCACTTTCAACAAATTACTTTCTATATAAAATTGCAAATAAGTATTGGGAAAATGTAGCTAAGAAAGAGTCATAAAATTGTTCATGATGATAATTTATAATTATACGGCAAAAAGACAACAAAAGGCAAAAAGATAATTGTATTTTGAGTTTAAGTGTCTCAAAGTTTGTAAATAGGGGCAAAGTGGACCCAGATTGTAAGTTCCAAAATAAAAGGAGTCTTGGCACAGTCCATGTGGTGCACATCAAATCACAGGATTAGCAGATGCATGTACTTACCTGAGTTCCTACTGGCATAAAAACTGGAGTCTTAACCTCATAATGAGGTAATTTCATTAATCCTACCCGTGCCCTAGATGTTTTGCATTCTGCTTGAACTTGAAATGAAAGAGCAAATGACTTTGAGGCCATAGTTTATTAGACAGCTCGTTCACAGACTCAAAACTACAATTATTACCTATCTACATAACCTACTGTATTATTATGTATGTCATGTACACATGATGTACTGCTGTTTGTACATAGAAAACTGTGTTTGTACTTGTGTTTTTTAAATATGTAGTTAGTTTTTTTTTAATTTACCTAGATATTATGCAATTTTTTTCTTTAGTAAGTTTAACGGCCTCGGATACTTGTCCATACAGCCAATTCTTTAGTAATATTGTTTTCATTTTTGCATTAAAACTTTGATGTTAGACGTTTTAATGCTTCGATGGAGTTTTTGGCGACAGTCGAAAGATTGAAGGAATGTAGAGAAGTCCCCAAGAAAGAGGTAAACTGTTCGCGTTTCTGCGCAAAATTCACGGTCCACTTTTCTTGGTTACGACCCATACATCATCTTATGTCACCGAACTGCATATTGTTCACTCGCACGACACTTTGTTTCGCAAAATAACACCACTTTTACGAGCTAAAATTCACTATAAACAATAAAAATTCGATAAAATAAATGGACTCCAAACGTATCTCACGAACTCCCGCCAAAAACTCCTTTTTCCAATTTTCTTATTTCCAAGTTTTTTTGGTTTTTTCGGAACCGGCTAACGTCTATGTAACTATACTGTCATGTCATTAGTGCGAATTCTACATTCTTATTAAAACATACATAAAATATCATAAATTCTTACTTACACTTATAATAACTTAACCTAACTAAACCTAATCTAACTTATTGAAATGTAGGGGTGGTTTATACATTTCAAAGATCACAGAAGTTTACGCGCGAACGTTCATCCGAGTCAGAGAAGCCTTCCCTTGATTCTACTTTTAATTGATTAATCATAATTATTAACACATTATAACAACAATGCCACCACTTTATCACAGTAAATGCCACGTATGATAATTTCACAAAAACAAAGAATTCTCTTCATCTTTCTCTTTACGTTTCTCGCGCAAAAACTCCAATAAATTGCCAATCAGCAATGAACAAATAAATAAACAGTTTTTTATTATATTAAAATCAGAGATCATACTGTGGATCATACTGATCTTTGAGTATTAAATAAACCGGAGTGGCTATTGACAGGCGTACGTACCCCGCTTCCAAAGGTTCGAGACCGCCGGTCATACCGGTTATATAAAACTAGTTGACGCACTTTCCACGTCATTCAGCTAATGTCAGTAGCGCACAACGGATCTGAGCTAAAAATGCCGAATTGCAGCGTTTTTGCGTTTAAAAAGAGGTCGGAATCCTCTAGTTTACAATAGAATAACGTTACTTTCCATTTCTAAGTATTATTTTGACTTAATATTAACAAAATAATAATACAATAAATGAGCAAAATAACACGAAAAATTCCCAATCAATAAGTGTTGCCACTAAATAGTAATCGTATATAATTTAGGGTAATTTTTAAAGATGTAGTTTATAAAATTTGACTCGACTTGATTTATACGTCTAATTAAATATGTGTTTTGTTTATAACTATACAGGGTGAAATTTTAACCACCTTCAATAACATAATATATCAATCTACAAGACAAAAAACAAATGACGTATTTTTTCTTTTGGTATAGCCCAGTACAAAAATGCCAGGATAAAGCACTTAGAAAATGTCCGCCAAAAATCTAAAATTTTTGATACGGTCGCCTAGCAACGCTTTTTTTACGCGTCGCGCATCTCATTCATTAATTACGATACTATTCATATGTTTTTGAATTTTTCCTTTATACTTTAACAGGTCTAGGACCGTAAAAATTGAAAACTACGAGTATATCGCGAAAAATATTTTCGGGTGACAACTTGATTTACATTTTTAACTTCATAAATAGGCTCTAAACACGATACTGAACACCTCTAAAAATTTTGGAAAGTGGTTAATATTTCATCCTGTATAGGGTCACTTTTTGCCTAGTGATTTCCTTTTAATGACCGGTTCAGCATAAAAAAAGAATAAAGTTTTACAAAAGAAAGAAATATTTTTATACTTAATTATTATCGTAATAATACCGTATAGGTTATCCGGCCAGGAGAACCTCAAAGCGGGGCAAAACATGGTGCGGTCACAACGGGTTTACGCGCCGTGCAGTAAGGGAGTACTGTGCACGCACGCACCGTACTTGGAGCTGTGCAGTGGCACCGGGAGTCTGGAAGCTTCCAGCCGCGGCAGATCCAGCTTGGACGAGGCGTTCCAAGGACGCTGGATCTGCCGCGGCAGCGTTATCTACTGGCCACCGCGTTCACCTGACCTGACGCTGCTGGACTTCCACGTGTGGGGTAGAGCGAAGGACCTAGTGTACGGACATGACGGCTACACAATTCGCACCGTGGAATAGTTAGGTACGTGCCTGAATTGGAAACGCGTTCGATGTTAAGTCAAGTGAAGAAGATGTGCTCGTTTCGGTTCGGAGGCATTGCCTGGACCGTGCTAGGATGTATTTACAAGTAGAAGGCCATCACGTCCAACATTTAATCTAAATAGATGAAGCAAAAATGTAAATATGACTTGTGGTATTATCAGTGTAGGTAAATATGACTTGTAAATATATAATATCAATAAATAATGACTTATAAACACGCCAGGTTAATACAGAAATAATAGAAACCTTTTCCATACCTACTCAATAATTTTACGATTTGTATTGACTTGTCAGTCCAAAGATTGAAAAAGTGTGATGGAAAGTCTTATTTCGTCGAAGTGTATGAACAATTACAAATAATTGCTAAAGAGTTTTTATGATGTGTTGTTTATTTACCTAATAAATTAAACTTAAACGAAACTGTGTTTTATTGAATCACAATACAAGTAAGCCTAACCATACTCATCATAATCTACTAGTAATCACTAAATACCTACCAAGTTATTATTAATTTACCTTTTTACGGTTCTGCAGTAACCTTAGGTTCCTTACCTAAGGTTTGTCTGTTTTCCTTTAATATTAGAGACTATTTTAGTACCTAATAGAAAGTTTATCTTTATACATTAATTACGCTACTAAAGTCATAAAATAAGTCAAAAAACGTTTATGAATTTTTATCCCATCTATTCCATGCATTAAAGATATAGTTAGGATCAGTAGGTCTTTCATCAATGTGAGTCTTTTAACACCATTTTTTGAATCAGCAGGGCACGTTGTCCAAAACACGCACATAACCGCTCCAGGATTCAGACTGCGAAATGCGAAAAGTGGGTACCTAATTCGTTCATGGGAAATTGTATTAGTATTTATTTTCAACAAATTACCACAGTCGATTGTTAAACTCCCTGTACCTACATAAACTCATTATTCTCATTACTGTAACCCCCGTATTTATAAAGAAGTAATTACTTATTGCTTGCTGCAACACTGCTGATCTACCCACCTCAGATGAAGTAGTAACTGCAACTTATGCAGATGATACTGCAGTCCTCTCATGTAGTGAAAATCCAAATACAGCATCTGCAAGACTACAAGAGTGCCTGGACAAAATTGGACTATGGCTTAAAAAGTGAAGAATCCGTGCAAGCCCAGCAAAATCGGTCCACATAACGTTCACACTAAAGAGAGGAGATTGTTCGCCAGTGACACTGGACAATTCTGTCTTGCCAACAAACACGACAGTTAAATACCTAGGCATGCAGCTAGATAGAAGACTCACTTGGCAGGCTCACATAAAGGCCAAAAAAGAACAGGCAAACAAAAGGTTTAGAGACATGTACTGGTTATTGGGCAGACAGTCAACATTAAGCTTGGAAAATAAAGTGCTCATTTACAAATGTATTCTGAAACCGATTTGGTCATATGGAATACAGCTCTGGGGATCAGTGAGTCACTCAAATGTTGAAATCCTCCAGCGATATCAGAATAAAGTGTTGAAGATCTTGATCAATGCGCCATGGTTCACGCGGAACACGGAAGTGCATGAATATCTGGAGATGCCGACAGTTAAAGAGGAAATAGAGCGTTTCTCTGTATCGTATAAGCAACGTCTTGAGCGACACAGCAACCATCTGGCTACACAGTTACTGTGTACAAACAACCACTTAATCCGGCTGAAACGAATGCAATTAGCTTCAATCTAAAATTAATGTAAAATTATGAGAGGTGACACATCACAGGATGTGCACTCTCCAAAAGTCTAAGACCGCATCATCTGATCTGATTAAAGCCGCTAGGCTGATTGTAGATATATAAAAAAAAAAAACTTATTGCTTAACCCATTTGGACCCAAATACAAACAAAAGCAAAATTAGATATTTGGTTTTTATTTATTTATTGAAAAGAGGCTAAAAAGGGGTATTAACACAAAAAAGTAAAAAATATATATTTGGAAGTATTAAAAAAAACACTGTCCCTGTACAGGGACAATGGGCTCAAGTGTAATACTTTTCGAAACAGTTGTTATTGTCAATGCACAATGTTTGTATCCATTTTTGCATTGCCATCGCACCTTCTTATGGCAAATCACACATCGAAGTTAGTTTGGCAACATCTGTGGAAAGTGTCCAACTCCATCGGCTGCCATTCCTGGGACTGCCGATGTTGTTTTTCTTCTTCGATCTTAACGCCCTTCAGATTTCAAGTAAGATCGCGTAATTGTACAACGAAATTGAAGCTGATCTATTTTGTCTTCATTGGTCAGTATTATATTGGTCATATGCAAACACCAAGCATTAGAAATAGTCAAATCTAGCATATAGGTAAACAATACCCACCACTATTTTTGCCTCGAATCGCAGATCTATACCGCAATAGACTGATATGCTTGGTCAACACCGCCCATTCCTTTATTATAGTTTGGGAAAACATGAAGGATGTCCATGTCTACTTTTTTCTTTTGCATAATGTCGCAACTTTGCCCGAAGGGTATACGTACGCTGTCAAAATTAGTTGACTTGAAAATATTCCCATTCCCATTGTGCATATGCACAATGGGAATGGGAATATTTTCAAGTCATCTAACTAACAAAATTTCATTAGCAGTATCAAATCGATAATCATAAACAGCTCTGTTCTGTTTTTTAATTTTTATGGTTCTATTATCACGAACAGTGCCCGAAAGCCCTATACCACTGGGTATAGGGCTCACGCAGTTCTAGCAGCAGTCAATGTCTGGTGAAAAAATTTACAAAATAAACAATATGCTCGTTTGTAACGGCTTGAGCTTTTTCTAGCAGAAACTTCATCATTTTCGATCCCAGTGGTTCATTTGTTGCACCTGCAGACTTTCCACAATATATTCCAAAGGCATAAGAGGTCTTATTTTGATTATTTTATCATTTTAACTGACGTCAGCTTCATTGCCACAAAAATGCAAAAAAATATTTACTTCATTTAAATTTTTTGACATGGTTTTGGATACAATTGGTACGTTACAATCCTCATCATAAGACCAATATAAACGTTCTATTGGCAGTGTATGATAGCCAATGAATATAAGTATTCCAAAGAATTTTTATTTATCAACATAAGCTTTTTCCGGATCGTCTTCTTCTGCCATAAAATTTTCTGTTGCTTCTTCAAGCCTACAATAGTCTTTTATCACATCGAATTTTCTCTTAGCCATTGTTAAAGATTACCAGCTAATTTAATAAGCGAGCAATCTGGAAAACGCATTAATCGATTTAAAATATAAAATAAACAATATTCAATCACTTGTTAGAAAAATGTTACTGATGTGCCCACTGTCCCTGTACAGGGACACCTGAATAAAGTATGTGCTGAAGTTAGCAAAACTCAAAAATACATAAAAATTAACAGCTTATATTTTTGATGAGACTATAAACTTTTAACTATCACAACAATATCATAACACTTTGAAAAGGAACATAAAGTAAAAACCCTTTAACTTTTGAAGATTTTTTTTTATCACTTCTCTTGATTCAACTGTCTAATTAATCATTTTTTTCAAACCATTTCCCATTATTTATAATAACAATTGCAACATACATGTCTTAACTTAACAAATACGAATGAAAACGAAAGATATCTAAAATATATAAAAATTAGGGGGTAGTACGAGAACTGTCCCTGTACAGGGACAGCGGATCCAAATGGGTTAAGATAGTCATAACTTAAGATGTTCCTACCTAGTGCTTACGTGAAGGAAATGGGTCAGCATTAATAGACATATTGTTTGGCTGAGAATGCTAACTTTTCATAGATGTAACTTCCAATAATTACTAGATTAAGGACTAGAAATTGCCACCTAAGTTATTACTTTTAGTCAAGTAATTACTTTTACTTGTTTATAAATACGGGTGTAAGTGTTAGGTACTTATCTTATGTTACTCGTATGTAGTGTAGTGCTTACTTAGACATTATCATTTTACCAATCATATTACATTTTAAGAACTACATAACTATGTATCTGGCATAATTATTAGCACTGCCCAAAACTTACTTGATGATTATAAAACTGGTCCACTGGCTATTTAGTTTAAATTTAGCAGCACGATCAATAGATGGCGCTGTACACTTTTGAATCGCGCTAGAATTCGTTTTTTTTGGAATAACTAATTGATTGAGGTGTCATAAATCTAGTTGTTAAAAGTAGTGCACGCTCGAGACAGTTAAGTAGGTAAATGAACTCTTCTTACTTCTCTCCCCACGCTTTGCGCACCGCGGCACTAGCACCGAATGCCTATGAATGAATGAGGTGTGGGAAGAGTGGGGCATTGGAATGAGTGAGACGGAGGCGATCACGTAGGGATCGTTGTGAGTTAGACAGATGCTTTTTAAAATAATTATTTTTTTGTTAGAAAAAAATGAAATAATAACTAGCCATATTTTATTTGGAAAAAATTATAGGGATATTTTTCTTTCATATAAACAGAGACTCTGTGTAAGTCTGAAGTCATGTCATCTGAAAGAAGGTGACCTTATATATTATTGAAAACATAAAACTGCATCATTATGTCTCGACGAAATAAAAAATGGCTATCAGTAATGTAAAATTAATTATTCAATTTCAATCATAAAAATAAATCAACAAATTTCATCTAATTCATATTTTAAATCTATATTTTCTAATACTTTCAAATAAAATAATGCATTTAATACAATGATATTTCAAAAGTAATAGTTAAGTTACATGCGCTCTAAATATGCGTCCCTAAAACGTCACAATTGTGACGTCTTTTCAAATCCATGAAAGAGAAAGTAATTGTTCTTTTCACGAGTATGACAAGGACAAAATAAGAATTACGCATGTGTGCAGTGGTTCTCAAGCGGCACATATATTTCGATAGTTTTGTAAGGGCATAACCTATCTATACTTTTTAAATATCATTGATTTATTAATGAATAATAAATGATGCATTTTTGAATTTAAGAACATAAAACTGCAGGAAATTGAGGGCTGGACCAAAACGAATGTCGATATCGACATTATCAATAAATGACGATGATTTATGCGACATATTTTTTTAAATTATTATTAAGTAGTTAGTAGTGATGGGCCGACTATAGTATTTGCCGACTAGCTGACTAACCGACTAATCGGTTTTCAAATTGCCGACTAGTCGGCTGACTAATTAGCAATGCCGTGCCGATTATTCAAAAACCTGCTTGTAGCAGGTGTCATTCTTGTCATCAATTGCGGCGGGAAGCGAAATACAAAAACAACATTGTTTACGACAAAGTTTAACGGTGCAGTGGTCCCTTAAGGACTCTAGATCAAGAAATATAAGTGTTGCAATATGAAAAATGATTGCGTTAGATAACCAACCTTTACTTTATTTATTTTAGTTCAAAACACTGGTTTTATCAATCTATGAAGAAGTTTAAAATACGTTTTACCTAGTAGGAAATATTCGACAAAAACTAAAACTCCCATCATTTGCGGCGAAAATAAAGCTCAGATACGAAAAGAAGTGCTCAGCAGGGGGCTTACCATCAGCTTATAGCAAGCCACTCAATTTCCAGGCAGTTCAACAGTAGGGCTGCTTTTGCCCTGCTAAAAATCATACCATAACCGCTGAAAAGCTGAACGACTTTAGCATCGCTAAACCAAAAGGTGAACAGCTAAGCTTGTCTATGGTCTGTTTGTCTGCAGATTGCATGAACGAGATAGAGCTATACTGGTTCAGATAAATCTGTCTCTTTTTAGTTGAAAACATTCAAATACACAAATACATGATTTATTCCAAATTTGAAATTACCGGTTTTTGAAAAACATTCTACTTATTGGATTTTAAAGAGAAAAAGTCGATCTAAATGTTGCTATTTTGCAGGAGATTAGTTAAAATACTCAATTCTAGTAAAATTGCCTTCTTGGCGATAGTAATTAATGTACAGTGTTGGGTTATTGAAATTGTGGATAATCATTTTAACGTGATCATGATTGGAACGGTTCTGCCTGCATTTTTGGCGGTAATATTCAAAAATTGAATAAATATTCCATTTAACATTTTCCCGGAGTAGTACGTTCGTTCTAAGACTATTTTATATTTACAGTTAAACATTGAGTTAAACCATATTTTCACAATGTCATACTTGTGATTAATTATTGAATAAAGTAAAGTGGAATTGTAAGTAATTTATTTTATTAAAATATTAGTATAAAAAAGTGATCATCCATTGACTTCAGTGAAAACCAACAAAAAAAACGCCTAGTTTCTCACACCCAACTGTATAACCTTTGGGAATAACAGTTAACAAATCTTTAACAGCTGGAGACCACTCCAAGCGAATGGCAAGGGTGGCAGAAATTTAAATTTTGCAGGCGATGTAGTCATAAAATTAGGGTTTGAATGAAGTTTCTGATTCAGTTACACTGTGTAGTAAAAGACTACTACACCTTTTTACATAGGTATTATAATAATCTATTCTATTTTAGTACTGACTGGGTAGACTAAATGCAAAAACTAAAACATTTAATAATTCGATGTGAGGAGGAGGAAACAGAAAATTATATTCGAGCATTTGGTTAAGTAGACATGTTTTGCAGAATTTATGCAGTAAAAAAACAAACACATGATTTCATAATGTAATATAATTACAAAAAAAATTATTTCAAACACATATTAAAATAAAAAAGACATACTTAATATAAAAGTACTTCAGTTTTAACCCTAAATTTAAAATCTAACAAAACAACCATAAAAATAAAAGTATATGTATTAACTGGTCGGCTACCGAAGTTGTGGAATCGAGCCATAAGACAATAGTTGATTTGTGTCTGGAATTACTGGTATAAAAGGGGTTAAAAAATACATAAGCTTATTGGTGAACCTCTTCATCTGTGAGATAAATTTGCTTGATCTTTGAGATAATTGATTAGCTGCATTGCAAAATGTAATGTAGGATTACACATGCTTTTGCAATAAGGCCAGCTGCCTGAGGTTGGTAATGTAACATTGAAAAAGAGTCTGTAGAACACCTATTGATCTCTCTCTGTTGTTAAGAGTTTTTACATGTCTCTGTATAGGTATAATAGGCTTCAGAAAAATCTTGTTCTGCTTTAACAATTGTTGTCATCATAAAATTGAGCAGTGGATATCTAGAATCACCTACAATAAAAGGAAATATTCATTAATTTTATCATCTTTGTAAGACTGCTGCAAATGTGTTATTTAAGAACTAAACTAAACTTGTCTTTTACACCCAGGCAATATTTAAACAAACAAAATCAGCAACATATTCATAACACAAGGGCTTTAGGTGCTATAACCTGTAAAATATGTTTCTTTATCTTTTCTTTTTACTCAATTGAACGGAAAGGACATATTTTTAAAGTTAAACTAAAATGTGTATTGTATGTTTACCTAAAAGCCATACATATGCTATAGTGCTCAGTTCATTCAAGTAAGACTACAAAGGATGATTAGACCGTATTTTATTGTAAATTAAATGAATCATAGCTATCATTTACACTTATAATTTCCATGTATTTGTTACAAATCTGAAAAAAGTATTACACATAAATATTAGTAAGAAAGCCTAAGAAGAGTTATAAAATTTAAAAGTACAGTTTTTTCAATATATTCTATTGTATATACCTATTACATCACAAAACCATGCTAACAATTTTGTCGAAATTGTATTTTCATTTTGGTAAATGATGATATTTTTATACAAAATAATAATTCAAAGACCTTCAGGTTTCTTTACACTGTAATTAGGTGTTAATCTATAATGAAACATGTAAATTTTCACAAAACTGCTGAAAAAAGTCTGAGAAACGCATAAAATATATCGAAAAAGTTAGTCTCCTAGTAACTTTTTCAAGATGGCTAGGATGACATTAGCTTCGCTCAAAAGGACGTTTACCTGCTGTCAAATTGAGTGTCATGGTATGAAAAGCTTGAAAAGTTCATAGTAAAAAAATGGTGAACGGTTTTGAAACGTCGACGTAAATTGGCCTGCCACAGGCCTGCTAAAAACGATGTCATAGTACAAAAGAGCAATGCAGTCCAATAGCAGTCCTACTTTAAGAGCTAATGGTAAGGCCCCAGTGCTGCTTCGTTTTCTGTAAATACAGATTTGTGAAAAAAACAAACTACATGTCATTGTGTTTGTTATGCGCCGATTATAATCGGCATATTTTGCCGAATAGTCGCCAACTAGTCACTAGTCACCGACTACAAACGAAGCCGAATAGTCGGCTTTCCCGACTAGTCGTTGACTAGTTGGCCAATCTCGAGTAATCAGGTACTTTAAGATTGAGTTTTTTGTGACGGGGGTTTTTTAATTTTTTTTTATGCTTTAGGTACCTTACATACAATATGTTATAATGTAGATTTTGTTAGGTTGTAAACTACTAGTCTGGCCATAAGTACTGTTACATAAAATCTTTTTTTTACAACTTATTAATTATTTTGAATTTGAAACACGTATTATTATTTTTAAAAAAATCTTGCGACTTTATTTTACGACATATTTTTTCGTGTTCATTATTAAATTACAATATGGAATGGGGTGTTAAAGAAAATAGGATTGCAGTGGTCGCCGTCGGTCATAATATTCCAGACACTTCAAGCTTGGTGTCGGCCGTATGTTCGTATATCGTACTATCAACAGATACTGCAACACTTCCTCCATCGAAGACCAGAAAAGATCGGGGTGGCCGCGTGCTGCTAGAACTACAAAGGCTGTTAAAGCCAGAATTCGTCGAAACCCCATTAGGAAGCAAAAAAATATCGCAAGAAATGAAGATTCCCGCTAGGACTCTATCGCGTATTACAAGACCTGAAGCTAGCTGCTAATCGTTAATATACAGGACATGCCCTAAATCAATCTTTACAATTATAAAGTGTAGATCGATCAAAATTGTGTCACGATACTCAGGTGAAAGGCACAGAAATATCATCTCAACCGATGACAAAATTTCCACGATCAAAAACACTACTACTATGTATAAGCAAAATGATGAAGTTCATGCTCACAGTTCTAAAGAAGCTGCTCAAGTGGTCAAAAGGTACAACGTGGTCATCATCCTGCGTCAGTGATGGTTTGGTCACGGGCGTTGGGGCGTGTCTTATCAAGGAGTCACAAAACTACATTTCTGTGAAAAAGGAGAAAAAAAAATAGCCAAAGTGTATCAAGATACAGTCTTGGATCATGTTGGGAAATCTCTCAAAAGGAAAAAGTGTTTTTAAAAAATATGCTGTGAACTGCCCAGCAGGCCTCTGCACCTGGTCACAAGGCACGAACTAACTAAGCCTGGCTTGAAACCAACGTTGCGAACTTTATAAGAGCTGCGGACTAGCCCTCATTCAGCCCAGACCTCAACCCTTTAGGCTTCAAATTATGGTCAGATTTAGAAGACATTGCCTGCTCTAAACGACACGGTGACATTGAGTCTCTTAAAATGAAATGTTTGGAGCAAGCAGTGGCGGAATTTCCCTTGGAAACAGTGCGTTAACAACATTACAAAAGTGGCTAGAGAGTAGGATATTACTGTAAAGTGATAATCTCTAAGGTTACCCGTAGTACAACCTGATAAAATTGAGGGTAGGTAAAGTAGTATTTAATAGACTCAGGCGTTACTTTGCGGAAATCCATAACTACTTATGGATTTTGAAAATTATTTTGATAATGATTTCCGGTTTTTAATTAGGTAGTTATTAAGGTGGTATTTGTTTCAACTAACCTTTCTTTGGTGGCGCTGGCAAGGAGGGTACGTACTTGCAGGGTTCAGACTGTGAGCCCGAACTTGAGGATGATTTTGTGTTCAATGACGATGATGATTCCGCTGTGGTCTTCAATCTCGATATTTACTTCGTGCGCGCTTTGTTTTCTAACTTCCTAACTTTACGAGCAACAAACTCGTAATTATTTTCTGGTCTAGTACTACGAGTATATTTTCCCATTCTATAAACTAAAAGTGGGTAGGAATAACAATTATGCGCGCAGTGCGATTAGGATGTGCGGAGTGGCGAAGCACTGATAGTATAATGAAGACCAACAGAAGCGGCGATACAGGTGTCAGGTTGAATTTTGAAACACCGACAATAGAGAGTATAAAAATAAAATAAAAAACTCTCAAGTACAGTGCAGATGGCGACACCGTGTGTCTACTACAAGTAATTCTATGCTAATCTCGAGAGGACAAAGCACGAGTATAATTCGGTCTTCGGCCAATGGAACCTTCCAGGATGTAAACTTAATTAAAAAAAATATGTCAAAATGTCAAATGTTGAAAGCTGATAAGTGTCGTCTTGAGTTCTAAATGTACTCTGTGGTTCTAACCTTAATAGGGTGGAAATTGTGAAAACCGTGTTATTTGAACGCTTTAATCAGTGTCTCAGTTTAGTATTAAGCAAATTTTTACATTTGTAGTGAATTTTAAAACATGTCAAGATGTTGACTTTAGTTGTGTCTTCAATAAATGTAAACAACGTGAGCGAAATGCTTTCGTCATTATAATGCTATTAGCAATTACAAGTAAGTCATATCGTTTTGTTTAAGTGCTTTAATTTTTCTTGATTTATGTTTTTTTTTTCACTCTATAGGTATATTCATTAACATCCAATAGGGTTTTACACAAAGTGCGTTTTAGTAGCCATGGCTCAGTTAGGATCTGTATATACCACGTGAGGTTACGATGTCAAAAACGTAGGTTCGATTCTGCAGTGCACATTGTTTTTTTTTGTTTTTTTATTGAATTATTCATAGTTATAATGATAGAAATAGTGTTTTTTTAGAAATTATACTTTCTTTTTACATAATATCAATTTGGATTGTATGTTATTATTTCTAAAATCTGCTTCACACTGAGGAAATTTGTTGCAGAAATCCTCAATAAATGAAATACATTCATAAAATCAAAATTTTATCATATAACATAAATACATTCAAGAATTAATAATTATCTTAGTACCTTTAATATATATTATTAAAAAAAAGTACTTATTAATATCATAAAAATTAAGATTAGTATTTTAGTTTTTAAGTTGCTGAAATAAAAGCTTACTGCATATTAAAAATACTCACTAATTATAGTTCTTTTAAGTTTTTATGATCCCATAAAAAAATTAAGTTAGATTATTTTATACAATGTCGCTGGGATTTTGTCAAAGACGTGATATTATAATTTCCCTAGTGGAATTATAATATCACTGATTATTGTCAATGACGACTGCTTCGTATGATTCCACAGGATCATTTCAGTGATATTGTAATTTCACTAGGCCATAATAGTGATATTGTAATAAATCTAGGTTTATTATGAGTTGAGTTTGTGGTGGGAGCCTGCATGTTCTGATTAGTCAACATTGGAGCGTGCCTTTTTTAATGTCGGTTTGTTTCATATTTTTGGTGTTTCTATGAGGTATTTACTTGATTATTCTAGTCAATATTTTCGAAATGATCATGATCATTTGGAAGTGTTTCAATCATCAGATTCATCAAATTCAAGTGTGATTACTTTCACTACCATTATTCTGAAAATGTGCTCAGTTCTTCTCAAATTTACCTATTTCATTTAGGTAGTTAATGCAAGTCCGGTTTTAGAATGTGTTTATTTTTTGTTTCAATTGTGTTTTTATTGCAGGTTGGAGATTTGCAACAAATTAAACATTTGTCAAACTTGTCTAATTTTTATTTTTAATCATCTAAAATATGAATACCAGAAACACATCAAAGCGCAAAAGTGCAGATTGTCTTTTAGCGAAATCTAAAAATACACAACCTGAAGTATTTGTATTACCACCAAATCTATTGGAAAAGTTGGGTATTAAGCTAGATAAGATTCATTCTGCAGAGAACAGCTCAACTGAACCAATATCTATGATAGGTATGTGAGCTTTTATAATAATTTATGTGAAATCTTTACTTGCAATACAATAATTATATCTGCATATTGTACAATATTATTACTTAGTTATCCCTAAAATATAAACAATTATCAGACACTGTTTATTTTGGTGAACAGGTGATTAATGCTACTTATATTATTTCTTAGGAATATTCTTAGAATAAATTATTCTAAGGGAATATTATAATAGCGATAGTATTGATGGGTGTTTGTTACTCCATTATGCTAAAACAGCTTAACAGCAGACCTTTTGATTTGACACAGTTATAGATAGACAATAGTAGTCTAGAATAGCACATAGGCCACTTTTTTTTATTTTCAAGGTAAACAAACAGCTTTTATATAACAATAAACACAGGTCGCAAGGACATAATTAAACACAGTAAGCCTAAAGTTTTTACCAATAAGTACTAAAAAGCATAATTATGGTACATAAAAGTTACATAATCAAATAAACGGAAATTATCCATCCATCCATCCATTATCCCATAAACCGTACAGTTAGTGTAGCGGTGCGTTAGTCTACCGTAGTAGGTGCCTTCCTGCCTGGTTTGATTCCTAGTAGGGTCAATTTAGGAAACGATCTATTCTAATTGACTTGGGTCTGGAAGGGTTTATAGTGCTTCGTAAGGCACGTAAACTGTTGGTCTCAGCTTCTTTAGCAAGGTGGAAGTTGTAAAAACGAGTTAAGTCAGAGGCCTATGAATTATTATTATGATCGGCGACTTGGTAAACTGACAATAAACTAACCGTAAGGGTAGCGTAAAAATCCAACTTTCGTTACATGTCAAAATTCGATCCAATGTTCTTTTATTTCTATACTGATTCAACAAGGCAACACAAGTTCCAACACGCGTTTCTTTCTAAAGTCATCAGTAGGTATAGTATGATATGAGGCACTGATTTAAATATTTTTTAATCATATTGATTTAATGTAACTGAGTTAATATCGTAGGTAAGGTAATGTTGAACCATACCGTTAACTTCTGGGTAGGTAGTTAGTTAAACTCGGATGGCTTCGATCATATCTTTTAACAGAGTTGTTCACCTGTATGTGCGTTCTTCCAAGTGCTTTGTTCTTCAAAGGAACATTTGACCAAAAATGCACGGTACGCACATTAGCAGTCTATTTTCAATTAATATTGTGAGAAGTTTCTGGCGCGGTAATTTATGAAGTATAGACCAATATGGATTCAGGAAAGATAAAAATACTACCAATGCTGGAGTTGTACTCTTCAAACACGTGTTTTATGCTTGGGAGAGTAAGCTAGATGCCATAGGTGTTTTTTGTGAACTTTTAAAGGATTTTGATTGTGTTGACCATCAAACGTTACTGAAAAACCAAACATTATGGTGCATCGAATGATTGCTTGGATCTAATAAGTTCTTTCATTATAAGCAGAACACAAAAAGTAGGCATTAATGGAACTGAGTCTTCAGGGTCGGCCCTTATCATGGGTGTCCCTCAGGGATCAGTATTAGGACACCTTCTATTTTTAATATTATTAATGAACTTCCCTGTAATATAAATAATCTTTGTGAAACTACGAAGAGCAAATCTTTATTTGACGATTTTAACAATACCCTCTCTCTCAAAATTATTGCATGACTTTTCTACAAATATTTTTTTACACAATGCAAATAAAACAAAATATGTTAAATTTACCATGCCGAGGTTTGCTGCCACTCATATAATTGTAAAAGATAAACCATTAAACACTGTAGATTCTACTATCTTTTTAGGTATAACTGTAGACTCTCGTCTGCAATAGGGTGCTCATATTCGGTGTCTGTATGGAAGACTTAGTTCTGCTGCTTATGCTGTGAGAAAGATTGGGCAATTGACGGATGTTGAAACGGCAAGACTAGTATATTTTAGCTACTTTTATAGCACAATGTCATACGGAATTCTGTTGTGGGGCTCAGCGGCAGATATTGAGTCAATTCTTATATAACAAAAACGTGCTGAACGGGATATTTACGGCCTTCGACCCCGTGACTCTCTAAAAGAGCTCTTCAAAGAGATTTATACTTACAGTGGCTTCTCAATACATTTTCGAGGACGTTTTTTACATCCGTAAGAACCTACATATTGTATTCGTAAAGAAAAGTAACGAACATAATGTCAATTACCAGAAATAAAGTTAAACTTGACGTTCCAGGCTTCAGACTGCGAAAAGTAGGAAATTCCATCCTGGGAAATTATATTCGTATTTTCAACAAATTACCTACCACAGGGTACTGCTGAACTTCCAGTACATAAACTACAATCGTGTGTCAAAGTAATTTTAATGGAAAAGGGCTATTACACTATTCACTTTCGTTTAAACGATAGGAACGTATGACATTAAATTGTCCTAGCTCGTACCTGCTTAAACCTTTTGTAAACATTTATTTAAAAAGAGGCTAACCGAGTTTCTTGTGCTGCTTTTTCTCGGCACTGGCCCAGACTGTAGCCGAAGCAGTGGAAGGTCTAAATATTGGGACGTGTAAAAGAGCCTCCTAGGGCCTATTTGCAGAAATAAAACTGATGGATTTACTGGTGTCAAGTTCAATAGTCAGTATTTTTAACAAAATAAAATATTTTGTAACAGCTTAACATATAATTTCTTCATAATTTAAGTTAATATATTGAAGCTTACGGTCCGACTCGCTAGTTTTCAAATACGAATTATTATTAGGTACCTAATAACGTAGTCATAGAACAGACAGGCTAGTTAGGTAGGCGGTAGGTAGAGGAGGCTTGGTTTGGATAATTTAGAGTAAATGTTTCTTATCATGTGTTTTTGTGCAATAAAGTGTATTGTATGTATCTATAAAATGGCAATTTCATCCTTTTATCCCATATTATCTATCATACCGAAGTTAAAAGTCAAATGGTCCTCCCAATGCAAGTGCATATGTTTGGCGAAAGAGATGAATCGTGCCAATAGACCAGTGCAGCATTGTTTCCCAAACATTGTTGTGCCATGACCCGGTAATTTTCACATTGGCCGTTTGTGACCCACTTAATACTTTTAAACCCAAGCTGGTTCTATTAGGTAAAATAATATAGGTACCTACCTACATTTATGAATAGTAAAAATATTCTAATACACTATTTTTAGTCACTAAATTTAAGTGCGAAGCATGGAGCTGCTGCTTATATTTTACTTATTAAAGAATCCAAGTTCGTGGAAAATGACGAAAGAAGATTTTTTACGATGCGTCGATCGATAGGTACTATTTTTAAAACAAGTCGTAAATGTTGCGACCCGGTATTTTATTTTGATGGCCGGGTACCGGGTTGCGACCCTGCAAATGGGAAACGCTGGCTTAGACCTTTAATAAAAATTAATTAGTCGTCGTTTAATTTTATCTGTGATTCGTTGATCAAAGATAAACAAAAAGATGCCTCACCTTGCTTTATTCAATTACTAAACTATCAAGGTCTAGTGTTTCTTACTTATCAAAGTTGTATTTTTTAGATCGGACAGTGAATAACAGGACAGGTAAACCAGAGAATTTTGATGAAACTGATTATGTTAACACAGACGAATCATGCAACAATGAATTAAAACCATCTATTTTGGAAACTGCAAGTTTAATGAAAGAATCGGTTTTCTTAAGTCCAACGTTTGTGCCTACTATAGCTAATTTGATTCCTGGTGAATTGGAGATAGCTAGTGTCAACAAAGAATGTAATTTATTTCCTGCTAAATTGGAGATAGCTAGTGTCAACAAACAATGTGATTTAGTTCCTGGTGAATTGGAGATAGCTAGTGTCAACAAAGAATGTAATTTAGTTCCTGGTGAATTGGAGATAGCTACTTTCAATAAAGAATGTAAGAGTTATAATGGGACTCCATTGCAAGGACAAGTAAATAGTGAACATTTTCCGACGCCCCTTATTAACTCAGCACAAGAACTTCTTAATAATTCTGAATCAGTGGACACAATATCAGTGACATCTCAAAGTGATCTTCTAGGGCATGATAACTGTTCCGTTGAAATGAAGGGTAATTACTGTGAATATAAAAATACATTAAACTTGCACAATTGTATTGGGGAAGATAACAAACATGACAGGAAAGAGGGTCAAGACACCTTAAACAAAGTGTTACAAAATATTAGTAAGAAACCAAATGAAAATCAAGAGAGTAAAAAAAAGAAAATTAACATAATAAATGATGAAATAATTGATATCACAAAAGTGAATAAGTTGTTAAACGTAGATAATAATAATGTTCTTACTCCAGTTCCAGTTGGTATGTTATTACCACCCATAAAGGCACAAGCAAACATAATTTCAAACAGGTCAAATATTCCTGACAGTGATTGTGACAATCAGTCATATAAAAAAGAAATAAATTTCATGACCATTGAAAAATATGAATCTAATTCTGAACTTACAGTCAATAACATCATTGACATAGAGTCACAGAACACAGATGTTGATATTTTACAAGATTCGAGTAAATTTGATTTTGGTAATGTTGACGGAAACAGTATGTGTAATAAGGAATACAACTTTAATGAATTATGTTTCAATAATGTCAACTTACAAAATGAAAAAGGCATGGGAATTGTAACAACTGAATTGGAAGCGGATAAAGGGAGTACAACAAAATTTATTGTCAATGGTCAGGACCAAAATTCTCTACAGTGCCCTGTTTTTTCTAATTTGCCTGCTATATCTTCTAATATCAGTAATGATGTATTGCCTATAGATTCTAGAGAACAATCAAGTATTGATTCCATCGATTCTCAAGAGTCGCACACTAAGAGCAAAGAAAAATATTTTTCATTAGTCGACAAAAAAGACGTAGATGGTTGCAATGCATCTTGCAAAAGAATAGCCAGAGATAATGAACAAGTTAAACAAGATAGTAATTTAGATACTCATTCTACGTCATTGTCAAATATTGTACCATATTATAATAGTAATGATATGAAATATGACAGTGAAAATAGTATCACAGTACATTTAAGAAAATCCAAATTATGTATACAAGGCGTAGAAAAGCCTGGTGGAAAAAGTAAAGAAAAAGAAACAATTGTGAAAGTTTATAGTAATAGACAAAAAGTAAATGAACCAAGGCCTAACACAAAAAATATAACACTAACTCCGAAGAACATTAATCCCGAAAAAAATCCCCAGGAATATACTCAAGTAATGCAAAGTCAAAAAAGACAAATAAAAAGTAAAAGACAAAGCATGTCAAACAATTCTTTTAAACATGATACTGAAACTCAAACTAATCTTAGCAATATAAGTATATCTGGGGCCCATGACACTCAAACCAATGATATATTAATAGATACCATCTGCAAAAGTGCAGAATACTGTATATGTAGCGATTTTGGACAGCTTAGATATTATGACGATAATAGTTTTTATGAACATGTACATTTTTGGCAACGCAAAAATACTACAAGTGAACTTGACTTGATTTTTAGCATTTATGTAGACAATGTTATTAAAAAATGTGATGATAGTACATTTGAAATTTATAATGAGACTCCTGAAGAAAGCTCACACCAAATCTGTTGGAATGAAATGTATGAAAAAGAAGAACAGACCCTAGAATCATCTGAAATAGTATCTCAAAATGTAGTTCGAGAAAATAATGTTCCAGTTGTTTCCAAAATAAATCAAAATGTAGAAACCGCTATTGAAGTTCCGAATAACACTGTTGTTGGAAAACGTTTTAAGGTATGGAAAATAAATATATTTAGCATCTATAAATATAGTAGAATCATATCAATCAGTATTTTTGTACGTTGATTGTTGATTACGTTGTGAGTTTTTTTGTGAAATTATAATATTTTTACAGGATGTCACTAAAGTTGAAGATGCAAATAAAGATAGCTATATAAATAAAGATGCAGATGAAAATATTGTCATAGACTCAAATAAAGCTAGCCATGTAAATAAAGCTGGCGATATAAAAAAACTCGGAGATGTAAATAGATCAAAAAATTTTAATGAAGTCAAAGATGCTAATATTGAAACTGTAAAGGTAAGCACTGTACCACAAATTAATGAGATATCACAAATTAAACGTTTTGTTAACACTTTCGGCATTCAACTGTTTTTTTTATTGGTTTTATGCTATTATTATGTTTATATCATAAATATCAATCATTATTTTAGAAAAAATAAAATCCTGCAAATTAGTTTCAATATTTCAATTTTTTTTCAAAACAGTCCCAGTTTACCTTTAGTTTTATGATCATGTCCCAGAATAATCATTTGCGGCGTTTAATAAACGTGTGACGGCCTACTATGAAAGTAGACGCCCTTTTCTTTATCTATACTAATATTATAAAGCTGAAGAGTTTGTTTGTTTGTTTATTTGTTTGTTTGAACGCGCTAATCTCAGGAAGTACTGGTTCGAATTGAAAAATTATTTTTGTGTAGGATAGTCCATTTATCGAGGAAGGCTGTAGGCTATATAACATCACGCTGCGACCAATAGGAGCGAAGCATGAGTGAAAATGTTGCAAAAATAGTAGCGATCATATAACAGAAATTGACGCGGACGAAGTCGCGGGCAACAGCTAGTTGATTATATACGTACTACTTAAAGTGACAGTCTTCTTTAATGATTTAAAACAAATTAGTGTCTCGCTTCATTTTGCGTTCATAATTCTGAAATTTACACTTCAATCAGAAAATGGCTTCAATAAGTAAGTAACTTGTTAAAAAAAAAAATAGTTGTGCGTGTACTAGTGTACACACGTAAGAAGTGAAACTTCTTTATGACCATATTTTTTGAAAAATGATCTACATGCAACTTTCCAGAAATTGGTTAAATTAGTTAAATTGGTTAAATTGGTTACATTGGTTAAATTGGTTAAATTGGTTAAATTGGTTAAATTGGTTAAATTGGTTAAGTTGGTTAAGTTGGTTAAGTTGGTTAAGTTGGTTAAGTTGGTTAAGTTGGTTAAGTTGGTTAAGTTGGTTAAGTTGGTTAAGTTGGTTAAATTGGTTAAGTTGGTTAAATTGGTTAAATTGGTTAAATTGGTTAAGTTGGTTAAGTTGGTTAAGTTGGTTAAGTTGGTTAAGTTGGATAAGATGGTTAAATTGGTTAAATTGGTTAAATTGGTTAAATTGGTTAAATTGGTTAAATATTATTTCACTACCTTTTTGCTATCGTCTGAACCAACCGTGGTAGGGGCAAGAAAAAGATGGCGCGTAACCGTAAAAAGTGACGAAAATTTGACGCAAAACGTGACGGTAAATTTTTTCCAACGCCGATAAAGAAGTTTCACTTTAAAAATAATAGAAAACAGCACACTCAGGCACGGTAGAAAGAGTGGGAGATACTAGTTCCTCTCCCTTCCCCTCGATCTTACGCTTTTTCGATCAGCATCACGTGACCCTGACGCGAGTTTGGAAGTTTTTACCCATCCAACAAAAAGTGCTCAGCGCCGCTAAAGAAGTTTTCACTTCAATACTATATATTACACTACTATATATTAATGGGTATTGTGGGAAAGTTTGTGCCACTATTACCATTAATGGTTATTCTCAATGGAAATAGTGGGACTGACCCCAAAAATAACATTCTATTGCAGAAGCGGAGACGCAGTTTACGGTTTACAAAAGAGGAAGAAAAAAATGGTTCCGAACCTTCTAGTAAAGATGTCAAGTGTGGTGTATGCAGTCTGATTTTAGCTAGGCGAGAGTGGAAGGAACATGTAAATAAAGATCATGGGTTGATAGCCTGGAAAGCTGGTGACGTTTTTGTAAGAACTTGTCCTATGCGTATATTATGTGATATATTGTGTAGTAGAAGATCAATAATAAAATTAGTATGTTTACTTACAGGACTCTAAAAATAGTGAAACGATTATAAAAATCCAGCAAAAAATCAAAGAATATGAAGTTTTAACATGTTGTTTTTGTAATTTGAATATAAATAACAGTGAAGAATATGTATCACATACCAAGAAATGCATAAAAAATAAGGTAAGAACGACTGATAAAAAATACTAAAACATTTTACGGATATTATGGATCAACGCCTTCATTGCATGATAAAAATCGGCAATAGTTTGTTTGGCACAGAGTGTTTGTTGCATTTGTATGATTGTATTTTAATCCCGTGGTACCAGTGCATGAATACATGTTAAAAATATTTAAATTCAAATATTGTAAACGGTTTTTGTATAATTTTTAAATAATTCAGATTTTAAGAAGTGAAACTTTATCATTTTTAGGACAACTCCGCAATGACTTTAAACCCTTCGGGTATTGAGAAACCAGTAAAATGTGATGACTCTTATAAAATTAATAGTGATATATTTTCACTTGGGAAGAATTCTGTAAATTGTGACACTTCTAAGAAAGGAAATATTGAGTCTAGAATCAGTTTGGTGAAACCAAATACGGAGAAATCATCGATGCATGAATCTCCTAAGAAATTACACAATAATACAAGTATATCAGTACTTTCAGGCAAAGAAAAAGCTGCCAAGTATAATGACCCTCCTAAGCAAATTAATATTGATATTTCAAAAACTCTTTCATTTGATGAAAAAAGTGTAAAACCGTGTGAACTTCAAGAGAAAATAGTTTCAATAGAAAATGTTAAAAGCATTTCAACACCTTCATTTAAAAAGACATCATTTAGGTATGATGACTCTCTTTTTAAAGGCGATATTGATATTCTAAACACGTCGAATCTTAGAGCAAAAGCTGTAAAGTTTACATATTCGAAGAAAAAAGGCGATGATGTTGGTATTATTTCATCCACTGTAACACAAGAAGTTACTGTAAAATGTGGTGTTTGTAAACAAGAAATGGAAGACAATCTATGGATTAATCATTTGCAGAAAGCACATAATTATCTAGCATGGAAGGAAGATGAAAGCTCTTGGGTAGGTTTTTTGACTGTTTACTATTGTGATATGGATTTTTCTACCTTTGACCTGTCTATGAAGCGTAAGAGTACTTTTTATGCAGTCGTGGTTTTTATATGCAAAAATGTTATGATGTAGCTAGCCTCTATACTCAAGGACAGTTTTCTAATGTTTTCTTGGTCATGACATGGCGATATTGATTAAAAACACAAAGAAGTTAAGTTACTAATACACAAAAAATATTGCAGGACTTAAAAGACGAAAACCAAGTCAGGCATCATTTGTATTTAATGTCAAAAAAATATGGCGGACTTATTTGTTCCATATGTGGCCTCAATCGCAAACGCGTCAAAGCGTATCTTAGCCATATAAAACGATGCGGTGCGGACGAAATAGTACGTATATTAAATAAAGCCTGGTTAACCTTTCAGTGTACCTATTATAAATAAAATAAAATAAATAAAGCATGACTGTTTTATAGGAATTTGAAAGCATACAGAATATTACTATACACGATTTTTGTGTGTAGCAAATAAAAGGGTCTCTGCGGGACCTGAGTTGATTTATGCAAATGTTTCAGGACAATCCTACCGAGACACACCCTGTCAAGAATGTAAATATTAAGGATGAAATTTTCACAACTAATTTAGAAACTCTAAAATGTGGCGAAACACCGCAACAAGTGATCGTTACTACTGAAGGCACTTTACAAAATTTGGTTAAAGAAAATAGTGTAAAGTGTAGTTACTCTTCTGCGAAACTGGACCAAGATACTAAAACTACAATAACTTCGCCACTTAAAAAAGTTTATGTAAAATGCGGTGTTTGTAAACTTGAAATGGATGACAGCCATTGGAATTATCATATGCAGATAGCACATAATTACATAGCATGGAAAGAAGGAGAAAGTCCTTTAGTACGTGTTTTTTATATGGTTATACGTGAAATATGGATTTATTATGGCTTCATTTTAACATTATTTTTTTTAAATAAACCATTACAGAATATTCAAAACCAAGAACAAATTTGGCAGCATTTACATTCAATTTCAAAGAAATGTGACGGACTTGTTTGTTCCAAATGTGGCCTCAATCGCAAATATGTCAAAACGTACCTTAGTCATATTAAACAATGTGATGGAATGGTAAGAATTTTATGAAAATTTAATTTAAGGAAAATTTTACTATAATCTCAATAATTTTGATTTATTCATCTTTCAATTAAAATGATTAATTTATTTAGAGCTTAGGTTTTAATAACAGGAGTTCACTTAGTAAGCACAATCTCAATTCGTGCAATAAAATGTTTGTGGTCGCCGCGGGTGGTTGTATCATTTGTGTTATTTTTTAGAACAAGTCTGCCGACGCAGACTATTCAAGGAATATGGATATAGATGGTGAAATATCTATAACGCCTCCGAACAAAGGAAAAACATCAAAACCTGGGGAATTTTCTCAGATTGTAAATACTGAGCATGCTTTTAAACTTCCATCAGAAGAAATTGCTGGGAAATGTGATGATTCTCTGTCTATGACAGATCGTAATGATAGTAATGATAGTGTCATGCCTTTAACTGAGAAAGTAAACGTGAAATGTGGTGTATGTAAACATGAAATGGACGCTAGTCAGTGGAATGGTCACATACAAACGAAACATAATTACCTGGCATGGAAAGAAGAAGAAAGTAACATAGTAGGTGTATTATCAGTATGTTTATTCGGAAACCATGACTTTCATGTTGATATGTATTTTGCCAAATCCGATTTGATGTCAATTAAAAAAAAACTTATAACTAATTAATACTTTATAAATATGTATTTACAGGATCTTCAAGATGATAACGAAATCTGGCAACATTTGCATTCAATTTCAAAGGAATGTGACGGACTTGTTTGTTTTAAATGTGGCCTCAATCGCAAATACCCCAAAGCCTACCTTAGCCATATAAAGCGTTGTAAAGGAATGGTAAGTAGCTGATTTTTAAATTTGTGTGTAATACTTTAGGCCAGCGTTTCCCCAACATTGTTTTATTAATACTACTATTTAATCACAAAATTTTAGTCGAATACTTCGCACGCTGCCTATATTTTACTAAAGAACTCAAGTTCACCGAAAATGACGAGAATATTTACCATGCATCGATCGATAGTACCTAGGTATTGGTATTTTATTTTGATGTCCCGGTACCCGACCCGGCAAATGGGAAATGCTGCTTTAGGCCATATGTTTTCTTATAATGATTAATACTTTAAATCCGATAATAACTGAAAATAATCTGTGGGTGTGACGTCAATCTGTCCGTCTGTTACTCTTTTAAGGTTAAACTACTAAACAAATTTTGATGAAATATGCTACAAAGATACACCTTGAGAAAAGATAATATTTATATTATATCAGGACGTTATGATTTTTCAGGACGATTCTACTAAGATGGACTCTTCTTCAGACAATATGGATATTGGTACCTCAGAATTATTTACACCTCCTACGGCAATAGATAAAAAATCTAAATGTGGTGACCATTCTCAGAATGTAAATACTGGGACTGCATTAACACATCCATCCGAAAAGAGTGTTGTGACGTGCGATAATTCTCCTCTAACAGTGTATAATGATAGTAAAACCATTGCAATTCCTTTAGCTAACAAGGTTATCGTAAACTGTGGTGTTTGTAAACAAGAAATGGACGACAGTCTGTGGAATGATCATATACAAGAAAAACATAATTACTTGGCATGGAAAGAAGGAGAAAGTTCCATAGTAGGTTTATTATTTGTCTGCTAATTCTAAAATCTTGATAAATGTAGTTATAACGTAAATTTTTCTATAAAGATTTAATGTAAAATATTCTTACTGTAATACGTAATCATATTTACAGGATCTTCAAGACGAAGAGCAAATCTGGCAACATTTGCATACAATATCTAAGAAACATAACGGACTTGTGTGTTACCATTGTGGCCTCAATCGCAAATACCCGAAATCCTACCTTAGCCATGTAAAGGAATGCTACGGAATGGTAAGCAGTTAATTTTTAATTGTTGTAAATTTTTATACCATACATAAGCAAATACAGGGTGAAATTTTAACTACCTTGCAAATTTTAATATATCAATCTACGAGACAAAGAACAAATGACGTATTTTTTTTTTGGTATAGCACACAACAAAAATGTGAAGATAAAGCACTTGGAAAATGTCCGCCAATAATCTAAAATTGTTGATACGGCCGCCTAGAAACACTTTTTTACGCGATGCGTATCTCATTCATTCATTACAATACTATTCATAAGTTTTTGATTTTTCCTTTAAACCTTAACAGGCCAAGGACCGTAAAAATTGAAAACTATATAGCGAAAAATATTTTTGGGTGAAAACTTGATTTACAGTTTTTACTTCATAAATGAGCTCTAAATACGATACTGAACGCCTATAAAATTGTAGTTAAAATTTCATCCTGTATAAAGTTTAAGATAATAAGTACCTTACGCTTCGAACCCCAAGCGACAACCGGTTGTCGCGATAACAATTGATTTTAATTGTGTCTGGAATAACTCACGATCGAGGGATTACACCTCTAGCTTATGAAAAGATATGAATACAATGTTTTGTTCTAGTTCCACAAAAGATTCATATTAATTGATTGTATCGCTATAAATGTAACAAACCAAAATCCATGGACAGTCGCATGTGTGTGCGGCCACTAATAGTTTGTAGACGTGGTCTATACCTGTTGGTATTTTTTCCAGGATGTTTCTTTCGAAGCTGAGTGTTCAAGGAGTAAAGAAATTAATAGTACCCTTCCAGAAACAGAAAGTGTGGTGAAATGCAGTAACTCTTCTCAGGAGGAGAATACTAATACCGCCGTAAAAACATCGCATGAAGAAAAAGTTGTGAAGTGTGAACCTGATGATTTTCCTATAAAAGCGGATAGCGATAAAGGAACTCCATGTGCTGATAAGAAATGTGTAAGCTGTGGTGTTTGTCAACAAAAAATACCTAGCAGTCTGTGGTATAACCATATACAGAAGGAACATAATTACCTGGCATGGATAGAAGGAGAAAGCTCCATTGTAGGTTTTGAATCAGTTTTCTTTCATATAACTTTTTCTTGTGAAATTGTGTTAAGTTATAAACAAAAACGTTACTTGCAGAATCTTCAAGACAATGAACAAATCTGGCAACATTTGCATTTAATTTCTAAGAAATATGGCGGACTTGTTTGTTTTAAATGTGGCCTCAATCGCAAGTACCCCAAAGCATACCTAAGCCATACAAAGCAATGCGTAGAAGCGGTAAGTATTTTTAATTTAATTTAATCCGTATCAGATATACAGGGTGGTCAGGTGGGTGGTGAAAATTTAACTCTAGCTCGCAGAAACGTAATTTAATAACTTTGGATCAAAATTGTTACAACATGCAGCAATGTTAGGCAGTTAATTCTTATGCATGTGAAAAAACACTTCACGAGAATTAGGTTTCAAAAAAAAAAAAAAAAAACCGATCAGTTTTTTTTATGTAATTTTTTTATGTAAACACTAGCGAAATTTTCGATGAAAGAATAAAAAAAAACGTATCTCGAAAACTAAACAAATCGGGGAACATACATGGGGTATTTTTGGGTACCCCTAGGAGGGAGGAATTCAAAAAAAATTTCTTGACGTCATTGGATGGACCACCACATGTACATTCATAATATTTTAACGAATAACAAGTTTAAAAAGACATTATTCATTCATATGACATTCATTGAAACCAATGAGGTTTGAATCGAATGTCGTACTTATCTACGATTTCGTTAGGTTATTTAAAAAGTGAATTTTTATTTAATTTTAATATTATAAGGTCCTTACGTTATGAACAGTTCGTAAATCTGACTTTAATTTGTTTATAAGTCGAGGAACTATGTAAGCAGTTGTTCGCTTGCCGTATGTATTGTAAAAAAACCAAAACTACTTAATCCGTATTTTGTGATAAACCATTTTATTTTATGCGTATTTAACTCTTCTTTAAAATAGCATACTAGTTAGGATGGTATTGTACAGACAACAGCACATCAACCTACCACAAAACGTCAAATTTTCTCAATTGATATTGATCTCTAAGGTGATTTAAGGAAAAAGGTTTTAAAAAAAGTTGAAGGAAAAAAACGAAAAATCTCTTTTGAATTTTGATATTAATAAAGTCAATAATAAATGCCTGAAAACACTGGAAACTAACAAAAAAAATAGCTTATCAGGTTTGGAACATTGGATGAACTGATTCAATAAAACAAAGATGATTGTAATAAAACTAAATTTATTTCAAGAGGTTTTGAAAATGCCCCCCTACCACAGAAATGCACAATCTACACGTGCGTAAGAAACTATATTTTAAATGTCTGAAGGCTTCACGATTCGCTATTACTCATTCGGATTCTTCGATCTTCCCTATAAGCTCTTCTTTGATATACCTTTTATCACGAAACACCTAAATAAAATTTTTGGACGCCACTTTTCTTACCATTTTGTATATGCGGACCCTGATTCATTCTACTGTCTTTGAATAAGCCAAGGTACTTTTATTGGTCAACATTTTGTTAGTTTTGGCCATAGATTTAATATAATTTTGATTTTATTGAACGTTTACCTGCAGTAATAAGTTGCTTTATATACACTATATCGATAAAATCGATATCGAAGTCTAGAAGACAGTTTATAACACTGCAGTATTTGCCTCGCACACATGCACACCATACGCACACAAGAGCGACCCAGTTTTGGTCTCGCTCTCAAGATTTAATTACCAATCTATCATCTATACTAAATTTATGGTTTTGGCACTTACATTTGAGACCGTCTCAGATAAGAACAAATCAAATAACAACCCTTTTCTCACTGAACTGTTCTGACCACTAAGCTACTGATGATGTTAATTACCAAATTATCTCAAGTGCTTCGATGTCAAGTCAGCGTCGCGCGTCGTCTCAAATTGAAGTGTTATAATGTTATTACTTTAACATTATTTTTTTCAACTTAAGTACAGAACAAGTTGTACCTATAAATTGTTTCAAAGCCATTTAAATCTGCTGAATGTAATTATCACCTAAACTATTTCGTCTCACATTTTTAGGACAATACCTTCGAGGCAGATTCTTCTACTGAAGCAGATATTAATAATGCCAAAACTTTAATTAAAGTTGAAGAAAAAACATCCAACTATAGCGATTCTAAATCAAAACCTTTAATAAAAAGAACAAATGTGGAGTCTAATAATCATAACGAAACTTCTTTGACCAAAAAAACTAACGTGAGCTGTGGTGTTTGTAAACAAGAAATGGACGACAGTCTTTGGTATGAGCATATGCAGCAGGAACACAATTTCCTTGCATGGAAAGAAGGAGAGAGTTCTATAGTAAGTTACCGCTTGTACATTTTATTCCTAGAATAAAATAAAAAACAGTTAATGATGAAATAATACGGCAATTGCATTAATTGCAGGATCTTCACGACAAAGACGAAATTTGGCAGCTACTGCATTCAATTTCTAAGAAATTTGACGGGCTTGTTTGTGCTAAATGTGGCCTCAATCGCAAATACCCTAAAGCGTTTCTTAAGCATGTTAAGCATTGCGACGGAACGGTGAGTGTACTATGTATTCCATGAATGTTAATATTTGATTTTTATGCCTCAAGCTTTTGGGTTTTAAATGTTGAAATCTTTTCTTTGCTATTGCTAATAAATGTAAACATTTGTTAATATTTAAACTGTTTTGCATCTTTATAGAGCACATACATAATAATATTAACGTATGGCATGATAGTATATTATTTAAACTAAAAACTGTAACTTTTAGTATACTTATACTCAATTGCTTAAATGTATTTGTTATTATTCCAGACTTCAAATAATGATTCTTTGATGTCAAATTCTATGGACACAAGCTGCATATCAGAAGTAGATACGTCAGAAACAGAAAAAGTTAATTTGTTCGTTGAAATAAAATGTGGCGTATGTTATGAAACCTGTCTTAACAAGAATTGGACTAAGCACATTCAAACAAGACATAATTACTTAGCATGGAAAGAGGGTGAACCGTGTTTTGTAAGTTTTTTTTTAAATATACTTAACGTAAACTAATTCTAGAAAATATTAAGTACGATTCAACCACTCACTGTACTAGAAAAATAATTCCTAAGAAGTTGTTTTCATGATAGCTTACTTTGAAGAAATACTTTATATTTAAACAAAGATCTTTAAGAAATTTTTAATGATCTCTGGTTAAATAGGTAATAACGTAAATGCCTTTTCTTGACAAAGTTTATCCTTATTAGGTGATTTACTATTACTGAAGAATTGGTGTTTATCTTGCTTGAGCTAGGGTTGTTTTTAAAATAATATATTTATTTATATATATATATATATATATATTAGACATTAGAATACCAGCTGGATATGAATTAGACATGTACACACTGCTTTTATGCTTTATTTAACCATTGTGTATAACATCTTGGCAGTATTATTTTATTATATCAAGAATTTTTAATTTCTAATTATATTTTTATTGATAAAATAAAATAACAACATTGCCAAGATGTTATTCTGATGGTTAAATAACGTGGGCTTCATTTGTCTGGCGGTTAAACATGAACGGTGTATTATTTTGCTGCGGCCAGGTTTCGGTTTCATGGGTTAAAATAAACCTTACACACTACGCCCGTGCGCGTCGCAGCGTGTTTAAATATAAATAGCTAAATCAATCTATATATAAGTACATAAAAATGAATAGCTCAACCGATTTCGCTAATTATTTTTTTGTTTTGTTTGTTATTATCAGGAGAATGTTCTTATGAAAGAAAAAAATAGGAAAATTGCCCGGAAAATTAGAAAATTTAAGATAACAACTTAATCACCAAACTAAATTATTTGTTATGTAACCTTATCGCTTTTGACAATTTAAACTTTTTTAATGTATGAAGTTTGACATAACATTGACAGAATGCGTGCTGCTAATATCGTCAATTAAGGGATAAAAAAAAACTAAATTTTGCACATGGCCAGTAATATGTCGCCTGTTTACCTGTGTGCCAGGAAAAAAAACTAAGAATCCTGTATCATAAAGCATAATATTAACACAGTCTATGAACCATACAGTCGTTCGACGCCTTTGATCTCATGCAAAATGCCGACAACGTCTAGACAGTATCGTGACGGCCAGGCTTGTCAAAAGTAAACAATATATAAAAATATTTATTTATTGCAGATAAACACTCGTAATCAGCACCCCAATGAACCTCAAAAGTGACACACGTATCAAATTATAAAAAAATACGTCCGCCATCTTAGATTTTAATAAGGATGGCATGATGGTAATCAGCACCCTAGTGAACCTTAAAATTGACACCCATGTCAAGTTATAGAAAATTACGTCCGCCATCTTGGATTTAAAATAGGATGGCATTTTCGTAATCAGTACCCTAATGAATCTCAAAATTGAAACCCATATCAAATTATAAAACAATACGTCCGCCATCTTGGATTTTAAAAATTATGGCATTTTGGTAATCGGCATCCCTATGAACCTCAAAATTGACACCCATATAAAATTATAAAGAAATACGTCCGCCATCTTGGATTTTAGAAAGGATGGCATTTTGGTAATCGGCACCCCAATGAACCTCAAAATTGACACCCATGTCAAATAATATAAAATTACGTCCGCCATCTTGAATTTAAAATAGGATGGCATTTTCGTGATTGGCACCCCAATGAACCTCAAAATTGACACCCATATCAAACTATAAAAAAATACGTCCGCCATCTTGGATTTTAAAAGGATGGCATATCCGAAGCACCCCACTGAACCTCAAAATTGACACTCATATCAAATTAAAAAAAATTACGTCCGCCATCTTGAATTTAAAAAAGGATAGCATTTTCGCAATCAGCAGCCAAATTAACCTCGAAATAGACAACTATTTATCTTATTAAAATAAAATGTTCACCATCTCGAATCATTCGATATTAGCATTCCAATAATTTCCAACAAACAAATATAAAATAATTTAAAACACAAACATTTGTTAGCCCTGAATGCTGTGTCCCGAACTGCTAACATCGTTTTGTTCGCAGTTCGGGCTCGGCCTTCCCGCGTCTCGCCTCTTACGCACAACTGCCCTGTCTAGACGTCTTCGTCGAACGACTGTATGATTCATGGACTGTGATAATTAACAATTGGTAAAATTTTTTTTATTATGCCATTTCGTAATCAATATTCATAGTTAAGACAGGACAACGTCTGTCGGGTCCGCTAGTATTTTATATTTTTCTAAGATTATTTTTATTAATCAAACAATAACAGCGCCAAGATGTTATACATAATGGTTACATAAGGTTAGGCTTCGTTCGGCAGGCGTTTAAAAATGCACGGTGTATATTTGGACAACAACTAGTTTAAAATGATCTGTTCCAGAATTTAATGGACCAGGAAGCTGTTGAAAATCATTTGCAATCAATAATTACTAAGCACGGCTTTTTATACTGTCGAAATTGCGGCGTGAATCCCAAATACGGAACAAGAGAAATAAGTAAATTCTTACAACATATTGAAATTTGCGGGAAAGACAAAAAAGTGCGTACAAATTTCTTATTAATTTAGTTTATAATGACATGTCATAATTTAGTCTAATGTAACTTTCATTTCGCAACATTACATATTTCAGGATACCACCAGTACCAAAATTAAACTTGTGAAATGTGGGGTCTGTAAGATGGCTATAGAAAAATCTCGTTGGATTGAACATATAGGATTCAATCATAACTATTTAGCGTGGAAACATGAAGAAGAACCATTGGTAAGCGATTTAATATTAGTATAAAGTGAAAATCATGTTGGAGTCATAAATATAAATACTTATTTTATATATTTCTATTACCATTTCAGGATTTGGAAGACGCTGAAAATGTTAAATTACATTTAATTAATCTTTCGAAAAAAGTAGATACGTTTAAGTGCGCTAGATGCGGATTCCGAAAAAAATATCCAAAACTTTACCTAGATCACATCAAAACCTGCAACTTTGACAATTCAAGGTTAATTAATGCAGGTAAAGTTTCAGTTATTAAATGACTTCGATGCTACTTTGTTTGGATGTTTTAAATTGCTTGACAGCTAGTCGATACCTTACAAACATGAAATATAATGTCTCAATTTCAAAGTTGATGTAAAAAAAGAACCGCGGTGATCCTATTATTTATACAAGAGCAAATTTTTAATTTAACTTGATATTTTTGGGTGTACCGAATTATTTGATAACTTGAATTCAAATAATTGAGTTGATTTTTTAAATTATTTGCATGAAAAGAAAAATCAAAGTGTTGCATAGCTATTCCCACACATAGTTTGACTTTAAGTAACTAAGTTATATTTCCTTAATCCAAAGGTTCCATTGAATGTGGTGTTTGCTCGGAACAAATGAAATCTTCAAAATGGCAAAAGCATGCAATGGATAAGCATTATAATGTAGCTTGGAGAGTCGGCGAACAACCTATCGTAAGTTATATTATAATATTTACCAAAAATAGCTAGGTGATCATCATACTCGTATTTCAGGAGCTACTCTTGTCAGTAGGTTTTCGCACAATTATTATTGAATATCATTTGTTTTTACATATCTACTGAATAGTAATCATTTTATTATGAATAATTCAGTTTTATGCCTTTCCATTGTGCACAGGATCTGAAGTCATGTTACGCAGTCGAAAGGTATCTGAAAGAGTATAAGCAAGCAGTGGGGGTGCTAGTTTGTAAAGTTTGCGGTATTAATAGAGTGTCAGTTATCGGTTTCTACGCGCACGTCCTAGTTTGTGGAAAAAGCGAAAAGGTACGTACTAACAAAGTCGTTTTACAAATTAACTTGCTATTTATGCTATGCGGAACTAGAAATATTCTCTTTTCTCTTACAATTTCCTTTTTTTTTTCAACTAAGCATTAGCAAGTTATTGTGAATCCGTACTTTCTTCCAGATTCTAAAACCATTGGACCCTCCATTGGAACTATTGAGTAATTAGCCAGTCATTGAGCTTACAATTTCGAAAGTCTTGTGAATTTGATTTGTCTTTGGCTTGATCTGATGATTACGTCGAGCGTTAAATTAGTTACTAATTATATTTTGTGTGGTTTTTAGGAGATTGAGGAGTTCCAAAACATTTGCGAAATTTGTAACAAGGTTTACATATGCGTATACAAAAATCAGCATATGGCGGCGCACAAAGAACAAGAATATGCTAAAGAACGTAAACTGCGTCTCGAAAAATTAAAGGAAGAAAAGGAAAATGAAATGGATACGCTCGACACAACGGGTGATGACTGTTTATTAGGTCGAAGAAAAGCAGCTGTCGAGTAAGTTTTCGTGCTTATCTTTAAATGTGGACAGCATTACATACATTGTTCTGATTCCACAGTGAGTAACTATTTAAAAAAGCACTCGTATTGTGGAAATACGAAACAACTAACCCGAGAAAATGTAGAAAAAATACTTCTTTTTTACATTTACATTTGTCAACCTAACTGTTCCTAAACGGCTGAACCAATTTGGATGCAGTTCTGTTTTTTTTTCTGTTTTAGACAACGTCTGCATGGTCGGCAAGTAAGCTATATAATTCTTGGTATATAGAACCTCTTTAACGGCTGAGCCGATTTTAATTAAATATAGTGTATGTGTTCGAGTGTGGCTCCGAATGGGTTAAATTCAAATCAACCCGGTAGGTGGCGCTACTGATAGGAAATATCACATTTAATTTGGCTCTGGTTTTCTGACCAGGACGACGTCTGGCGATTCTAATAACATCTTACATGTACTAGCTAGAATGTTTGTAAAATATAATATATTTAATTATTTTTCTATTTCAGGGCTAGGAATGTAATTGAAAAATTAAAGACGATTGAAGTAAGTTAATTTTTTAGTAAAGTTTGACACTTTTCCACTAAATGATAAGCGATTTTAATACTACAAATGATTTTAGGACGACCAGAACATCACATGTGTCACGTGTGGGTTTGTAGGTGCTACTGCTAAAAAGTTTGCTCGTCACAATTGCGCCGACGAAAGCGGATCGTTCGAACAAAGCGGATCCGACACGGACGACACGTGCGAGTCGCTCTCGTCGAATGCGTCAGATGACTCAAACCTCGATGCCGAAATCTTAGAAGAAGAAGAAGACGAAGAAAAATATGAATATATTTCAAAAAAGAAACGCTACAAAGAATCTAGTGAGTTTGTAGATTTTAACAGTTTATTCATTATTCCCCTCACTGCCAAAACGTGACCAATGTGGAGAACGAATTTATTCAAGTACGGCAAACGGTCCAAAGATTGAATTCTTTTTTCAATTTATACATTATTTAATTATTAGGGACTCGAGAAAACAAACAATTTGTTTTTTCTCGAGTCCTTAATCGAACACAAAAATGTCCAGAATGTTCAGATTAGACGTCATAAATAAAACTCACGTACTCCGAAGTCTCGATGTAACTCGCGTTTAAAAGGGTTTTACATTATATTTTGGTTTACCTCGACGTTTCGAACACTTTACTTACAGCGTTCGTGTTCACAGGTAGACTGAGGTATCACCTTGTAATGTTTTTGCTCCACTTCCATTTGTACCAAACCACATCAACGGTTTGGTCGGCTTTATGGTAAAAGATTTGAATAGTATTTTGTCTATAAAAATTAAAGTTACATCCTTCGTTTCAGTCGTCGCAGCGAGAGCACCGAGCTTGCCGTATAAATATAACAAACAAACTTCATATTTACTCCAAAATCAAGAAGATTTGTAAGTTCATAAATCGGATATTTTTTCAAATTTAGCGACGGAAAGAATTGCTATTTATTTATATTTCTTTTTTGTAGCTTCGAGATACATTTCTCGGATGAAGTATTGTTTCCTGAATGGCTCGACTGTAAATACGAAAATTTAGATCCTAGTCGGGTGACTGAGTACTTGCCAAAAGTGGAAAAATCTTGTAAAATTAATCTAGAAAATGAATGGGACACATTTAATCGATTTGAAGTACGAAAGAATACAAAAGGTGTGTAAAATTAATGTAATTATTTACTATTAATGTAATTATTCATTATTCACTAAACGATTTTAATTTGCCACATGTTAAATGTACCATTTGTTTTTGTAGGTCATAGTTTGTTCTTGGGTGGCACTGTAAAATGTTTATCCTGGATTCCACCCCGCCTTGACGATAATCAACGAAGTAGTAATTACTTGTCCATATCGTGCCATCAGAACACAGATACTCCTCGATATAGCTTTGATGAGTTGTCAACTCATTTAGGATTAATCCAGATTTGGGATTTTGGCACCTTCAGCGAGTAAGTAGATGAAAAATGAGAAATGAACCAAAGTGTTCTCAGATTTATTATCCAACTAAAATTAATAAAGTGCAATGTTGTACTGCCATATACGTCATTTTACTTTCTGCATACATTAAAAAAAACTTAGTGATATTGCGAAAATAAAGTAGGTTATTTGAATATTAGTTGTTGAAATTTTATTATTTTTGTGTCCTATTTCGACATTAGTAACTTCCCTCGTTATGATTTAATGTGCTAGTGCCTGTTTGTCTGAAATAAAAAATATCTTCTGTTTCAGCGCACTTCCTAAACAAGTGTTGTGTATAGCTCACGACCACGGGACCATTTGGGCTATGGACTGGTGTCCCTCAGGCGTGCGGGAAATAGACGCGAGTGATAAAACATGTCCCAGGCTAGGTCTACTTGCAGTGGCCTGTTCTAATGGATTTGCCTACATATTTTCCGTTCCGTATCCTTCATCAATAGCAGATTCGTGAGTATGCGTTTTAAACGACCGAATTGCTTGCATGGTCCCGAATATACAGGATTAAATTTTAATCACCTTCCAAATTTCATTGTAGCAATCTAGGAGACAAAAACAAATGACGTATTTTTTCTTTTGGTATAGCCCAGTACAAAAAATGTCAAGATAAAGCACTTAGAAAATGTCCGCCAAACATCTAAAATGTTTGATACGGCCTCCTGGCAACACGTTTTTTACACGATGTGCAACAAATTCATTCATTACGATACTATTCATAAGTTTTTGATTTTCCCTTCATACATTAACAGGCTATGATGCGAAAAATATTTTCGGGTGAAAACTGGATTTACTTTTTTTACTTCATAAATGGGCTCTAAATACGATATTGAACCCAAATTCCCAAAATGTCAAGCGGTTTCAAAATGTCAAGTTCCCGGAAAGTCAAGTTCCCAAAACGTCAAGTTCCCAGAAAGTCAAGTTTCCAAAATGTCAAGTTCCTGGAAAGTCAAGTTCCCAAAATGTCAAGTTTTCAGAGTCTATGAAGATAAGGGAGTTCTCGTTCAATGTTAAAAAAAATAATTTTTTTTTTTTAAATTATACAGGATGAAATTTTAACCACTTTCCAAATTTTAATATATCAATCTACGAGACAAAAAACAAATGACGTATTTATTCTTTTGTTATAGCCTAGTACAAAAATGTCAAGATAAAGCACTTAGAAAATGTCCGCCAAAAATCTAAATTTTTTAGACGGCCGCCCAGCAACATTTTTTTTTGCGATGCGCATCTCATTCATTCATACGATACTATTACAGGCCAAAAAAGGTAAAAATTTAAAACTGTATTGTGAAAAATATTTTCGGGTGAAAACTTGATTTACTTGTTTTACTTCATAAATGGGCTCTAAGTACGATACAGAACGCCTGTAAAATTTTTGGAAAGTGGTTAAACTTTCATCCTGTATGTAATCAACAATCAACACATTTAAACTTACTATGAAAAAAAAACACATTTCAAAATTTTTACTTATTATGAAAAACATGTTTTTTTGTTTTTTTTTAGTATCTTTATAAAAATATGTTTTTTTGCATAGTAAGTTAAAATATTTAAATATACTTTTTTTCCATAGTAAGTTTAAATGTGTTGATTGTTGATTACATAATAATTAAAAAAATATATATTTATGGATTTTTTTATTATTGAACGAGAACTCCCTTATCTTCATAGACTATCTGAAAACTTGACATTTAGGGAATTTAACTTTCCCGAAACTTGACATTTTGGGAATTTGAAATTATGTACTGAAAGGTATTGAACTCCTATAACAAATTTTGAAGATGATGAAAAAGTCATCCTGTATGAAATGAAATAGTTATTATAAAAAAATGCCTTTCAGGGATAACATCTTTATTAAGCTGAAGCCTGTTGCGGAACTCAGGTTAACAATGAGTTCAGAAAGAAGATTATATCAAGCTACAGCTATTAGTTGGTCCAAGGTTAGTATGTTCCTACTCAAAATATAAGCCAAACTAGAAACCGCGCGCTACAAGGACACAGCACTGTCCAAAAACACAACGTACTATGTAAATACACAATCAGCGACTAAGAAACATCCTCACCAACCCACTTAGTAGCATAATCAACTTTATGTCATGTACTTAAGGTTGAATTTCCATTAAGGTAGGTATGAATCATGACAAATGTTACTTAGATTCAACTATAAAAATTTCAAAGTTCAAAGAAGTATCAAATTTGTATGGGGCAGTGTGACTAGTTCTCATTTTTTTACTGTCATTTATAAAACATTAATGTACCCACTAATAGTAAAATAATAAACTTACGCACATGGTTAGGCTAATAGTTCGGGTTTTCAAAATTAACTAAAAATGGCAATGGTTTCTTAAAAAAGACTGGACTAAAACCAAATTATCACAATTATTACCTAATCTTTAATGGGGACAATCAATAAACTCATGGACAGAGAAAAAAAAATTACTCCATTTTCAAAGTATTTGTAATTAGTTTTAATTGAATTACTTGCTTAAAGATAAAATAATGGCCCTCCTGTTTCTTTTTAAAATTAAAATTACACTTATACAAACTTCATGATGCGCTAAGTGCAGGCGGTTTCTGGTTAGTTCTAATATGCCGTAAGTCTATATATAAAATACTTTCTAAACGTTTGTTTTTCTTTTAGCAAAAAGGCCACGCGATCATAATGGTTGGTTACGCGGATGGAACTACCGCATTGTATGATTTATGCAGTGCGACGCCTTTGTTGAAATGTATAGACAACGGGGTTTCTGTTTTTTATCCGTATCAGGACAGGCGGGATCATAGCGGATGCGTAACAGGTTCGTCCTAATAATATACGTATTTACTACTAAGTTAATTAAAAACGCCCCGTTGGTCTAGTGCTTGAAATACCGGGCCAAGATCTCAGGCAGGTTCGATCCCCGGGTCGGGCAACAAAAAGTTTCGAATTTCCGAACGTTGCTCAGGTTTTGTGATCACCAATCCGCATTTGGCAAGCGTGGTGATTATGCCAGTTCCCATCATTGCAGAGGTAATTTGAATTCAATGATGGAGGCCTTTTCCCCGCAGTGGGATGATTATAGGCTGTTACTTTATACAAGTTTGCATTGTAATAAATTAACTTAATTATTATAGACGTAATATAAATAAAACCGGCCAAGTGCGAGTCCGCACGAAGGGTTCCGTACTAAAAAGGCCAAAAAAAACGAGTTTGTTGTATGGGAGCCCCCCTTAAATATTTATTTTATTTTGTTTTTAGTATTTGTTGTTATTGCGGTAACAGAAATACATAATTTGTGAAAATTTCAACTGTCTAGCTTTCGCGGCTTTTGAGATACAGCCTGGTGACAGAGCGACGGACAGACGGACAGACAGCGAAGTCTTAGTAATAGGGTCCCGATTTTACCCTTTGGGTACGGAACCCTAAAAACTAGATACATAAGCAGCGTCAAAAAAGTGTCCCAAATAATTTGTCTTTCATTCATAGATAATGAAAGAAAAAAATGATATCAAATTTCGGACTTCACTATATTATTTATACCTATGCATATGTTAACATAAGCTGGTTTCGGTTTGTTATCCATTTACCTAACATCCTGTATAGATGACTTTAACACCCGTATTTATAAAGAAGTAATTATTTATTGCTTTAAAAAGTCTTAAAATGTTTTTGCCTAGAGCTTGAGTGAAGGAAATAGGTCACCATTAATAGACATATTATTTGGCTGAAAATGCTATATTTTCATAGTTACAACTTCTAATAATTACTAGATTAAGAACGACAAATTTTCACCTAAGTAATTACTTTTAGTAGAGTAATTACTTTTACTTGTTTATAAATACGGGTGAAAGAAGCTAAGATTTAATAAGTTTTGCTTGGATCAGACGTGGACATATGGCCGAGCCTCGACTCGGCCAGGGGCGGTCAAGTGGGCGCGCTGTGTAGCACTTCGATGTCGGGCTCGGTGGCGTCGCTGCGGCCCCGCTGCGGGCAGCCAAGCTTGTACAACCGATCGCCGGCGACCGTCTGCAAGTTCACGCCCGGCTGGCCTTCAGTGTTGATCGCCCCTGACGATACTATAGGTAACTGACATCTAAAACGGTGGCTTTTTATTAGCATGTTTGTTGTTAAGTCGAAATTATCCAATGAATTTGATTGAGTAAAAAAAAAAACAGTTTACATTAAAATATAACAGGCAATGATATTTAAAAAGTAATAGATATGTTACATGCGCTCTTAATATGCGTCCCTAAAACGTCACAATTGTGACGTCTTTTCAAATCCATGAAAGAGAAAGTAATTGTTCTTTTCACGAGTATGACAAGGACAAAATAATAATTACGCATGTGTGCAGTTGTTCGCAAGCGGCACATATATTTCGATAGTTTTGTAAGGGCATAACCTATCTATACTTTTTAAATATCATTGATAACAGGTGTAAAAAAATCAAACGCAGATCCGAAAACCACGTATTGTCCCCATCATTAGAATATTTTTTTTCTTCAGGACCATTCTGGGAAACTGCTGGTCAAAGTCACAATTTTGTTTATCATTTTATTACAAAAAATGTTGCAAAAGGTTACTTAAACACTTTTCTCCTTACAAGCATAAATCATCTTTAAATAAAAAAATTCTTTATTTCGTTCATAAATAGGATTTTTAAAATTACAATACGCAATGTACGGCTAAGTGCGGACGTATTTGAACTTAGCAGCCATCAACAGCGCAGAGGTGTGCCGGCCCGTGCGCGCTATGAATATAGTAATATTTTATTGAGTTCTTAAAATAAAAATCATTTCCCAGCGATAATATTTTGTAAAATTACTAGATTTAATGTTCACATTGCGTAGCTTCAGGGTCTGCGTTTGAGTTTTTTACACCCTGTAGGTTGGTTCTTGGTTCGACCCCGCGTCGGGCAAGAAGAGTTTCGAACTTAAGATAATTGCTCTAATTTTTGATCACCGTTGGTCAGTGGTTTAAATACCGGGCCGAGATCTCGGGGTCCCAGGTTTGAATCCCGGGTCGGGCAATAAAAGTTTCGAATTTTCGAACGTTGCTCGGGTTTGTGATCACCAACCCGCATTTGGCAAGCGTGTACACCCATCATTGCTGTGGTAACTTGAATTCAATGATGGAGGCCTTTGCCCTGCAGTGGGATGATTGTAGGCCGTTACCTGTTTATACAAGGTGTTTGGTTAACATACACAGGCCCCTAAATCTGCTAACCAAATCGTATCACAGTCGTAATTAAAATGCTGGTTTTTGACAGTTGTAAATAAAGGGCTAAATGAAATCGCACAATTTAATCACGACCGAACTATAATTAAAATAGCTGAATAAGGCCCCAGTTTCTAAGGATTCGTGTTAAAACGGGGTAATTCCGTTTCCCAGCGACCCAGTCGCCGAACGAGCTGGACTATGAATTCGTGTTAAAAGTGGATTATTCCGTTTCCCAGCGACTCAGTCACCGAACGAGCTGGACTGGTACGGGTGTGGTCGCCGCTTGGGCTCCGTTAGCGCGCTATGCAGTTGTCATCACTGCAGCCGGGTGTTGGTGTACACGAAGCCTCTACTGAGGTTTATAAACGCACTGCCTCCATACAGTGACGTCAAGAAACATGTAAGTACATAAAATTAATTACTAGAATATACAATTTCGTTTTTTTTTGTGGGATTCGAATTCACAACGTTTCGCTTATCAACTGCTTTAACAAACACAAACTATGTCTGCGTAGCTCAATGGTCAGAGCAGACGAGGGTGTAGGTTCAAGTCTCACTTCAGGTAGGCGTAATTTTTAATCAATAAAATAATTAATAAATAAATGTGGACAACATCACATACATTGTTCTGATCCCAATTTGAAAGAAGCAGAAACAACGAAGGTACCACAAACACCCAGACCCGGGAAAATGTAGAAAAACAATTTTTTTTCTACATTGGCCCGTCCGGGAATCGAACCCGGGACACCTTGAAAACCGGTGTGAAACTACTCCGCTACGGAGGCTTTAAATTTACACTAGCAATTGAATTTCTTAAAAACAGTGTAAAAACTTACAACTACTAGCTGTTGCCTACGACTTCATACGCGTAGAATTTTGTATTTGAAACAAATTCCACGGGAACCGTATTTTTTCCGGGATAAAAACTAGCCTTTAAGAGGAAACACTACGGGTGAGAGAATTGAAGAATAGGTATTTGTATAAATCTACTTTTTCAAAACTAGACCGATTTAAATACTTTTTTCATAAAAAATTAAAGAAAGGCTGTGGCCGTATTCGTATGTTTTCCTTTTTTTCTAAAATTTTGGCAAATTTTGTTTTCTGGATGTTTGAACACAGCGAAAAAACTGGCGATTTTTTTCGATTTTTGAGGGCTCATACCTTTTTTTAAATAAATTTATGAAAAAACAGAAAACAGAAACATGCTAATAGTGGCCATAGATTTTTGTAACAAAAAATATTTCTCTACTGGCATTATCCAGGGAGGAAACAGGGGACTACGTTTGTATGGAAAAACGGCCCTTGTGTTTCCTCTTAAGCAATTATAGCGTATTATTTAACGCCAAATCTATCGTGCCGAATCGTCCAGGTCCTTTGAGCCGTTCTGCGGTGATTGAGTAACAAACTTCCATCCAAACTTTCGCATTCATAATATTAGGTCCTTAAATATGAAATTGGCGTATTCTAGTACTGGCCACAAGAATCTCCTCTTTGGTTAGGAATTCCGACCTAATATAATATTAGTAACAAGTAAGATTACTAAAGTATACACGTCTAATTGCTAGCTGGTCAGTAATGTCAACCAAGTTGACTAATTTAACTTAATTATTATATTGTTTTCTGTATACAGACAGTGGCAATCATAAAAACAACGCCGCTTGCCAAGAAACGGAAGATTTCAAACGACGAGCTGGGTATGCTCGTTGAACCGCTAACGTACGACGAAGTCATCACGCAATACGGAGTAGAAGTCGTGATGTGCGATATTCAGGAAACTGTAAGTATTACCTATACAGTACGGTCGGCCAAGAAAGTGGTTTTGGCAAAATTACCTACATGTGTAATAATCTAAGAACCCACCATACAACGACCTTCACCGAGCTGGTTATTGGATGAAAAGTATTTTCTATTCAATTAAATATGCCAATAAATATATTACAAATGGGTTGCTTAAAAATTAAAAATTAGTTCAGAGTATGATTACTTAACTTTTATTTTTATTTTTTTATTTTTAAACTTTTCACTGGTTTGGTTAATAGACAAATTCCATACCAACCGAAAGTATGAAGCCCATAGAATATGCAAATGTTAGGTTGACTATTTTTTTCCCGTCACAACCCTTGAGTAGGCGGGTATAAACAAGTAAATCGATACTAGTAACTTGCACCGGTCTGGTTAATTAAATAAAGTTAAATGCAAATAAATATTATTTAATTATGAACACGGTGGTGAGTTGGATGCGAAAAACCAGACCTGAAATTCGGTTGTCAAATTTTAAGCATTCTACTCTGGACTGAAATTTTTTAGTCAACCCATTTGCAATATATTTATTGGCATATTTAATTGCATATAAAATACTTTTCATCCAATAACCAGCTCGGTGAATGTCGTTGTATGGTGGGATCTTATACTATAAGCACATGGTAAAAATCCCTACAGAGTACAAGCTTCTTGACTTTTAAACTATTCTGATAGGGCTGACACCTGTTGCAAGTCAAAAAAAATAGGTAGTAAAAATTAAAAACGGTAAGTACGAGTACCTACCTATATACTAAAAAGTGTATTTCAAAAGGTATAAAATATAAGGTTTAGTCTAATTTGACAATACTAAAGTTAAATTACTTTATAAATGGCTAACCCTAAATAATTTATTTTTCTTCAAATATTTCTTATTTATTTATAACGTGTGTTACAGTCTGAATCTACTACCTACAGTTTCCTTAAATAACTGATCGGAAAATATTCGCATGGCATGTCAAAAGATGATTAATTTAGAATTTTATTTTTATACTTATCACATTATTAAAATAATCTTGGTATGTTTCTTTTCATTTCACCAATAAAATTAACATAATTATCTGGACCTGGCAGTATTTTTTTATTTTATTTATTTAAGGACAGCCAACAAAGCATACACTATGACAATATAAATATCATTCATAATTTACATTTTGTAGTGTAGCCTTAATTAAAGGCTACCACGACATGCACAACTTATATAAAAACGTGGAAACCGACATGAATCCTATTTCACCTTAATCAAATTTAATAGATTTTCTTTTTCTAAATGAACGAGGACATTTAAAGAATTATTTAGAGTATTTTAAGGAGCCCGGCCTGTAGATAATAGGGGTTAAAGTATGAAATTGCCGATTATTTTCCCACTTTTTATTTTGTTTATAGCTCTTAAGTATAGTCATATTATTGCGTAATTCTTAAGTAACTTTTGACTAAAAAAAATGCAATACTAGTGCCTATTACTTCAAAGGAGGTCGTTGAAAAGACCCCTTACAATGTGTCAGCTGACCTTCTTGCTTCAATTAAGTATATTTGTATTATATACTTTGATTTTCAGAAATTTAAATACTATAATGCGTAGCTTTATAACCATCTAACTTTCACCTTTAATTGCATCAAAAAGCGGTTCAGGCGTTTTTAAAAAAACTAAAAAATTGTTAGTATGGAAAAATGACTTTTCTCGATTTCGTCCATACAAAACGGCAATTTGTTTATTTAGATTTAACACCAATTTTCCTTAATCAATATTATATAAATAATTGAATCATAGAAATGTTAAAATCACAATTCGTCAGCCAAATCACTCAAATAAATGTCGTCTAATGCGCGCGACGTGCAGGCGGCAGCCCTGCCATTTATACCGCAACTGAATCGGCGAAAACCAGTTCTTACCCCGGCGACGCGTCGGTGAACGCGTCGGTGAGATGTCACGCGTACATCGCCGCGCTATGTGTGAGTGGAACAACAGCGGGCCGCATATAGTTAGCTTGTATTCTGGTGGGAATATTTATTCATGTGCTATAAGCAAATTGCGATAAGGTTGAACTCATGGACTTTTTAACCATATAAGATACGCACAGTTATGACGTATTAGTATTAGTATCTAGTTTTGCATGGGAAGATCAACCCTGTTGTTCAATGACGTGTGGATGATTTTCAACCTTGGGGTGATTGATAGACCACCTTCTAGGCTGACCGATACTTTTTTTTGGTAAAAGTTAATAAAGATTTTTGATAGTCGGGTGAACGAGATTGACAACCAAATATGTAATCTAAAAGAATCCCTAATCTCAAACAACTAGAAAGCAAATAATAAACCGTGCTAGGTAGTTGGTGGTTACGGGTACACTTACTTGTTTTTGTTTTTGTTGATTCTATCGAAAAGCTTCGAATCAATTTTGATAAAATTTCTGTGGGCTAGAAATATGACTAAACAAAAAAAAAACTTCAAAATCAGACCAGGCACAATCTAATCGCGTAACAAACGTTCAAATAAAACGACATGCTATCGAATTAAGCGCCTCCTCCTTTTTTGGAGTCGGTTGAAAGAATGGCAATAGATCCTATTATTTTCAAATGTTCACAGAATCCTACAATAAACAGTATGCGAGAGCCGTTCACTGAGCGGTTCCCTCTGGCGGATGTTTCCGCGATGTCGTTTTGTGGTGCGCGCGCGCACCATCGCATCGCAGCTGTGGGCCTACACGCGGGATTCGTGCTTATCGTCACAGCATGAGCTTTAAAACTTTATACAAATAAATGTAAGTACATGTAGTAACTATATTATAAAGACCTGGCCAATTTTATTGTTGGCGTATGTAAGTAAGACTAGGCCAACTGGGAATTGATGTATCCTTTTGCTAACTGGACGACTGATCTTTTAATTTAGCCACTGAAGACCGACCGTAAATCAATACAAGGGCTACAAGACAAAAATAAAATACTAATGGTGTTGCCTGTATCTTAATAATAGGCAGGCACATATTGTAATTATAATTAAACTTAAATTTTTTGATATATGTATTTTCGGTAGAGACAGTCGAAAAATTGTTACTAGTTAAATCGCAATTGTAAAATGTAAAAATTGTATCTAATAATAAAGCATTACAGGTATAACAATAAATTCACGATTATATAATGTGGACTTCGTTCATCCTCTATTCTAAAGTGTCGAGATAGTCGTCAGAAGGCATTACTATCGTTTATGCTCATAGACCTGTGTAAGAAGTTATTTAAATATTGATTACATATTATTCCACAATATACATGGCCTGTATCACATAAGTTTATAGGTAATGAATTAATTTACCAACTGTTACATAAAGAAAAGAGATTTATCCTTAATTTTACATCACTCTAAAATTACATTTTAATCTCAAATTATTTGAATTTTTTTATTCATATTTCGATGTCGCCAATTTGTAGAGATGATTCTAACTTCGCAATCATTAAATTAGAAAGAGACATAATATTGTAAAACTTTAATTAACGTCACAAATTATCATTTGAAAATTGTATTTTGAAATATTATTTGAGCTCAAGTAAACTCTTTTTTTTTCAATTTTAAACAATACATTGCAATTATACAAATAAATATAATTTATTGTACGTATGATCTTATTCATTGACTAATTTACTTTAAAGGTTCAATTGTGTCGAGCGATTGCATTATATTTAATTCACGAGTAAAGTTATTCAGAGAGTTAGTCAAATATATCCTTCATTATTCAAAAATCGTGAATATTTTACATTGTTTATGAAGTGGTATAACTTTTTTAATCAGGGCAGTCAACTGAATAGGGCTTATTTTTCATTATGTACGTAACAAACTTTTTTTTATGTAACAGAAAATATCAAAATATCTATGTTCTTATCTTCTTGTCTTTTAGTACATTACTTACAATACTTAGGTATTACATACAAAGCATTTTAGACATTTTAGTGCTAAGATTGATGATTGATGGTTAAACCGTAGTTTTTTGCACATCACAATTGATTAGTCTTCTACTTGCAGTAGAGGTTGTTACTTTTATGAAAATGAAATTATTATTTATTTATTTTGGTAAGGCAGTAGTTTTATTTTACTATGCATACATGTTTTACGACTGTAAATAATATTTTAAGCAGGTTTCCGGATTCCTGATTACCTAACCATTTTTTTAGTTTGTATCACAAAATGCTTTTTAAGACTTTTGCAAAAGGGCTCAAACGCTAGGTTTTTTAAGATATAAATAATAAAAGAATTTTTATTCAAAATACGAGTAACCATAAATATGGTTCTCAATCATATAATTACCGATATTGTTATACTCGTATTGTGTGTTAGTCTAACTAAACGCGATTGTGGTATAATTTGTATAAATGTGTATATTAAAGTAGCGTTAAATGACGTGTCTAGCTTTAGTATACGTGTGTAACTAAATAACTATTATTTATTCCTAGATTATATTGGAAACGTATATATCGGATTTCTAAGTGATATTATTGTTTAATTTCTTTTATAAATCTTGGGTTTAATTGTAATGTTAGGCTTGTTATAAATAAATGTTATGTATATACTAAATATTTTCATTTATTTAACTGTTTTACTTACCTTATTTAAATAGCATAAAATATTTTTATAAAAATGAAAGTAAGTTTTCGGTCAGTTGCTACACTGAACCAATAATATATTTAAAAATGATTGTTTTGAGCTAATCATCATTTTATCATTGTGTAATGTTTGCAGTCAATCTGGGTATGTGAGTTTTGATTTTCAGTTGCTACTCGCTACACGGCATGTGTCCTTGTTGGAATCGTTAAAAAGTTCAGTACAACGATCACGATAAGTATGTTGTATGTTTTCAGTAAAACAAGTGAGCGAGTTTTATTAGTGGTTTACGTTGCCGCGAGCGTCACTCGCCGTTCCGTTTCGAGTCGGCTCAGCAGTGAGATTCTTGCCGCAGCGGGGGGAGAACGCGTCGTAGCTCTCCAAGTATCGCACGCGCGTTTGATCACGATCGATGATTTAAATGCAATAAAAACAATCTGATTAATTATTTAAAAAACAGATATATTAACTTGACAAATTGTATAATCAAATAGGCGTGAAACATTAACTTTGCAATGTTGAGAATACTAAAAAAACATACCTGAAAGTTTTATTTTAGAACACTAAATCGTGAGTTTTATTTTTTGTTGAAATATTGGTGGACATAAAAATGATGATGGCCAGTGCGAAATTGGTGAGGGAGTGCAGCTCAGAACTGAGTTCAGACGTGCGCTCGCTTTCCGTTGCATCCTCCACGGAGGAACAGGAGTCCACTACCACGGAATCTGAGTATACCGAGGAGGAGAAGGAGTACGAGTTAGATGATCTACAAATTCTGAAAACCATAGGTGAGTGAGAAATGTTGACTATATACAGCACCTTTTAATAGATGACATACAGAATAATTTAAGAAATATTCACAGGACTTTATTACTCGTAGACCAATGATATTATATCATTGTCGTAGACACTCACTTTGGCTATTGTTATTTTAAAATGCTTTTAATTTTTTATTTGATAAGTTATGCTTAAAAAAAGAAAGTTTTATGTAATGTGTTTATTTTTACGTTTTGGTTTTTTTAGTTGGTGTAGGAAGGCCAAATAGTGAAACAAATTTTTAAGTTAATTCATTACCTATAATGATTCTTGTTATGTCTTATCGGCATGTTTGCTTTTCTATAATGTAATTTTATGTCTACCATTTCATCAGTCCATCAGGATCCTCAGAAAGGGATATTGCTATAATCGACGGGCCGGTTAATAAACGCAGTTTTTGCCAATGGCAAAAGGAGACTGCTGCCCATCATACCAAGCTTCAAGCACCACTGCTTAGTTCGCCTCTTGCGACATCGGACTAAAGAAGTGGTGCTATTCTATATTTTTAGCTAGCGAGAGTGCTAGCTAAAAATATAGAATATTTACATTCTCAAAAATACTCAAAATGCCATTGAGTATCTCCAACAATACATCAATTACATAATACTATATTTACATAGGTACTTTGAACCTAAGTTTTTAACCATCTATTCGAAATCAGTAGTACCTACATGTTTACGTGCTAAAGTTGCTCAACGTTTGTTATTATGTTGGAACCGGCGTGTAGTTCAGTAGAACACTACTACTGCACTTTCATTTAGTTTGTATTTACGCGTATATAACTGCCATTAAAAGATATTTGCACGTATAAAGACTAATGAGGACTCCGATGGAGTTCTCGGAAGACATCATGCATTCATAAGGTAGGCCAGAGCTGTAAAATATAAATTATTTACTGTCGCAACAACCCACACGGTAACATTACGGCAAGTTAATGCGTTTTCCCTGGAAAAACAATATGTGTATCGCACCCTGTTCGCAGTAAGTAAGAAGTAAAACACTTCTTTGCATGTCGCGGCCAATTTTTTGTATTCTGACTCACCCGTCTTTGTTGCCGTATTTGTTATTTTTACATTAGAATTTGGGTATTAGAGTTTTCAAGGCTTGCACCCTAGATTGTACATTTTGGTTGCAAAATCGCACCTATTTCAACTGTATAAGATGCCCCAGTGTTTGCCTAATGGACTGTCGTCTGTACCATAGAAGAGCGGAATTAAATCTTACGCGATATTATGATAAACTTATATCATTCATTATGTACTGTGTATACCTACTCAAATATGTAGAAAATCACAAAAAAGAAATATCGCCAGTATCAAAAAGTGGCCACCTTTGATTGCATTTCTTTTATTATTTCAGCTATAAGCTAATTGATCTTTTTATTTTAAGTAGGTATTTCCTTCCTGCTTCTGCTTAGTTATTGGTTGGAATTTTATTATTGTTGTTCTGTAAAACGTTGACCAAATTTCTACTAGTTGTTTTTAACATGAATATAACTTTCTCGAGAAAGAAAAGGTTCTTAAAGAATAAATATGGTTCTACCAATTACACCCTGTATACTGATTTCGTAGTAAGCAAATTATTAAATTTATTAATATGTATTGTAAATGTGAAAAATTGGATAAAATTTGGTACGGAGATAGATTATAGGCAATCATAGGAAAAGCACATAGGCTGCTTTTTATCTCGGATAAGAATAAGTTTTCCGCGAGATATCAAGCCTACAAAGTCGAAGCACTAGCCAGTGTTAAATAAACCGGCGAAGTGCGAGTCGGACTCGCGCACGAAGGGTTCCGTACTACTAAGGCCAAAAAAAGGGGTTGTATGGGAGTGTTATGTTGTTATTGCGGTAACAGAAATATATGACGGACAGACGGACAGACAGCGAAGTCTTAGTAATAGGGTCCCGTTTTTACCCTTTGGGTACGGAACCCTAAAAAAACAAGGATTTTATCGTTTCGATAACAAAACTCTGGGCAAGTACAGACAACAGCACGACAACTTACCACAAAACGTCAAATTTTCTCAATTGATATTGATCTCTACTTGTTAGACAATAAAGTTGAAAATCAATTCAACGACCTTTAACTTTGTGTAGGTTGAGCTGCCGTTGCCTGTACATGTAGATGTATTGTCTCTACCAGTCTCTACTTAGATCTAGTATCTGCTAAACGTTTCAGGAAGTAAACGCTTTGTTGTCGTCACGTTAACATGTTTCGTTTATAAATAGGACCGGGAAAAAATGCTGGCTTTTTATGCTAACTAGCGAAATAACTAAGTACCCCGAGCATAGAGGCTTTATTTTAGTGAACGAAATATTTGAGTTATAATTCTTACGCATTTTGCTTTTGGCAAGCAAGGATCTATTAAGATCTTAACAATTTCACGGTAACCCTTGATGTGATCATCATCATAAAAAAAAAAAAGATAAAATAAACATCTAAAATAGTAGGGTAGGGTACCATACATTACGAAGGTAATTGTATTAAAAGTTTTACTTAATTAAATGTAATCAAGTAAAACTTTTAATACAATTACCTTCTAAAAAGGTTGATGGGATTATTCGTTATTAACTAAACAGTTTTCATCTAAATAATGTCCGAATATGACGTAAACTATTTTTGCAACAAGAAAAAATGTATTAGACTACCAAAACATAATATTGGATATTAAAATGTTAATAGTTATTTACAGTTCGCTGCAAAGAGAAAGTAAGATGAGCTTATTACATACAACTTATTTTGTGCATGAATCAAATAGGTATGATTGAAGTATGAATATGTAATAAGATTAACCTTATATGATTATATTTTAGTACAGAATAAAATTTGTAGTACAGAAATATTAAAATGAAGGTGCTATCTGTTTGGAATGAAAGAGCTAAATCAAATGACATGCAATTTGTATCTGTAGACATTCTGCGCAAATAAATCAACTGAATCCGCGCCTTAATACAATAACTCAATAAGCGCCGAGGAATATGGGAATATTGGATCAGAAAAACGTACATGTTCGCAATAACTAATAATAAAGTAATAACTGACGAAATTTATACAGACAAGGGCATTTAGGGATTGATACGATATCAGCGAAAGTGATTATGGTGGCACGGTGATCCGTAATCTGCACGCGACCTGATTCTACCATATAAATGGGCCAAGGTCGATCGAGCCACATTCAGCTGACCTAGTAGGATAACAGCTGCCGGCGTCACATTTACGCACCTCACACTAAATTGTATTGTGCACTCGGCCGAGACCATAATTAATATATTGATATTTGTTTAAAGCCCACTAATGTGTTCAGGTTAGTTCAGGTATTATTATTTAATTAAGCTTGCAATTTTGTCTGTGGAAAGTTGTTATTGTCGATACTTATGGTAGTTGTTAAAGTGGAACTAAATAATAATAATTTATTTGAAATAAAATAACTAAATAAAGATGCCTAGACTAAATAACGCAATTCTCAATGACGGTTAGCACCTTTCTATTCTGTGTGTTAAATGTTTGATAACTTTTACATGTTTGTTTGATTTTAAAATGATACTTATGTCTTAGATTTATTTTTTGCAACCATAATGAGTACGGACTTTCCTCCAGTTCTATCTAGTCTAGGTAAGTGGGTGTTCCCGTTAGTGAGAGTTATTATATTTCAGTAGTATACCGGTGTGTGCAACTATAAGGCTGACGCGACTGGCTCGCATGTTGCATATGGATTGTATGATACCTACAGAGTATTGTGGCGGAGAAACAGAGCGCAGCGTATCATCATGACTGGCTCTACGTGGTATTTTGTTATCCTGCGTGCGTCGTCTTGGTTGAACTTGTCAGACAGGGATACCTATTGGCCATCGGGTAGTTGACACAATTTATAAAAAAATCTAAGACACTATTCCATTTCATTTTCATTTTCAGGCAATAAATGCCAAAAAGTCGGATCCCTATCAAGTATTTGTTAAATATAACTTTAATTGTTGTGACATAAGTAACCCCTGACTGCTGACTTGGTAGTTCACTATTGTTGCCATACAAAATCTATAGTAAGGTTGTGTTTTAGACCATAACAAATCGACCTTTGACAGGAATAGGGTTTACGTTCAAAGCTTTAGGATTCAATAAATGAATAAGCGTACTTAGTGTCTAAGAATATTTTTATAGAGTTTGAGAAAAGCTTGTGCTAATTATGTTAAAGAATTTTTACATTTAGATACATTATTCTTATTATTATAAGGGCTTTTTTTATACAGTCTGCTACAAAAGGAAAACAAAAAAAAGGTATTTTGGTAATTGTTTACTATCAGCCATTAAACAAAATTATGTACGTGAAACTTTTTTTCCGTATGATCTAGAGCTAGTATAAATCTCCCGCAAGTACGAACAGACTTTGTAGGTATACATAATTTTTCAAGTTTATATACTGATATTATAATTGCAATTAAATTGCTAAAATATATATATATATATAAAGTTTGTAGGTATAAGTTTAATGGTCAATAAACGAAGTGGCGGAAATGTAGAGCCTTCCAACTTCCAAACCTTATTTAATTTTAAGAGAATAAAAAAAAGCTACTTTTAACATCGATGGAATTTAGGAACTAGATTGACTAAATAAATGGTCTGTTACACATCCAAAATAAATTCAAATTTATCAATTCAAACTATCCAAGTTTATATTTTATGTTAGCAGCTAATTTCGTGTATCATACCTACCGTAAAGCAAATTCAACCTAACTTACATGACATAAAGGTGAAAGCAAACTAGGGTAAGAGAACCCAAATGTTCAGGGGGTATGAGAACGTTCTTCTGCCCTGATTGTGTGTAAACTTCAATGACAATCAACAGACGTTTTAGGTTTATTAAGCTACAAATTGCAACGGCAAAGTTTTTACAAGTTAGTTAGCTTATTAAAATATTTATATTACCATCAATCGAAATTGTGTTAGTCACCATTTCATTAATTGCCGATAGATAGTTTTCATTATCATTCTGACAAGGAATGCAAACACAAGTATGTATAAATATTATGAGGTTTGCGCACGCGAGCAATTGTTTTGTCACGCGTGATTAGCAGCAGATATGTGGGGCAGTGTGCCGCCCAGCCCGCGCCCGCCGCAAACACAGGAAGTATAACGCGATAACAAATAAATAACCACCATTTTATCAGAATCAAACTCACCTCGATTTCATTCGCGTTTACACTGGAAGATCCCTAAACAAATTAGGCAAGTGACTGAACCATTAAAACACATACGTCTAATTTGTAGGTCGGCTAAAACTAAATTAAGGCCATATGAATTCAGCGCTCGTGATTTCTTGTTGAGGTTATAAAGTAGGTAGGTAGGTAGGAGGTAGGTAACCCGTGTATTTCAATCATCACCAGCTAAACCAGTCCATAGCTGTACACGGGCATCTATAAAGGTAGGATTGTGGCATTATTGCCACGCATGGCATGCGGGTTGGCGATCGCTGTTTGGCCACTGGTGGAGAGAAAACCCTTCTGCCCTCTTCTCCTGGCGTAGTCGCCTTTTTGGACACCCATAGAAATAGAAAGGGTGGTGCTATTAATTTGATGTGCCGACACTCGCGTAATTAGTTAGCATAATTATGGTAATTAAGAATCCAGTTTTATATTTCTAGCATGGAATTATCACACGGTATCGTTTCAATTTCTTGGTCATAGTTTTAATAAATGTGATTTATGGCACCGACTCCAGATTAATGCTTCCTACGCTTTTCATCTGTTAATTTTTTCGTATAAACTGCTTTTGAAGATTATTTCCAACTTCTCGGGGCGGATTCTTTTTTCAAATTTAAATGAGATCAATTTTAGGTTCAAATCAACGAAATCGGTCAACATACGCAACCAAAAAATATAGGTAAGTACGTGTCGAATTGAGAACTTTCTCTTATTTTCGTCAGTTAAAAAAAAACAAATAGGTAAAGCTTAAATATTTACTAAAATAGTAGTATGGTAATAGTACCTACCTTAAAAAGTGTTAAAGCTCCAAGACTACAATTAGTCTAACTTTTACACGTTTTGATTTTTTTAAAGTATGCATGCGGCAAAATATTATTAAGCGAGACTGGACACTTTCTTGCCATTTCACATAGTTCACGCACTTTCAAAGCTCATTGAAGTTACCGGGAGAGTCAAATTAAGAAAAGAAAGTTAAGAACAATGTAGTGGTCTGAGAGCGGCGTGCAGCGGAGATGGAACCGGTCGCGCTTGTCGCATAATACACCAGTTATTTCCACGTTCAAGTCACTGCGAACAAATTACGACAAAATGTAGCTATGGCGGCTACCAAAATTGTTATTGTCACTATTACCAAAGGCTTTACTTAGGTTCACGTCATACTTGTAGTTCAAATATCCTATGTCATGTGAAAATTACATATTATTATCAATTCATAATTATTTTTTCCACAAATTTCTAGTGTCTTCTTATTGTATGACTAGCTTGAAACTATAGTTTGGGGTCAGAGTTTTTCAAGCAGCCTAGTACAGGCCTCTGACTTGACCTATTTTTCCAACTTGTGACAGAGGCTGGATCCAATAGCATTAGAAGCATTACTATCTACTGCATGAAACCCCCAAATATTGTTTCCTAAATGCGATCTTTGCGTAGAAGGTAGACCACCGCATCAACATCAAACTTAATAATTAATCAACTTAGTTTAGAAGCGTCATCCATTTTGGTTTAGGAAAACTTCAAGGACCATCAGTATTTAAAAAATGACTTATGTCTTAGGCGGGACTGGAACTGCATCTCCTCGCATATGCCGCTCGCTTTACGGGTTAAGGGTGAAAACTCCTCGCATTTGATGAAACAACTCTGGCTTACAGCGATAAGAATACCTAAGTATGCTTGAAAAATTTACGCCTGTAACTGTCTCGGTGGTTGAATTGGTTCGAATGAACATAATTTTTAAAGCTTAAATACTGATATAATAATTGCAATTAAATTGCTTAAATATCATATAAAGTATTCAAGGAACACATTATTTGAAACTCCTGATTGCCATTATTGTTTGTAATTAACAAGTATTGAAGGGGCATTGTTTTAAATAATTCAGTCAAAGTAGCAGTTTGAAGATACGCAGGCCCTCATAGCAGTACGTATCTGTGAAGCGCATCGATGCACTGCCCTTGGCCGTTTTCCACGCTTTCCTGACAACTTCAAGTTATTATTTTCAATAATATCAGGCCGCTATCTCAGATTCGCATGCGGGTGCCAAAGGCAGTGTTGCCGATCTAAATTAACGCATTGTATGTGTAGATTTCATTTGTTTTATTAATAATAAACTTCTGCTCATGATAACGATAGCAACAAGAAACAGAGGTCATGTAAAACTCTGCAATATGATACAATAATTTCTGGGAAATGTTATAATAAATATTTATTCACAGCTGTTTGGTTGTCGAGAAAATAATGTTGACAATAATACTAAGTTTAAGTCGTCACGTTCACACAACAACACTTCATCACCATCTCAGCAAGACGACGCCCACTGCTGAAAATAGGTCTCTCGTTGTTAAATATTAAAATCTTTGTTACTTGGGCCATAATAATAACGAATCGATTGACACATTATCAAAATGGGTGTACCCCACTATTTCCATGGAAATACAAAATAAAAATGTGGGACTAAATTTTTTTTTCAATATTATATCCAATTATTTCTTTTGCGAAAAAAAAAAACGCAGTTGTGTTATTTGAGAATCTGTTTCCACTTTAATATTTTTGATGGCCTGTTGAATGACTGATAAATCAAATTCTAAAGAGATATTGAGTATTTTTGTCGCCGCCCGCAACGGAAATAGTGGGAGACTGTCCCAGTATTTCTATCTAAAAAAGTACATAATAGAAGTAGTGAGATACACCCATCAAAATTAGATGAATAGACAAGGAGCTACGGAAGAGCGTACTTAAATACCACACATACACACAGACTTACAAACTTCAAGGTGTCGCCTGCTCCTAGGTCCCGAGTTCGATTCCCAGACGGGTCAAAGTAGAAAAAATATTTTTCTTTATTGTCTCGGGTCTGGGTGTTAGTAGAAACTTTGTTCTATCTGATTTTACCAAAACAAATGCTTTAAAAAGTTACTTATTTTAGGATAAGAACAATGTACCTAATAGTATGTGATGTTGTCCATGTCCATAGATACTCGTATTTATTTAAAATCAAGTATCATGAAACTCTTTTGACTCCTCCATAAGTTGTGTTGCATGTTATTTTTACGTTAAACGCGATCCAGTATAAATTAGTCACCTTGTGCGATCAGTATAAGTATCTGGGCAGTATGATCCACAAGTCAGGGAACGCGGAATGCAACATTCAGCACCGTATAGCTGCAGCGTGGCTTAAATGGCGAGAAGTGACGGTGTAACATGTGACAACAGAATGCCTGTGAAACTCAAAGGCTGGATCTATAAGACCTAATGTACGGCAGTGAGACGTGGGCAGTCACCCGAAGAAATGTCCATACCATTCAAGTTGCCGAATTGAAGATGCTGAGGTGGATGTGCGGCGTCACCAGGCTCGATAAAATCCGCAACGAGTACGTGCGAGGAAGCCTTGGTGTGCGTGACATTGCCGACAAGATGCAGGAGAGTAGGCTGCGATGGTATGGTCATATGAAGAGGAGACCACCAGACTACGTAGGGAATTTGGCGCTAAATCTTTCTATCCCAGGCCGAAGATCCAGAAGCAGGCCTAGGGTAAGATGGAGGGATGTGGTGCTGAGGGACATGGGTGAGTGCCAGCTATCCGAGGAGGATGTCAAGGATAGAGCGAAGTGGAGAAGAATGATAAGGAAGGCTGACCCCACCACCATATGGGATACATAGGCGGGAAGAGAGAGAGAGAGCGATCCAGTATAATAAAGTTCGAGTAATACAGCTACAAGTGGATAAGGTAAACCCTCCTTAATGTTACGAAAACTACAAGATTAGATAACTTGACCTTTGAATGATGAGCGATAACCTTGTCTCTAAATAAAAATAAATATTTAGCCTAGTTCCGAGAGGTACTTACAGGAGGAGCCAGATTAATAGTTAACTCATCTCATTATAATATATTTCTTGACATTCATCCGACAGACAGATTAATAGGTATTAATATGAGACATTTCACACAAAACATTCCATAGGGAGGTTTTACTGAGTTAAAAAGGGCCATGATAATAAAATGATAACATATTTACTGAAATTAATTGTATTTCTTATTTAATTTTTAATTTATGGATTACTTGCCGTAGTAAAACTGTGTGTTTACGTTGTAGTACCTAATGAGTTATAAGTTCAATAGCTACTCGTAGTTATTCCATTTAATATTTTTTATACAAATATTTATTTTGTATTTATTTTAAGTACTTTTGTGAAAATAAGAAACAACACAAAGGTACCACAGGTAGCACCACACTTAATATGATTCTTATTACTAAATAAGGTAGAATGCGCATTGTATATTAGAAGGACCTAAATTAATATTCTTTATGTAAGTAATTAAACACTAATAAGATAGGTGAGTACATAGCCTTTTCATCACTAAAATGTTGTTGGATCGGTCACCCACCCAGCTACCGCCTACCACACCGTGAAGTGTGCGGCTTAACATTGGTAATCATTTCCAAAGCGTTGCCAGTGGTCCAGGGTCCTTATTCAGCTATTTCAATTGCAGTTCAATCGTAAATGAATTGGGCGATTTTGACATTTAGCCCATACTAGAACTGTAAAAAACCGAAAAATATACTAAAAAAATAATAAAAATACTGTCAAAAAATACAATTACGATTGTGATACGATTTGGTTAGCTGAATTAGGGGGCAGTTATCATTATCATATCATCAATAGACAAATTCACAGTCATTCGTCTTTTGTTGTTGTCAATTTAATAATCTCCCTACAAGTGCAATTTCCTGTGGTGGTGGGAGTGGGAGGAGGGTCGAGTCAAACGTCAATCTGGCGTCATCATGCACCCCGTCTGTCCTACCCTTCACTTCGATGACTAAGTCTTGCGCGAAAACATGCAATGTTGTTCTTCCAATACCACCCTTTTTGTGTTTAAAGAATCTTTATTCTCAATAAAAACAAATAAGTCACTTACTTGAGGACAATAATAACTTAAAGTCTAACAGGTTCGTCTTTGCACTCATAAATATTGTAGGTAGTTACAAATCGAATGTATTCATTTGCCTGATGACAAGTGAACTGATTGATGTGCGTACATATTGAGCTGATCTAGTTTTGAATACATTAAAACAGTTTACAATTTTAAAATGAATTATCACACATTTAAGCTTAAAAAATTATGTCTCAGGCGGGACTCGAACCCGCATCTCCATGTATACCGGGCGCGGCGCTTTACCAATTTAGTCACCGAGACACGGGTGTTAAGAGTGCAAAACTCCTAGCATTTTATGAAACTACGCTGACTTAAAGCGATAAGAATATGCTTGCAAAATTTACGCGTGTGACGTATTGTCTCAAGTTTAAATACTGATATTATAGTTGCAACTAAGTTGCTAAAATATCAAATAAAGTATGAATTATCAAATTCGATACGATCGACGTTTATGTAATATGTGACGGTTACTATGAGACGCGGGAGCTCGCCTCATGCGTTTGCTTCGCGACCGGCGCAAACGCATACGCGTTCCGCGACTTTCTCCCGCACGAGTATAGCAGCCGTGACATTGCGTCTTATCGGCCACCTTGCCTTGCAGAGGAAATCACACTAGAACAATGCAGTCTAATATAAAAGAATTTTCAATTACACTGAACATTGTTGATTGTGTAGTTTCATACAATGAAACCGATAACAACGCGTACTCTTTCAGTTAAACCATACAATTATATAATATACTAGCGGCCCGTCCCGGCTTCGCATCACGGGTGGATCCGTTAAGATTTAGTAAGGATCCCTAATCTTTTCTATAGCAATTAATATAGCCTATGTCACTCAGGGTGAATGTAGCTTTCCAATGGTGAAAGAATTTTTGAAATCGGCACTGTAGCTTTTGAGTTTATTCATTACAAACATACACACACACAAACACAAATAAAAATCTTTCCTCTTTATAATATTAAGTGTAGATGAATAGTAGTATAATATTATTCCGATATTTTCCATGGAACTAAGTCGACCTACATGTTTCTTTGGATGACAATTCACATGAAAAAAATTTTTCAGCGATCTCTAGTGGGATATGAACCCACGACCATTTACTATCCGGGAGACTGTTCGTCCGAGCTATGGAGAAATTACTTATATCAGCGACATTTTTTAAGTGGTTTTCGCTGAGTTGTAGATCTGTTTTGTAACATCAATGTTTTATTTAAGTAGGTACGACAGCACATGCTAAATGTTGGAGTGGAGAATCTTATGTAGTTTAAATAGGTGCGATTTTGTTACAACATGTATGGTTGGATGTGCAGACCATATTCAACATCCAAAAATTTTTGTTTGAAAGCTTAACAATTCATAAAAGTTAATAGTGGTTTTTTAAATTACGTTTTCAATTAAACATATCGTTTTATTTTTATACAGAATGTAAATCAAAAATTACACTCTAGTGTAATTTTTTAAGATCTATCTTATAATTGACTTTTAATTATAATTTCACACATGCAAGTCCGCACAACGAAAAACAAGACTTACGTAGCCTCGCTCTCGCCGGAGGTCATACTTGTGTATTATCACCGAATCATCATAAAATGAGCGCTATTAACACACAAAATGTTTCCCACGTCATCCTTTACACTCGATCTCATCGCCTGGTAATGAGCGACAGGGATTTATGGACCACTACTAGCGAGGCACTTAAAACATTCAACGGAATGATTCTCGTGTCAACAGCTATTAAGCCAGTAAAATTCAAACAACGCGTGAACTAATCGATCGGCTCGTCTGTTGCGGTTACGCAATAATATTTAACGCACGTATACCTACTGACTGACGATTTTATCTATTGGAAGAAGCGAAAAAGTGAAATGTTTTCGAGAGCCACACGAAAGTGCGGACGCGGAGCGGTTTAAGGCGAAGCAGGTATTTGTCAGAGGAAACTTGATAGGCGACGGATTTCACAAGATATTCCTGTGTCGCGCAAACGTGATTAACATGCTCCGCTGCCTTTGGTTCTTTGTGCTCTATGCTCTACACTACTGCCTCGTAAACAGCGCACAACACAACACTTCTCTGCTCATCGCATTACATTTCAATGGATCAAATCTTAAACTACTTATGTAACGACTATGTCGACATTACACTATCAGCCTTTGCTATTACCCTCTAGTCTGTGTAAACAAAAATGATAAATATGATTTGAAAAAGGTATTGCTTTTTGTCTATTCTCGCCATATAAGGGTAACTGAAGTGTTTTCAACGAGATGCATGAAAAGGGTATGTTATATGATCCGACCATCTACGAATCTGCAATAAAATGTCCATACATTCTAGTCCATCTGTCTTTCTTACTCATGCCAATGTTTTAAAGAATGCGCCAGAGATAGATTGATGTAGGGTTCGTGTTTCAAGGCTTATTATAATAACTTTAATTCACATACAATTCGTCTCGAATTTAAGAAATTTATTTATTAATGTGATGTACACAAGGTTGCCACCTCTGGTTGCCACATATTCACCATTATAGATTCCATATCAAAACTGATAAATCTTTTCTTTATTGCAATTGTATAGCTATAAGCTTTCAAGACAACTTATTTGCAGTACGACTATTTTGTAAGTTTGAGTAATTTATCTTTTTTGGTAATATTTACTTACTTATGTTTCCATACTTCAAATAGAATACTCGTATGTAACTTACGTTCGGGCTGCATCTAATAATCATGGTACAGGATTATAAACGCGCCTTTTTAAACTTGAAAACTGTGAATACGGCAATAAAAAACCACATTAAAAAATATTTAATATGAAATGTATTAATATAAATTTAAAATAAAGAATTAAACGGTTCTATTTATAAAGTAAAGATAGGTAATAGAGATACAAAAAATTTACTAAATTAATCGGGTGTTCCTAGATACCAGTCATCACACCACTCTCCTTATAAATCAAGGAAATTATTTTATCAGACAAATGGAAATAAAATCTTTGAAGCCTCAACAGACCGTATACCATAATGTAAATTTAAACTTGATATCATCTCTACTGGTGTGCCTTTGAAAAAGGAACAGGTCTGACCAACAATAGTTATCGTTTATATGATTTGTTTTGTTAGTTTGATAAACACACACACTTTATTGGGAATACCCAAGCGGTATATGTATTTATAATCCGTTTAACTGATATAATATAGAGGTTGTATATACCTACTTTAAGATTTTCCGTTAAAGCGACCTACTTCGTTTAAAAGCTGTGCTCCCACGCTTCTGGGAAACGACTGTTAGTGTTTTGACAATTTATTAAGCGTCAAATACGACGTGCCGTCATAAAAGAGAATAAAACACGAGTGTAGTATTCAAACGACGGTAAAAAGGGATGTTAAAAAGACGTCGCCTATCCTTTACTGTATTTTCTTATGTGATTCAGTGATACCTCACATAACATTTTATAGAGTGGTTGACCCCATGATGAAATTAAGATTGATAGATCAAAAACAACTACTACATTTGAATTAAATGAAAGTGACCGAAGCATTTCAATAAAATAAAGTAGATAAGAATATCAATGATTTGCTTTATTTAGTTGGACGACGATATCAATCAGCACCTAGTGTTTTTATTATTTTTCAATGTTTTTTTTTCCATAGTCGGTGAAAAAATACATAGATTTAGATATTTAATTTTATTAGTGTTCCAGTGCGTTTTGTTTTCGACGTACAAAAAAACGTTGTTTTAATACAATGTATGCACATGTGCTTATGAACCAATTAATATGTGACATGGTATATCGTAAACATGTTTACTTGTATTAAGCGTATCTGATAGATATAGTCAAATATATGAAGACAGATAGAGTGGTAGTCCTAAAATAAAAGATAGAAGTTTTGTACACAAGCAACAAGCATTAATGAAATTTCTTTTTGCCTTACTTTTCAATAAAATTTTGTGTATACCTCTCAGCCTACACGCTTTCTGCTTATTTTCGTTTACTCCAAATAAGATTTGTTTTGTGTAAGTTATAAATTCATCAGGAAATATTTAAAACGTTGATTTTCTCTTATTCCCTTTGACGTAAACACAAAGCTTATAAATGAAAACATTATTATCTTATTTATAAACTGAACGTTTCATCAAAGCATGATATGAGTATAACAAACATTCTAGTTGTTATTCTTGGATTTCTTATGGTGTGAGCTGATATGAATTATGATATCATGTGCTATTGAAAACATGTACGTCAATAACTCTATTTAAACATTCAATAAGAAATAAATCTGCGATATTCAGAAAAATAAATGTAAGTAATCGATAAAGAATAAAATTAAACAAGAGAGAGCGAATTAATATGATAAGTAAATATTTTTTTTCTGCAGCTAGTTACACTTGGATAACAAATAATAAGAATATAGTTATTAGTAAGTAAAGTAGAGCAGCTGCTAAATCATGTAACCGTTTATCTAGCGCAACTTTGCCTTGCAGGCTAACTGGCCAGTCTATCTATTACGACTTGAAAGAAGATTATACGCAAAATAATCGTATGAATTGAGCTTTAGGAGCTTACAATATGTCTGTTGTGTAGTTAAACGTTATATCATGACCACTTAAACTTCGATTGATAGCTTGTTTCAGTTTTATGTTCTTGTTTAATATTAAATATTATTATGACACTGAAGTCGCGACGTAAACTAAGAGATCTATTATAATATCTCCACCAACTTCTACTCTTAAACATTGATTTCCTGTTCCATTTTCTGCCCTTATTTGAATATTTACAGAACCTGTAATCGTAGTATTTCTCATTTCAAGTAGTTTCCTCTACGTACCGTAATAATATACGAGTATCTTATAATTTATAACGATCTGGCACAGTCAAATTTTTTTCTTGGTTTTAGGCTTACATTTTAATAAGTCTAATCAAGATACCTTTTAAAGGCTAATGAAATTGCATATAAATAAAAATAATGAATCGTTTTGCTGTTTGAATTTTATTATGACCTTCTTTTATTTACTTAATTTGAAAGTAATTTTGACCTAGATTTATAATCAAGCCATAGTATGATGGGTTGTATGCAGTCATGAACAATACACACCAAAGACCCAGCCTTACTAATAATTGATTTGGACCACCAAGTAGGCACAATGCGGATTGGTGAAGTGTTATGAGGAAAGGGCTTACCAAACACCTTACCCTCTCTCATCAATCCATCAGCCCCTAGCCTCTAGATAAAAAACTGAAACTGCGGTTTACTTATTAAAGATTTAAGTGGGATTTCGCTGGCATTTCTCTCGCTGCTACTTCTACTGCATGTAAATTAAATAGGAAGGTAAGCGTTGCTTACTGACCAAAATCAAATGAACTACTTTCCGCCGGTACAACTTTTACCGTATCTTCTGATACTTCGACATTAGTCTTCAAATTAAGTAAACATACAGGTACTGCTGCATTATTTTCATTACATAAAACTACATACAATATACTTCAATCGAAAATAATAAAACCAGTCATGGTTTTCCACACGTCTTCATTTATATCTGAATAGGTATGACGACTTACAGATTATAGCTTGAGAGTTGATATGTTCAAAACTGTTATGAGAGATTAGTACGAGTGTATCGTCGGCTGCCAAAACGTGCCGCGGAGCGGAACTAGAAATAATACAACACAGGATTTTGCACCCTTTGCCGACGTCACTATCTCGTACATCCACATTTAACGTGCCTACGTACTTTGCGAGCAGACACGTTCCACCATCGCTATTTATTACGGGCCCGTAACAATCATAAAACTCCCTAATTTTGATTTAGAGTGACTTTTGCAAAGGCGACTCAAAGGAACGCAGGAGAATAGCCAATAAACAATTTTGTTTAACTTGAATTCTATTTTATGGGAATTATATTGAGTCATAAACATTAAAACGTTCATAAAAAAAATTTTATAAATATGATTTGCTTTCATCTGAACTTCGTTTTGCAGAATAATATAAAACATGGGTACAAATTGTGTAAAAATAGTTCTTTTTACACTTAAATTTATAACATAGACGTAAATTATAAATCATTTTATATTGTTACGTAACCAATCTCTCACATTAGAGTCTCTACATTAGAGCAAAAAGCTTTTGTTCACTTAGCTGTTTAGATGTAGTTCGTCAAAAAACACGTGGAACAGTCTATTGTAATGTAACGTGTATGTAGAACAAAAGATATAGGCAAGGTGTAGATCTCAAGCACACCCGGACGCGACGAGAATTTACTTCCAGCTTCCCCAACCTCGTAAGCGATACTATAAAAAAATACTAATAGAGCAGCGTTCAGATTTAGACTAAGAGACATATTATATTTGACAGACAGTATTAAAGGTTTGTAATGTTTTGTTTAAATTAATAAAAAAAAAACTATTGTATCAGTAGGTCTGTCTACATACATATCTCAGTTATTTCAAATGTTATTATTAATATTGGGTAATTAGTAATTGATGTGAATATAGGTTATTGTTTAAATATTTATTTAAATGCTAGTACTTTACCCTAAAGTTAAATAAAGGAGTAAGTAATCTGCTCAAATTCATTCCCAAATCAAGTATCGAAAATCGTAAAAATATTAGAGTATTGCATGTTATTAAATTTAAAAATAACCTTATCTTATAAATTGTCGATTGTTTTCTATAACTCATGGAATAGGTAATTGATTAAAATTATAACAAAAGCAAGCTACGATGCTGTTAGCTCCCCGCCTATACTGTTAACCGCCATTAAAAATTACTCGCTCCGCGATCAAAGACCATTGAACTGCCTGAACCCATGAATATAAAGCACTTTTATTTACTGTCCATACTTATTAAATATTCATTGCTTACCTGCAAGAAATTAGCATAGGGATCGATTCCGTTATAAAGGAAATTGTTACAGGTATGTATATTTTAATTACAATAGGGCTCTATTCGAGGTGATCGTGCTAGTTACTGAAGTAATACTTGCATTTACTGCACATTATAGGTGCATTCGTACATTGAAATAGTTCTATATACTTACGTCTTACAAGGCAATTCAAATATAAAAGGAACATAAATAGACAATTTTGGGTCAGTGCATGATGATTCAAGGACTGAAATCGAATTTTGTTTCGAGTTTGGAATTATTTGGGGTGGTGGAATCTACCTCCTAGGGGTCCACCCTGGGCAATGGCATCTTTGGTTTTCTAACCAGTGATGACGGCTAACAGATCCCTCTGCAGTGGTAGGCTTCGTAAGAGGCCGCCTGGATGCTACGAGTACCACCCTCCTGCCGGAGTCCAGCGACTAACAGTTTTTTCTGTGTTCCGCTGGTGTGTGGAAGAACCAGTATCTCTGGGTACGCTAGCTCCATCTTAGGCTTCTTCTTAAAAAAAAATAATTGCGTGACCAATTTTGAACTAAAAAAACACCTAAAAAAACATCAAAAACGGTCAACCTCAAAAAAATATGCATGGTTACATATCAAAAAATGTCCATCGTCATCAGACCATATTTGTCCACTGCTGTTTATTGGCCACTCCAAAAAGCATTATTCTTATACTTATTCTTTTCTCAAAAATGACGCTGCTACTCGTCTTTCCTCAGTCGCATCTTATGATATTCATCGAAGAAGAAGGGGTGGTGCTTTTCTATTTTTGTGTTGACTCTACACGAACAAATGCATAATACGCGTCGAATGGACTCCATTTTTCCGTCGGTTTAAAAAAATCATGACTATTAGCCACGGTTTTTAGATGTGTCCATGTTTTCTTTTTATATAATAAAAAAGGTTAAAATATTTTCAAGCGACATCATAGCATGTCGTGCTTGTGATCCTGTCACGCTATGGGGGGAAAACCTGAAAATATTAAAAACCTTCGGCTTGGTCACGAAACACCTTTTTTCCACAAAATGTAGTCATCAATGGCATGAATAACACCGTGATAATTACGTGGTAAAGTGTAAGAAAAACCCTTACGACCTGCCTTCTTGCGTGCTGTGCCCTATATTTTGCTTTCAGTAATTGTCAAGTTCCAGTAACAGTCACAACAACCTATGGTTTAAAAACGCAATTTGAACTTAAGCTCTTTTAATTGTCTCGCTCAAGGATATCGCGGCTATTAGACCAGTCGCGGGTCAACTTTCATCAAGTCATTAATATGTTGATAATTCATTGTATTACGGTTTACTTTTTATTTAAGATATATTTGCACAATACTTTGTTATATTTGCGTGAAATGGGTTACCTGTTTATTATGCATCAGTTTGCTCAATATTATTTTAATTAGTCGTTGCTGTGGCTTTGCTTGCGAGGTATTATGATTGGTCAAAATTTTTATTGTACCTTACAAACTTGTATCTTTTCTTGTATTTCCAGTTTTCCAGTAATAAAACTATCTAATCCATCTCATTTAAAGTCTAAGAGAGATGTATTTTATCAATGTATTAAAATTCTATATTCCCTTTTTATATTTGAATTCGTAGTTATGAAATAAAACTCTGTTACTCCGCTCTCCAATTCTTCTTCTCACATCTTTGCATCAATGAAATCTTCTTATACTTGATAAAGAGATATTCGTACATTAAACTAGCCTCTACTTTGAAGAGAACTGCAGAAGTACGAACTATACTATTATGCTAAACCAATTTTAATAAGACACAGATACCTACCTCCATTTGTAAAGAAGACTATGGACCATCAAGCAAAGTTAAAAGTATTTTTGTCATTATCTGGACGATAATTCATTTTCAGACAAATTATTCTAGCCAATAATCTATAGGCAAGTTGGTGTTAAGTAGGACAGTAAGTTAACGAGAGTAACCACGCCCGCCGGCGATCGCCGCGATTTGTTCAAGCACTGGTTATAATGTTATGTCATGTATTACAATGCAGATCGACTGCATGTTATCTCATTTAGGCGAACAGTTCTATAAAGAGGAACTATCTATTACTGCGCCGCTATCAGTTTACAAGTAACTAAATTAAAATGAGACGAATCATGATTATTTCTCTACGCTATTTTTGTACACAACTCTATAATTAATTATTCATTTAGCTAGACATAGCTATTATTAGACTGATGATGAAGTAATCAGAGATGACTTCAGTAGGAGAACGGTACCTACTCCTTCTACCACTATAACCTTTGATTAACCTAACAATCTATTCTTAGGTCACTCGATTAAACATGGCCCAGCAATTGTGGTAGGTACATGTTGTATTAAGCCATCCGAGCGTTAAATAATCTGCCGTCTCAGATGATTAGTGCTCAATGTTATTTATCTAGTACAACACTACAAATAAAGTGACGTTTGAAGAAAATATAACAAAGTTCATTCATATATTAAAGAAAATGGGCTTTGCGTGGCAGTTTGGAAGATGTCCAAAGATCACATCTTTGACTTGAATCCTTGACACGCGGTAGATGGTTACATTTCGTATTCTTGTCTGAAAAATTGGTACGTGCTTACACGAAACAAAAGATATACGATAGCGCATAATAAATCTAAAACAAATTAAATCATTTCCTTCTAGTTTCAAAACGCAATGAATATATATGCAATGAATTGAAATGAAGTGCGATCCAACCGTGTAGGGCCGTACCTTATCCGTACAGATTATATTCAAGTGCTTTTCTTTGAATTTTCTCTGAATGACTGGTCTGTAGATTTCAATTAGATGATTAAAGTCTGTATAACAGATTTTGTTGAATCCACCGTAATACTGTGTCCTGTGCTAAAATTACTTTACTTCATGCAAAATTACTTACAATTTTTAAAGTATCTTAGCAGCTCTATCGACGTCTATTGTATACTTTGATTTATATAGAACTGTCCAGAAAGATAACGAATAGTTTGTACACCATTAGCGTGACATAGTAAGTTGAGGTTAGTTGTTACCAATTGTTATTTCTTGACAGGGACGGGATTCCATATTATACATAACATAATTTAAAATCAAGCATACATTTCTGTAGGATGTAATACATGAAAAAAGAATTACGAAAAAGCAACTGTCAGTGTTACTCTTAATAATCGACTTTTAATTAGTCGATTATTAAGAGCAACACTGACAATTTTGCAGTAAAGCACTTTGAACGACTAGCTGCAAAATTGTTTTTGAAACATTAAAGTGCTGGTGTAAATTGGACTTACAATTACTAGTATAAAAATTTCAACTGTATTTGGGTGGAATTGGGAGGAACCCGCTGGTTTATAGCGTAAAGCCTCGAATAAACACTGTCTTGGTAGCATAAGTAATAGGTTAGAACAGTCACCCGCTAAATGGAATATGGTTATGAGTTCAAGCCCTACCTAAGGTTGCAGAAATCTTAATTTGAGGAATTGTAGTTTCAACTGAGAAATTGCATGGGTAAAGTCCACCTAAAAGTGACGTTTTCAGTATTTAATTTCAGTAAGTACATCTTTTGTGTTATTCAGATGAACATACTCTTAGGTCATTCGTTACAGTCATTGGATGGCTCGGTTATTTATGTTGATGTATAAAGATGAATGTTGATAAATTCTCAGAATAAAAATAATATCGTGTCAGTTTCTCGTCGCTAGACACACAGGACAGCTGCGGGCGCACGTCACGTCTGCAAAAATACATATCTACACACAACGTATTCTATCCCGATGATTTATTTATTACTGGAAACACTGGACACGAATATGCGTGGGAGTGTACCTTATTGGAAAATATAATAATTTGACATTTGTATTTTTGACGTGATATTTACATCGATGACTGCATTGAACTTTAGTGTTTTGTAAGTAAAATTGAAATTATTACCTTTTTCTGTTTTCATTATTTTGTACAGAAGTTCTCAATGACAAGCTACATAATAACAGTCTGTTTTGGTGCTCAGATTTAGCATCGTGTGGGAACCCTGAACTTTGGCTTTCTTATTCTGCTAACCTAACGAGTAACAGCTAACCGCCTAATACTTTGTCTACTCATACCAACAAATCACATAGCTTGGTGAAAGTCATTTACCTTTGTTTATTTAAAAGCCTTTCTGCCTAACAACAAAGTTACACCAAATTTCTTGTGAAGTTTAATTCACATTTGTACCAGGTTTATTTTATCCATAATAATATAAAAATTGCGAATGTACCGATTTAGATAAAATTTGGTATAGAGATAATTTAATTCTCGAGAAGATTGAGAAATAATTTTTATTCCAGAAATTATTTCTCAAGGGGGTGGGTGGAAAGGACGGTGCTAATTTGCATGGAGAAGTAAGAGTTTCTCAATCGATTCAGATAAAATTTTGTATGGATATAGTTTGAGACACTAAAATGTAAATGGCGTAGGTTTTTTAAGGAGTTAGCCCTTAAAGGGGTGAAAATAAGGTGAAAGATTGTTTAGAGAATTAATAATTTCTCATTGGTATATACTCGTAGATAGCGATTGCAAGAAATTCAACTGAAATTTAACGAGGGCGGTATAACCAGAAACACAAATCAATCAAGAACGCAGTATAACCAGGAGCGCGTTATAACCAAATTCCACGCAGATAAAGTTGCAAGCGAAAGTAGTGCTAAATAAAATCAAGCAAGCGTCACGAGTCTCTACCTACGGCTGGCGGAGAGTAGAGTTTTGACGCGTGCGCGTTTACGTCAACGGCTTGAGTTGCTAAACGAAAACACAGGAAAACGTCTAAGAAAGTGGCCAAAGAAATAAACGGCAATTAATATTCCTTGTTTAACATAGCTAATTTATCTTTTTTAATGTATTTGTTTACTGATTATGAAAAAAGAATCGTTTATAATAATCATCAATCACATAGGCACTGTCCTATTTAATTTAAATGGTGTATTAGGCGCCAGTTATTTTTAGGGTAATGCATCTTACTTTCAAATTAGTGAGTATAAGAGGAGAAGGCATACAACAAGTTTCTATCTAGAACGTAGACTTATTATTAATTTGATACTGGGTCGTTTACGCATTTGAATTTGGGCAGGTCCTTCGTCATTGAGCCGCCGTGCATCCACTTGCCTTCGCTTTTGACAGACTGGGAAAGCATTATAGAGGATTCTCTTTTAAACCACCTAACTACTACAATTATATTATAGATTCAACAACTTTGACAATGGGAAGTAGTACCAAAATTTTGTCATGATTTTGATAATGTGAAAGATATTATGAGATCATAATAAATTTTACATCAGACAGGTAATTACGTGGTTTTAAAGTGTGAATGATTTTTAGCGAAGAGGTGTGAAATTGGGTTTCAACTTTTAAATGTCTGCACAGATCGAAAGTTACGTCGCCCGTCTTATTATTAAGCTTTTCATTTTATGTGTGTGAAGTTAAATATCCCAACAGAATGATTTAACAATGGGCAGAAATAAACAATGACGTGAATGTCACTTCACCTTTCGTACCTATTCGGCCAAAGTTGTTTTCGCTCAATGTTACGATTACTGTTTTAATGATATTATATTGCTGTCAATTTTGGACAAAGTACGTGACATAATTATGATATGTTAGGGTTGACTTTGGTGATTGTCAATGTCAATGAATAATGTGACAATCGGACGTGAATGTTTAGGATGAGGTTAGCAACGGTTGACTGCGTGTGCGCAGGGCCAAGGTCAGAAGGCGACTCTTTGTTATTACAACTTTTGCGTTTACGTTATTCAAAATATTGATTATCTGTAAAAATAAAGACAATATTTCATAGTTTAGAGACAATATTAAGGAAACATCATAAATGTTTTATTTAGAGATCAGAGTTCTGGCTTCTAGAAAAATAGCTATAAAAGAAACGAACCTATGATCCGAAGCAATAAAATAGCAGGTTTACCGGAAACTAATTAGTATTATTAGCATAAATATTATGCATGAAAATGGATAAGAAAGTTGTTTGTCACGTCGACCTAACCCAGCTCTAGGAAAGTATTATTAGTATTAAGCCATTTGTAAATAGGCCGGGTGTCAGATGGGGCACCGCGTCACACTGTGGTCTATGATCAGTGAAAGTGGTCTTGCCGGGAGTATCCGCTACGGTCGCCCTTCACTAATCTCAGTTTAAATGTCATAAGCCGTGATAATTGTCTCTGCGATTATGCAAGCCGCCGCGATGCTCAGGCCTAACCAAACGTCAAACTAAGTTAATGCTAAGCAAGGTAGAATACGTAAAACTTTAGTTACTTGCGTCAATATGGTTAAAATTATATAGGTATTGTATTAATTCATGTGATTAATTAACCCCAACTTACCCCAACTTACTAACAAAAACCGTTCATAAAATTTTGACTCTTTTAGGTTTAACGCGCAAACGCAAGGGCAGGACATACTCTAACTGAGCCTGTGATCGAACTCTTAAATAATCATTCAATGCAAAACTTTATTTATTTATATCATACTTTTATAGGGAATCGTGATATCCTGTTGTACTCACTGCTGTTATATATAAACAATGAAACATATAAGTATAAATTTACATAATAATTAATAACATATAGGTAGGTACTCGTGTAGCAAGCAAATCTATACATATGAGTATATTAACAGGTACCTACATCACAACTTAACGAATGTTTAACTTACATTGAATGCCTCCCCCTCGATTGTATGTTATTCCAGACACAATTAAAATCAATTGTTATCGCGACCGCCGGTTATGATCCTGTAGGAGTTAATTCTGACTACGCCTTACTTTTTTTTTTGAAAGGACCTATGCTGTGGCATAAGGCCGTTACAGCTTCACCGGGCGGGTTTTAGGCGAGTGCGGAAGGCACTCAGCCCAAAAGCGGCCTGCTAGCGGGTACCTCGAGCGCGAGACGAGTCCCAGGCTTCGCTTAGCGAAGCCTGGGGCTCGCCCGCGCAGGGGCCCCGTACTAGCGGCGCGATCGGACCGTGCCGGGTGCTGAAGGCACCCGGCCAAGAGGTCAACCCGACTAGTGGTTGCATCGCGTAGCTCGGCGCTGCAACACAGACTGGTCTGTGCATACAGACCGATCTACGCGAGCCCCGTTCTAGTGGGCCCGATCGAGGGGGGCAGACTAGGCCTCAAGGGCGCCTCTGTAGGCTCGGACCTCGGCTTGGGCCGTCGTCCGAAGGGCGGACTGGTGAGAAGCGGCCAGGTACATGTCTGTACCTGCCAAAATGATGCAAGGGTCCTCGCACTCACCGGCGAGTGCGCTGATTCGATCTAGTGCTTGTCTGGTGTGTACTGTTGTGAGTGGTGAATTGTTTTACGAACGATGTGATTTTGTCGTCGGGATCTTCGAGAACGTTCCTCGGTCGGCGGAAACGGGCTTCGACATCTTTTTGGCACGAGTAGGTGGCGGCTTTGACTATAAGGGGATTCGTATGATTGACGGCTTTATCAAAGAAGTGTTGAGACGCTTCTTTCATAAAGCTGGCAATCGACGGAATGTTAAGGTCGCGATGCAAATTGTCGTTACGCACATACCACGGGGCGTCCGAGGCAGAGCGTAAGAATTTGTTTTGGAGGATTTGGAGTCTTTCTAGTTCTGAGGGGCTGGCATGAGCGAACACTGGACTAGCGTAAGTCATCACGGGTCGAATACAGGCTTTGTAAATTGTCAACTTATTTCTAAGTGACATTTTACTCTTCCTGCCGATATAGTAGTAGAGCCTTGAAAAGTAAAAGGCTGCAGTCTGACGGACGCGTTTGATGTGAGGTTTAAAGCTTATTCTACGGTCTAAGGTGACACCTAGGTATTTGACTGTCTTCTCCCAAGGGATCGGACGGTCGTATAGGGTGATTGGTGTGAGACATCGTTTAGGATGTTTTAAAGCGAAGAAACCACGAGTAAAGTACACTTCTGCACTTTTCTCGGGGTTTACCTCTATTCGCCACATCCTAAACCAGTCACCTAGGGATTGGGCTGCACGTTGTAGTGCCTTAATGATGTAACCGGCATGGTAGCCAGAGTGATAGAGGGCTGTGTCGTCCGCAAATAGAGCTAGCTCTACTTACGGTGACCTGGGAATGTCGTTAATGAAAATTGAAAAGAGAAGAGGAGATAGCACGGAGCCCTGAGGGACTCCAGCCCTGATGGGGCGGGGAGATGAATGGGACCCCTCTACGCGGTAGCGAAAGGTACGATTTGACAGAAAGTCTCGAAGGATGAGCACGAGACTGTCGGGCACTTTGAGTTGGTACAGCTTGTAGATCAAGCCGTTGTGCCAGATTTTGTCAAATGCTTTCGCTACATCGAAGAAGAGTGCACCGGTTACCATCGGTTTGGGTCTGTTGAGGCCGTCGAGAATGTGCTCCGTTAGGCGGTGCACCTGTTCGACACAAGAGTGGGAGGCTCTGAAGCCAAACTGTTCGTTGATTAAGAGATTGTTCGAGAAAATGTAATCTCTTAGGCGGGAGACGAGAACACGGGGTGCAAGGGGGCAGGTTGGAGGGAGGGCCGAGAGGCGTTCGACTTCGCTGTCCACCATACTAAGGTGGGCAGCGTCTATAAGAAGCGTGCTAGGAGAGCACTGGGCCTCTAGGCTGTCGGCCAGACATTCGGCTTTCTCTTCGTCGTCGAATACGACGGAGTTGTCGGGTCTAGAGAGAGGAGGCATAGATGTGACTATATCTGACTTGAAGGATCTTGCCAACTTCCAATAGGCTTGGTGAGATGGTGAGATCGTTTCAAGTAGGCTATCCCACTGACTTTCCCGAAGAGCCTTAATACGTTCCTTTACAGATGTCCGTAAAGTGCGTAGAAGGGTTCGGTTATATTCGGTGGGATAGGAGTCATAAGCTCTGGTCGCAGCTCTCTTTGCCCTCAACAGCTCTCTCACGTCATCCGGCAAGTTCAATCTATGCCTAGGCATATCTGGAACTTGCCTAGACGAATCGCTAATAGCGGTCGTGATGTGGCTAGTGAGGGCATCGATCGCTTGGTTAGTCTCGTGAGGCGATCCTAACTTGTCTGGGATTAAGTTCAATACTGAATCGGGACTAGGTCCGAGATTGCTCTCGAGCCTGTGCCAGTCCAGTATTGTTTTCATAGATATCTGTTGGTCAGAGGGACCTAATTGGAGGACAACTGGGCGATGGTCAGAATCTAGGTCATGGTGGACTTCTATTGAACGAAGGCGCAGGCCTACATTCTTTAGAACCGCCATGTCCAAGATATCGGGTCTGTGGTTTACGTTAAATGGATAACTACGCCTTACCCGCAGGTTTGTTCCAACTATTTTTTACTAATAAGTTTCTACACTTAATTCTACCTTGCAAACGTATGTTTTGACGTAAGGAAAATACTGGCTATTTATGCGGAGGGGCCATATTAATGCATTTGTCGTAGAACGTTTTGCATACAATCGTCCCAAGGAAAGCTAACAGTTCATAGATCATGCATAGGTAGTACCATAAATGTGTCGAAAGCAGGGTTGGCTATTATCAAGATAATTATTTTCTCTGATAATTATCCAATACTTATCTGATAATTATCCAACTATCAAATCAAATAACGTATATATAATGAAAGTTTTTTTCTATATTTAGATATTACTTTTAGTTCTAGGCAAGATTCCTTGCATTTCTTTTTTACATTTCTTGCATCTAGCCCATAAACCACTATTTTTAGTTTTAATGCAGTCAAACTTTGACCAAATTGGATTAAGTTTTCTAGGCATAATGTTTTTCTTTATTTAATTTCGCAGCGCACAAACTACAGTTCACGAAAAGGAAAACAAATAACAGCGACAGTGAGGGGAATTCCCCTGTAGATGAATGACATTTGGCGTTCGTTTGGATACACGCTTGATATTGTGACGAAAAAACATGCGTTTGGATACACATATATATTATTTCGTTTTATTTTGTATCGTTATTATCAACGATAATTATCAACACGTAATTATCATGATATTTATCAACGACTAGCTGATGCCCGCGGCTTCGCGCGCGTGGTATTTGATCTGTTACAAAGTTTTCGTCATGACTCAACCACCTCTCCTCCACTCTTTTGCTCCACTTCCTTTGCCTACGGTGCCGGGGGTGGCCATCTCGGGCGAGGTGGTGGTGGGCACTTAGTGGGAGCCAATACGTCGCTGCCGGCTTACCGGGGCCCGTTGATACAATAGTTAATCTAAAAGGGGCCGATTTGTACTATCGTTTTAAGGATCCGGTGTTGGTTCTCCTAGCGTACCGTGGTCCAAGCGAGCTCGCATCACATGTGTTTGTATTTACATGAAATAATTTGAAGCTTTAAAAACTGTCAATGCTGTAGTACAACAAACCATTCAAAGCAGCTTGCAAGGCTTTATTCGAATATGATCAACACGGGCGTAGAGCCCTGAAAGAAGTGCCCCTGGTAAAAAACACATTCTTAGTTTCCAGTAGGTAAATCCATTTTTCTCGATCCTTATGCATTAAAAAGGCGATTTTACAAAGACAATTTGCTTGCATACTACGTTTGCATAAAAGACCTAGATCGGACGGTGGTCGACGACCTAGAAGGGGTAGTACCAACATCAACCAACACAAATAATAAACCACACAATTTTTGAACCGTTTTTCACCCCCTCAAATATTAAATTATTAAAAAAACATTACAAAATATATACAACATCTATACTAATATTATAAAGCTGAAGAGTTTGTTTGTTTGTTTGAACGCGCTAATCTTAGGAAGTACTGGTTCGAATTGCAAAATTATTTTTGTGTTGGATAGTCCATTTATCGAGGAAGGCTTAAAGCTAAATATAACATCACGCTGCGACTAATAGGAGCGGAGCATCAGTGAAAAATGTTGCAAAAATAATCGCGATCATAATAACAGTTGTACAACCAACACTAATTTTATTCTATACACTTTTCTAGATTTCCCTACATTTGTCTCCGTATAAACAAAAATGATTAAGTTCTAAATAATACCATGGTGTTTGTAAGCACTGATATTTATTTTCTGAATATGTAAATATAGATAAAACAGCCAATAGGAATTTTCAAGTTTTGTCAAAATTTTCGTTACATAGCCTCCTTATTTCTTTGTGAACTTTGTCCTTCAGGGCGTATGGAATACGTCGTGGCTAGATGAAAATTGGTGTCACATTTTCTTGAAGCACTAATTGAGCTTTATAGTTTGATATGCAAACAAGAGTTCCGTCATTTTTCAACAATTTTGAGTTGTAGATAATTATTTACTAACTGAATTTTAACTAACTCCTCAAATTTTAACTCACAAGGATCCCGTGGAGCACATACATATAATATAATACGTTTTCCGATGTAATTCTGGGCTCAAAGATGTTATAAACGTGTATTTCCTTGTATCGATAATATCATTACATCTGTTCAGTTTTTTTAAGTAAGTATCCAACCGTTAAATGAAGTTTTTGAATGTTTCGTCCTTGTTTAATGGTACTGAGTTCAATTTAGATGTCCTAAGGTTTGTTTGTGACCGACCTTTGCTCCTCAGTACCTCCTGCATACATGCTGGAATTGTTTCGTGCTGTCGAATTCAAACTCTGCAGTTTTAGTTTAAGCTGTGTTGTAATTTCCTGAAAGTTATGTTTTTCTTCAATCTCATTTTCCAACTGCGGGTCATCAGTAATATTTTTTTTTTTTTAGTTTTATCTCTTCAAAATTTTTCTTGGTAATTTTGTACACTTTTCACACACTAATTAGAAATTTCTCGTAGGGTTTGTATCTGGCTGCCGAATTTTATTTATCATGCAGCGTTTTAACTTAGTTAATTCATCTATTTCGGCGCCTATTATTAAATTCTAAAATAATACCATTCTATATGTAAGTAATGATATTTAGTTTCTGATTGACACATTGAATGTCATAACAAACTAAGTGAAGTACAAATATGTAAAGAGTATGGATATGACGCGGAACCGAACAAACTTTGCCCCTATTTTTTATCCCCTTAAAGATTAAACTTTCGAAAATCCTGAAAGACGTCATTCATAATTTCTAATCAGGTAGATGGATACCAATTTTCATCGACTTAGCTTTAAAACTGACGGAGTTTCATACAAACTTATGGGGCCCTTTTTACCCCCTTAGAGCCGGAATTTCCAAAATTCCTTTCTTAGTGCTCACCTACACTATAACAGGAAACACGGCGAAAATTTTCAGATTTTAAATCCCAGTAGTTTGGGCTGTGCGTTGATATGTCAGTCAGTCAGTCATTAAATCAGTTTTCATTTTTATATATATAGATAATTATAAATATAATTATCTCGATAATTATCCAGGCCAACCCTGGTCGAAAGTGGTTTTGATGAAAAATTTATCGAGTACCTAGGGCGATTCAAAATTAAATAAAAATCAACAAAATTACTTCAGTGTAGGCTGAAACCTGTAGGAACAACATCAGACCGTAAGAGGTGTGATGTGTTCCGAAAAGAGACAAATATCTCTAAATACGAGTACTACCTATTGTTTATTTGAAGCTTCTATATTGTGTATGTCAGACAACAGCACGTCAACCTACCACAAAACGTCAAATTTCCTCAATTGATATTGATCTCTACTTGTTGTACTTAATGTTCAAAATCAATTCAATGACCTTTAAGTTTTTGGGTAGGTTGACCTACCTTTGCTGTACATAAATTAACATTATGTAGGTTCATTAACTCTTGTGTTTTAGTTAAGCTTCCGATGTTATTGTAAGCAATAATTGGGTTTTACCTATATTATACACAAAATCACACCCTTACAACAAGCGAGTAGAATGACTCAGTGTTCTGATAATAATAATAATTAATTATTGCCACAATTGTTTACATTGTTACATTATAGGTATTACAAATTTAATATGAGCACAGAAAAGCAATCATAAAACGTTGCTTGGTATTTACTTTTGTAAGTTTATGTATAAAATACGGCTAATCGTAAACTCATGAATCAGCAGATCCTCCTTCATGAATCATGATGTATCATTTTATCTCAAACATATTTTATGCATGACTTTCAGCTATCTATCACACAATCATCAAAACATATTTTTATTTGATTTAGTAACTACAAAAGTCCCTAAAATGACAAATTTAAAACTTTTGCTATGGACAAGTATAGCTAGTACGAGTATAAAAGAGCTAGACCACCTGAGAATCTGGAAACTTTAGTTATTCAAACGGATTATAAGTATTAGATTTCAGAGGATAGTTTGCGCAACAAGGCTCAAAGCCGGCCTTGCTCTGGGCGACCTAGTCGGCTGGTTGCCCTTCTATCATGTCCTTCCCACTCCTACCATTGATCTATATACCTAGCTAAACCACTAAAGCGCTCAATTTTATATACCTTCATACAGTAGAGGTGTGCTGTACCAAGAACAAATAAGTATATCTTTTTTTTTCTATAACTATCCACGATGCCAATCTTTAACAAAATTGACCACTTCAGGTATAAATATTTCGCTTTCCGGAAAGCTGCTCTTACTACTGACTCTGTGACTTTGTTTGCATGGACTAACATGATACATGGCATGTCTCATCCTCGTTGGCTATTATTTAATAAAACTAAAATAAATGTTATATATACCTACATATAATATTTGTGAGTGAAAGTCCCGCCAAAATCGATCCAGCCGTTTCAGAGATAAGCCGGAACAAACGGACAGACAGTCAAAATTGAAAAAAAAAAGGTTTTTTAATGTAAAAACCGTATGTGTAATGTATATTATATATAATATTATAAAGCTGAAGAGTTTGTTTGTTTGTTTGTTCGAACGCGCTAATCTCAGGAAGTACTGGTTCGAATTGGAAAATTCTTTTTGTGTTGGATAGTCCATTTATCGAGGAAGGCTTTAGGGTATATAACATCACGCTGCTACCAATAGGAGCGACGCATCAGTGAAAAATGTTGCAAAAATTTGACGACCATTAGGATCAGCGGTAGTAAACGCTGCTTCTGAGCCATGGGTCGCGGGTTCGATCCCCGCACAGTACAAATATTTATGTGCATGAATATGTCTGTTTGTACTGGTCTGGGTGTTTTCTATGTATTATAAGTATATATTTAGAAAAAAAAGTATATAAGTACGTTTATCGGTTGTCTAGTACCCCATACGATAGGCTACTTAATAGTAGCTTAATTTGGGACTAGATGGCTCTGTGTGGCCCCGTGAGGCATGTCCTAAATATTTATTTATTATTTATTAAAAATAATCGCGATCATACTCGTAATAACAGAAATTGACGCGTACGAAGTCGCGGGCAACAACTAGTCTTTTATATGCATTAAAGTCAAAAGCTGTTAATTTGAAATAACAAAGAAGAACTTTAATTATATTTATTCGTATACTGTTCAATTTATTCAAGTGCTTTGCGCTGTGAACCAGCACAGTTTCAACAGTTCATCTCGTAATTACTTACTATCAAAGATAAAATACTTAAGTATATAATTAAGTATGTGTGCTATATTATGTGCTGTAGCGAAGCTTTCTGTCTGACATCACACAACAATGTGATTTTTTAACGTTTAATTAAACTAAAAGTAAATTATCCATTACTTTTATATCTGTACATCGAAAACCATTTTTACTGTTGGTATCTACCCTAAACACTTAATTACTATTGTGCACATCGAACACACACTATATGGAAAGAGCTTCAGCATCTTTTCCGACTTAAATAAATTGTTTTAAGAGCATTACTTCTATAGGTATTACTTACTTTTCTGGCGATACAGTGGAAACATACCTGGTCTATTTCTATATGAATGACTAGCTGTTGACCGCGACTTCGTCCGCGTCAATTTCTGTTATTATGATCGAACTATTTTTGCAACATTTTTCACTCATACTTCGCTCTTATTGTTCGCAGCGTGATGTTATATAGCCAAAAGCCTTCGTCGATAAATGGACTATCCAACACAAAAAGAATTTTTCAAATCGAACCAGTATTTCCTGAGATTAGCGCGTTCAAACAAAGAAACAAATAATTAAACTCTTCAGCTTTATAATATTAGTATAGATAATATAGTATAGACTAAAGAAAATCATTATAATGAGATCGGGACATCACTAACACTGTTTATTTTCCCCTTGTGGTAACTTGGTAAACCGACTAATACTGATTATTTTCTCAGCAGCCATCAACACTTTCTGCGCGAGGAGCCTTGCGCAAGGGACAGAAAATAACGCACTATGGGGAAACTCGAGTGTGTTTCACGTCAGTGGCATCTCGCACACGTGTTACGTAAATTAAACCTTAAAAATAAGAATATTGGGTCACTAGCCATCTGGCATGATAGCACAAGGGCTTATTCTAAAATAAAATATTGATATTTTTATACCACAAATAACTTATTAACATTTTTCTGATAACAAAATTTATATTTTAAACTCCATTTCATATTTCTACAACTAATTTTTCATTCGTGTTTTCAATGTATCTTTTTCTTCGTGACCTTTATATAAAAAAACAAGCGTCCCGTAAGATTTCATAATGACGCGTCCTATTTGAGTGTAAAATATGTGACATGTCGTCAAAATCATACATTAAACGTAAAATAGTGCTTCTAGTTCTCGCGTGGCTGTAGCTGAAATAGGATGGTCGGATGACAGTGGAAAGAGAACTCATTATAAGCGGCGACTTCAAACGGAGTTGATAATTGACTGTTATTGGCCCACCCACGCGCCGGGCGCAGATTTTGCAATGTTCATTACTGTAAATAATTCATGCTGTAAGATTTGACATGGACGACGGTGTGATTGTAATTACACAAAGAAAAGAAAAACCAACTCAACTCGCATATACCGCGCGCTGACGCTATATACTAATTAAGTTACATATAGGGCTCAAAAATTACTTTCCTAATTGATTACGCCATCTTATAAATTATGAATGCTTTTGTTTTCTAGTCGTCATTAGCACCATGATAAACCGAATTTGAGGTAATATTTGTTTGTAACTAATTAGTGAGAATTATGCTAAAGAATGAAGTAAATTAGAAATATTTTCGGTAAATAACAAACAATTCTTCGATTGGTGCTAGTAGGATTAGAACTCACGGACTGGTCTGAATGTGTGGTCGCCGGTTAGAAAAATGGCAAATAATAATTTATTAGTAGAGAAAGTAGAGTTTTATAGTGAGTTGAGTACCACGATAATGTAGAACTTTGTATAAGTAAAGAATGTAAAGGTCGCTGTAAGAATCTGGATGCGATAAAGCGAAGACAGGGTAAAATTATTGTAACTCCTACAGTATTTGTATTGAATAATAAAATCTAGTTTTGAAGTTATCTGATATCAATTTCATTGGATTTTAATCACCTTACGAAATTGCTTTCCTTAAACTTTACCCAATTTTATATTCTCGGTCAACCGCTAACCACAAACTTTATACTGACTAATTTTGAACTTATTCGTAGAGCCAATTGATTTGGGGTTTACATCATATTGTTTTTTATGAGTTTTTGATATTCCAGCACTGTTGTGAGCACCATGATTGCGATAGGAGACATAGAAGCTCTTAACTTAACTAAGTGATAGTGACTAAATAAGTTTAAATTTATACTAATTGTTTTTTGCTTAATTTCTTTGATAGGCCCTGTCAATTTCTTCATCCTTATGAGCCAATGCATATTTCCATTAACTTGTTGTGTATATGTAACAAGTTCTCAACAGTCGTTGCGCCAGTCACAGACCTCATCTCATTGTCTGACGCTGTTAGCGTTTCGTTAGCTCGTCATTATTCATTCAGTCTTCACGTTTGTGTCGTGACCTACACTGCTGCAGCTGATCAAGACAAATGGGTAAATAAAGGATTTCTTATTAAGATTACCTATACTTTGCTTTGGCAAGTGTAGGTAGAGTTCGCGTCTAGGAGCACATGTTAAAGAATACCGGAATAAAACATGGTTTAAGCAACATAGCATTAGTATTGTATCTTTTAATAATTTTAATTTTAAATAATTTTAAAATAGTCTTAAATATAGATTGCATATTAATTATTATTCGCGGTGAATTTCACTGTTCTACTTTCTTCTGCTGCTTAATATCATAGTTATTTCTGAATCGAAAGTGTTTGTTTTACTACCTATATCATAGCGTTGCTTGGTATAGCTGAGGCTAAGTATTTTCTTAAAGGTGAAGAATATAATCTAAAAAAGTAAAACCACTACTAATTATTATTAGATTAGTGGATCCAGAAGGGGCGTGTAAAAGCGTCCATCTGAAGGCACGACAAGTCCTTGATTTCCGTCGCAAAATGAAAGAAGGAAAAACGTGGCACGTCAGCGGATTTTAATAGATGGCTAGAAACGGGTATATATCGGATTGCCGTTATTTGTACTCCTAATTGTCACTGGCACACAAACTTTGAGCCTAAATTTTTTTCGCACATTTTCACTCTTCCTAAACGTGCTTAGCCTATATTTACTACGCCTTACTGCATATCGCCGTATTATAATTTGCCAAATTCGACATTTAGCCGAATATATCCTAATATCTACCATTTACAGTTCCAAATTTTTATTCGCAAAAAGTTAAAACTTTATCAATATTTTAAAGAAGTAAGCATGCATGCATGCAAGCAAGCAATCAACCAAGCTAGCAAGCAAGCATGCAAGCAAGCAAGCAAGCAAGCATGCATGCAAGCAAGCAAGCATGCTTGCAAACAAACAAGCGTGCATGCAAGCAAGCAGGCGTGCATGCAATCAAGCAAACATGCATGCAAACAAGCAATCATGCATGCATCCAAACAATCAGACTTCCGTGACGGCTTCGGTGCTGCGGGGCTCCGGCGGTCCCACGCGTGCTAATCGTCGCAGATGGCTTACACTCAGCACCGCAGCTTCGGCTTTCTGGCCGGCTGTGCCGGCCAGCCTCAGCCGCGGCGCCTCGCTTACAGCCTCCTGCTCCTCAGCCCGCGGGCCGCATCGCCCCTCCGCGCCTACGCGCTTTTAAATTACACTCTAGGGGTAGGGCAGACAAGACTGCTTGGGGTCGGTTTGTGAGCGATTCGTTTTTTTACCATTTTCGGTTTTAAAAAAAAATATGGCTTTCATTACTTAGCGTTATGCCAAAAGAAAGATGCGAATATATTTTAGTGCATTCGATATTAGGCATACTAAAATTAGGATTATAAATTTTTAGACCCAACTATGATAGTGCGAAAACAACTGTTAGGCTAGACAATAATTATACGTTATAAGTTTAGGCCAATACGGTTCGGCCAAATGAAATTAGGACTTCAAATTTTAGGCGAACCGAAGGGCACCCTTAGAAACCTCTTAAATAACAAAACGATACGAGGAACATTCTGCAAGTGAGTTACAAGTGTGTTTAAAACAGTTTATAGATAGAATGGTGCATCACAATCGTAAAACCCACTCAAGGCGAAGGCTAGAAAAAGAATGCATAAAACAGTTTTATAATTCGAGTAGTAGCGTTCAACCACCTATAAAACTATTTGAAACTCTTATAACGTGTTACAAATATTTTGGTACACCTACGAACGATGCAGTATGAATCCGATAAAATGTTTTCGTAAGTGGTTTCAATGTTTAGCAAAATAATTTAATAGTACCGAATCTAATGTTAAGTTCTGAACAATATCATTCCTTTGTCTACAGTAATAGCAAAGATTGGTACCCATTACCTATTAAAAAATATCGACTACCACAAGTTGGATAGGAAATGACGTTGATTCGCCATACAGACGGGTCTGCTATTCAAGTCAAGCCACTGCTAGCACGAATCATTCTACCTATAGAAATATTTAAAGTGTTTTGGCGTTGAAGAAGCGTTGCCTCGTTAACATTTCAGTTATATGCCACAATGTATACTTCTATAGAGTATTTCATTCAAACTTATAGTTAAATATTTCCATCAAAATATCTAATGGATGTTGATATTATAACCGTAACATGTGTATTCTATTCGGGTAGCACAGTTTTAACCTACCTACGCATACACTTCTTTATTAATGGAATGTTACGCGAACGTATATGATGTTTGGGGGTCAATTGCTGGTTCAGATGAACTGGAACCCTGGATGATGTCATTCATAAGACTCATATTGTTATTATAACATACATGTAATGCGAGTGTATAGTAGAGTATGCATAAGCTTCCTATAAATGTTTACAAGGTTTGACGAACAGTTGACGAGTCGTTGGCTATTAATAGACATTATCCAGTCATTATACGTTATTCTTCCGCTCGTTCACTGATCAATGTAATTTTGCTTACATATTATTTTCATACATATCTACACTATGAAACATGTCAAGATAATTCAGTCTATTACATTTTTCTTTATAAAATATTGGCTCACGTGTTGTATAATATGTTTCTAAGAATACCAATTAAGTTGTTGGTTTTTAAGCAATATCAATATTAACACGGAATTACCTAAACCACAAACCTAAAAGTTAGTAGTGGAATATTGAATGTACTAAAATCACTTGTTGTCAATGCAACGGTTTCATGAATCCACAGACTTGTCATTAACTTTCAATAGTAGCCACAAAATAACGTTAGACATAAATATGTAGGGTTATCAATTGATATTGAAGTAAAGTAACAGATATCTAAAGCTCAAAAATTAAGGAAGCTGAAGAAGCAAGTGTCTGGTCACATTTGCTATCAAAAATCGAGGGTAGTCGTATTTATGAGTGGAGACAGCGATCTGGCAAACGCTTGGCCTTCTTCTGATACGTGGAGCGATAATATACACAAAGCTGACGGCAGATAATTTGGTTCAGTGTTATCATTATGAGATGACTCCGGAAATAACGTATATACAGATAATGAGTATTTTAATAACGAAACATGTGCGAAACAATTTTGTTGAATTAGAACCTTATTATATCAAGGGATCCTCTACATCACTTTCTTAACAGATAATTTCAACATACACAGACGACAATTTTTTAAAATTTCAATTCGTTGACAGAGACAACCTTGCTGTTATAGAGATGCGGTTAGAACATTATTCTAGTTCTTTTAGATAGATACCACGGTGAGTCACGCGAGCAATATTGAGAGATAGACAAAATCCGTGTATCGGCACTGAATGATGGCTGTTTGCTTGTAATTTATTTTTCATCTTGTCACTGCGTAAGAAGAACAGCCGGTTCAGTGTAAAAAATGCTAGGGTTAGACTAACTTAGAATTAATAAATAAGTACCTTATCCAGACGTGCGTAGAAATCTGCGGTAGAAAAATTGGTATACCTACCTACGCACCACGATCACTAATTTCATTAAGTCTTAGTAAGGAAATGAAAGATAAGTTTAGGATTAAAGTATAGTGTTCTCTTAAATTCAGTGAAACAGCTTAATACTCGTATCACTTTTATTAGATGTTTTGTCATTCAGTTGTTAAAAAAATAGATTGCATTTCATTTGAGGAATTGGCTGTTTTGTAATACAATTGTAAATGTTTACTTATTCGGCGCATTACCTACCTACAAACATACTATACACTTTCAGCTACATTAATAAAATTTATTTACGCTAAGAAATGAAGCAAGTTTTTCCTTAAGTGACTCATAAAATCACAGCTCTTCTTTTTAGAAACAATTTTTATTTTACAAATGATGATAATACTGTTCGATGATTTCTGAGAAATGTTTTCATTTCAGCTGAATGGGATTTTACGTTCAGCTAATACGATATAAGCAAAATTCATTTTTTTTATATGCTAAATACGTTTCTAAATATTTGCATTCGTATATTAATGTTTATTTAGTGTTTAAATTGAAGCTGACATCTAACTTTTTTTTATTGATTCCTTTGAACCCCTTTGGTCCCGAGGTTCGATTCCCAAACGGGGATCATCAATATATTATGTAGAAAAAAATCTGTATCTTCTCATGTCTGAGTATTTGTAGTACCTACTTTCGTTGTTTCTCATTTATACAAAACAAGTAGGTACCTTAAATAGTTACTTCCTTTAAGGTTAGAACATTGTATGTCACGTTGTCTTTTATCTTCAAATAAGATTTTTAGTCATAGACGTCTGGTAGTCTCCAATCTCACTTCATTTGTGTGTCAAAAAATAAATAAAGCCGTTTAATAATCCTTGGCACGGATCTTGATCGCTTAAGAGTTGAAATCGCTTTGCGCACGGCTCTATCCATCTCTCTCACCCATACTTACGACTTTTGTGGGCTTACTTGGATTTTTAAGAAGTCGTCAGCTCCGACGCCGGGTTAGCTTCCCGGACGGGTTTATGTAGAAAAACACTTTTATGTTTTTCTCGGGTCTGGGTATTAGTGGTACTCTCGCTGTTTCTGGTTTAGTGCTTTATTTTCTTACTTCGAGATTAACACAATCGTTGTGATGTTGTAAACATTTATAAAAAAATCTGCCAAGTGCGAGTCGGACTCACGCACTGAGGGTTCCGTACTAACTGAATTAGAGGTCCACTTACTTCCACTTTGCCAAAATACCACAATATTTAAAGGAATGCAAAAAGAAAACTTTGTTTTTCATAGTGTTTGTATAAGTACAAAGTTATATTTGCGGTTGTTAAAAATATGCTATTTCTCAAAAACTACCGGATTGATCTCGTTTGAACCAATTTTCGTTGGAAGTGTTTGTTAAGATCTACATGCTTAGTTTAAAAGTTAGAGCAGGAGGGACACTTATTTTACCACTTTGGAGGCGTCTATCTTCCAAGTGTAAGACTTTGGAAAAATGGTTCTAGAAACCTCTATGTCATTTTAAAAGACCTATCCATAGATACCCCATACGCATAGGTTTGAGTATTTTTTTTTGTTAAAATGTAATACTTTATCTAATACTCTAACACTTTCAAAATAAAGTGGCTGTGACATACGGACAGACAGACAGACTTAAATTGACGAAACTATAAGGGTTCCGTTTTTTGCCATTCGGCTATGAACCCCTAAAAAAACCTATTTACGTTCTGCGCAGCGCTTAAAATCTATGCAACTCTTTTTTAAAGTTATAGTTGCATTATTATCGCCAGCATTACCGGCTTCTCATCTTAAACCTCATTCAATTGTTAACAGGTACTGGTACATTCGGCAGAGTTTGCCTGTGCCGGGACAAAGCAGCTGACGAGTACCTGGCTATGAAGATCTTGTCCATGGCGGACGTCATCCGCTTGAAGCAGGTCGACCACGTCATGAACGAAAAGAGCATCCTGGCAGAAATCAATCATCCCTTCATAGTTAATTTGTAAGTACATCATTCGCTTGTTTACCAACGAATTCACCAAAAATAAACCAAATTTTATAATAACAAAGTCTATAAGACTAGCAGACTGCGTTGTAATGAGGTTGTAATTATAAAATGCATTCTGATATAGGATATTGTGGCTAACCCATGCCCTCCGTACTTAGCTAGTTCCGATAATTTGTGTTAGAAAATACCTTCAAAAATGTTTTTACGTCAAATCTAGTATCAATGGTATTCTGAAAATGGAGTGTCAAAATGTATGTGCTTTTTATTATATTATATTACGTAGTTTATTTTATTATATTACGTATTATAACGTAATATAATAAAATAAACTTAATTTTACTCTAAAATCTAACCTGTTACGTTTATATTATATGAAAAAAAGGCAGGCGCATTCGTTTGTGAAAGACTCTCGTCTAACCTAGACGAAGCCTGGATTTCTACCTCCCACTTTAGTCGATCTTTCTGTTTTCTTTAGTTTTGCATTTATTTTATTATTATTTTTATTACCTTAATAATTAGAGGACACTTGAAACAAATTTTATGACAGTAATTATTATTTACGGAAAAATGTTGTTTTATTAAATACCAAAATTAAATGTATTATTCAGTATGTTAAGTGTTATAGCAAAACTTTTCCGTTTCGTCATTAAATTAACACTCTTTTGGGTTTTTTCAATTAAGGTCAATCGCAGGTTTTATCCACTGGACTACGAAGCCGTACTAATAACCTACGACATCCAATAAGAGTTCGTAATACTGAACTGAATGTATAGATATTATATATTTAGGTTGTTGTAGGTATGTTGTACAAATGTAATTTACGTAAGCTGTTTCATGACGGAGAGATTATGGAGATGGGAGCGGGATGCATAGCAGGTGCACCCGAATTGTCTTATCATGAGAGGGCCACACCCGCACAAGAGGAGGATCTGCCATAATCGCCATGCTTGGCAGGCGGGTTGGCAATCGCGGTTTAAATAATAGTGACAAGACGCAGCTGGCCTTCTTCTTCTGGCAGTTCTGATCCTTTTTCTCTTAAACACTTAGAGCACGAGAAAGGGTGGTTCTATTCTATTTTAAACCGACACATACGGCAACTAGATCAAAGTAGGCTGATAATTTAAGGTGGGATTGGGTTACATTGGCGGTGGTATTAGTGGATGAAATTGAGGGAGATCATAGCTCAGTAATTGCAGGTGAAAATAGCTTAAATAAAAATGGAACAATTTTGTTGATAAAATAAGTGCGCTTTAGTCATATAGGCATTATTTCCAGCAATTTCAATGCTTCAAGTATAGTCACTAAGCAAGAAAGGATTCCAATCACTTTGAACGTTTCATGAATGTACTGCCATTGCATATCTATCATACCCACAGTAATATTATATTACATGCACCAGCCACTAATATAACTACTGCAATAACGAATAGCTTCGACTCGGCGACCACTCATTTCTATTGGATCAGCGACGGGCTATTTTGGCTTAGCATTCAGTGGTGTTCTAGTTAAAGATTGATAAATGGTATCTTTGGAAAATAGCTGTCTAATCAAACGCCAAAAATATACTATTTTACCACTGAAAAAAATCCTTGCTTATTGACCATTTGTAAAAGAACGCGGATTCCTATAGAGATCTTAAGGATTAAGAACGCCTACCATGACATCAAAAACAGTTTAATTACGTTCGATCCTTACATATTTTTTGGATGTTTAAAAGTTATACTGTATAAGTTACTTGACTGAACAATCAACGTACATTAATGCCGATTAGATACACTGTCCTGGGCTTTGATGAGCGAAGCCTTAATCGGCTTAGACACCGCTAATAGACTTTAGAGCGGACCTAGGCCCTGACCTGAGCACTTAATAGTTAATAATAATACTTGTCCTTTCAACCTGTCCTCATAAAAAATAATATCTATCTGTATAGATTGACTCTTAAGACTATTTAATCAATCTGTCTAGCTTAGTTTTTGGTTTTGAATACAACACTGTACAATGTTGGTAACGTGGTAATTAAATGTGCATGCGCATAATATATGACGCACGTCACTTACGCGACACTAGCCGTGGGGCGCGGTGCCAATATATTCTACTAGGATTTTGGAATGGATGGACACAGCATATTCCAGACGCATTGTTTATGTGTGGCCGGCCAAATGCGTACCGTCAGAACACGCATATTACACTAGAGACGATTTATTCATCGCTATAATTTAACTATGAGAAAGCACGGAAAGTGCGCAGTGATATTCATTCTTTGGCCTACTTATTTTTTATTTTACTAACAAGATTTGAATTATAATTAAATCATTGCATTGTCAAATTTTATTTAAAAGGCTACATTTTTATTTAATTCTAATTAAGATATTATACATTTAAGAAATATGGTGATAAATCATAATTTAGCTATTTTTAATGTGCAATAAATTTCTACGTTACTAATTAAGAAGCTAAAAGTAGAACCACTTCATAATAACGTCGTGTATAATGAAATGCTTTGTATATAAAATCTGCCATTTGCATAAAGAAGTGGCCATTTAGGCGCCAAGTATGAGGCGATGGGACACATTTCGCCGCGCGTGCGCAGAATGCCACACTCTACTATCTGGCAAGCGTCACGATGTCACTTTTTATCAGACGCTACTATGATCTATCGGTTTACAATATTTATCACATGTTGTTGACCGTCTAAATATAAAATTTGCGGTTTTGCAAGATTTATAACGTTAAGTGCATTTACGTTAACAAAATATGGAAATTAAATTAATGCGATGAAGACACTAAGTAGTTCTTTAAGTTTGACCTGTTGATCCAGAATATTTGAATAATTTATCGATTATCGAGATCCAGAATAGTGACCGCTGTTGATGAAATTAGCCTTAACCATAGCTCGGCAACCTTGTTCCTACTTTGAACTCTAAAAAACAAAACACGATTAAGTACAGTCAGTATTATATTATCTGTGGTACAGTGGAGTTCAAAAATCAATTTTTACCTATTTACTCTACATCTTGAACAATACCTGCTCATAATCTTCTTCTGATTGTATGAGTATTCTTCAATGATGGTATGGTGCCAGACTTCTCTAAGCCACCTATATTATTATTGTCCTTCGAACACCTTGCGACAGAAGCCGGGACCAACGGTTTAACATGCCTTTCCAAGCACGATTTTAATAACTAAGACACTAGTCAATTTAGAAAAGATCGCCCTCTAAATTGATCCGACCGAGAATCAAACTCCGGACCCTTTCGTAGGGTGACTACCGTCCCACTACACTAACCGGATCGTTCTTCTAATTAGGTACTGCTATCAACCCTGTATACAAGCACTGAAATTGGCCCTGTAAAAACTTTGTTTAAATAAAACGTGTAAAAAGGTGTTTCATTTTTGGAATACAAAATTAGACCAATTTCCTACATCATCAATTGTTAAGAGCAGTCGTCTGGTAGGCGGAATGTTAATTGAAGTTTTAATCCCATCTAAGGCAGTCAATATATTAAGGAATCATATCAACTGTGATAACTAATTAAAGATGATGGTTAACGAAAATTACCTATTACCGCGCTATCCAACTCGGCATCAATTAAAATATCTAAAACAGTTATACCTCGGTCTATTTATGTATTTGAAACACAATATCTGATATCTCGGCACTTGATGGCGATTTTGCATATCATGGTAATGGGTGCTTTTACTTTCGTGAATCGATTCGTCGGATAATTGTTTACCGATTACTTAGTGGATACATGTATCCAAACACTGCTCGCTTCGTAGCACCCAGCGTCACACCGACATTATACAAGTAGGCACGTTAGTTCTGTCATAATTACGTTAATTGATTGATATCGATATCCATACACACACAGATCATTCACGAACACACACACGTACACATATCCTCTTGTTTATTTTGTTCTCTACTTAAAAAAACCGGCCAAGTGCGAGTCGGACTCGCGCACTGAGGGTTCCGTACCAACTTTAACTGAATTAGGGGTCCACTTACTACCACTATGCCAAAATACAACAATATTTAATTGTCTGCAAAAATAACTTTGATTTTCATAGTGTTTGTATGAAGGACAAAGTTTTATTTGCGGTTGATAAAAATATGCTATTTCTCAAAAACTACCAGTTTGATTTCGTTCAAACCAATTTCTATTGAAAGTATTTGTTAAGTTCTACATTATATATTTTTTTCGAAATTTTCACTTTTTCACTTGCTTAGTTTAAAAGTTACAGGGGGGGTTAGAAACCTCTATGTTATTTTAAAAGACCTATCCATAGATATTAAATTATTTGTTTTGTTTATGTTAGGGTGTATCTGAATCATGTTGTAAAGTTTGTATATTTTTGCAGACGGTGGTGGACGCACGACGACTCTTGCATCTACATGCTGTTTGACTATGTGTGCGGCGGAGAGCTCTTCTCCTACCTCAGGAACGCGGGTCGTTTCAGCAACAGTATTGGTAAGTACAGACAACAGCACGTCAACCTATCACAAAACATTCAATTTTCTCAATTGATATTGACCTCTACTTGTTGGACTTAAAGTTGAAAATCAATTCAATGACCTTTAACTTTTTGGGTAGGTTGACCTGCCGTTGTTTGTTCATCGTTGTCTTAAGCTTTTGTTATTAGTCTTAAATTAGTATGTACAGTCGCAAGCGATGTAGAGTGTGATAACTTACGTTGAAAGAATCTAGATCTACCATAGGTTACAACCTTAGAGTATAATTACTCTAAGGTTACAACACTATTTTGTACAGTATCTATTAAAGCATGCTCACTAAAACTGTTGCCAGAAGCAGAGACTTTTGGGTGGATCGTATGAAAAGGTATCTAAACAGTAGAAAATAAATGATAGCATAAAAATGTTCTATCGACATAATCATAATATATAGTACTAGGCAAGATATAAAATTAAACCTTAACTGGACAAGTAAAAAATTATAATGAGCAGAAATAAGGTTAGACTCGCCCACGCATGTTATGGCCTTTAGCCAGAACGTTGTGCGTAAATCGATTTGTCGTTTGTCTGTCGTGATGTGTAAAAGAGATCGTCATCCCTGTCACAACATTGGCATCCCTTTTAGATGTCTTATGATATTAAGTTTTTAATATGTAATTGTTAGAATATGATAGAGTGAAATAAAAGCTTATTATTATTCACACACACGCACTGTCATGTATTTTATTAGAATATTTTGGTATGGTTATTTTGTTAACTGAATAAATTGAAAATTAATTTATTGTTTGTTTCACATAACTGTGCAAGCAACAGTTGCAATGCCTGATGTTTTACTGGTTGTTAAAAATCTAAAATACTTCTTTAGTTATGTTAAAATGTTTCCCAAAACAAAAGGAGGAATTCATAAGATAGATATAAAAAAAACATAATATACATAAATCAATGCATTATGTCGTCAATACTCATCAAAACCGCGCGGCACCCGAAAAATTTATAAAAGAAATACTTTTTTTTCTATTATTGCGGGCGGAGACTACTCCAACAAAGCAAACATAAAAATCTATCCCGCTGTTCTGTTTCAGTTATTTAGATGGTGTAATCTAACTCGATTTTATCTTATTTATATACAGCGATAGCTCGAATGGAGCATGTATGAAATTATTTTTGTATCACATTTAATACATACCTACTTAATATTTTGTGCTATATTTGTTTAACCTTTTAGTTTTGACGATTATTTGCAAAATCGTCACTAAAGACTACTTTTAAAAGTTACAATACAAGAGAAACGTCTAAATAGTAAATGTAGACAGGTGATTATTATATGCTATGTAAATAAAATCAACATTCGCTGTTTTAATGTTGAGAGAAAGTTGTGTTTCAATCGACTGATTTTCAATTTAATATATATTCATAACGTTTTAAGTTGGTTATGTCTTAAGAGCAATCAATAAATTTTTCGTTTAAAAAAAATATACTATTTGTTGGGAATTATTTATGCTTTTATTTATTTTCATGATTTGTGCAGTGAGGCAAAGACTCGTTTTGAAATCAAATCAAATAATGAAAGATTAAAAATACATTTTCTAAATTGGGTTAAGCTTGAGGTGTTACTTCTTATAAATCGATAAGACCGCCTAAATTGTACTAATCTAAATCTTACTCATGTGTTATTTTTCAATTTTATGGTGTGCAATAAAGTGTATCTATCTATCTATCTAAATCTTGCACAAAATATTAGGATCAGGACAGAAAAGGATTGAAGAAATAATTACTATCCAAGCAATTCCGGCGATCTTTAAACTCAGAATTGGTTGTCTATTTCATCCTTTCCATCGGTTCATTGGTTCGTAAAAAGTTTTCATATGGATGGCTGTATGACTCCGGCCTTGCACCCGACACGCGGTCAAGGGACCGCTTTGATGTCGCGTCTGACACTCGTATTCGCGCTTTTATGTTATAAACAGTAGTAAAGCTCTGAATCCGTACACCCGCTTATTGCTTCGATGACATGATAATGAAACTCGGTATAATCATAAAAATAATATACATTGTTATTTATTAAACGATGTAAATAAATAAATTGGATTGTGGTAAATAAATAAGTGCTGGAGTGTTGCCAGCGCGCGGGCGCTTTCGAGCGCGGTTTAGCAATCACCTCAGAGTCCTACTACTTCACCGATTTTTATCGCTCGTCGCGGTTTTAATAAATTAGAAAACATCGCGACACAGCAAATATAAATAACCAATAAAAGGTTACTTTTATAGCAATTTAGGAGATTCTAATGACTCATTCGATATCTAAATGTATATAATTTTATTAAGTTATTGCCCCTTAAATAATACTAATGTTAAATAACTGAATCATCTGTAGGTATTGTAATTTCATAAATAACACGTCAACCATGTGCATTATCCTATCAGCAAAATCGTGAGTTTTGGAAAGCTTCATTGTGTAAATTGATGTTATAATGGCCGGATGGATACGAACTGAAATTGGCACAATATCCAGTCAGATTTTGTCTGGCCTGACTAGATATGCCAAGCTAGTGGCATATATCTCCCGATTTCTGTGATAAGCGTTCTGGGGTTTGGTGTAATTTGGACTTGGCTCGAGTTTTACTCTTCCTCCTCAAGTTTAATTGGAGTGTTTCAGCAGTGTCGTTTAAGCAAAAATAGATTGAAAGTGTAATTAGTAAATGAAAACACATTTCCTCCTTGCCTGAAATAAGTTTTAGGTAGCACGATTTGAATTTAACGACGGCTGTAAAATGTTTCAATTGCCTACAAAATTGAGTTTCATAGCTAACTTCACATAAAGTTTTAATAACAAATTTAGTAAACAACAATATTTGTGTTGTAGTTTTGTGTTCAGACAACTTTTTTGTTATGTTTCTTATTAAATATATAAACCGGTAATTACTAAAATCCTGTTGCTCAACTAAACTAAGCAAAAGCAATTAATCAACTTCTAAGAGCGTTAGCGACTTATTCTCATAATATTACATTCATTATTAGACTTCAACAAGTAGGATTACTTTACAAAATGACAGTTTAACCGAATTGGTTTTTTTTCTCATATTGTGGTGTGATGGTGTGAAAGAAAATAGATAGCAGAAGATAACGGTTATTTTAGGCCTGTAGCACCTAAAAAACATATTATTTGCTTACTTGAAGTTATCGCGGCTCGTTTCGTTTCCTTTATTTATTGCGGCTATTTCGGTCAAAAATAGCAGTTGACGCGATCATTGAAAGTATTTTTTCAGGTTGAATAATAGTTGCTACATCGTCTTGACGGTTTTTATTGGATTCCCAAGGGCATCGCGATCAGCTCCCGAAGTCGGGACGAGATATTGTACGATGTCTGCGCGATCACTCGCCGCGGCAGACAACGTGACGCCTGTGCTCTGCAGCGCATTGTCTACATATTTATAATACCTATCTCGTCTCGCATTGTGTAAATCTTTTAAGATAACCTGCAGAAAAATAAATTAAGAAAATGTTTGCAATTTAAGTCTAATATTTTCAAGATACTCTTCTCTGGGCAATCTAGATAAAGTTTTTTGACAAAATCTAAAGAGCCAAGAGTATCGTCTCTGTCTGTCAGATATCTTTACGACTGACGACTGCAGATAGCACAACATAGTTTCACTGCAACATTTATAAACACATTTCACTTGCTGAATTTACGTTTCATATTGCTATTGTATGTATATTGAGGCAAAACAATGATGGGAATAAACGAAACAGTCCAGGAAATAAGTTTATTCTATAAAAATATAATGACGTAACGATATCTAAGTTTACTTTTGCTACTTGGAAAGTTTACAGTTTCTCTGTTAAAAACCATTTGTTGCTTCATTGTTTATTTTGGCAGAGCAACAAAATATTTCTTTGTTGCGTTACTAGGCTTTATGCGTCTTTGTTAGGTCAGTTAGATGAAGGCGTTTGCCACTTCAGTGATGTCATTTTGCTATAATCCCAGCACTAGTTCCGCGTGACGCACCTCGCCCACCGGCTTGTAACTAACTCATTTGTTTTCTACAAAAACCTTGTCTTGTCGTTGACCTCCAACATTAATTTTCTATTGAAATTACATTAAATTTCGTCAAAATGTTAAGAGTTTTCTTGCTTCCATTGTATTATTGCAAATTGCAAATTTTATTTATAAATAAAATTTGTTTATTTTGCGCAAGGATTCGATCGTAAATAATTAGAATTTAAATCCTCATGTTGTTAAAGTAAAAGCTTAAAGTTTAAGAAGCGTTGATGATTGGTCGCAACATTCCGTTGGTTAGGTCTCGGGGTCGAACCCGGGTCGGCCAACAAAAGTTTCGAGTTTTCGAACATTGCTCGGGTTTGTGATCACCAACCCGCATTTGGCAAGCGTGATGATTATACATATAGCCATCATTGCTATGGTAACTTGGTTTTCATGATGCAGGTCTTTGCCCTGCAGTGGAATGATTATACTCGTAGGCCGTTAATTTAAGCATCGATGAATGTGTTTATGTTAGCTCGCTGACAAACATTCACTCATAGTACCTACAATCTTTTTCCTTACCGCTTTCCTTCTAAAGTATTCGAATATATTTTTTGTACCAGACCAAATGGTTAATTACTTTATTACTTTATGGTATATATTGTCGTGGAATCATTCAATTATTCCTAGAACTACAGAAGAGGAAAAAGGAAGAAAAATATGAACTTTGCAGATAACATTTTAGATTGTACCTAATTAAATTTATTTTATACCTATGTATAGGACCATCAAATCGACGCTTCGACTCATCCAGACATACCTAGGCAATTGGCATCGTCTGATTCGACTTAAAAATAAACATGGTTTCAGTATTTTTCAACATGCGACGATTTCATTTTGCTAGAGTTTTAGCTAGATTCGTCAAATACACAGTATAATTTGTACTACCAGTGATTTAAATTATATTAACACCGAAGTGGCTTAGTAATATTAACATACTTAAGTTCAATTTAGACTATCTAATATATCTTCTGCAAATTCTAAAATATGCATTAAATCAACACATTTAATTGGACAGCGCGACAGTGGTGAAAGGAAAGCAGTTTTCATTGATTATTATTTATATTTGAATATAACATCGTATGTTGTTATTATACTAGAAATAGTCAATATATTAGCATTTTAAAATAATTATATCGAATTGATAAATGAGTTTCAAACAAAATCAGTCTCAGTACGAGTACAAGTAGGTACATAACTTACATGCAACTCATTAAGAACGACAGAAAAAATAACTGCTTAAGAATTTAAAATGTAAAAGCTTTAAGACTCTTTTGAGCATGTTGCAGTTATTTATTTTTGGTATTAATTATCGACTACATGAAGGAGAAATCATTTTTAATTATACTAAACTTTCAGCGTGGTTATCACATTAGCATTTTGATAAGTCATTCTCTTAGTCGACATATCTGTACAATTTAAATATCGATCAAATAAAATAGCTTTAGCATATCAGAATAACTAATGGAAATAGATAGCTTGACTTTTTAATATTGAGTGCAGTATGTTTTATTTAATTACTTAGGTGACTTCATTTGTAAACCTGCTGGCAATAGGAACTGTTTCAATTTTAATATTACGGTTATAATTATTCATATTTGCCTAAAGTTGAAGGGTTGGTTGTTATGGAATCGCTTTTATAATGTCCTTACCAAAAACAAACTTTTGGTAAATATGCATCCGATATCCGATCTCTAGTTATGATAGCTGACATGATTGAAATTTTATTGTGATTGAGGGTTCAGTGACCATGCATTAAAACACTTTTGTTTATGTAATTTCTAAAAAGTAGTAGCAAACTCTACCTACTTGTTTATTATATATTTTATTTTTCAATGACACAGGTGTAAGAAGTACCAATAATGCAATGCGTTTTTTACAATGGCCTGCTCATCAAACAAAATATTGTTTTATTGCATACTCTCAACTATGTCTACAACGTTATGATCCGCCGTTGTATAGCCTGTCGTCTGTACATTTATATAAATTGTTCACAGGAAACTTTTATGCAGCAGAAATTGTATCGGCTCTAGAATACCTTCATGCCCGAAATATTGTGTACCGGGATCTCAAGCCTGAGAACTTGTTGCTGGCGAAAGATGGTCATTTAAAGATCACGGACTTCGGCTTCGCAAAGAAATTGTCGGATAGAACATGGACGTTGTGCGGTACACCAGAGTACCTCGCGCCTGAGATCATTCAAAGCAAGGGGCACAACAAGGCAGTGGACTGGTGGGCTCTAGGTGAGTCTACATACCCGTATCTGAATGAACATGAAATTAAGATATTTTTAGAAAGTGGCTAATAGAACTAACCTAGATGTCATAATTTAGCAAGTGAAAGTATGCACTCTTGGGCGCTAACACTAAACAGAGATAGCATTTTTTTTTTCATTGATGTTTAAGAAAAACACTCTAGTTAGCACTGCGTTATATGCCTAAACATGGACGTCGATCAATAGCCAAGCAATATAAAGGTCACATAAAACTCTGTACAAAAAAACAAGGTAGAATCAATACCTTTTTTTGAGATCTCATCAGGTTCTTCTTATCGTATCCTTCAAAGGTAGTCCTGTGTCTGAGTTTCCAATTACAGGTTTAGTAGATGGAACCAACAGCTTTAAGTTAATTCCGAAGAACGACTATAATTCCTACCCCGCCACTTCCAGACCCACACTTATTTAGCATAGATCGTTTCTTATTGACCTTTCGCGTAGACCCGGTTAGTAATAGGCTGACCAGTGACCACCGCTCCACTACACCTACTGGGTTTTGATCATGATTAGCTCTTAGAAGTGAAACAAGCGCATTTGCCCGTCTGATCATTATCATCACCCATTTCATCATCATCATCTATCATCATACATCATGATACATCATGATGCTAAATGCTCAAAGCAGTTTAACATGACTTTTTCTTATATTTACAATAACTTAGGTCCTAAGAAACTGGCTGCGAACTAAATTTTAAGAGTTATGTAATTGCATTGTGGTTCTTTAAAAGAAACGAAGATATGCTGTGTGTGTCGCATGAAGTGTTTGTATCTAGTTTGCGCGTATAAATATTTTCATCGTTTATTGTGTTAGCGCCATTGTCCAGTCAGGATTGACGTAAGCCACGCCATTTCACCTGTTAGTCTAATAGCTGTGAATAATTTTAAAGTGATAGCATTACATTTACATAAATTAAGTTCTCTCGAATCAATAACTTTTTATCATTAGCACATTTACACTGATGAGTGTTGTTGTCAATAAAGTGCTAGAAGACCTACTCCTAAAGTAGGAACACGTTATCATTTTTAGCATTTTGAGGGAAATATTCATTTGACTAATATTAGGCGTCTATTTAGGTATGTAAATCGCCTGCACAAACACGCGTTTTGGAAAGTAAAATCTCGATACTCGTATTCCTTTTCACATACAAATAGGTGTTAATAACTCGAATATGGAATCAGAATAATTTGCGGGCCAATTAATGCATTATTCGGAATCATTTAAAGTCCCGCCGGTCAATGTACGCCTGTTGTATATCTTATATTGTTTTATATTGCACGTTGAGTATTTTATAACCTCAATGTCGACATATTAATACAATGTTTACAATTATAATTATTTGTGACGATAAAGATATATATTACGCTGTCCACCGACTGCCCTAGTAATAAAACCATGCCAAATTATACAAGCAGTTAAATAATTTGTTTGTATGATAATTTGAAAATTCGAGTGTCCTTAAATTCGTCTTAGCCATGTCTTGATAGTTTACTTGGCATACGGTGGATATTATAATTTTGCGATTCATTACATGCATCTGTGGCAGTGAACAAGAAATATTAATTACCCGCCACTTATTATTCGGATAGACTTCATATAAATATTCGCAGTTCGGTAGGTGTAAATCTGCATTTACATAAATAATGTTGTTTGATGTGAATGCTATTTGTGAATTGCTATTACGATTATTAATGTGATCGATGTAATTGTTGTGAACGTTCTGTAAGCATGTTCAAACGCAAAGTTAAAATATTTTGTTATTTATGTTTAGCTTGTGCTGTCTTTGTAAATACCATTAATGCGGTAAGCGGACGATTCTGGGTTTGAGTCCCACCTCAGGCAGTCGAAATCTCTCTTCAAGGAATTGTAGTTTCAATCATAAATTCTGTATTAACTATACTAGCTGTCCCTGAAGTTTCAAATAAATGAGACTGCTTCATAAGATTGCAGAGGTGATCCAAAAATACGATGTTTTTAAAGGAATATTTCCCTATTTTCACTAAGAAGTCAGATTCGAATTTAGTAAACAGGCAATGCAAAATCGTGGTTATTTACCAGATTGATGAGTCTGTATGGTGGTAGGTATATGACTTAAATAATCGCGGTACATAGATAATCGTGTCGCAATTTATTCTCACCAGCTTAAGCTTCATCAGGCATATATCTTGGGCCTCTCCAAAAGGAAGATTTTGCCATGATCGTTTTTTAAGTGTTTTTTTTCTGTATATTGATAAAATGGATGATTTTGTCTTCCAAAAAAGTCATCAACAACCTACTACATACATATTATTATTTAACATCTCTTAGTTGTACTTATAAGAGATTCTTATTAGTTCTTGCATATCAAACATACATATTAATTAAGTGCAGTCCACATTTCTAATGATTATTATAAATGATATGAAGTCCATTAGTAAATCTTAATAATTGAGTTGGCTGTAGTTGGCCTGAATTGTGATGTGTGGATTAACAAATCACCAGTATTTGTAGTTAACCTTTTGAATGTTGCTTTCCAGGTGTTCTTATATATGAAATGCTGGTGGGCTACCCGCCATTCTACGACGACAACCCTTTCGGGATATACGAGAAGATCCTGAATGGCAGGGTGGAGTGGCCGCGTCACCTGGACCCTGTAGCCAAGGACATCATCAAGAAACTACTCGTCCAGGACAGGACGAAACGATTAGGAAATATGAAGGTAATTTACCTTGTCCATCGTCTTTTCGTGATGACGGAAATGCAACCTTTTTCTGCCCTACTCTACAATAAAATCAAACATCATTTCTCTATTCAAAGTGTGAAATATATTTCAGTACCAAAATTAGACTTTAGAAATGTTTTACGAGTAACCGTTTATCGTTTTTTATGACAAGGACTTTTGTGTTCTAAATGAGGTCGCGAATAGGCGCACGTATACACCCACACTGCTCCACAAGGTATAGCTTTGACTGACTCACTATTATCACATGATTCATCAAATCATCATCATATAAGTCCATGTCGTTCTATGGACGATGTTTCAAATTCAGCTCTTAAAATTCGTCATCGTTTGCCCAAATAACGGTCAGATTAAAATGAAAATAAACATAGTTGTCTATAGCGGTATTTCTATTTATGAAAGTTTGCTTGCGTGTATTATGAGTTCATTTCAATGTTTTATTTTAGGCTTGTGTTAAAAGTAGGCATTGTTTATTGTTGTATGTGAACGCACAGATGAGCGGGGCTCCTGAGACAGTGGTCGTTCGTTGCTGCTGAAATAACTAGCCTTGCGCTTGACCTAGCCAGCTTTGAACTGGTCCAAGTCCAAATATTTGATTTGGAACATTTTGTTTTTACTGGTTATTGGAAGATTTAGTACAACCATACGAATCATACAAAACTTATGACAAGCAAGAATACAAATTAATAAACCTGGTATTGCATATTGTATTTTTTTAATGATTGAAGCTCCATTGATGAAAATATAGTAAGTATAGCTATGATAAATTATTCCGTTTTTAAATATTTAAACGGTGCACGGTATAATGTGTTTAGAAACATTATGAAGTTTTTACGAGTGGTGTCTTGTTTTAGAGTTCCGTATACAGGGTGATATCAAATTTCTGAATTCATTATAATATTTATATGCATATTTTAACATATAGGCTAGTTTCAGCTTGTTATAACCTTTACCTGTAAAGGACAAACTTAACCGAGAGTCAAAGATATTTGACAATATTATAACAAAGTTACGCCTTGTTTGTCTGTTCGTTCTTATAAAACCTTACAGATTGATAGATAGCTACACTTTGTTGTACACCAAACTAATTAACTTGTAACACATGAGATACATTTAGGAATGTAAAATTTAGGCGGTCTTATTGCTGATAGTGATCTCTTCCAGAAAAAATTAAGATTTATTAGTAGGGCAATTTCTTAACAATCATGATTTCACAAAAAATATCAATAAGTACTTAAGTATTAGTAAAAGTATTTTATTCTATAAATAGAAATACCCGAGATACAATTTTATTACTAAAGAGATAATACCTGTGAAAGTGGCCTTGTAAGGTGGTAGTACCTACTCGAACGAAATACTTGCATAGTTACTTACTGTTGCTACTTGCATTTTGTCAGTTGCGATTTTTTGTACCATTCTACATAGTTCCGATAAAGCTTAGTTAATATATGTCATTACGCAAGCGATTTGTTTTAATTGTATTTATTTAATTATTGCATAGTGTTAACATAATAAATGTAACAAAACCCTGTAAATATAAGCTAACTAAAGACTAAAACAAATAATAGGGGTTAAAGTATGAAATTGCCGATTTGTACTGAAAATCAAAATTAATTATTTTTTAATTTTTAACAAATTAAAGTAATCAAAATAGTTACCATTATTATCTATACATTGCTGCCATCTAATAGGAAGGTCATTTATGCCTTTGTGATAGAACTCTGAGGATCTAGACTGCACAAACTGTGTGAAAGCATTTTGTACTGCCTCCTGGGAAGAAAACTTTCGTGTCACGTAGATAATTGTCCAAATCACGAAAAAAATGGTAGTCCGTTGGAGCAAGGTCTGGCGAATACGGAGGATGTCGAATAGTTTCTAATTGCAGTTCCTGAAGGGTCAAAACGGTTTCTCGTGCTGTATGAGGTCTTGCGTTGTCATGGAGCAATAATAGTGAAGATCGATTCATGAGTCGGGGCTGTTTTACTGCTAGTTTTGCCAACATTGTTCGGAGTTTGGCACAATAGACATCTGCCGTTATTGATTGACCAGATCGGAGAAAACTATAGTGAATAACACCATGCTGAGACCACCAAACAGTTACCGTTACCTTTTTATTGGTAAGTTTTGCTTTAGGACACTGTTGTGGCGTTTGACCTGGGGTCAGCCATTGCATTTTTCTTTTACGGTTATCATAAAGAATCCACTTTTCATCACATGTCACCATTCGATTTAATATTCCTTCATTTGTGTACCGATTCAACAAGGCAATACAAGTTTCAACACGCGTTTCTTTCTGCACATCAGTCAAATCATGAGGCACCTATTTTTCGTATTTTCTTATTTTATTGATTTGACGCAAATGAGTCAATATTGTGGGTAAGGTTACGTTAAACCATGCTGCTAATTCCTGGGTAGTTTGACTAGGATCGGCTTCCACCATCTCTCTTAATTCATCGTTAATCACCTGTGTGGGCGGTCTTCCTCGTGGCTCGTTCTTCAAGTCGAAGTTTCCATCACGAAATCGCACGGTGCGTTCATTAGCAGACCCCTCTCCAAACGCAACATTGATATTGCGGGCTGTTTCTGCCGCGTTACTTCCGCGTCGGAACTCGTATTCAAAAATCACTCGAATTTTCGCAGTATCCATCTTTCTTGTCTAAGTTAAATAACAAAAACAATTGAAAGTCGATAGTCAAATGTTTCACATTTTTTAAAAGAAGAACATCATAGACACCATGTGAAAAAAGTTTCATTCGAAAACCTCAAACCATGAAGATTATATGTCAATTCAAACAACCTATTACAATAAAACGGCAATTTCATATTTTAACCCCTAATATTAAAACATAAGCTCATACAAGCTTTGGACATTTGCTATAAACTAAAATAATAAATATTATTAAACAAAGTGGTGTTAGTTACATTAATTATAATGGCGACTTCCCATGTGGCATACTTCCCACTTGGCAAACCTCAAACTATACCTACAAAAAAGTTGCGTTTGGTAATAAAAAATTTCGTTTCTTCATAACTATGTTAGTATTGTAATTATAATAATTGTTGTATAGTGCCTATTATAATTTAAAATTTGATTTTGTAATATTCCAATGCCTGTTATAATTTAATTTAAAATGTTTTATATTTCTACGCCAATAAGAATGGCAGAATATGTTGAACTTTTAGCTTTAAGATCCGAATGTAAATACTATATTCTATGAAATAAGTAATTTATCATTATCATTATCATTTGTAACATAGTTTTCGAAATGGGATTAAATGTATGAAGAAACGAAATGTTTACCAAATGCAACTTTTTTGTAGGTATAGTTTGAGGCTCAGATCATTTAAAGAAATAGATATGAAATGGGGGCGTGGCGCGTGCGAAACCAATATGGACAAACAGAACTATTAGACTCCGCGGCGGATTAGTTGCACTTCACCCGCGCCGACGCAACGATCTCCTCATTTAATTAAAATGCCGAGTTGTTCTGTGATTACTTGTAAAAATAGAAGTGTAACAAAAAACTACATTAAGTATGGAGTCACGTACCATAAATAAGTATTACAATTTCATCATTTATTTGCTTATAAATCCATTAAACGATATATTTAATACGATAATTGTATCGGCACAATATACATTAAAGGTTTGATACTAATTAGCTGTGTTATGAGTACTATGCGACTGCGCAAAGTATCGAGGTTCAATCGAAGCGTTCACTGCCAGATGTGTGTGTGCGTCAGCGACCAGTGACCACTTTGTGGCCAGCTTATTAGGTATGTAGTCCGATCCGAGTATTATCGATAGTTTTCTTAGTTCTATACGTGACTGTCTCATGAATAATTTAATATAATCTTATGATATAAGGTATTTTAAACACGCACTTATAAAGGTACTACCGTTATTATAAACCTGATAATTAATTAAATAGAGGTTATATCGTGCGTAACGTGGTAAACATGTAGTTTAAATAGATAGTCACTATTTGATATTACTATATATTTGTTTCAGCGTTCCAAATAATTCTCATATAAAGGAAAATGGAAAAATGCCACTAGCAGAGGGCCTAATTGGTTTCCAGTGAATTTTTATAATTGATCATTTAGGTATTCATTTAAGGCATAGTAGTGTTTTTAAATCAAAACCTCTTTTAATTTTTAAGTTTTTATAAGTTGTTTCCCTGTTTATATTTTCTTAACATGCTGCCTTAATTAATAGAGCGCTTTGGAGATATTTAAGGAGCTGGGAGACACCTTTTATAAGAAGAGAATTCTACTAGAAAAGTTTTACATTGTTGGTGCAGAAATATTAAGCCCAAAAATAACATCTCCTTTTCTTCGATAAACTGAAATTGCTAGTATTAAAAAACTCTATAAACCAGATTGAAAAAATCTAATGAAATTCTACCTTTATATTTTCATTATATTTCTACCCGCAGCCTGGCAAGCAATTCCATTGAGCAACACAAATTAACATGCATCAGTCGCATTTAGCTTAGTCGCTTTTATTATTATTCTATCTAAATAAGTTTTCTTTTTACTTAGCTTTTTAGAAAGCTTTATATAAATGTAGGTACAACAGATTTCGGCAAACTTTTTAGCAATGTCACCTAAGATTATCGATACTCTCATTGTCAGTCGTTGTCGCTGCACTAATTTACACACACCAAATGACGCATTGTGTAAGTGAGTAAGTGGTAGCCGCTGTGATTGGGTCCATGTTTGTGTGCGCACCAATGAGCGTTGTAAATTGATTTAGTGGGATCCTTATGCTTACAACAGTGTTATTGTAGTTGCGTTGCACACATAAATAATTCGGAGACACGGGTTCGCTAAGGATTTACGAGTAATTTCATATTTCCTTCTTTATATGAACTGAGGTTTGAGGTTTACCAAGTGGGAAGTTTACCACATGGGAAGTCGCTACTATAATAACTCAAAAACTACTGGACCTAAATTTATGATTTTTGTTTGTCTTCTTCCGGAATAGGATAATAATAATATGTATCAAAATATGACATTTACAAATTTAAAAGAAACGACAAAACAACGTTTGCCTGGTCAGTTAGCTTTATATTTAAAAAAAGAAGTAATTATTACACATTTCACAATTATGAACTCTATACTGGTCAATCATTTTAATCCCGTAAAACAATGATTGACCAGTTTAATTTTAAGCGATTATGCACAAAAAACGTTTATTTAGCTTTTGAAGTTGGCTGTTCTCCAGCTTGTTCCCTATATAACTCCTAATATCACACTCGACATCGCCTCGTACTTCGCTCTACTAAAAGTCTAAACATTTTTAACTCACATTACGTGGTCGTATTTACATTAATGTAATTATAGTTTTATTCATAATATTTTTTATTTAACACCGAAGTCGAGAATTAGAACACTTTAAAGATGTATTGTTTAATAAAAATTAAAAAAAAACTGGTCATGTGGCCAGATATTATAGACCACAGATGGACTATTAATGTCTCCAAATGGAAAGGCCCATCAGGCAAACACAAGGTAGGAAGACCTTATGCAAAATGGGGGGTTGACATAAAAAAATGGCAGGAAAAATCTGGATAGACGGAGCAAGAAACTGAGACGATTGGAAGTCCGTGGAGGAGGCCTTTACCTGAGAGGGGTCCATGCTATTACTTAGAACATAATTTTATATAATTTAATAATCACTACCTATATAATTTTTTTATTGGTTTATTATAAATTTAATCAAATCGATACGAACAAATATATTAGTGAATGAATTTTACAAAAAGTAAACATTTGAAACTGTTATATTTTTGCATGGAATAAAACGCTTTTTTATTTTATGTAAATAAGTATTGTAACTGTACCTGCTATCCCACGGCAACCGTCCTATGTTGCGAGACTACATTTTATCTAGATTTGTTGAGCCGTTTTGGCGTGATTGAGTACAACTTTCGCATTTTTAGTAAGATTACTTTCAGGAAATGTTAACGCTATACAATTGATATACAATAAAATTTATAGTGTTTTACAGACATAGGCAAGCTGCTCGTATGTCATGTTCTTACTTTTAATATCAATCAATCGTGTACAGGTATTATTATTGGGAAAGTATTAAGATCAACATACACAGTTATTAACATTAAAATAGGTATAATTTTTATCTGAACAATTTGTCTAATATGATTGTCGATGAGTTTCTTGCGCATGTTTATCGCAGAACATAATGCATATGCATATAAAAATGTATTTGTCGTGGCTCTGAGCTTACCAAGTGTCTCTGATCTACAATCTAGGCACTTCTTTGGCACTAAACGCCTAATTAAGACGAAAGAGATTATTAATGACATTATGACAGTTAGAACTAATTAAAATAAAGTGCCTTGATGAAAGTGGCGCACCGTAGCTATAATAGTAATAGTATTTTTGTTTTATTATAACAGCTCAAGGTTATTACTGAGTGCGTTCTTAAATTCTTTTATCATTGCGTCCAAGGGTGGTTTTCATCCATGGCATTTGATCTATTCATTAATAATCTTCTTATGTAGCTCTTCCCACATGTGGAACCTAAAGTAATGTTGTTTTATTTAGTAATTTTTATTCATTCTTTAATAGTTATTCTGTCATTCGGGGTGGAAACGAATCCAACAAATTATAGATCATGAAAATCTAACAAGCTGTTCTTGAAATATAAATGGTATAACTAACCCGTATTGATATAATTTATAACTAATGTCTCTTAGGTAAGAAAAATAGTAAAAAAACTTATAGTATGATATTTAATAGTATATTCAAAAAGAAAAAAGTTCGACATTTATTTTTACTTTTGTTGCATTAATATACCTATTTAGGGATACTAGTTTAATATAGGTATTTAGTTATTGACTAATCAAAAGTTTTTAAGTTATCTAATATGTTACATCACTTTCTGATGGTGGCATGGTGTATTTTTACCCTGCAGTTTCTAGGCTGTGAATTTTCTCCGATCTCGCACGACGGGACTGCGTTTAGAAAGTCATCAGTCAGGTGCCCGGGCGGCGAGATCAAACGACCATCCCAGCTGACGTATCGAGACGCAAACACACTATACAGCTTGTTCCTTAAGAATACAAAAATTATAAGTGCTTGTTTATCATTGCAAATTAATATTGTACAGATACCTACCAAGTGCTACATTATGCCTGTGATTTAGTCCGCGTGGGCTTTGTAATTGGATTTAAAGAAAAACGGATATGTGCTAAAAAAAAGATAAATAGTAAACAACCGGCATCGCGGCAGCGCCAACTATCGTCTAAAATATAATTGTTTCGCCTTCTTACCGCAGGAAAATGTATCAGTTGGATTATTGTATAGTTTCATCGCGTTATAATTTACAAGAAAAGGAATACGAAAATAATGCTCCTACTTCTAATATGATGGAAATGTTAGAAAAAAAACGATAAGTCACATTTACGTCTAAAAATCGCAAATAAACGTAATTTTGTTTCACGACAATTCAAAGTATCTAGCACTTACTTATTTAATTGTATATGACTATAATGTTTCTAATTCCACCAAAGTCATTTGCTACATTATTCTACTGACTGAATATAAGCTATTATTGTTTTAATTAGTTAGCCATTGACACAAAATGAAGCATCCTTCTAAACTTTTACAATGTTGCAAGCGTGTATATCCTTTACGTTTTTAAACTCTAAACGTTTTACCTATATCGTTCACGTTTTTGAACTCTAAACGTTTGAACATCCTGTATATGTAATGCGTCGCATAGAAAACTAAGTTTCCGAGGAAGCGCAAGTCACCGCGTTCTGTGCCCAGTGCGGTGGCGTTGCATATGCATATTCAAAGTATTCAAACAAACGTGTTACGCTGCAGCGCTTAATCGCTCGCTTTCGTTTGTTACCTAAGCATTTGGCATCTATTTACCTATATAAAAATTTATATAATAGCCTAACCCTAGAAAAAACTATATAATAAAAGAAAGTCGTGTTAGTTTCAACACTTATAAGTCGAGAACGATAAGACTGATTTTTATGATTTTGGTATTTTTGGAATTGTCATCTTCAGGATAATGTGTAGGTATTAAAAACGTTCAAAATTAACCGTTTCTATAATTAAGTATAATATTTTTTCCAACTACGCCATATTTGAGGACGATGACGTCTTCAAATATGGCGTAGTTGGACGTCAGAAGAACGTCAGAATCAAAAACTCTTGTGAGGCGATACGAAGTTCGCGGGGTTCGCTCGGAAAGTATAAAGAACAACTAGTTAGCTTTAATAGATAAAATGCATGCATTAAAAAAACAACCCATTCTTCAAACCTAGAACCATCCGCTTACCGGATGTTTTTTTATTCTTATTCAAAGAATAGTATTTTTAATTTATATCAGCAATATTAAATTTTTGATGTTTTTCTGTCGGTTCAACCAAAGTACAGACAACAGCACGTCAACCTGCCACAAAACGTCAAATTTTCTCAATTGATATTGATCTCTACTTTTTTGACTTAAAGTTGAAAATCGCTTCAATGACCTTTAACTTTTTGGGTAGGTTGACCTGCCGTTGTCGGTACATAAAAGAACATAGTTTGAGGACCCATTTTTTTAAATATATTATTTTAACTAAATTAAATATAAATAAGTAATATTTAGTTACTAGGTTTATTTTAAGCTTGTCAGTTACATTTTTGTATGTAGTATTTAGTTTTTTGTGACTTTCATCTATTCTTTTTTTTAAATAAATATTTTTTTGTTTAACTTATAGGTTTGACCATGTTAGGAACCCAGAATTCAGGCTACCAGGTCGTCAAATTCAAATAAATTTCGAAAACTACAGACTAAAGTGTGATAGCCGTTTGTTTGATTACCAAAGTTCAATTACAATATGGACTAGCATTATCTCACGCAACATTTACGTGCTCTGATTACGTCAGTAGCGTGATACGGTTAAAAGTTTAGTGGCATCATTAATTGACAATATAGGGCGATTTCTACGGACCGCAAATAGCAATAGACCAATGTGTAAGTTGGCATAGACTTCAGGGATAGTAATATATTAGATGTAACGCTCGTTCTGAACCTAAGTTTACGATGTCTAACGTCGCGTAGGTACGCCAATAATAACAGTCATGTTCTATATTCGCCCACCTAACGAACGCGTAAATGAGAGGGATTGTTTGAGTTTCTATGATGGTGTGATTGATGTATGGTGCCATTCGATTTGAAAATATGAGATGGCCCACAGAACATGGAAAAAAGTTAGAAATGCGATGTAGGCGGGGCAGGCGCGCCACAGATCGGATCACTTATGAGCAAATGCTTGTAAGTGAGCGCTGTGATTGGTTTCTTTTTACGTCGCGCGACCCTATTGGAGGTGCGACATCAAAAGAATGTGTAGTGTAGTGCAAGTAGCGACATCGGTTCTCATACAAATGGCGCATGACAGCCTTTCTAACCTTTTTCCATGTAAGAGTTAGTTATTTCGAGATTTCTACCATGTACCTTGTTTTTTATGAGTTTCCGATATTTCGGCACTGTTGCAAGCGCCATGATCGCGGAAGAAGTACGATAGTGACCATGAAAGTTTAAAACTTTTTCCATGTTCTGTGAAATGGCCCATTAATCTGATATTGTTCTTTACGTCTGTTTATGTATGTTGAAATTAGATTTTTCTTTGTTGCAGTGTGGGTCAGAGGATGTAAAGCGGCATCGATGGTTTAAACATATAGACTGGGCGGACGTATTCATGAAAAAGTTACAGGTCAGTATTTTGAGGTTCTTGTGTTCATCTGAAGAAAGAGTAGAAGTTGGTAATGTACAGATAACATAATATCAACTCTTTCTATTAGGTACGGCGTCACCATAGTACCCAATAATTCAGAAATATCGGAAAATATTGTGTTTTCTTAAAATTACTTTTAGTTACTTACTTATTACATACTTATATTTTTTTAAAGCAGTATGCTTATTATAAATATTTTTTAAAGCAATACCAAAATATTTTGTAACTTGTAGGTTCATAGAGGCGTCGCGTACTACCAAACATCTCTATAAGTACAAAACTATTTGGACTGTTAACATTGTCACTAAAATCAAAAAGATTAAAATTAGTCAAACAAAAAATCTTTGATATCATTTAACACTTTCTGTGACAAAAATACTCTTTGGTTTTGCGATAATTTCAATATTTTCCTAATTTCAGCCGCCGATTATTCCGTCAGTATCGTACGAAGGCGACACGTCGAACTTCGATGAATATCCCGAGACCGACTGGAAGTCAGTGCGGTCGTTGGATCCCGACGAGTTGAAACTGTTCGCCAACTTTTGATGCAGCGGCTCGCCGCGTGCGCATCACTAAAAAAAACTACACATTGAGACCGATTGAATCCAGCCAGTTCTAAACTATTACCTACTATAAGTTCAATATTTCGGTCTTTTTGACATTTAGGACTATCAAACTGTTGCCATTGACTGTCTTATTACTATTGCGTTAATTGTTTTGGCCGGAATAGATTTATTTTCAATTAAAGAGGCTTATTGATCTTTAGTCTAGGTACATAGTTTTGATAGCTGAATCTTTTTAATCGAGTCAAATGACTGTCTTCTGTCCAAGTAGAAAACTAATCAAAGTAGGGTTAAATATCATATAAATATGATGCAACCAATGTTACTGGTAGGTTCATTAACCTCTTCCAATGGGCAAATGGACAGACCACCTAGTCTAACGGGCAGGGCCATATAGGCCTAATTGAAACATAATGAATGAGAATAAATGGAGAAGCAGGTTTTGAAAGATTACGACTAAGAATATATTTTCAAAATTTTATTATAAGACATAAACGAGTGTAAATATCTTTGTGATTGTTGTCCATTGATTAAGGCAATATGCTTGTAGCAACATAACCAAAAGTAAAATTAGACAAATTTTTTAGACTGTACAGGTAAATTATACATTAATGTATAATCGTTTTCCGGGTTAATAAACAGTTTGAAAAATGTATGTACATAAAAACACCTCATAACTAGGTTAGACATAATTATGAGGTGTTTGTACAAGAAATGAAACATACGGAAATGGTCCTGATGACTTTTTAAACTCTAGTTGCAATTTTGGTGTGTCAAACCACATGCCTAAACAGAGGCCTTACTTCGCAAGACAATGTCCGTGTATTCGACTACATCTGTCTCTCTTACTCATACCAATGTCTTATGGTATGTGATAGAGACACAGAGATCTGTATTTACGAACATCGTGTTGCGTAGTAGGGCGTCAAACTCGACTAAGTACCTACTGACCAACAAGTACCTAACCCTCTCTCTTGTCAATTTAATGGATTATGAATAATCATTTTTACTGACTATCTTTAGTGTAATGGATAAAAAAAAAACTATACCTAGCAGCAGAATAACTTTACATCCTTCGATACTAAAATAAATCTGCTTTGACTGTGATTTGGAAGCACACATATTGCGACTTTATTTTACAAAGTCATTGTTTTCTTTATTATAATAATTATAAGGTAACATGCATTCATTGGAAACTAAAAGTGTTATGTATATTTTCTACGGTAGGTGAAGTCATGCTTTGCCATGGACCAAGGAATTTCCGATAATGAATAGCCATCGCTATGAACTTAATATGAAAACGTTACGCGTTATATTCCAATGCTTCCTAGTGCAAATGATAGATGTAAGAACTAAATAAAATTAAGTATTTTAGACGTAAGTTTTTTCATCCGATGTTTGTGATTAATTAATTTATAATATTGTTAATATAATTGTAAGTTCATATAGTCATATATGAGTTTGTAGGTTTAACAACTTCTTCATTATTTGTAAAATATAGGAAATCCACTATTCTTCGTATCTTTTATTGCCACAGTGGCCTTATGTTTTATGTTTAATAATCGAATCGAAAATCATGCATTTTAATTACCAAAATGTAAATGGGCTGAGAATATGTTTAAGGGTAATCACAAATCATCTTTATTTAAACAGGAAGGTAGCTAGTGGAACCTAAGATATTATTTCTTGACACACGTTTGCATCAAATTTAACAAATTTTACTCTGGAATAAAATAAAATTACATAGTTAATCATTATTTGAGGATTTTTTCACATATTTTTTTGGACAAAGACCAATATTTTACTTAAACACTAAACACCACACATCTTTAGAAAAATCGCTATTTAAAAGAAATATTTTTCGGTCATTACTTCCTATCTTACGGCAAAAAGTTTGGATGATTGTTTTGAACTTTTGAATGATAGTACTTTGTCAAAATGACATTGTTATTTCTGTATTCCAATAACAAATAGTTTAATGAAAAAATTACATGTTCAGCCAGACAAGCCGATTTTTATTATAAATTACATATTTTTGTACAATTGCTTTCTTAATACGTCGAAGGACCGTTACTACGGTTTGGTTTTTGTTTGCTTTTCATCTAGTACTAAATGTGCATTTTGTTTAGTCAGTAGATAATAAATTAAAAGATTAAGTAACTGACATTCAACGTGTTAATAAAAAAAGTACTTACTTCATTATATTTGTTTGTATGTAGGTAGTTTAGTGAGCCATAAATTATAACTTCTGTGATCTTGTTAGTCTCGGCAAGTACCTAATAAGTATTTAAAAATAAATATTTCAAAATTTGTAGTTGGAAGGTTGATAAGAAAATTATTTTAGTGTCATACTATTAAACGATTGCAGTAATAATTTAAACTAAATAACAGGGTTGTAAATGTTAATTGTAGTGAGGTGTAGAGACATGAAAGTAAATGTTTTATTTAAAATCTATGACTTTTATTCCACCGCAAATTTACTAGAAGATATAACAGGAAGTAAATGATGAGAAGTTTCTCATCGCATCACAATAGTTATACAAGTACTCTTTTAAAGAGGTTTTCAATATTCCTCACAAAATTACAAATTTCTAATTGAAAAGGCTTGATGCGTCAGTAACGTCAGGAGTATTAATTTCGTTCACAGGGAGTGGTTTAAGTTATATTAGGTTAAAAATAACCGAACCCACTTAATATAATAACACCAAACCCATGTAACCAAAGAATGGGGACTACCGTTTCTTTGCTCACCAGTTGGCGCCACTGTAGACTGAGGTCCGGAGGTATAGCTGTCAAAGGCGATTGGCACCGAAACAAAGTGTTATATCTTGAATCTAATTAAGGTTTTATTGTTTATAAATAACTATCTTGATATCAACAAACTAACTTCTGAAATAGTTGCTCTTGAGGCCGCCTATTTTTGCGCTTTTTCTTAATTCCGCTTATAAAGCGTTCACATTAATCGCCAAATAATCCATATTTGCGATATTTTACGAAGAAGATCACTTTCCAGCAGGTAAATTAAAGAAATTATAATTTATGCAACAAATTCCGCTTAAACCAGTACAAAGTGAATGATATTGGACCTCACGCGACACTAGCGCCTCTAGTGGCAAATTCACTAGCGATAGCCCCCATTGGAATCACATGAATACATAAGTGATGACCATGATTATGACATTCGTCGGTTAATATATATTTTTTAAATATCTAATATTATTAATACAATTTATTACACATAGAACTACATCATTTCTCGAGATTAGTTAGATAATCTGTCTGACGGGTTCGATTCACGATTTGGCCGGCCTACAGTGACAGGCATGACAGCATTGCTTACTTAAGAGGAACACTAGAGCTAAGTGCTGCCCCCAATTGATTTATTAACAAAATCAATTCTCAAAAAACTAGAACAGTATCATATTAGCAAATTACCTCTAGTATTTATTTAATCACAGTAAACTTTTCATTTAGTTGTTTATAAATTCGAATTTGTCGCTAACGCCCAAAGCGGCCGTTTTTAGCAATATATTTATAATATAATTAGCAATAATGTACAATACGAAAGAATGCCAGAATGAAAAGCAGTTAACAGTGATTCAATAAATACTAGACGTAATTTGCTAAAATGATACTATTCTAGTATTTAGGGAATTAATCTTGTTTAGAAGAAATAAAATTAAATCAATTGGGTAGTATGTAATGTATTTATAACTCAATACGTTTTAGTAATAATACGTTTTAATAATTTAGATGCAGTTAGGTGTATCGAATTCTATTTGTGGAACTTACGCAGAAATACGTCAACAGATATAAAGGGGCAATCGATGATAAGAATTGAGTGTGAGCGTGGCTGATAAACAGTCTAAGTTTAGTTGGCTTGGTAGCAATATTATTAAGGGATAATGTCAATACGTCCTTTAACCCCTGAATTGGCTGAAATAGCTAAAAAAAAGTTTCAAGAAGATCCAGAAAAACTGCAGAACGCATTGCAACAGATTAAAGATTGGTTAGCACTGCAACCTCACATACATGCAAGAACAGGTAATACCCTTTATTATTTACAAGCTATTACGCCTTAAATAATGTTTGATTTGCTGTTGTTTTTGTTTCAGTAATACAGTTTAAATAGTATTTTTCATTCAGAATAATTGCAGATGACCAATGGCTGACGGCTTATATCCGCGGATGTGGGTTTGATTTAGACAAAGTACATACAAAATTGGATTTGTTTTATACGTGTAGGCGTACTGCCAGCGACTTGTATCAGTTGCACCATAAAGATGCTAAATTCAATAAACTAATGAATTCTGGGTAAGTTCAATCGAAGTTTACCTCTATTTGTACCTTTAGAATTTTGGTTGGTGTTGTAAAATCCCCTTAAAATATTGCCATCAGTATTTAGCTGAACAAGCTGACATTGACACATTTATGTATTGCTGTTAAAACTGTTAAAACCTTGTTAGTGTTGTGTGACTGGAGTTTTTGTCTGGAAAAGTGTAAATGAGTAACGTAACTAGCTTTTGCCCGCGGCTCTGCCCGCGTAAATACTACACAACGGTAGGATAAATAGCCTATGATTACTCCTAATACCTCAAAGAATATGTGTACAAAGTTTCATGATGATCGGTTAAGCAGTTTTCGTGTGAAAGCGTAACAAACATACTTACTTTCATATTATTATTAGTAAGGATGAACAGAGTTTAAGAAGTCTAGATTAGGTCTCTTTGTTGTACTGTAGGTACTCTATATTCTGTGCTGTGCTTTTGAGTTGAACAAGCTAATCGGTACTTATCCCAGAGAGAGAAACAATTTAGATAGAGAAGACAATGCCTCTGCACAAAAAGTTTCAGCGCTTACGTACCTATTGTTACGATTATAATTTTATTTATATTTAGTTGGATTATTAGTATGTAGTAGGTACTTGATGTGGAATTCCGACAGATTTAATAAAGACTTACAGATGATACTTAAAATGCTAAAATGTTAAAATCACTTTCAATCCAGTTCCAAAAAAGAAGCCTTCAATAATCAAGTAATATATCCCGGCATTGGTTTACATACGATCAAAATTAGACTTTAATAAATGTCGCTAAATTATTCCTAATTATTACGTTTTTACCACGCTTCTATAAGCTTGGGTTGTATCTATGTATGTAATGGAATCTTTGAGCATAGCCAATTTTTAGCCAGCATTTTACCAATTTCTAGAAGTTTGATTAATTTGAAATTTTGCACACGTATCAAGGACTGATGACAATGCAATAATTTAATAACAGTTTCCCAGTTTTCCTCTGTAAGAGGGAGTAAAAGAGATAGAGCTAGCGCGCGATCTGTATCAATTACGATTCCTGCATAGCTTTAGACTTACAGTCGATAAAGAAGGAATCAAATCTTATAAACTAAACTAAAAAGTAAAAAATAAATTATGGTTTGAAAAACTAATAAACCCACGCTTTTGTACAATAATATGAATTTTTCAATTGATTACTACAGTTTTATTTTTAATTTTTTAGTTCAATCTGTTTTAAAAGCGTGTTTTTTTAGTTTTTTATACTATAATTTATTATTTTCTTTTGTTATCAATATTTTTAATATATTACATTGTCATTAAAGATTAAAAAAAAACTTTCAGGTTCTACCTTCCACTACCTAAGCTCAGCGACCCTGCGGCTCCTCGAGTAAGCTTGATTCGAACAGGAGCTTTTGATATAGGGGAGCTTGGGGCTGTGAATGCGTTTGCTGTTGCGCAAGTGATAGACAAGGTGCTCATTCCTGTTGTATTGTTGTGTGTGTTCCAATTAAAATTGAAAGAAACTTCAATTTAGGTAAACGCAGGTAATAACGACACCCTTAAGGCAATTTAAAATCGAATAGATTTGTTACGTATATAGCATAGGTACTGGTTTTATGCTTAGAATTGAATCTTTGAGAAGGTTAATTATAGTAGGCAGTAAACCTCGTAAAGTATTAAGTTTTTAATGGAAATCTCCTTACCAAGTCATTGAAGTACTAATATTAAAAGAAGATTAGTAGCAACAGATTTAATTGGTACGTTCGAATTATTTTTATTACGTTGACTTTTTCTTTTCATATTTTACCCATACTGTAACACTACAAAATAACTAACTAACAATGCTGTAGAACTTGTAACAGGTTATTGATACTATATTTCAATAAGTGTATTAGGTAAGTATACAAAATCCAGGTTTCTAAGACACAGTGTTGAATAACGTAAAATGGATGATCTAAGTAACAGTAGATTCGTTCATCTTAAAACCAACATTACATAAACAGAAGCACGTGCGAAACAGAAAAATCTTAGTCAATGTGGTATTTATTCGCACCTTCTATTGTATTGTCAGGAGACGTAGTAACAATTTTCTGCTCATAACCTAATATTTTGTCATAAAAACGTACTTTATTTAATTTCAGATATTGATTGTAGACGACGACAACGCAATCATATCAGGAAATACAGTCATAATCGATTTCAAAGACACAAATATATTACATTTATTGCATTTGACACCGATACAAATGAAAATGATCATTGCTAGTCAGCAGGTAAAACTAAAAGACAAATTTATTTATTTTCGGCAATTTCTTGGCCTCCATTTCAAAGTTGATCGACCTAATTGGCGAATATGCCCAAGGATATTCAAAAACAAATTCAAGTAAGTGGTCATCTATAACGACAGGCCTAGGATCGGGGTGGCTGTTGATCATATCATAACCCAGGCATTGAGTTTACCTTGCAGCGCATAGATAAAAAAGCTGTCTAACATCTATTGCGGTCGTCAAATAATGTTGTCAGCTAATCGTTAGTGCGGGAATTATTCGCCGTTTATGCTTGTGCTCGTAACTCACGAATTTGTTTACAAAATGATGAATTTTATATTAATCTAAACAACTATTTGAGTATGTAGACAAGCAGACAGAATGATATTTCAGTACATTCGTGTCATTGCTTTTATGATTCAACAGACGAAGTAGGCTTGAGCCTTGAGTTCGTTTACTGAACAACTTTTGGGCAGCTGAATAGCTGAATAGACTTTTGGTTCTGTACTTGAACATTTAATGGTGGTTGAGTCATATATTATAGAGAGATCGATTAAGTTGTGCTTTTATGCTCATATCAACCGAAGCATAAAATATATCGAATTTCGACATTAATTTGAGCTGCAGCACTATTTTATAAACTATTTTATCTTTTCAGGATGCAGTACCGTTTTTCTCTTTGACCACATTTGTCATAAATGTACCAGATGGATCTGTAGTACTCTTTAACTTAATTCGAAATTTGCTTGATGATAAAAACAGAGGTCATGTAAGTAGAATAACGCGACATTACAAAATGTATTATTTGTTTTATGCTAATGAAGATAAATGACTGAACTCTTAAAATCGATTAAAAACCTGATTCAAACCGACAACTGGGCAATTTCTAAACATCTCACCCTCTCGCATCTGCTGCACTGCCACTTATTCATCACACGAAAATCTGTTTTTTTAACAGGAGAGAACTATAAACGCTTAAACAAATACAGACAAATGAGTAGCTCTTCGATGAGTAAGTTGATAATAAGAGCATGTGCCGAAGTCTATATCTGTACGAGTATAGTATCCATAAACAAAATATTATCAATTATTTTACAGTTCTATGTCTACAGCGACAACTACGAAGAAATGTATACAAAGCATGGTATATCTAAGGAGATTATGCCTGTGGAATATGGAGGAAACGGCGGCACACTAAACGAAATCATTGGTACTATAATTTAGTTTAACACTAGCTGGTGGGAACCCGCAACTCCGTCAGCGCATGTATCGCATTCTCGGTTATATCCAGTTCCCAATTGTATCACTCTCCTTAGAGATCACCTTATATTGCAATCGCTATCTATTGTTCTCTATGCCATATTTATTTTATTTTTTATTTTTATATTAAGAAAACATGAATTCTTTAACAACTATGAATTGAATGAAAATTATCTAATATCTATTCCCAGGTCCCAAACTATCTTCATACCAATTAAGTTCTGTTTAAATCAGTTCTACAATTTTCGCATTTACTCGATTAAAATATAAAAAAATGAAAATCTCTAGGTATAATGTTACTGTAATTTTATCTTTGCAGAATAATGTAGATTTAAAATTAACATCAGGCTAATGCCTGAAAAATATAAAAAAATTATTTTTTACCTTTTCTGTTAAAACAGAAAAAATAAAATAAATATTTTTTTTTTAGTTTGTATGTAAATACTGCTTAATGTAATTAATTTCAATACAGTAACTACTCAGGAATATCTGCGTCGTGATATGTCTTAAGCTGACCTTTTTGACTTTTATTCTTGTTCTCTTTTTCAGGCAAGCTACGGAGCTTAGCCTTATCTGTAAAAAATCCTAACTTCTAAGTTATCGTTCACAAAATATACGGCGATAAAAATGTATATTTCAACTCTCCTAAGGGAATCAAGATTGACGAGTATATGTTTTTATTTACACAGATCACTGGAAACAGAAGATTGATTATTACAATGAGTGGCTGGAGGAGGACCTTCAGTTCGGCACGGATGAGTCTCAGAGGGACGGAAGGCCACGGACCGCAGAGGATATGTTTGGAGAGTCTGACCCTATGCATAGGAACATTTTCCAAAATCTAAACTCTTTAATGTAAACTGAACCGACCGATTTGTGTTAGTTAGTTAGTTAGTTATTCATTGCATAATGTTAACAATAAATGCAACAAAACCCTGTAAGGGTGTAGCAATTTATACTTATACTTATTCAAATACAAAATAAAAACTAAAATTATACAAACTTAAAAAATAAAGATTACTTAGAAATTTATTTGAGTGTGTGGGTAAATATGAGTAAGTATGCTGTGTGCGTACTAAAAAGTTTAGACAAAAATATAGTATATTATAATAATAATATTGTTGTTTAATAATTTAAAAGAGTAGGGTGAAATGAGTTTCAGGTTTAGGTTATTTATGTTAGGAATAGGTTATTTATGGAGTGGTAATGTAAGTTTATCGGACATGTACTCTTCAATGTACTGTTAAGCGCTATCATTCCATTTTTAGTTTTTTTAAGTTTAGAACAGGACGTACAAACCTTTTTGTATACAAACAACCAAACAATGATTTTAATATAGAAACAATCAGTTTTTTTTATTCTTCCTATTGCTAACCCACCAGCCTAATTATGGCTAAATCCTTCTGTAGAAGTCGTGCAGTAGCACTAAGACATTGAATCAGTCTTAAGACGTGTACTATGTTATTGTAGTAGGTACGTATCTTAGTAAACAAACAATACAAACTTAAGTTTTTCATTTTTCACAAACTAGCAGAAAAATCTACAGAGTACCTAGGTATATATTTAGTAAGTAAGTAATAAACCAATCGAAGAGTGCAAAGTAAATCAATCTAACTAAAATGTATGTTGTTTGTTAATTGTAATATCGCTTTTATTATTACAATACCTACTTTTACAACATGTTCTTATTTTGCACAACTTGATCTTTTAAATAATCCGAAGTGATTGTACCTAATCAAGTAGTGATTAATTACCGTTACGATCCGGTTGAGGAGTGCTTACCCTGAGCATGTACTCGTACTATTGGTACACAATCTGACAATATATTTAAAACTTAAAACAATAACTTCATGAAACTGAAACTTACAGACCCACGGATAAACGATTAACTTGTACTTCACTTCATTATTATTATTTATGTGACATTTGTATGTTCATTTGCATCTTCAAACATTAATATCTGTTCTTGTTCATTAGTTATACCAACTTAAAAGTAAAAAAACACAGTTTTTAAGTAAATGGTATTACAAGTATTATAAGCTACTTTGCAAGAGAGCGCCAATAACTCTTTTGTTTGCTTTCTTGCAAGTATAGCAATTTTTCAGATAGCTATTATTACTTTTCATCCGTCGAAACAACAAATCGATTTGATTCTGTCAAGCGTTACTTTTATTTTGCATAATCATTACGGCGCAACATCAGAATATTATCCACACTTTTTTCTATATTATACAATCCTAATTCCCCTTCTTATCTTAAATTCCAATTCACTTTTCTTAGTTCTACTCACTCATTTCAGTTGCGCTCGTCTAACAAGTTAACTCTTTCTATTCCCTCTCACCGCACTGGCTTTGTATCCAACTCTTTTCTTCTACAATCCACTAGGCTTTGGAACTCTCTTCCGGAGAACATCAAACAGGCTTCCAGTAAGTTCTGCTATAAGAAACTTCTGAAGTCTCATTTCCACAAGTTGCTATTATCATCGTCAACATAGCTTTAGTCCTACTCGTCATCTTATTTATGTATTTATCATATTTAATGTATTTAGTTTACGTATTAGTTATGACAGGTATTATGTGTAGTTTATTAGATATAATAAATAATAATAATAAATAAATATTTAAGACATGCCTCACTGGGCCACACAGAGCCATCTAGTCCCAAATTAAGGTACTATTAAGTACCCTGTCGTATGGGGTACTAGACAACCGATAAACTTACTTATATACTTTTTTTTTTTTGTAAATGCATACTTATAATACATAGAAAACACCCAGACCAGTACAAACAGACATGTTCATGCACACAAATATTTGTACTGTGCGGGGATCGAACCCGCGACCCACGGCTCAGAAGCAGCGTTTGCTACCGCTGATCCAAATGGTCGATATATATTTATTAATTTAAAGTGCTCTATCTCTAATGCTTAAACTCATATAGTAAATTAATTTTATGTCCCGTACCTTTGTTGCACCGCCCACTAAAACATTTCCTTTTCCCCCCACTGGTCGACTGGCAGAGAATGCTACATGGCTTTAAGTCCACCTTCTGTACGTTTTTAATATTTGTGCAATAAAGTCTAAATAAATCATATACCTTTAGTAAAATAAATACACTTTAAACTTTTATACGTAATAAATAGACATACAAGTAGGAATATAATTATATAAAGTTATATAATTATCACTCTGGACTAACAAAGCAATTAAGGAGTGCATGAACCAACCAAGGGAAGAACAGCAGCGCTGCAGGACTGTATAAATACGTATCTACAACAAATTGTTTCAACAACGTCACACCAAATTTCAACGCTCTGCAACTGCCAGATGACAAACGAGGCGGAGCGCGGGAGCGGTGCGGTAAGCGGAGGCTTGCGCTGTTGTATAACACTATGGCAGGGCAGTAGCAGAGCAGGGCAGCGCAACGCGTCGTAAGCGGTTGTCGACTGTCATATTTTTTACAACCGTGTAATGGTTATCAATGAAATTATTATTGCATCGCTCAAAATAAACGTTGGTTTAGTAACAAAAATAACACTTTGTGATCCCTGTCTGTTTCGTAGACATTTTTTAGCCAACTGAAAGACTATCCTATCCAAAAAGTGCATGGTTTTAAACAACGTTCAGCTTTAAAACTGCCACTGCATTTTGTGTCTTCTGCCTGCTTCGCTTCTGACCGCATTTGGTTTGCTAAACATGATGGCTAGTTTATATATTTTTTCATTTATTTTTTACATTTTTGTTGATTATCACATGAAAAGACAGTATTCGAAGTTAATACATAAGTAAGTATATTTCATTGTATATTAGACATGGCAAGACATATTCCAAGATAATATTATAGCATGCGTCAGAGTGTCGATAATGATTCATCATTGATACTTGACTAGGCAGCTGTAATATTATATTAAAATGTCAATACGGCCTTTAAACCCTGAATTAGCAAAAAAGGCCCTCGAAAAGTTTCAAGAAGACCCGGAAAAATTGCAAAACGCATTGCAAGAGGTTAGGAATTGGCTAGCACTGCAACCTCACATACATGCCAGAACAGGTAAGATTTATTTTTATTTATATAGCTCGTATACGAGCGTCAAAACGCCTACCAAGTTTGGTCATTATTCTGTAAATTAATTAAACTCTTGTAAAGAACGTTTTAATAAACATATTTTAGATGATCAATGGTTGGCAGCTTTTATCCGAGGGTTCAAGTATGACTTAGAAAAAGTACAAAGAAATCTTGATTTATTTTATACCTGCCGGCACACTGCCAGTAGTCTTTATCAGTTGCACCACAAGGATGCGAAGTTCAAGGAACTGTTAAATACAGGGTGAGTTTAAACTAACAGATTATTTAGCATGTCTGCAAGCTTGAATTTGGTAATACTTTTTTCATTGTTTTGAATTCATAAAAGAATAAGTTTTATTACCCCAAAATGATGGTGTGAAGCTTTTTTATAAAAGTGTCACGACCCTGGATGAGTCTATACAGATTTATCTCTAGTAAAAATGTTTTTATTAGAATACATACCTACATAAGCATAAAGTGTAGTAAAGTAAAGTAATAGCTTATAATCCACTGCAATTTCAATAAGACCTCAGGGAACTTAAATTCTAAAGAATTCAAGTTACCACAGCAATGATGGGTAGATGAATAATCAACACGCTTTACAAGTACTACAAATATTAAAACTCTTATTGCCCGACCCGGGATCGAACTTAGGACCCCGAGGTCTTAGTCTGGTACTTATACCACTAGACCAATGGGACGGGAATTACCATAAATACTTACATAGACATATTAAAACAACTCTAACCAAACCTAAACTTTACTAACTCATTGAAATATAAGGGTAATTATATTACATAAACATGACGTAGTTTTACGTGGGAATGTCTTCAGTCCGAATCAAACATGACAGCCGAGCCGTACTTTTATATTTTCTCCCGTTTCCCACACAAAACTCCGCCATAAGGTTATTAAATGACATAGATAGGGTATTTTGCTAATATCTGAATTGATTTAAAGTAGAAAAATACCGTTTTTCAGGTTCTACTTACCATTACCTAAGCTCAGCGGACCAGCAGCCCCGCGCGTATTTTTGATACGTGTAGGTGTCTTCGATGTAGAGAAACTGGCTGGTGTTGCATTCTCTGTCGCACATGTTATAGACAAGGTGAATGTTACAGTTATTAAATCATTTCTATGGATAACACTATATTACTATAAGTAAGACCTACGTTAAGATGAGCTTTTTAAACATTGAAATTAATTTCAGACTTGCCAATGTACCTTACAGGTTTCAAAATAGGAACATAAAATGGATAGCAGTAAGATCCTAACTACTTTGCAAAGAAACAAGTTTTCAGGATTATATATGCTTACTGTTTGCCAAAGGGCCAATTTGGAAATGTCACAGGATTTTTAAATTGAAACATTGTTAGTTTAGTTTTCGAGATTTTTAGCGATATTTTGGAACTGTTGCAAGCGCCTTGGTCTCGGAAGCAACGGTAATGAAATTAAGAACGTGATCATGGCATTGACAACAGTGCCGAAATATCAAAAACTCATAATAATTATGGTACATAGTAGAAATTACCACTTTCACCAATAAAAACACGTTTTATTATTTTTAATTTCAGATAATGATGGTGGATGATGATAACGCAACCATAGCAGAAAATATATGTATCATAGATTTTAAAGACACTGACCTCTTATCTTTATTGCATTTGCCTGTTATACAAATGAGAATGCTTATTGCTAAGTTGGTTAGTTTTTTTTTCTTTATTTTAAGGAGGGTTTTTACTTATAGAAAATGATACCCTCATAGATACACATCACAAAATATGTCACCGACGCTTGATTTCACATTGAGCCAACTTATAAAGCAATTTGTTTGTTTGTTAGATACTAGGTTTTACCTCCGCTTCGCTCGCCTAATGCTGGTTTGCTTCACACCTATTGTAAACTATAGTTTGAAAAACCATACAGGCTGCCAAGTTTAAAATAACTAGGTAGCCTATTACCGTCTCTATGGTCGAATATGTCTGTAAATATCGAATTAAAAAATGATTTCAAAATAATGCTACGTGAAAACACTAAAAAGCAAATGATACAAGGAGCTATTTACCTAGCTACCTACTTTGTTTGTAGTAGGTGCCAATACAAATAGATTTACGTCGATACTCCGCGCTTGAAATTGAAACCATACGCTCGAGAGTGGCAACGACAACACTGATGGAATTGATTGGCATCGACTTCAAACACATCATTAGGTTACTTACACCGATGAGGTTTTATGCCCTAAGCATTCAAATATATTTTAGATCTTAATTTTAGTTGTGTATATTTAAAAGAGCTCGTAGGACAAACGAACAAACTTCCATATTTATAAAGGTAACGGACTTTTTGTGGGGAGCTGCAATCACTCGTAGCGCGCTAAATATAGAGTTAGTTGTTTTTTGTTTTTGTGAGAACTAATAGCCACTTATTACGCAAGAATTTTTACATAATAATTTGTATTGATAATAGACATTTCCCAATTTTTATAAAGTTTAGCAAAATCATTATTCATTTAAATCGGGCGAAAAATGTGACTCCGCTAATTTTCGACCAATATCTATCTCGCCAGTACTAAGTTAAATCTTTGAGAAAGTAATCTTTAATCAATTTTTATCCCACTTTTTTTTACATAATAATCAATAGGGTTTCAGGAAATAAAGAAATATACCTAATGCTGCATTACACTCTTAAAACACGTGTTGATGCTTGGGAAAGTAGGTAAGATGCTATGTTTGTTTGGAAGAAAATATTACATGATTGTTTATAAAAAAACTATACTTCAAGAAAGTGTGTTAAGGGTATATAAACAGACCATTTCCTTGTATTATCTTATTAGGCCTGTGCAAGGCCGGGTCGGACAGCTAGTGGAAAAGAAAAACTGCTAAGCAGGTAGGGCGTATTCAAAACTGCTTGTAGCGCAGCCATCAGTTGCACTGTTTTAAATAATCATTTACAATAAGGCGCACTACAGGTTATCATACGAATTCATATCATTGCGATTGCGTACCAAGCACTTTTCCTCTTCTTTGTGATGCGCACCGCCAAGGAGTGAAATGCCCTGCCTGCGCTTCTGTTTTGCCGAAAATTATAATTCTAAAACTTTTAAAGCAAGAGTGAATAGGCTGCTTCTGGGCATGCTTGCTTCATCTTAGCCGTAGAGTTAAGTATGTAGTCAAGAGCAAGCCTATCAATTGGCTTGCTCTTGACTGGTATAAAGAGTTTTATTAAATGCAAATGGAGGTAAAATTTTGTCCAATACCGTTGAAGCCGTTTCCTAGATAAAACTGTACATTAAATTTTTGACAAGAATTGGGCCCTTATTCAGCTATTTCAATTGCAGTTCGATCGTGATTGAAATGGGTGATTTTGACATTAAGCCCATTGTGATACGATTTGGTTAGCTGAATTAGGGGCCAGCTCGCTTACATAAATAAGATACAATAAATTAGTTACTAAAATATTTTTATTTCAGGATGCAGTACCCCTTTATACTTTGAACATAATTGCCATTAACGTAACAGAAGTATTTGGATTTTTTGGAAACCTATATAAAAAAATTATGGATGAGACGGATGGAGGAGAAGTGAGTGAATTCTATCTGCTGTTTTAATAAAAAGCGAAATACTTACATAATTTAAAGACTAAAATAAAAAGATTACCTACACTAACCGATTTTAATATAAAATTAATAAAACTTTTCTTCATAAAAAACATAATCACTAAAAGCTCACGCTCAAAATTGAGGGCTTTTTTCACAATGAGCCGCCAATTTTTAGTCGGTGTAAAAAATATTTGGCTATTTCTCGTTTGGCACCGAATTGGTTACGTATTTTAAGCATTTCACCGATATGTTGTAAAAAAAGGCTATATAGGTTTTAGGCTACAAACAAAAAACATAAAAAATACACGCGATGAATTGAAATCCTCCTATTTTTATAGTCTGTTGAAAATTACAGTTTACCTACTACATACTAAATATCACTTTATATTTACGTTTAAATAAGGTAAAAAATCACAGATTTAATGTTTAGTGAGTGCTCATATGGGGGAACGTTTTTCTATTTTATAATTATTATGATACGTCACATGAATACCTACATAATATACATAATTTACAGTTGTTTGTATACAACGAAAACTACGAAGAAATGTATACAAAGTATGGTGTGTCTAAGGAAATTATGCCTGTGGAGTATGGAGGTACCGGCGGTACACTGGGGGACATCATTGGTACTTATTATTAATAATATTTTGATGTATACATATTTAATAATAATATTTTGAGGTTAAGAAATGTTCGTCGCTCCTTAATTTATTTCTATTAGTTCCTCATAAATGCAATGTATAACGTGCCCACATAAATTTTTGCAAACAAAGTTTTAACTTTGTTGTCTACACGATAATTTTTGCTGTCTTTTAATACTTTGATTCAATTACATCAACAACAATTATTGTTGCCGAAATTAACCTCATGGAAGTGCAACTCATGGAAACCTGCATGCATTTATCGTTTTTCGAAATTAACAGTATGATAAGCGATATTGTCTTACTTTTTATTACACAGAACATTGGAAGGAGAAAGTAGAGGAGTACAGTGAGTGGCTTGAGGAGGACCTTAAATTCGGGACAGACGAGTCCATCAGGCAGGGAGGGCCTAGGACAGCAGAGGACATGTTTGGAGTCCAACCGATGGGTTTTAATATCCTCCAAATTATGCAAAAGAAAATGTGATATTTCTCTGGAAACTAATGATAAGTATTATTGGATGAAAAAATAAAATTACACTCAAAGGACTCTTATTGTGTTTGTATTACTTGGTATGATTTTTTTCTCTGCTGATATAAAAAAAGTTTTGATATGGGGAAAAGGCATTTTTTTTAAACTTGTTATCTACGAAAAAGTGGGCTTGATTCAGGTACTAATGAAGAAATGGGGAGTTTCACACCACGAATCATTGGAACTACGGTGCGAATCGCTCTATCTGTGTCAGAATGGGGTCATACGCACCGCAAGTGGATCATAGGTGCGAATGGCCCAAAGTTTAGTTTAGGTATTAAAAAAGTTCACCAATAAATAAAATATATTTAATTCATTCAACAATTACACATGAAGCCCAAAATTGGTTATGAAACATACTTAAATACATTTAAGAACATCACCTAAGACTTAATTGCAAATACTTAATACATACTCTTATACTATGCAAACATTTGCTCCTTGTAAGATTCTTACCCGTAACAACATTATTTTTCGGTGGTTTTGATTTCCCTTGTAAAAATATAAGGATGGAAACATAGGATGATGTTAACATTCGTTTAAATTCAAAAGATTATGAATAATTATTTAAATTTTAAAAGTTAGGGCTAAAAAAGATAAATCACAGTTATTTTCTTTGTCCTTTTTGATAAGGGGAATGAAATAACGTCAATAATTTCTCTGGTACTAGAGGTACATATAGATGCCGTTTAATAACATAGTTGTTGCCAATAAGTATCGTACAGTACTATAGAGCTTCAGTTCCATTTTATGGCCGATATCGCAACAATAAGATAAGATAAGTACTCTGTATTGCACACCATACAATATAAATTTGTCACATAAAATACATTTAAAGCTGTACAATTTAGGTGATCTTATCGCTGGAAGTGCTCTCTACCAGACAAACTCAGTAAAGTATAGTTGAATTGTTAAAATGGGAAGGTGAGTAAATATTAAATAGGTTATAAATTAATCAAACTGCCGACTTAATAATTTAAATACAAAATACAGTTATTAAAATACGAAACGTAAATAACTATTGCTAAAGGTGTTTCGGTCATAAATACGGGAAATAGCCGATAATAAGTATCTACTTATTCTATAAAAGTGGTAATCATTTGATATCCTTTCATTTATTTGCCTCTTAGGTACCTACTCGATATCATCTGTACCTATATCAGTCGGTGGCTACGTGTTAATATTGTAGAATTAAAAGTTGATAACATTCAATGATAGTGTGTGATACCACTTTGGGCTTCAGACTCAGGTGCGCTAAGTTTCGTCGCGATCTGTGAAGAATTTTATTAAAGACATTGCATCATGTCAGTGCGAGAGTTGAGTCCAGATCTTGCGGCGAAGGCGCGAGCTGAGTTGAACGAGGACCCAACAAGGATTGCAGAGGATCTGCAACATCTTAAAGACTGGTTGGCTAAGCAACCTCATCTTAACGCCAGAAGAGGTAGGCTCGTAATTTCCTGTTGGTCAATATATATTTTAAGACATGCGACATGCCACGCTGGGCCACACACAGCCATCTAGTCCCAAATAAAGCTACTATTAAAAATTTCAATCAAAGCTTCAATCATACTTTGTTGGTATGGAAATGAATGGAAACAACAAAGAATTCAATTGCAATAATAATAGAAAGTAAAATTCCGCAAGTTTACGCAGGGTTATTTGTGAACATTAACATACTCCTGAGTGTTTTTAGGGAAGTCGAGATTTGAGATTTGGTAAATTTACAATGATTTCCTTGAACGAATAAAAAATGACAAAAATGATGAAGTATACAAATTTAATATTTTTTGCGTTATGTGTTATAACATTGTTAAGTGTATCTTTCTAGATGATCAATGGTTGATAGCATTTCTTAGAGGGTGCAAGTTCAGTCTTGAACGTACAAAAGAGAAGCTTGATCTTTACTATGCGATTCGTAAGACGGCACCTGACCTGTTTAGAATACATCATAAGGATCCCCTGTTCAATGAAATCCTTGAGTTGGGGTAAGTAGAAAGATATTTGGCCTAGGGACTTTCTGGTAAAATGTTTATTTCAAGGAGAAATCCCTAAGGAAATCACGAGAGATTTAAAAAGCTTATTACTGCATTATAGTCAAATAAATCAGAATTTTCTGTAGCTTTGATTTTGTGACACTTACAGTTTGTTAAGGAACATTGGAACAAGGAAAACTGTGTCTGAATGGCTCTCTTCTCTTAAATAGGTATACACACTCCGAGACACACATACTCACTCCGCCACACACACACTCACTCACTCACTCACACACACACACACACACACACACACACACACACACACACACACACACACACACACACACACACACACACACACACACACACACACACACACACACACACACACACACACACACACACACACACACACACACAGACACTTGTACTCTGTTTCTGTGTTCGGTAATGTGTAACCTTCACTTACCTTAGATTTTCACCAAATTAATTTCACCTACAGTATTATTAATCTAAATTGAAGTATACTAGGAAGAGCGAGGCTTTCCCAACATAAGTATCATTTGATTGTATTCTGGGAAGCACCGGCAATATATTTGTAAAAGATTTACTGAAATGAATATATTTTTATTTTTATTATTTATTTATTATTGGGATATCTGATTGATTTTAGACTGAAAATAAACTATTTGAAGCATAAAAATACCTAGCCAATCCATTTTAAGACTTTGTTGTATGTATTTTGAGATCGGTACGTTTATTTTGCAGGAGTTACATAATTTTGCCTAAAGCTCCTGGACCAACGTCGCCTAAAATTTGTATCATAAGTCCTGGCAGATATGATGCGAACAAATATTCCATATCCGACATATTATCAGTCTCCAACATTTTATTAAAAGTAAGTGCAGCGCTTAAATATCTTTTGATAAAAGTACTTATGTTAATTAAAAGTATATTTTAATAAAGAAGATCAGTTTACGGATTTATCTCGCATATATACCTATTTTTATTCATTATTATTATTATTATTATTAGGATTCATTTTGATTTATTACGAAGCTTGAAACACTTTACAGAGTTCATGGTCACGGCTAGACAAAGTTGTTATAAGTCTTTAGAAGGTCATTTGAATAGTATTAAAACTACCACATCTATTTAATTAATATCGTCAGTTATGTTATTTTATTATGAGCGAACTGTGTCCGGAGTAATTGCAGTTTAGCCATGGTCAATGGTGCCAAATTCTATTAAACGCGAGCTACAGTACTTACATCCATAAAAAAATGTTACATTTTAATGTATAGTATTCACGTAAATCTAAGACAAAAATAGATTGTGTTTTTTATTTTTCGTAGATAATTTTGATTGACGATGACCATTCGGTAGTGTCTGGGCTACAAAACATTCTTGATTTAGAAGCAGTGACGATGACACACTTTTTCCAAATGACACCTCTGCAAATGAAGAAAATGGTCGTTTCGGGACAGGTATGTTAGATCTATAACTGCAGCATGAAGGATAAGGCTAAAGATTTAAAAGGGCCTAAATCGTAACACTAATCGTAAAAACTCGCGAACTTTGGCAAATTGCACTGTCTGTACTTTCATCGATTGTTGGCTTGACTATTTAAATAATTATCTTTAATCTGAACTAACATTCAGTTGCCTTTGGATCATGCGCTTAAACTCTTCGCTGTGTACGAGAAATACTTATTGAGACAAATAATCAAACAACCTAAAAACATTAAAATAATAATAAAATTGTTTTTAAAATCAGTATATAAACTTAAAAAAATATTTGCGGCGGTATACGAGGAGATGCGGGTTCAAGTCCCACCTGATACATAATTTTTCAAGTTTATATATTAATATTATAATTGCAATTAAATTGCTAAAATATCATATAAAAAAATATAATTTTTGAATATAGAAAGGCAGTTAGTTATATTAGAATATTTTTAAATTAAATTTACACTGGAAAAAGGTCTATTTTGCCTGCAGGCCTTTTAGGATAAACATGTGAATCGGGGGATAACGATACATAATCATATGCTGCAAACAGAATAATGGTCAAATTTTGAGATAATGAATTTAAATTTCAGGATGCTCTTCCTTTGCGCTTGAAAGGTACCCACTACCTAAACACTCCCGCCGGGTTCGAAACAGTATTCAATGCTATCAAGGGTCTGCTGAATGAGAAGAATAAAAACAGAGTAAGTTTATGAATCGTTAAATTACTAACCAACATTATTGGAAGGTTGTAATAGTCATTGAACAGCAAATTTACAAACACAGCCTTTGGGTGTATCCGACTATTTAGATGGTATAAAAACAGTTACCAGGTGTTACTTTGTGGAATTTCGTGCTTAAATATTAATAAAAAAACCGGGCAGCGATTTTCAAAATAAGCGTCTACTCTAGTATTTACTGACTATTGATATTGATATTTTATTTATATTTTGCAGCTGTACGTTCACAACAAAAATTATGAAGCAATGTATAAAGTCATTCCAAAGGAAGTATTACCGAAGGAGTACGGTGGTGAAGCAGGAACTATTAAAGAAATTACCGGTAAAGTTTGAACTTGAATGAAAATCCAGTCCCTTACGGTAACCAATAAACTTTGGTGACAAATTCAAAATAAACCTTTTTCGATCTCTAGAATTAAGGTTGAGCGAGCTAAATGTTAAACCAAATAATAGGAGCACCACGATAATGTGGATAGCATCTAACTGTATGCAACACTGTGTATGTTTTTAAAGAATAAATTTTGTAGCCAAATTAAAGGAATAATTTTTAAAGATTGGATTTCCCAACGACCGGCAAATTCTTATAAAAGTAAATTTAACTAGCAGACCAGGCAGACGTTGTCCTACCCGGCAATGCAGCGCTACTACCAGGTCCATTTGTGTTTTTAAATCATCCAAGAACCAATTGAAATATACTTACAAAATTTCATCCAAAGCTTTGGTTATACTATAAAACCGATAAACTAACTTATTTACTACTTTTTGATAAAGACACATAAGAGAAATCTTTCGTAGGAAAGAACTAGATCTCTTACAAAAAGTTATGTTTATGCAAACTGACACATACATGTTTGTACTCTTTTGCACTATCCTGGGTGAAAAGGAGTGGACAATATGTTGATAAATAAAATGATAGGTGTGAATGTGAATAATATATTATGAATAGGTAATGAATACAATACAAAACTAATGGGCAAAGTACAAGAAAATATGGTGACAGGTAACGAAGACAAACACGAGAATACAACAATAATGACAAACTAAACAAAATCAATACTTATTAAAATATAAATTTTAAAAGGAATACAAACCAAAGATAATCAAAATAAGGTTTGTAACACTGGGGATTTAACACGCGACCGATGGCTTAGAAGTAAGCTTTACTACCACTGAATCAAACTGGTCCTCCAAAGGATTGTAATGTGTTTACTATTTGTATTTAAACATTTGTACGTCTTTGCGTATTCAAAGTGCCTGCTTATTCGAACTTGATATTCCTAACAAGATTACGTAATGTTCAGTTTATTTGATTTTTAATATTAATTTACAGATTATTGGAAGAAGAAAGTTGAAGAGTACAGTGACTGGCTGGAGGAGGATCTTAAATACGGCACGGACGAGTCCAAGAGGCCAGGCAAGCCAAAAACGGCAGAGGATATGTTTGGATTAGAGGGATCCTTTAGGCAGTTGGAATTTGACTGAATTATAATGAATGAATAAATATATATCAATGTATTAGCTTATTAGGCATAAGTGTGTTCGTGTTTTTGAAAAATATAAAGTGTAATTGTAGATTGTAAAGTTGTACATCATCAGTAGTGGATCAAGGGAACCAAGGCTCCCCCAAATATTCCCATTATTCCCATGACAAATCGAATTCCGTTAAATTACTACGCTACAGGAGTAATTACCTACTTCCTTGATAGAACCTACCTTAAACTATGTCAAGCCCGTCCCAAATCAAGAATTTGGATTCACCACTGTACATAAGGTCTCCTAGGCTAAGTTCACTTACACTCAGCGACAGGTGTGATTCGGAGATCATCACCGACTAGTCCTCGACCAATGTCGCGAGCTGATGCAGACAAACTGTCCCAACCTCTTAAGTATTTTTCCAACTGTGATGTGAACTGACTTACTGTGAGTCGCAATGTGTATTTGAACTCAAAGTATGTAATATCATACCAATTTTGACCATGCAGTCACATCTCTTTGGGTAAGCAGTGGAAGTCGTACTGCAGTGGGTGCGTAGTGTTGTGCTGTAGGTAGTCAGCGAGTCAGTACGGTACAGCGGAATAGTGTTCTGTCCTTTCAGGGTGAACGAAACGAGAAATATCTATATGCTAAGAATATTAATTCTCCCTACATAAATGCATATAACCGCAAATTCAGTAATCCACGTTGCATTGTCTTATATAAAAATAATATTTGAATAGAATTTAGAACCTCGTGTTATTTTGTTAGTTGAAAATACTTATTAATGAATAATATACATGTTTTACTTCTTATTAATCAATATTTAATTTCAAACACAATGACCACAGAAAATGATCAGTAATATTTAGTAAAGTAAAATATTAACAGATAACGAAGACATAAGTAATCCTTATTATCTATCTAAATAATTACGACTAGATTAAACGACTTGCAATCCAGATAATACTTAAGTAATAAATACTTAAGTACGAGTCAATGCACTGTTTGATCACAAATAATATCCCGATGACCAAAAGTAGAACCATCTGTAGTTTTCTATTGTTAATATTCCATTTTAACATAACGTAGCTGGTAACGATAAAATATAGGTACATTTTTACAAGTACATATAATAAATGGTTTTACTTGAAATTAAAATCCGTTAAAAAAACTAGATACACAATCAAAAAATGAAAAACATCCTCAATAAATGACCGCAACTAGAACATTTTGGAATGTTGCGACTTACGGCCGGTTCCAATAACCTATCTATCTTCAGTTTTGGCATATCGGAGATAGGAAACCGTTTCTATCTCTGTTTTTGCCGTCCAGAGAAACAAAGACAGAAGTTGTTTTTTATCTCCGATATGCCAAAACTGAAGATAGATAGGTTATTGGAAATGGCCGTTAGTAGCTTTCAATGTAAAGTTTTGTGCGCAAGATAAATGGTTTTTGGCAGGTATGAAACATGACAACCAATAGAAACACGTCCAAAGAATATGCGTTCGATATTTTTATGGTTCCATAGTCAAGTTAAGCAAATATCATCATTATTTAATGTTTCTGGATTCAATACTGAGCATACTGAATGTATCTGGATTATGATAAATGAGACTAGTTAGATCTATAAGACTTACGATGTATTTTTTGTTTTAAAGAGTGTAGAAATTACTGCATTTTCGCATTCGCTGAAACCACTGTAAAAGCAGTTGGACCAGTCTTTCTAAGAGACCTCGTCAAAGGCTTCAGAGCTCTTTAAACGTGTGCCTATAAGTTTGTCTTATATTTCTGAAAACTAAAAGAAGTCACAGTGTACGAGGTAAGGCGAACTCGTCATCAGATCCACATTTAAAGATTTCAAATAGGCTTCCGTTACCTTTGAGAATGCGTAATCGTGGTGAAGTACAATTATGCTTCGAAGACGCTTTTCGCTAACTTTTCCTAAGACTCAGGACTCAGATGTACCAACCTTCAGTTACCATCCTTTGACCTTCAAGCAATACTGTAGTGTGAAGTCCTGCAAAGCTTCGACTTTCTTTAGTTTTGCCGGCTCATATTCCAAAGGAAAGACCCACTCTTACGTCTGACCAAGTATCGTCAATTGGCACGATATTAAAGACACAGTCACAAACTTTTTTCTCATTTTACGGCACCAGCCCAGTTGTTTCTTGTTCTTGGTTAAGTCAGGTTTCGGAAGCTTTGCACTTGATGGATACTGCGGTCGGTATGCATCAAATGAAAAGCTTTCGATTCTTCAGGTACACTAAAATGTTTTTTACTAGGCTCATACAAACGCCTAATAGAGCATGAATTTGCTGAAAAGTATTTTTTTATGACACTTACAATAAGTCATCGTACGGTGTCAATATTAGTCTGTAACCGCAATCGCTGGTCGACCTTCACTTACCTCGTTTTGTAGATGATCACAAACACTAAATTGCAATGAAAAAATCATTGAACTAAAAGTTCACGAGTTCAATTCATTTTTGTAGCGACACACAATTTTTGAAAGGACATCATCAAAATGAAAAACAAACGACTAGTCACGTAAAACAAAAAGTAACATAATCCCAAAGAGTTCAATTTTTTGTTTTCGTTTTTTTTAAGAAAAGGAAGAATTAGTAAAACTTTTTCGTTATTTTATTCAAAGTGCCTAGATTAAGAAATTACCACAATCATAGCCAAGCGATGACCACTGCTGGGCACAGGTCTTTCCTGAGGCTCACCACGACGATCGGTCCCGTGCTGTCCGCAACTTTGCAAAGGTCAGCACAGTATCAGTAGGTACCTAAACTTTACTTGAAATATTTTTACAGCTCTAATCTTATCGTCCCAATAATTTTGTCAGACGTTTTCTTACGAAAATTACGTGTTATGCCTACGTACACACGGGTAATGTGTATCTATGCAAGGTGACTATTGGTGATAAGAATTTTGGGTTTATAGCAATGAGGAAACAATAGTCTTACATATGAGTGCCTTCCTACATTTAGTTATATTCTTATCTACTTCGATTCGATGGTGTTTTATCAAAAGATTCAATTGTAGAAGTACAAATAATTAGTGATATTGGTTAATTTCACTTATTTAGATCCAAAGATTTTATCTCAAAGTTTTTATCGTAGGTTTGAGTGAAGTGTGCAACAACTCCGAAACTGGCAGCGGAAAATACAACCTATTTAGTAGTTTTATAAAAAAATTGTCTAATCAAATAATATTATTCCTAGCGGTTGCCCCAGTGTCACCCTTGCCGCTCACCAACCCGCACTAATACCCACCAGCGTGGTGGAACTAAAGCCTAACCTCTTTCCTTAAAAAATAGGTTGTTCCTTAACTTTACTTTAAGTACGAGTGGAATTTGATACTATTCTACATGAACGCACTTTTCTTCGGGGAGAAAATATCTTACGACCTATTCTTGCAGACCTACACAATATACCTACACAAAATCATAAAATTTAGAGAAGTTCAATAATACCATAGGGAAACAAATATAATCATAGGGAAAGAGTATATTTCTTTCCCTATGATAATACACACTGTGAAATTTTTGTACTTTGCGATCTATTCTTACACCTATCAAATATCCACTAATTATTTTCTCAAATACTCAAGCCACTTCAAAGTAGTTCGATTACAAATAATGTGATTCGAGATTTGTATAATAGATTTTAAAATGATGAAATACATTAGTGTGTGATAAGAGAACGTTGTGGTGTGAAAGAAGATATTGTCACAAGGATTGAGAAAGGGATGCTTAGATGGTTTGGACATGTAGAGAGGATGAATGAGAGAAGAATGACTAGACAGATCTACAAGACGAGTGTGAAAGTGAACGTTGGAAGAAGAAGGCCTAGAAGAACCTATCACGATCAAATCGGGGATGTTCTGAAGAAAGGTCAGGTCAAGAGTACTCTAAACCGACGAGCATGCATAAAAAGATTGATGAATGTGGAAAAAGCGAAAGATGTATGCCAGGATCGTAGTAAGTGGAAGGCCTTGGTCTCTGCCTACCCCGTTGGGAAGGAGGCGTGATAAAATGTATGTATGTATGTATGTGAAATACATTATTTTAAAATGTCTATTAAGCATAAGAGTCACATATTTATATAGAATATTCGTCTTCTTCTACAAGTACGTTTGTTTTGAATATTATAGGTACATACGAGACAAATATGTATCAGCCAAAGATACGGCTATCAAGATAGTATCGCCCAAATGTCGGGTTTGACGTTGCTATTCAAATGTATATGGGAGGCAGGAAGGACGTACAAAACATAGTTACGTTAGTTCTAATAATATAAATATGAGTGTTCGTGTGTTGTGTCCCGAATTGGCTGAGAAGGCACGTGTGGAGTTAAATGAAGATGAGACGTTAATGAACACTGGCATCCAGCATATCAAAACTTGGATTGCAAAACAACCGCATATACATGCAAGAACAGGTTAGTATCAAACATTGTTGATATACAACAAACGAGATTTTGTAATATGTAACTATACTAGACCTTGTCTGAAATGCACATTACTTCATAAAGATATGATCGCAGGCAGTTGAAGCAGGGTCTGGTTTTTTTTATTCAAGTAGCTTAGACACTTCTACCATGTACCTTATGTTTTTGTGTTTCGGATATTTCGGCACTGTTGCAAGAGCCATGATCGAGAACCAGATCAGTCTTTCTGTAGAAATATTGAAACAAGTAACCGTTATGATGGGGAATATTTATTTTCAAGTCATCAAAGTTTTAATCAATTTATAATTTGTAATAAATTACTTCCATAGATGACCAGTGGCTAGCAGCATTTCTCAGAGGCTGCAAATTCAGTATAGAACGAGCGAAAGAAAAATTGGATTACCACTATACAGTTCGCAATACTGCAAAAGATCTTTTTCGGATAACGCATAAAGATACTTTGTTTTATGAAATTTTGGACTTGGGGTAGGTTCTTAAAATACTTTTTGAACAAAATAGACATTATGTTCCCTCAAACATGACGACAAAATTTGATCAAAATATGCGCAACTCGATTAAAATTTCGGAATCAAAATATACTAACTTGTATTAGAACTCTTTGCAAATATGTGACTATATTTGGCGACTTCTTATTGTTAAAAGAAAGTCGTGTTCAAATATAAAAACTACTGTACCACCCCGTTTTATTTCAATTAGTTATTTCTAGAACTTTTATCATTGGCAATATCATTTATCGACATACTAACTAAAATTAAAAATTAAATCACTCACATCAAAGAGCTAAAAAAAGTTTTTTTCTATTATCTGCTATGCAACACGAATGTTACTTAAACATTTTAAATTTTTAAAAACTATTGTAAATTCTTATTATTTTCAGGGCTGTCCTTATTTTGCCAAAATTACCAGGGCCTGGGGAGCCGAGGATAGCCATAGTGAGACCCGGCAGATACAATCCCAACAAATATACTGTGTCAGATATTATATCTGCATCCAACATATTGCAGAAGGTAGGTAATAGGAGCTATAATTTTTATTTTGTTTTTCTATTTTAACATTAAAACTTTGATTGTGGAAGTGCCAAATATGTTCCAAATTCATATTTTTTGTTTGGCAATTCATTTCAATATCTGAAAAGAATGAATTCAATTTTTCAGACAGCAGACACAGTAACGCAAGCGCCGATGGCATAAACAATAGTTACTAAATATTATTCTCACATCGCTATGTCTATATACATAGGGATAAGATGAAAAAGTAACTTTTTGCTACGCCCACTTTTCAAATGTGCGATATGGTGCTGGCAAAAAGTAGAATAATGGCTGTCGTAAAAGCCGACGAAAGGAGTTACACTGAAGAAGACAGCTGTTTTTTTCTTTTCCCAATTGGTCAAACTTTGAATGCCAACCTGCTTACTAAGCTGGTAGATTATGGAAAAATCCTTCTTTTAGAAAGAATAATGTCCAACAGCGGTCAGAGTGATGATGATGATTTCAATTTTTAATTTCAGATCATCATAATGGAAGATGACAACTGTATAGTAGCGGGAATTAGAGCAGTACTCGATCTGGATGGAGTAACGTTGGGGCATTTTATGCAAATGACACCAATACAGATGAAAAAGTTGGTCGTGTCTCTTCAGGTATTGTTAATGTTCCATATATTTCATCTTAGTTACAAAAAAACTTTCGTAGCTAAATACTAATTCTTACTCATAGTAAGTTTTCTAAGGTCCGGTTGCTTAACAAATTGCGGAAAAGTTTTTGGTTCTGTGTTCATTATTATTAACATCAACTAAACACTATGATTAATAGATACATTTGGAAGTCTAAATAACAATTCTTTCATTGTTATATTTTACGTAGGAGTCCGCCTAATCTAAACTAATGACATAAGACATAATTTAGCTACATTTCCATTTTTATCTTATCTTATCCTATACTATCTACTAAACCTAAAAAAGTTATCGTAATTAGGTATGTGTCTAAAATAAAGCAATGGTTATTGAACTACAAAGGTAGTCTGGAAATGCGAAAAGAGTTACAAGTAAAATAAAAACTTAAGACGAAGTAAAAAAAGAACTAGTTACATTATTAATAGCAATAGAAACAAACTTAAAATCTGAACCATTTGCAAACATATACACGGTCCATTTTAAACCACATGGAAACAAAGCCCACGTTATGTGACCATTATGTATAAAATCATGTCAGTGTTATTTAATATATCAATAAAAATATTTTTTGAAAAATATTAAATAGTTATTCAAACTTTTAAT